>OZ038476.1:76310999-76320999 GCA_964036315.1 Acanthosepion esculentum
CAGTGTAAAAAATCACTTTAGTTCAATGATTTCCTAAAAGTCGAAACGCGTCACATAAATCATTTCCCCATATGTATATACAAGTCTTTTCTTTTCTGGGCCAAAAGTGTGTAAAAAAGTGTAAAAATTTTCCAAAAGGTTCTATACACCCGAGCCGTTTCGGATAATCTTTTAATCATTTATCAAGGATGTTTATATTTTGTCAACTGAATATGTAGATTTTCATATATGTATCTATACTAGTGAAGGGAATGTGTATATACATGAAATATATATATGTGTGTGAGCGAGAGAAAGAGAGAGAGAGATAGCTGGTTAAGTTGGTGTAGAGTTAGACCATGTAAAAATCACTTGAACACAAGCAGGCAGATACGAAGTGATTAAGGTTAGCCAATTCTGTTGTGTGTCTATCATGATTCAAATATGGCATAGTACGCTTGGATGAAGGTTCAACATGTGAAGCCAGCTCGTATAAACACGTGCGTTCTCATTCCCAAACGTGTTGTTATAACTTTTACAAATGTGCCAACGAAGTTCAAATTTGAACTATCTACACTCGCATGTTAAGATCATTTACTTCATTAATCAGTTGTATATTTTTTCTTAAGTTACAATTAAGAAGAATTATATATATATATATTATATATATGTTTGTGTGTGTGTGTGTGCATATATATATATACACACATATATAATATATATGTGTGTGTGCGTATATATATGTGTGGCTATATATATGTGTGTATATATATGCATATATACATATACGTGTGTACATATAAACAGATATGCGTGTGCATCTATATGTGTGTGTATATATATACATATATATGTGTGTACATGTGTCTATACACATATATTTATATATATATATGTGCGTATATATGCATATATATATATACAATGTATATACAATGTATAAACATACATATATACATATACACACACATATATATAGAGAGAGAAATATACATATATATATATGCACACACTCATATATATATATATATATATACACACACACACACACACATATACACGCATATATATACACATATACAAACATATATCTGCACATATACACACATATATACACACACACACATATATATATATACACACATATACAGGGTGTCCATAAAGTTCGTGTGCACTTTAAAAAATTTATAACTTTATTTGTATTTGCGATACAAAAATAAATCTTATAAAGTTTAATGTACCTAGTTTTAAGTATAGCTAAAATAATTAATGTAATTTCAGGAATTACTGTAAATCAGTTGGCAAATGTTTTCCGTGAACTGCAAAATCGTATTACCCTTTGTATTGCTAATGATGGAGGACATGTGGAAACTTAAATAAAATTTCAATAAAACCTTAAAAAAATATAGATTTATTTCTTTCTAATCCTTTTTACAAATTATTTCTATCGCAAATACAAATAAAGTTATAAATTTTTTAAAGTGTGCACGAACTTTATGGACACCATGTATATACACACATATACTCATATACATATATATATATATATATATATATATATATTATATATAAAGATATATAAACATATACACTCACACAGATATATATACACGCATATATATATACATTTACACAAACACACACACATATATACATATACAAACACATGTACATACACATATATACACATATACACACATAGATACACATACAATATATACATACGCGTATACACATATATATGCATACATACGCACACACACACACACACACACACACATATAGCGATATTCTGTTCCATGATAAAAAGGCAATATCGCTCGATGTTGTCTTCAGTGTCCGCTTTTTTTATTTAAATACAGTCTATCCCTGATACCAAGCACTTTTACACTTTAATAAATATAGCATACCATAAAACTATATATATATATATATATATATATATATATATATATATATATATATGATACTAGCAAATTGTGAACCTAAAATTATAAAATAATTTCTACTAATAAAGTGTTCACTGTTTGACTAGAACGATAATTATTAACGGAGATAATAACTTTCAATGCTTATTGAATATCAACTCAAAGTTTTGTATTTTTTAGTCATTCACCGGGACTAACGTTAGGGTACTTTTATGAACTTTATTGCGTTAATTAATGTGGGATTCTCATGGGAAACACAGAGAGGATCGAACACGCTACTCACGGTCATGCAGATGAGCCTTGCTAACCATGCCCCTTGATGTAGAAAAATATTAATGGATCAGCATACCAAACATTGTGTTGTTCCTTATAAATAACGATGAATTTATATTAGAAGTGTATATGTCTATATCTCTCTCTATCTCTCTCTCTCATATATATATATATATATATATATATATATATATATATATATATATATATATATATATATATATATATATGTATATAAGTTCATTTTCTCCATCAAGACATTCATTTCTGTAGTTTACTGCTACCAGCAAGCAGAAACATTTTTTTTCTCTCCCGATGATGGTCATGTTGGCCGAAACTAGTCGAGGAATCTAAATGAAATAATAATAAAAAAAAACATAAGAATATTAATCTACAACCCAGTATGTCTGAAGATTTTAATTAATTTTTTTAATAATTTTTATCGTTCAAAAAAAAAAAATATATATATATATATATATATATATATATATATATATATAGAGAGAGAGAGAGAGAGAGAGAGTGGGGAGATAGATAGATAGATAGATAGATAGATAGATAGATAGATAGATAGATAGATAGATATGTAAAAATTCAGATAAAAATAAATAAAATATATCGGTAACAGGACAGTATGAAGACGGTCAGGGTCACAATTTCACCCTGAGACCCTAGTAATATGGAATTCGAGGTCCTTCGCTAAAAAATTCTTGTAAAAAAAAATTAAATAACCATACCTGATCATTATTTATTAATGAGTATATATCATTTTTGATGATTTAGATTAAAGAATAAAAAAATTTTTTTTTTAAAATGACGCCTCCGAGGGTGTGTGGCCCAAAGCGAAAGACACTGTTCCTAGTTTTCCTTTTGTCTTATATGACCTCTTGCCTCTGGAATAAATGGTGCTTATTAAATTTTGGAAAGTCATAATACCCCCAGCATTTATTAAAATTACATGACGGCAAACAATGCAGGTCGTGAGAAATCATTTTGCTTTTTTTTATGATTTCTATGAACCAATATCAAAGTGCACGAAAGAAAAAAATAACTAATATACAGTTATGAAGTTATATCGATATACAAACATCTTTTTCTTGATTGTTTCTATCTCAACATTTTAGCCACTCTGGCGGTGAACCTTCGTTAAGCATTGCTAATTTATTTTTAGCCGGTGACTTTTAGATGATGTTGAATGGGACTTATTATTTCGGGATATAAAAATGAAAAAGAAAATGATCTGAGGAAGGGCTGTAAATCCAGTAGTCGAAACGTCCTTACAAAAATATGTGAAATTACAATATATTATAATATTTAATATGTATTTATACTATAATTATTCTCTAATATTTAAAAAAAAAATAAGAATCATTATACATATTACATATGTAACTAAACTCCGTTCTGTTAATAATTCTAAAATTTTGAGCACTTAAAAATCCATATTTGTTTCCTTTTCAATGCACCGAATTTTGATAAAAGATTTTTTTTTTAAATCAAAATTGTAAAATTCGGTTAATTTTCTATACTAACAAAAACGTTTGTTTTATTTTATTAGCACAGAAAATAATTGAAGTTAGAAAGAATCCTGCCGAAATAGCGATGTTAGTGGTCAGTAACAATAAATGTTTAAAACCGTAACGGGTTTTAAATAGAGCCAGTTCTAAACTATGACGAGGATTACTTTATTTTTCTTTTACTGTCAGAATTTGCTGTGCCACTTTAGTTGACTGTATTAACCGCCATATCAAACACACATACACACACAAAGAAAAATATTCACCCTACGTCTAACACCTGGATATATGCGTTCGAATACTAAAGTAGTACCCAAATATATCTAATAATTTTCTGATGACCCCAGAATGAGATATATATGATTATATATAATTTGTTTATGATCCCAAATCAAAATATTGTTAAAATATAAATTAAAATAGATGAGGTACGATAGGCACTTTTACCAGAAATCATTTTACTTTTTTTAATTAAAGATTAAGGCACACAGAAGGCGAATATCAAAAGAAAAACACGTTTTTATAAAAGTTTATAAGATATCCGGTTTGCTATGTAAATTCATTATTAATTGACACCTTTGCAGGAACCAAAACTAAATCTGCCCATACCACATATAACGTTGAAGCGCCGGTTGTCGAGCCTAGTCAGTACCTAGATGGGTGACCGCTGGGGAATACCGGGTACTGTAAGCTTGGATGTACGGGTGGTGTTATAGAAAAAAAATGCTCGGAATGAGAAATCGGAGAGCCGAGTTCGAATCCTAGTCAGTTTCGTTATGTTTGACTACGTGCAAATAGCCTTGGGAAAGACATGGATTCACCTCTTATCCTTCCAGCCATGAGTTAAATAGTAAGACTTGTATCAGTAAACCATTATGATCTCTCCCCACCCAAAAAATATTCTTATAATCCAAAAATGTTTCGGCTTTGAATAACCTGAAAAAAGGTTGATAAACCGTAAAAAACAAAGTCAATCAATCAATGATAAATTAAAATATTGAAAAAGGAAAAACAAATTGAAATTCGTAACCTGGAGTGGCTTAGTCGATAGTAATATATGGCAAAGGCGTTTCATGTAACAAAGATAATTTTTTAAATATTTTCAGAAATCACGTGATATAAGCAAATTTTGTTTTGGCTTCTATAGGGGAATCAATTTACAACGAATTTACATTGGAAACTGGACCCTCCCCCGCCTAAATTAACAAGATTTTATAATATGTTTTTATATTCGTGATCAATCAATAGTATACATACAAAAAAAAAACAAATGGAAGCAAAATCATTATTTCTAATTGCAGTGTCTATTATTGTAGAACTCTATCCATATTTTTTTAAATTTTAGAAACGATGTGGAATCATAATTCAATTATGATTATAATAATTCAATATGAATATAATTGTATCTATTTAGTTCTATGTTCATCAGAAAATTACAATGATGTTTGGGTGTTAGTTTAATACTCAACCCCAACTATCGAGGTGGGTCGATTTTCATTGAATTTACATCGCAAACTACACCCCCTACTAATTTTTATACAATTTAATAAAAAAAAAAACATTGATATTCGTGATTCAAGTGCTTAATCTATAGTAACATGCAGAACAAGTTTATTTCTGGTTGCAGCAGCTATTGTGCATCCCCACCAAGAAAGGTATATATGAAGGAGTTAAATGTTATTCCTTTCTTTTTCTCAAAAATATCCATTGTCAAATTTTAGATGCGCAAATTAAGGCGGGAATTAATGTTTATAGTGTTTATAATAATTTAAATGTTCAATAATATAATTGTTCAAATATTTGTAATAATGTTTATAATTGTTCAAATATTTGTAATAATGTTTATAATTGTTCAAATATTTGTAATAATGTTTATAATAGTTTAAATATTTGTAATAATGTTTATAATAGTTTAAATATTTGTAATAATGTTTATAATAGTTTAAATATTTGTAATAATGTTTATAATAGTCCAAATATTTGTAATAATGTTTATAATAGTTCAAATGTTTGTAATAATGCTTATAATAGTTCAAATATTAGTAATAATGCTTATAATAGTTCAAATATTTATAATAATGTTTATAATAGTTCAAATAAATAAAGATTTTTTTTATCAATTCAAGAACGTTAGTGCCGCTAAGGTGCAAGGTGCTATTGGGAGTGAAAGAGAATGAGAAGATTTTAAAAGGAAGTGGAAACCTAATCCTGAACAAGAAACAACCTCTTCTCTTGTTCAAAAAGGAGGAATATGAAGCGGGTGATAGGCGAACCTATTTACTCGTATGGAAGGTAAAAAAAAAAAAAATAGTAAATAAAATTTCAGAGTTTAGGCGGAGATGTTAGAAGTATAGAGTTGAAGCAGACTTTAGATAGAACCGGAAATCCAATCCTAAACAGGAAACGAGGGATAAACTTCTACTCCGGTTCAAAAAAAAGTGTCTGAACCGGACAATAGGCGAACGTATCTACTTTTATCGATGAAAAATAGATGAATAAATAGCGAATAAAATTTCAGAGTATAGGCGGAGAGCTTAGGAATATAGAATTGAAGTAGACATTAGAATCAACCGGAAATCCAATCCTAAACAGAAAACAATGGATATGACTCAACTCCTGTTGCCGTATTTGTTTAATAAATCCCCCACGTGGTATCAAGAGTTATATAAACAGCTGGATGTATTATAAAAGGGTCTCAACTAAAAAAATTCAGGACTTTTTTTTTTCAAGTAGATACATTTTCTGCTATGGTTATTTATCTGGATAATTTTTTTTTTCAATAAAGAACTGACTTAGAGATACACATAGACAGTTATTTCTTCAGGGCCACGTTGTTTTCTTTGAAAAACAAGCAAGCAGAAATAAAATGCGTAGTCTTTTCTCACTAACCGATATACAATGCTATTGTAAGGATCGATAAATAAATGACAATGAGTAAAATCTATTTTCTATTTTATGTACATTAAAACTAAGCAGCCATTCGTTCATTGATGAAGTCATAATTATCCACTTGCATTTGTTATTTTGTTTCTCTCTTTGTATTTGTAGACACTAGGGTTGGGTGAGTCAGCCACAAGGCCACAGCTACTGAGAACTCAGTGAGTTACAAGCTAATTAGCGATTTACGGGACGATCTAGCTAGATATTATTCTTGAGTATATTCCCTGTATATATCTTTATGCATAAGAATATATAAAGATAGATATAGAGATAGTGAGATGTAGAAATAGAGTGAACAATAAATATAGAGAGAGGGTTAAGTAGTTATGTAGAGGTAAGTAGATAGATAAGGACAGTTCTATACATATATATGTATATCTATAAATTACAGAGAGAGAGATGCAAAGGTATATATATATGTATATATATATATATATATATATATATATATATATATATATATATATATATATAGAGAGAGAGAGAGAGAGAGATTTATGTGTGTATATATATATACATATATATATATATATGTATGTATATATATATATATATATAGAGAGAGAGAGATTTATGTGTATATATATATATATATATATATGTATGTATATATATATATATATAGAGAGAGAGAGAGATTTATGTGTATATATATATATATATATAGAGAGAGAGAGAGAGAGAGAGATTTGTGTGTATATATATATATATAGAGAGAGAGAGAGATTTATATATAGAGAGAGAGGTAGGTAGGTAGAGAGAGTTATATACATAGAGAGAGGCAGTTAAATACACATATATATATAGAGAGAGAGATGCAGAAGTGTATATATATATATATATATATATATATAATCTGAGGTAGGTAGAAAAGATGTTGAGGTTAGTAGGTAGAAAGAGAATGTGTTATGGAGATAGATATATAGAGAAAGAGTCATATATATATATATATATATATAGAGAGAGAGAGAGAGAGAGAGATTTATATATAGAGAGAGAGGTAGGTAGGTAGAGAGAGTTATATACATAGAGAGAGGCAGTTAAATACACATATATATATAGAGAGAGAGATGCAGAAGTGTATATATATATATATATATATATATATATATATATATATATATATATAATCTGAGGTAGGTAGAAAAGATGTTGAGGTTAGTAGGTAGAAAGAGAATGTGTTATGGAGATAGATATATAGAGAAAGAGTCATATATATATATATATATATATATATATATATATATATATAGAGAGAGAGAGAGAGAGAGAGAGACAGACAGACAGACAGAGTGCTATATATGTTGGCCGAAACTAGTCGAGGAATCTAATATATATATATATATATATATATATATATATATATATATATATATATATATAGAGAGAGAGAGAGAGAGAGAGAGAGAGATAGATAGATAGATAGATAGATAGACCGATAGAGAGAGAGAGAAAGAGTTATGTAGAGAAATATAAAGGTAGGTAGGAAGAGAGAGATGTAGAAGTAGGTAGGTAGAGAGATATATGTAATGGTAGGTAGAGAGAGACATGTAGGGAGAAATGCCAGGGAGAGGTGCGTACGTTATTATGTACTGGTTGTCTCCTGCCGAGGTTGACAATAGGCATGACAGCTATTTAGTGTTCTTAATGTCCGATCAGGCATTACATCTGTGTGTGGATGAACTGCTCCAATTCCTATTTGGTCCTTTTCTGTCGAGATAACTAGCGAAGAGACATCGATGCCTTTAAGAATTAAACACATGCAGCTTTATCCAGAATTCGAACCTGGTTAGCTGATAACAATTACACTAATCCATCTACACAAGTATGTATATTTCTTGTGTACTTATTTAATACATGCTGTTAAAATGACTGACAAGCTATTTCTATTAAATGTTTCATATATTATTCTTTTATATCTTATAATCAACAACAGCTAGCCATCGATATCAAAAGGATATAAAATCAACATTATTTATGAATTCAGACGCCCCATGGGGGACTACGTTTCAGATGAAAACGAAATCAAATGAAAAATTCATAAATAATTGTGTCGGGCACACTATCATTCGATGATCAAGACGGCTGACGCTACATCTATTGGACCAGTGCTCCATACGTACACAAAAGTGAAAATGTACCAAACACGATGCGAAAGAGCCACAGAGAACACAGATGTGATACGCACCTCCCAACTGCAAAAAGCGTTTACATATAATGGTGTTCCGTATGATTAAAAACAAACCCTTTCTCAAAATGTGTCCATGATCAAGAAGAGGTGAATAGTGCCTTATAGACGCAAATATTTCCCAGACTCTCCAAACTTCTGTATATGCTCAGTTCCGTATCCTAACGTAAACAAAGCAATTTCTAAAGAGGTGTTGGATTTGTATTTATTAATCTGGCTGTATTCAACTTTGCTTGATCATCGATGCACTTCGTGACCGAAACGATCTAAAGCACGTCGGATATATATATATATATATATATATAGGGAGAGAGAGAGGCACGGTGGATAGCGGCTTGAATTGATGAATCGGAGAGCCGAGATCGAATTCCAGTCGAATCCATTACATTCAATTATGTGCTAATACCCTAAGGTATGAATCCTCTTCTCCCTCCAGCTATGGGTAAATAGCAGGACAGACGGAGTTCTATAGCCTTGGATGGCAACTGGTCGAGGAGAAGGACAACTCTGACTTCAAAACCTGCGAAGGGTCGTCTGGGGACCTTGTGGCAAAAGGTCTCTGTATTCGGCCCTTCAAAAAGTGTGGATGGTTCTGCACAAAGCCTTCACCACTATAATCAAATCTCATGTGCTGGTGTCAGGTTGTCGGTTCCCAGGAACTGATTTGCTTGGCCCTCATACGTTGAATTCGACGGGAGAGTCGAATATATATATATATATATAGGGTGATTAAAAAATAACTCCCTATGAATGACCAGCCAAAATTCTAGACTTAAGAACCTGTTACTTTTTACTTTGAGTTAATTAAAGGAGTAAGTCAAACTATACCAAACCAAAACTTTGGAAGAACTTGAAGGGCGAATACAAGAAGTTATGTCTTCCAAGCCACAAAAGTTCCTGGTGAAATCAGTTGACGCAATAAAAAACTGGTATTGAATTTTAAGTAAAACCTCATATTAAACGCTTTCCTCTCATATCCATTTATTGTAAACATTATAGTTAATAAATAAATTATAATTTTTTAAAAATGTGGAGTTACTTTTCAATCGTACTGTATATAGAGGATGCGGCAGAAGTACCTCCTACATACACCTTCCAGAAATACCACCCACATAATGGTAAAACATTAGTAGCCATGGTGCCTGCCTCTAGCTAATGGCATACCATTAAGTTGG
>OZ038476.1:76325999-76348499 GCA_964036315.1 Acanthosepion esculentum
AACAACCCTATTTTTGCATCTCGCCCCCTAGACAACATTCTGCGTATAAACTAAAAACAATCGACCGTGTATATTTACTGATGTGTTCTGTTTATATTCATATAGGACACCTCACGATGACAATCTGGTAAATATGTCGATGGTCATAAAACGTTTGTATTAGAAATATTTCAAGTGTTTATAATACCTTCCGTTCCACGTAGTTACTTACACCTCCATATAAAATCTTGTAATACGTTAGTATTTTGGGGTTTTATAAACCAACCAACCCACCCACGAGTGCTACAAAGAAATAGATTCGACTATAAGAAAGCGAATTTCGGTTACCCATCGAAGCTCAGCCTCATATACCCCTTCACGACGAAGGTTTTCAACATGGCGCTAAAGGCCAGCGGATTTGCATGGCGAAAAATATCCACGCTTTGAAGGCTGGCGCAACACAATATCTCCTTCCCGGAAGTTTCATATCAGTTAAGATACTTCTTCTGTGTGCTGCGTCCTTTCAGGAGGTAAGCGATCACGGCTCTCCACAATTTCCTGTAATTTGTCGATCTTAATAAATTTTTTTCTTTCCGTTACCTCTCCTAAACCCTGTTCTACTATTCATTTACTCAAACTCGGTAGGTTACGCGTTGCTTTCCTTTATCCCGCTTGCTTTGGATCTGCCCTGTGAGTATCAAATTTTCCAAACACTCTTTCCTCAATATCTACCCTAGAAATTTCAGCTGTCTCTTTCTGATGTCCTTTTGTTTCCATTTCCTCTAGATTTCATCGTTGCTTACATGTTCGATTCTGGCTGAAGAGGTCAAGATTGTAGCGATTGAGAAAACATGCTGCTGGGAGTCTGTTCCACAAAGCAGTAGCAAGAGGGTGGGGGAAGGGTTGTAGGACGAAAAATAATTCATCACCCACAAGGCCGCGTAGACGCTTTTGAACTATGGCAAGTTAGAACAGATATGGCCGAAATACTTCACGAAAATTCGAGTCATTTTCTTACATAGCTCCATTAGATCGAGACAGGTATACATGGCGCCAAATCCGTTCAGAAATATCTAAACTCTCAGCTGTATACAACCGCTTTCTCAGATCAATGGTTAAAAATAGCTTCAAGCGAATGAAGCCTGTAAGTCTTAACTAGGATCATTCGTCTTCGAAACTGCTGGACTGGCTCTACAGAATGATAAAGAACTGTACCAAAGAATAGAAACCACATCAATTGTGGACTTTCAAAAGCAGCAACAACTAAAATGTAAATCGCATGTAACTCGATGGATAATGCTATAACAAAGATCTTGGCGTTCTACACTACTTCAAGAAAAAAAAGCCCCCATCAATATTGAAAACGCGATAAGAGTTAGTAAACTTAAGAAACCTATTTCTCTGAAAAATTGTTTTTTTAAGAAAGATTTTATAAATTTCAACCGATAGTAGCTTTGTCTGCTTGATCAATGAATGCCGAATGTTTCCTTATAAGGAAACGGTTAATATCACGAAAGCTGGGGGAAGAATTCATACCTAACCTAAGAGTATTTGTGCGAAATTTAACCGAACCTGACTAGAATTTGAATTCTGCTAACCTGTGCCTGTGTGCACTACTCTCGAACCCACCAACCGTTTGTTTGGGGAGGGTCGCGTGCAAGTCTGATTGGGGGCTCCCGGCAGTGCTTTTTCTTCAAAGTATATCTACTGTGAATAAAATTTGTAACGTATATAGATATAGATAATTTACGTTTATATACGTTACAAATTCAACTAAGCACAACTGACGAAGGATGAAAATTTTCTCGGATTTTGACGTCATTCTGAGGTCTTTTTTTTTTTGTTGTTGTTGGAATCTTAGAATTCGTTTTGCTCCTACCAAGTCTCGAAAAACAGTATACAAAATTAATATTCTCATCCATAAAGTTGAATGTGTTAAATTATTCAACTTTTAACATGAAAAATCTCAATTTCATTTTAAAAATTGCAAAACATTGTTGATTTATTTAGTGGGATGTTCCTTAGCATCCTTCTGTAGAATCACATCTCTGTCGCCTCGATTATCTTCATCTTTGTGGAAATCGTCCAACATTTGCAGCCGTAAAGGAGGACAAATGTCACGTAACAGCTCAGTCTTCTTTTCTACGTTACCAAAGAAATCCTCCTGTCTCATAATATTCTGCCCAGCTTTTGGAATGCCGTCCTTGGCCATCCCAATCTGTCTTCGGATGTCAGTGTCGCATTTACTGTCAGAACGCTTCCCAGATATTTAAATTTCCGAGTCTGCTTGATTCTAGTGTTCCCGACCTGCAAATCGCATTTCATGTCCGTAATTTGAATTTGGATATATTGTATTTATTTAAAATTTTTCTAGTTGAAATTGTTCACCTATATTGCAATATGATCCAATATTGTACATAATTAGGTTACAATAAAATTTGTATTTTATAATACTACCTCATAAAAATTGAAATGTAGTAGATTTGGAGGGCCCGTATATTCGGGGCTGGTGTACCCTTGCACTGGCCCTGATGCTATCCATTTCATTATCTGCATATTCCCGCATATTTTTATATTCAAAAATGTCGCAAATAACGAAATTTAAAACTTAATACAAGTGGTATCTCAACACTATCTCTACGTTGCAATGCCGGATACAAAATATACAAGCATCCATAATTTATATATGTATTGTCCACACAGCTTAGAATGAAGCTGTAAAGCAATTTGAAACGATTTCATTCATTTTAACTAAAGTGTTCAGCGCGAAATATTCGCAACCAAAAGATATTACACTAGTTTAATTGATACGGATAGAAATGTTTCAAAAGCTAATAAAGTCGGGGGAGATGATATCATTTTGAACTCTGAAAATGTTAACCCAGTTTTCACTGTCGTTTAAGCAAATCAACAGCTGCAAGAATGAAAGGGGGTAAAAAGTGAAGACTCATTTTCTGAGATAGGTGAAGCGGGAAGGAATATAGAAGAACAGGCTCATTGTTCCTTTTCATTACATTTTCTTTTACAAAGGTGTGCGCGTGCATCACATATATAGTGTGACTCAGCGAAAACTGGGACAGTATTTGACCCGGTATTAAATTGGCGACCACAATTTTAACAGCATAACATACGCAGATGACACAGTACTGATAGCAAACACGGAAGGTAGCGACGGAGAGTGTGAAGAAGGGACTAAGCATAAACTACAAGAAAACAGAATGTATGGTCATCAGTAAAAGGATGAGACGGAAATGCGATTTGCAGGTCGGGAACACTAGAATCAAGCAGACTCGGAAATTTAAATATCTGGGAAGCGTTCTGACAGTAAATGCGACACTGACATCCGAAGACAGATTGTGATGGCCAAGGACGGCATTCCAAAAGCTGGGCAGAATATTACGAGACAGGAGGATTTCTTTGGTAACGTAGAAAAGAAGACTGAGCTGTTACGTGACATTTGTCCTCCTTTACGGCTGCGAATGTTGGACGATTTCCACAAGGATGAAGATACTCGGGGCGACAGAGATGTGATTCTACAGAAGAATGCTAAGGATATCATGGACCGAGCGTGTGAGCAACGATGAGGTCTTAGAGAGGATGAAAACAAAGAGGAGGGTTAGTTTTAACAAAAGGAAGAGGCAGCTGAAGTTCCTAGGACACATAATGAGGAAGGAGGACCTGGAGAATCTGATACTCATGTGGCGAATAGAGGGAAAGAGTGACAAGGGTAAACAACGCATGACATACCTGGCGGCCTTAAGCAAGTGGATGACAGAACGTGGTCTGTGGGAGGTGGCAAAGTGAAGGAACTTGTTGAGAGCTGCAAGGGATAGAGGGAAGTGGAGAGCTATGATCGTCTACGTCCTGAAAGGACACGACACATAGAAAGAAAAAATGCACACGTAAAGCTCTCGGCGTTTTTCGCGGATTTTATTTCGACTTTAACACACTGACACTTCCATCGAGTTATTTTATAAATTAGCAAATATATATCTTCGGTGTCAGAGATAAAAAAAAATGTATGATACTTAAAGATTTAAAAAAAAAAATTAATGGTCGAATTAATGCCTTTCAAATATAATAGTTAATTGTTTTAACGATGGTTTTCAGTTAATATATTATCTATTGATAATGTAACAGATGGATGAACATTGAAGCAAGTTGTTTAACTAACAGAATAGAGCTTTCTATGCACCGATTTGAAAAGTATTTTCAGTGTACTGAAATTACTATATGATGCATCAGGAGAGTGCCTTGCTATAGAAATGTATGGACAGAATGCCGTACTATAGCAATGCTTCTGGAGAGTTTCTTGGTATACATATGCATCGGAAGAGTGCTTTGCTATAGGTATGCATCGGGAAAGTATTTTGCTATAGAATTGTATCGCTAGAATGCCTTGCTATAGAATGCATCGGGAGAGTGCCTTGCTATAGAAATGCATCGGGAGAGTGCCTTGCTATAGAAATGCATCGGGAGAGTGCCTTGCTATAGAAATGCATCGGGAGAGTGCCTTGCTATAGAAATATGTCAGGAGATTGCCTTGCTATAGATATGCATCGGGAAAGTATTTCTATAGTATTGTATCGGCAGAGTGCCTTGCTATAGAAATACATCGGGAGAGTACTTTGATATAGAAATGCATCGGGAGAGTGCCTTACTATAAAGATTTCTCAGGATAGTATTTTGCCATAGTAATGCACCGGAACAGCATTTTGCTATAAAAATGCACTGGGACAATATTTTGCTATAGGAATGTATCAGCATAATGCCTTGCTATATAAATGCATCGGGGGAGTGCCTTGCTATAGTAATGTATCGGAAGAGTATCCTGCTATAGAAATGCATCGGGAGACTGCTTTGCTATAGATATGCATCGGGAAAGTATTTTACTATAGGAATATATCGGCAGAGTGCCTTGCAATAGTAAATCATCGGGAGAGTGTCTTGCTATAGGAATGCACCTGGACGGTATTTTGCTATAGAACTGCATCGGGAGAATGCCTTGCTATAGAAATGCACCGGGACAGTACTTTACTATAGATATGCATCAGGAGAGTACCTTGCTATAGAAATGCATCGGGAGAGAACCTTGCTATAGAAATGCATCGGAAGAGTATCCGAAGAGTATCCTGCTATAGAAATGCATCGGAAGAGTATCCTGCTATAGCAAGGCATCGGAAGAGTGTCCTGCTATAGCAATGCATCGGAAAAGTATCCTGCTATAGAAATGCATCGGAAGAGTGTCCTGCTTTAGACATGTATCGGGAGAGTATAGAATGCTATAGAATGCATTTCAAATTTTTAACGATATAATTTTGGGAAAAGAATTGTCAAAACGCAATTATATGTATTTGGTAATTCATCTTACAGGAAACCTGCTCACAGAAAGGATGGCACCAGTCACTGGTGGAAGCCTTTTCTACGAGGATTTGCTCTATAAATATCGAATGAATATGCAAAGGGTAAGAAAAATGAGGAACATCAGAGACAATATTTTTTCCCGCCACAGAGTGTATGTATGCATATAAGTCATTATTATTCATATTTGTTGGCCCAAGGTCTGACCGTACGAGATTATTTCTAGTTTTCTCAAGTGACACACACGAATATATATATATATATATATATATATATATATATATATATATATATATATATATAATTATTATATTTATCTTGTGACGGTGGGAATATTTTTTAAGGGCTGGGTTGAAATTATTCGTTTCTGGAAGCAAACTTTGCAATGACGTCGCTGAGATGATCTAGACGGGAGGGAGGAAGAGAGTGAGACAAAGAGAGGGATGTGGGAAAAACAGTAAGAGATATGTAGAGGATCAGATTTACTGCTGTGTTATTCTTACTGGGGCCTTGAATAGGACCCCAAGAGAATCATCCAAACGCGTATAAACACACGCACACACACACACACACACACACACACACACGTACAAATCTGGGCTGGAAAAGGGGTGGACTTTGACGAGTGATTATATACTGGCATTAAAAGAGAAAAAGTAACTCCGACAAATATATTGATTGTTAATTGATATTCAATTAACAAAGTATCCGGAATAATTTTGTTGATATTTCAATAGTTATTCTCATGCCTCGGAGAACAATTTTTGGCTTTAATTGATTGGTTGGATTAAGTTGTTTGATTTCACGCTATGTCAGGCTTTTTCGAGATTATTTAATGCTGATTTTTGTATGCGGTACCTAGTGAGGTGAAGTAATGGATAGCGGCTCGGATTGAGGAATCGGAGAGACGAGTTCGAATTCCAGTCGAATCCATTACATTTACTTACGTGCTTAGGAAAGGTATGAATCTCCTTCTACCCCCACTCCAGCTATGGGTAAATAGCAGGACACACCGAGTTCTATAGCCTTGGATGGCAACCTACTGCGGGGAAAATCTGCCTAAGCGTGTATCGCGCATGGCACATAAATGAGTGAGTATTGAATGGTCAACCAGAAAAATCTTGCTAATCATTATCCGACGCCGAGACGCTTGTTGTCTCCATTTAAGTATACGTGTAGGCATTTTTTAAGTAATAAGTAGACAACTAAAAGTAAAGGGAACAAAAAGAACTCAGTGGGAACGGAAGAAATATTTAGTTACTACGAGAGGACAGAATTGCAAAACATGAGTTAGTGTGGAGAGAGCAATCCTTTAAAAAAGGAGTTCATGCTTATGGGTTTATGTAGACTCAAACACTGACTACTGTCTGCAAATATGCAGCTATTTCATCAACCAAACGCATACAAATAATACAGATTGCTTTATGAATATAAACCTACATCATAAATATGTATTGCTCTTCTTTTGTACTGAGCCCTGTTTTAAATTAATGTTTTGAACGCTGAAATCTTACTCTTCGTACTTTTACATTTGTATATATATATATATATATATATATATATATATATATATATATATATATATATTTGTCATCCACAGACAGACTGTTTCGCAGCTCATCAGTGTGGCTAGACGTCCGGTTGCCTCTAGCTAGGATCGAAACCCGACTGAATTTGCGTCAGTCCGAACTTCTCCCACTAAGCCGTCAGCGTACGGTACAGGTTGAGGGTGAATTTTAGCGTGTTTATTTTTAGATTCAGATAAACACACAGTGACTGAGAGTGACTCAATTCTGTCGAAGAGTCGTGCAGTATTAGCTTAAATAGTGACTGTTTACAAATTCACACCTCAAAAAACCAGAGGGCTCAACCGAAATTAATTTTTCAGGAGCTAATATATATATATATATATATATATATATATATATATATATATATATATAATGCTGTTCAGAATCGGATGACTGGTTGACATACTATATTTCCCACTTTCAAAAGATGACTATACATTAAAAAAAAGATAATAGTGCCGTGGAGTTCTGCATTCCTCGAGTACTGCATTATCATGCCAGTGTCAGACTGTACTATGCTTAGTAAGTAACTAGTCACCTACAGTTGAGCGACTGTTAGCTAACTTTTCTCGTCGATCGTATCCATAAGAAGAAATAAATCCTGGTATTTTTTTAAAACTTGTATGTTTTTTTTTATTTTCATTGAAAAACCCTATTAACCACGTGATACACGATTGACCAATGAAAATCAAACAACACAACATTAAAAATAACAGAATTTCTTTCTTCTTTTTCTCCATATCTCGTTCTTCGTTGAAACTTTCATAAAAGTGAAACATGTTACAGTGATAAACGTTTCCTATCACACACATATAGATATACAAATTCAATTAATCAGGAAATGTTCAAGTTAATTATCTGGTTTGACAACTCGGGAATTTTGCGTCAAAACGCTCATCAGTGCCAGATATTTGATAAATATATCAATGATGATTTTATATCTGTACATCACACAAACATACACACGTTTGTGTGTGTGTGAGTGGGTGTGCGCGCGTATTATATGCATACATACATGTCTATATCTATTTACAGATTAAAATTTATGCCTAATCAGACGCACATAAGTAATATACATACATATATCAACTTATGTACACACACTATATATATATATATATATATATATATATATATATATATATATATATAGTTACCGAGGAAACTCCTCTCATAGATGTTAATCAATTGAGTTCGATTAAATTCTTATGTCAAACTTGAATAACTAATAACTGTAAAGACATTACTTTTCGCAGGCCATGTCTATAGCTGCGAATTCGTGAAGGCATCAAACTAGTGACATTCTACTCCAGTTAGCGAAGCTTAGCGACAATCATTAACATGACTTCAGTTCTCTCTCTACAGAAATGTAACAGATCGCGTCAAATTAATACAAACTTTAACCGCGATATTATCTTTACTATTAATAACAATGATATTTTGGTCAAAGGTTCATCACTTTATTCTGTTCTAATTCTCTCACTGAGTTTACGGTTTAATAATCTATTGCTGTTATATAAAACATAATGGCCAATAGTTACCGGTTGCAAGAGTTGCTAAATTGGCTCTTTGGTAGCTGGCTCTAGCACGTTTTCAGTGCATTTAGCTCTTTTTCATGTTCTTGAAATAATTATAATTGTGCTTGTCCTTCTCTTCGTTAGTTCGTACGATAATTACACCCTGCCAACACCTCATAAATAATGCACTATTCCGTTTTGACGCGTGAGAAGACAAAAGACATATCAGTGAGGCTACTTGGTTTCATTGAGAAAAAGAAAGAAAGAATTGTTTAACGCCTCCTAAATAATGGACTATTCCATTTTAATCGAATGAGAAGACAAAAGACATATCAGAGACGCTACTTGGTTTCAATGATAAAATGAAAAGAAGAAGGGAAGATAGAAATTTTTAAAGTCTGTTTCAGTGAAATGGGGAAAGTTGTCAACTTCAAATCTTTTCATTTGTGCCTCCTTACTTCTTAAAAAACGAAAAACATTCATATTTACGGTTGTTATTGCAGTATTTTGTTAAAGTTGTTATGTATTTAACGATGCTATATAGGAATTTCTAAGGATATTGTCGGAGAACTCACCATTACCTTATTCAATCATTAACGAAAGAATTATTAAGATTCATCCGAAATTTCAAATAGGAAAACCCCAAAGTTTTCACGGGTTAAAACTAGTAAATATTAATAAGAAAACAAAAATAAATAAATAAATGATAATACACAGGTTCTTCTTCTATGTGCCGTGTCCTTTCAGTACATTGACGATCATGACTCTCCACAATTTCCTATCCGTCGTAGCTCTTAATATATTTTGTCTTTTTCTTATTTCCACTAAACCTTGTTCCACCAACCATTTACTCAAGTTCGCTAAGCATTGCTTCCTTTTGCCCCTTTTGTCTTCACTCTGTCCTGTGAGTATCAGATTTCCCAAGCCCCCTTTCCTCATGTTCCCTAGAAATTTCAATAGTCTCTTCCTGATGTTAGTTATAAGTTTCTATTTTTCTCTAAACTTCGTCTTTGCTCACATGTTCGTTCCGTGGTATCCCCATCAGATGTCCTAAAAATGAGCTAGGTCGATTTCCCAACAGAGGCAATGAGATATTCCGTTATTACGGTAATAAGAGATGTTAATTGAAGCGACGATGCTTAGTATTAGAATAACAATGTGAATACCTTGTCAGAAAGTAGTGAGAACAGGTTATTAATTTTATTTAGCTTCCTTTGTTTCGTGTCACATTTATTAGAGAGAGAGAATATTTTGGTTAGGCTTTTGGTGAGTAAGGACTTGCCCGAGTCCAGACCAACCCAATCGACATCCTATCCAGAATCTAGCGACAAAATGAGGTCCAGGAAGGTTGCTTGAGTTTGAATTGCAATAAAAGACCAAAACGAAGATTCAATGCAAAGAACGCCCTTCGTCACTGGTTTGAATTCAGAGTTTTCCTTTTATAAGACTTGTTTTCAACCAAAGCAAGAAAGCCTAGTATTTCATGTTATTTAACTCATAACTAGAGAAAAAAAAATGGATTCATGCCTTTTCCAAGAGCATTTGTGATAAGTGAATGGAACAGACTGTCAGAGATTGAACTCGGCACGCCGATTAGACGTACTGCGCTGACAACCGTTACACTATCCGCACAACCGATAATGATAATAATTCATATATGTAAAAGACTTTGTGTGTGTGTATATATATATATATATATATATATATATATATATATATATATATATATATATATATATATATATATATATATATATATATATATATATATATATATACACTTAGGTGTACGTAAAACAGTGCTCAATGCAAAATAACAGAGGTATTAAGTATATATTAATAAATATACATAATATCCCACGCCCACGCAATCTTCGGGCCTGATTTTCGCGGTTTCGCGTTGTTGTTTGGATAAGTTATTTTTGTAGTTAAATATTTAATAGTATTATAACCTAAATTTGGATTTAAATTAGATTCAAACTTACACTTAAAATGTAAAAGAATACTTCACTAACACATTAATAAAACCACACTAATAACTTATCCAAATAACATCACAAAACCGCGAGACCCAGAAATATTAACAAGACTGTAAACGGTCCACAGTACCTGAAGACTGCGAGGTGCCTGAAACTCCAAGTCGTACTGACGCGTTGGTTTTTTATATATATATATATACATATATATAATGTCGGTGGTACAGTGTTTCTTCAGTAAGACTTCTCACTTCTCAATCAAGGCCAGTTTTTATTAATTCCACTGTTTATGAAAAATAAAATTCGGGAATAGCAACCTAAATACGTGTACCCACTAAAATGAAATTCAAGAAAAATGTTTGTAGAAATAAGTTATGGTGAAGTCTACCATGATAAGGAACCGAGAATTTCGCCACACTTATCCACAGAGAATTATTAGATAACAGCATCAACATCTAAGTGTCCACATGAAACTTCAAGTCGCAGAAAGCTTTAACGTATCACTATTGTTTTATTCGTCACGTTATCCACTGACCATCCCTTCCCATTTATTACACCGAGGAAGCTGCTGCTCCAAGATTCCAATCTCGGTAACCAATCATTACACGACGGCGAAATGCCCGAAAAGAGCGAAAGAGAACAGATACTACACACCGATCCTAGGAAGAGAGCCCACGTTTGACACTATGATCTTCGGCACCGTTCACAGATACGATACTAGTCAGAAGTTCTGATCCAGCATTCCCTTCATATTTTGACGGGTAGTATGCTAATATTTACAATGAATACAGAAATGCAAGTATTATATTTATAGCAGCATCTAGCAAAATTTTCCAAATAATGACTCAGTAAAAAAAAAAAGTGACTGGACAGCAAACACAAGGTCTGTAGTTCACTCGGCTAGTCCATTACTCATAATTCATCTTTGACAAGTGGAGAAAAAAAATTGTCGCTTCAAAAATAAAATTGACTCGGAGAAAATCCAAATATAGGAAATGCTAGCACATGGATAGAGACAAAAGAATGGGCACAATTAATATATTGTAATAAAAAATATATATTAATGTATCACCACGTGTGTTTATATATATATATATATATAAATATATATATATATATATATAGGGTGGGTGGAAATAAACTCCCTATCAAAAATTATATCTTTTGTGAAGATTTGCATGAAATAAAATATGTTGTCATTTTTAAGGTGGTAGAATTTCATTGCTAATTTCTGTTCATATTTCAGAGTGACAAGTGTAGCCAAGAATGGCACAACGCCTGGCACTGCATGAGCGTGTCAGCTATCATCCCATTACGAAGTATGGCAGTTTGTGGTACGAGTGCAGAGATGGTGACGCAATGTGCACGGACCTCATGCTTCAGTAGATGCTAAAACCATCAGAAATTGTCATTCCAAGCTGGTGGAAAGAAAATGGAAGAAAATGTGCAAATGGTACGGAAAATGTTTAAGGATATCCCCAGACAATTACAAACACTGCTCAACAACGCTGGTGCATATGTGGAATTTGAATACTATACTGTACTACTATCATTATACCGTCCAAATAAAACATTTTATGAAAATCGACCAATAATTAATACAGACATTAAGAATTTTTAATAAGGAGTTTCTTTCTATCCACGCTGTATAAACAAGGTTGGTATAGATGGAATAAACTTCCAGTAACCAAATACACTATTTTTTTAAAAAAGTGCTCAATACAGAGTAGAGCGAATAATATTTATTTAAAATTTATAGCAGAAGTATGTTATAACATCACTACAAAAATAGCCATTTTGTTTCAACACTTCTGATGTCTTGTAAAGTGATTGTGTTGCAAGTAAAATAAAGACTTTTCCTTTATTTTACTTGCTATAGAATCACTTGACAATACACCATAAGTGTTGAAACAAAATGGCTATTTTTGTAGTGATGTTAGAATATACTAATGTTTAAGTCTTTTTATTATATCCTTACTCTGTCCTGGACATTGAGTTCTACCTGGATTCTATCCTCTTGGAATTATTTTTTATACATATATGTATGTGTATGTATGTATATATATTTATATTTTAGATATATGATTGCATATGTATGTGTATATTTACCACTAATATTATCTCTCTCTCTCTCTCTCTCTCTCTCTATATATATATATATATATATATATATATATATATATATATATATGGGATAACAACATATAAATTTTTATATATTAAAAAGTTTTGGTGGAAAGATGTATGACAAAGTGGAAAAAGTTTTCGTATGACACGTTTCGTGCTTTAGGACTTCATCAGACTAGGTTTGTTTACGTTGATGTGATTACGCATGCGTACAAACGGGAGACGGTGGGAATTTTAAATGTAAAAAAAAGCATGTTTTTTTTATATATTTGGGGTATATTATTTAAGCAATTTCATCTAGATTTTTTCTCTTTTTGTTTCTATCGTCTTTATTATGAAATATCCCACAATGCGATAACAGATCTGTCAAGAATGGTGAAACGTCGTAAGAACATTGACGCACATTTACTGAGAATGAACTAGCGATTAAAGCCCGCTCTTAACATTTTCGTCTAAGTGAATTATTTTCGTTTTAATTAGAATAGCATTTTTATGTCAACATTGTGGTCAGTCTTGTTACGGTGAGCAAATAATGCGTTTAATGTGTCGCTTTTTTATCATCCACACATAAATGCGCGTTTATATTTGTTATGTACACATATAAT
The DNA here is from genome assembly GCA_964036315.1 of Acanthosepion esculentum. Taxonomy (NCBI): domain Eukaryota; kingdom Metazoa; phylum Mollusca; class Cephalopoda; order Sepiida; family Sepiidae; genus Acanthosepion; species Acanthosepion esculentum. The sequence goes on from OZ038476.1 coordinate 76,339,136, forward strand.
ATCAACTACTGGAGAGACATACTTATTTTTGTGGCACAGACATGATCACAAACGCAAACACAAGGGACGCTCCGAAAGTAATGATTCAAAATTATTCCTATGAAAATGACAACGGATACAGAGAGCACAAGAAGGCCGTCAAAAAAGAGTCAGTTTTCAGCGAAAAACACTTTCCCCCCCTTACAGTCACGACCACACCTCGTTTCGTACGTTGACACAGCTGTACGGGCATATCCCGAAACTGGTTTATCACACACGATCACGAACGCCACTGTTGAAATGCATTACCTGCCGACTAACTGTGCTCATGTCCCCTACATGGTTTCCGTAAACGTTCAGCTAGCGTCGATGAATGTGAACAGGCACAATGTTTTATTTTCTATTTTCTGCAGGGTAGGATTCAATGATACGCCATAGTTTTGTACGGAGTTTTATGTCAGACACTATTTTGCCAGACTGCTATCTGTAAAAACGCAAAATGTTATGAGCTATTGGTGGGAATGTCAACAACTACATAGACCTCTCTGATGTTGTTCGCTAATGTAATAAAATAAGAAACTATAATCTGAAAATGCACACAATTACACACACACTCACACACACACATATATATATATCATTGAATACGACAGACAAGGTGCTTTGATTTAGTTTTTTATACAATTTCTCATGCAATCTAATTTTTTTTCTTTTCAGATGATAAATTATATAAAAACTGTCCAAATGTTCGTTTTTTATTCGAGCGCTTTCGGCTATGCATTTAGCCATTTTCAAGGATGAAATATTTTAACAGTTAAATAAGAAAAGGTTTGTTGTATGTATGCATTCATATAATGTTTTCATTTTTCTAAACAAGGTCAAGATATTGTGGCCATGTTCATAGTTGATATTATTAAGTGTTGATTTTTTTTGCTTTTATTAATTTCATAATTAATCCATTATTTTTAGCCTTTTTTTTTGTTGCATGCAGATGATGCTGTTATATTTGTGTTGTCTACAAGTACGTTACGAATAGTGTCCGATGGGTCTCCATGAATATTTAAATGAGATCTACTTGAGCTATAGCCAGAAAGGTGTAGAGTGAGTCTTCGTGTCAAACATGTAGTGTGGTTTATATAATTATTTACGAATTTTGATTGATCAGGAATACAATTCCTTAATGGGCTTTTAAATTCGTAAATAATATTTGCCCTATATAATTTTGTTCTAGGAGGTGAATTATTATTTTTAACTATAAAGTTAGAGGTTTTTAATTTTTTGTAATAAATAATCTAATTTTTTTTGCTATTGTCAACTGGTGTTGTGCATTTTTTTTATATTGTTCTTAACTCTACTTTCGTCTTGTTTAGAAAATGTTTGAAAATGGCTAAATGCATAGCCGAAATCATTCGAAAAAAGAAAAAAAGAACATTCGGACAGTTTTTATAAAATTTCTCATCTGCAAAGAAAAAAATGATTAGATCGCATGAGAAATTGTATAAAAAACTAAATCAAAACACCTTGTCTGTCGTATTCAATGAAAAGTGCATGAAAGAAGGATTGCTGCCTAAATACACACACACACACATATTATATATATATATATATTTACATACATATATACATATACTTACATATATATACACACATTATATATATTTATATATATATACATATATAAGTTTAATAAATGTTGAGTAAAAATAATTATACTGCAGAGAAAATCATTTAGAAATTAATGTGCATGTCGTATGAAATAAACACCATACCGATACACAAGAGGATTACTATGTATCGTCTTGGCTTTGACAGATAAAAAATCGGCCTTGAAAGAGCAAAGAATTATGTTTAATTTGCTAACAGACGGACATAAGTGGACCTGGTTACGCGCACATACATTTTTTTTTTTAGTCGGAGACTTTAAGCTTGTGGACTCCGGTAAATTATGAACAAAAAGTATATTCGGACTATGTTCAACATCTGTGTTATTATTATCCCAAAATTTCGGCCACTGTGCCCTCCGGCCTTCACAAGGTGCTTTTGTCGACCCGAGTAACTTTCAGTGAATTTCAAACTGTACCCTTTACTTAAGTTCCCGTTATGTAAATGTCTGGGGATATCTCGTCTTGTTCTTATTTAATACTATCGCTCGCTTCTTATCCATTGAGTCTAAGTCTGAACTACCCCACCCAGACCAGGGATTGAACTCACAATTAGGAAATCACCAAATTTACATACCAACGCTTTAATCCACTAGGCTGTAGTACATACACCAAATGATAGTCAAAACAAGACCAATAACTTGTTATATTTACAGTTTCTAGTATAATAATATTGTATTGTGAAATGCTTTGATCTATAACCTTTTCCATTTACCGTCCTGCGTATGACGATAAACTACATCCGCGTCCTGGGTAAGACGATAAACTACGCTCAACAGCAAGGCCTCTGATCAGGAGGTTTTGAGGAGCGTGGAACAACCTCTTAATTGCTGGTGTTCCCAGGTCTGCCCTGACCCGGGGTGGTAGCACCTGTTAGGGTCTCAGCTATAGGCAAATAGTTAACCCCGAAACTGGGATAAAAAAAAAAACACTATGAAAGTGTAAAAACAACTTTTAATACTAGAAATACTTTTTTAAAAAATTATTTCCGGCAATAAATTTTTGAAGAAAAAAACTATTACCATCTATACATTTTTGAGAAAAAAAAATATTACCAGCAATAATTTAAAAAAAAAAAATTATTAATGCAACACATTTTTTTTTTAAAATTATTACCAGAAATAGATTTCTGACAAAACAGAATATTACCAGCAATGAAAATTTTGTCGGCTTTAAATAACCCATTAAGGTTGATATGCCGTAAAACAAACCAAACCAAACCAACTTTTTCATTTAACGAGCAAACAGTGAGAAATAAAACCGTTATCAATTGTAAAATTAAATAAATAAATAAACGCACACAGTCCACGAGAGAAGAAATTAAAATTAAAGCAATAAATTGTTAAGTATATATCGAAGAATTAATTTAGTTATTTTTGTGACAGTGTTTTTAAACAAAAATTTTTAAAAAAATACCGAAAAATATTATATATTATAAATACTATGATTTAACGACTTTCTTCGGTAAATAATCCGACTTGAAATTAATAAACTGCGTCCGAATAAAAATAAAAATGAAGAATGAAAATATAAAAATGCTATATTATTTCTTAAAATGTCTGGTTTCTATATTGATCTAATGAGTTTCAAATTTCGGAAAATGAATTATTGTTTACAATTTGTACCTAAATATTAAAAATAAATAAAATAAAATAAAACGGAAAAGATAAGTTGTTATTGAAAAAAATATAAAAATAACATGATCTCTAAAATCGGATAAGTAACATTAAATTCAAAAGATTTAGAATACAGCGATCATCAGACTATATATATTTAGAGCGTGTCAACCTTTATCCGGTAAACTACAATGCAAAACATTTTTGACTATGGAAGACCATAGGTGATACATTTTCTTTAAGTTATAAAAATTAAGAAAAAAGGCAGTTCATTTTATTTGGATCTTTTTTTTTATCATCGTGATTTCTTTGCGTCTTGTAAAAATTTTGAAAATTTAGTGCGCAAATATAAAATAATTCGATAGGTATGTGTGTGTGTATTTTGTATAGATTTTTAATGCTATGTTTCTTCAGGGTGTTGGCGATCAGGGCTCGCCACAGCTTCTTGTTATTTATTATCTGTGAACTGCCATGGATTATTGAGAAAGATAATCGATGAGTCTTCCCGCTGTTTTCTCCATGGTTTTAGAATAATTTCTCTGAATAACACCCAAGGCAATAGAACCCTGTATACACTGCCATTTTAAGTTACAAGGGTATAAAATTATTATAATAATTATATTATTATTATTATTTGTCGTAGTAGCAGTAGGGCATATATAACAAATCAGACTACTTTTTATATCTCAATCAAATACGACTGGAAGAATGAAAACAATTATTTGAACAATTAATGAATTGTCCTTTACTTCTTGTTTGAATTTTCGGCTAAGACTGCAAAAGCATATTTCGATGAATTATCTGCGATTTTCAAGCCACCATGTGCAGATTGTAAATGTCGCATGATATAAAGAAAGAACCAAACATCACTTTTGAAAACTTTCTAAAACAACTTCATTTGACAAAAATGACTGAATGTAGGCATTTTGCTGTTCGTTGTATTTACCACGAAGCGTTACAAAGAATACGAAAAAAAATGCATTTATTTTTCTCACGAATAACGCAGGGTAAATTTTTAAGGAGCTGAAAACTGACAATAATAAGTTTTAGAAATTTAGTTTACGGTCCGAATTGATTCTTCAAAATAATGACAACGTCTGTCCGGTTACTAAGTGGAAAATAAATATTTGGTATCTTGCATCTATTTTATAAAAAACTTTAAGCATAAATTTTCGTTTAACGTATAATAAAAAAGGAAAATAAATTATTTTATTGTCATTATTCCGTAAAATGAATGCCAACACTGAATTTGAGTGTTTTTTGCTAAAAAAAAAAAAATCATAAAAATACCAACTGCCTTAAGATGTGACTTTTCCCAGTAGAGAGTATTTATTCTTTTATTTATTTATTTATTACAAAACATTGCTTTGTAGTATTTGTTACTTTAAATTTTATTTGCACAGATATATGAAAAAAAAAAACAACACATTTTTATTTTTATTGCTGATGTAATTTTAATAGCAGAAAGAGAATGAGAGAGAAAATATTGAAAATTGGGATTTTCGGAAATGTCTTAAGAGTTTCCGCTGTTTTGATTATATCATCAACATAGTAATAATTATACTAATTAATAAAATTAACTATTTTTGAGATCATCAAAATTTTCACTTTATTGCTTTGGTTTCGTACTCGCTATATTTCCACACCATTTGAATCTGGTTACTCTCACTGGGAATAAAGTGACAACAAGTTTTCTCACAGCACTTTTCTCGGTATTGGTTCTAGATGTTTTTCTTTTTCTTTTTTTCTTTTTCTTTTTTTTCTTTTTTTTCTTTTTCTTTTTTTTTCTTTTTTTCTTTTTCTTTTTTTTTCTTTTTTGTATTTCTTTATCTATTTCTAATAATGATAATAATAATAAATTATTATTATTTTTTAAAATTTTATTTAATTTTCTAAAATGTCATTGTGCCATTTCTAACCTTAGGTCCCTGGGCGGGACCCGGAAAGAAATGTGTACACACCAGAAATCAAAGGAAATAATAATAATAATAATAATAATAATAATAATATCTTTAAATTATTAGCATCATTACACTTTTTAATTACTGAACATGTGACGAAGTTTCAGATGAGCAAAAAGGATACTTATACTTAATATCAGGAAGAGACAGTTGAAATTTCTAGGGCACATAATAAGGAAACAGAATTTGACCCTCACAGAACATATTGAAGGCAAGAGAGAGGAAAAACAACTCGTTAACGTACATGTGTAAAAATGGTTGACAGAACAGGGATCAGGAGAGAAAACAAAAAGACAAAACTTTACTAAGAGCAGCAAAGGGCAGGAATGTGTGGAGAGACATGATCGCCAACGTCGTAAAGGAATAAGATACATAGAAGAAGAAGAAGAAATATTATTATTATTATTATTATTATTAATATTATTTTCACCACACAGTTTACGTGTCGATAAATTTTGTCCTTTTTATACTGAGAAACTTTACAGTTACATCGCAATTTACAATATCAACGGATGATAGCAACTCCGAAAAGTATAAAAAGGAAACTAACGAAGTCTCCGAGATGGTTTTTGTTAAAATTCTAAACGATAAATTTTACAAACAGATGTATCTACAAAGAAAGGGGTTATTTTGTCATATATCAGTGAATGTCTGTAATGGACTGTGAGGAGCGATGGTTTTTTAGGGGATTTAAGAGTGAAGAGAGCATTTAATCCCGGCAGTCGTAATAAAGACAAAAACATCCCGGATGCTCAAGATAGTTGAGTCCGTATATATTTTCTTACAATTCTGAAATCTAGAATTATTAAACACGCATTCTAACATTAGCTAAAAAATAATTAAACAAAGATGATCCGTCTTAAAGACCGTAGCTCAATTTTTTTTTTCTATGATCATTCAAGGTGGGGTACAGGACATACATTTTAATTTATTTTCCTTTTTGGTGCGGGGAGATCTTTCCAAACTTAGTTAAATACACATTTTTAATTACGAGAGGGCGATGAAAAAAATTATCAGATAATCATTTTCTAAAATCTAAAAATAAACTAAATATGACTTTAGTCAGACAGAGAACTGTTCAGCAGCCGTAATAAAGTAGTATTTTTTTAAAGTATAAATTTAATGTTTGTAATTGAAATGAAAATGATTCCTAATTCGTCCACATTGCTAAATTATTAATGACTTTGGAACGGACTTAGTATGGAAAATCAAGTTTTAGATTAAAATAGAGAACAAATTGAACTAGGATTTTTTTTTCTGCGTACGTACAAAAGAGTTCAAAGTCGAAAGGTATTGTGTTCACGATTTCAAAGTCTCTCGTCTGTATGAAGTTGGATTAAAATAGTGGAAATAATAAATCATTATTTATAAGTAGATGGATAATGAGACTGAATTCTTTGCATTTCTTTGGTAAATTATATAAGAACGTAATAGGAAGTTTTATGTTTTAATGTAAAAAAAAAAAAAAAAATGTTCTAAAGCTATTTAATAAGTGTATAAAAATTCCCGTCAGTAGTATAATCATCTACAATGATATATATTAATCTATATTCGGGCAGCAACCTTTCTTTTAGACATGTTTCGTTGAATGTGAGAGAGAAGGAAAATCTATTTTTTTATTTAGTTTTTCCAAATAAATAGTATTCGAAACAACACAAAAAAAATTCTTAAACAGTCAACTACGAAGAGAAATTAACAACACCTACAAACAAAGCGCCCCCCCCCCCTTGAAAGGCTAAAGAAGTGTCCAGAAGCGCTTGGGACAATCGGGACAATTTTTGCACTTCCTTACTCCCATAAACGGAAAAATGTAAGAACACTGGAAAAACTAAATAAAGAATTAATTAAATTTTCCTCGTTTGTCATATTCAACGAAACGAGTGTGTGTGTGTGTGCGCGCGCGTGTGTACGCGCATGCGCGCGAATGTGTGTGTGTTTCAGCAGCAGAAAAGTTGCAGGCACGACCTACATTATAAAATCTGACCAAATTACCAAATATCAAAATTGGGGGAGAGGGGTGTACTTCTTGGTCAAACCGAGAACTTTTCAGCACTTTTCATGGATATATTGCCAGAAGTAGAAGTATTCAATTAAATTTTAATCAAATTTGTACGGATGCCGGAACAGGCAGTTGTTAAATGAATAAGTAAATGTGATAGATTTATGCTTATCTGCTCACGAATGTAAAGTTAACAATTATTATCCTTTGCAAAGAAATACAGAGATGTATAATTATATACGATTTATATGTGCTTATGTATGCACACATACACTCACACACATATATATATATATATACATATATATATATATATATATATATATATATATATATATATATATATATGACAACAAATTAACAATATATTTATATATATGGGCGTGTGTATGTGTGTAAAAACGGAAAATTCATGTTCGAAGCCTGACACAGTTATTAACTGAATTTTGATCTGAAATATCATGTTCGCTCTACGTGATAAATTGAGAAGAGTACGATCAAGTGCATTGACAAAGAATAAGATTACGTTAAAAATACATATTTTTTCCGTGAAATAAATACTTTCTTCGGACTTACTGATGTATATATACACACCAATCATTGCATACATACATACATACATACATATATTTATATATACGTGTGGGTGTGTGCGTGCGTATAGATCAATATAAATTAGTTCGTGACACAAAGAAATATTGATTTCTCAACGTAACTTTTTTTTTGTCAATGCACTTAATCCTACACTTCCGCATTGATTATATAAATTAAACTCTGTTAAATTTCATATAAAAATTCGTGTTAATACCTGTGACAGGCTATGAATTTATTGATCCATCGCGCGCGTGAGAGAGAAATACATACATGCATTATTATACTAAAGGGTGCTGAAAAGTTCTCGGCTCAACGCATTTCCGGAAAAAATGACAACCAGACAAAACGCTATGTATTTGCAAATAGGGAAATGAGAGAGGGGGTGACTTCTTGGTCAGGCAACCCTACATACAGCTCTACGCACACACACACACAATATAAAATATGTGTAGTATAGTTTAGTTACATATATATTTCTGAATGCGTCTTGAGATAATCCATCGTAATCCGTATAAAAGAGTCTGGAATTGATTCCGTCTATAATCCGTTTCACTAATCACCAGCCGTTACGATTATTGCTTTAGAGTGCTGTGTATAGTGGAATTTGCATCAGTCAACATTTATAATTACAGAGGTTGCATTGGTGAGACAACATTCACAGGCCTGACTTTTGGCTGAAATAGTTGAACGCTGTCCATCGTTGCCTGATACCAGTGTTCCAGGACAGATAGAGATCAGGATTTCGAATGCTAATCTCGTAAAAAGCAAACCCTCCCCTACTTAGAAATCGAGCGTAACACGATCTTCCTACCTCAGTTTCCCTACGGTTTGGCTTGACAACGTTCTAAGCGAAACTTTGTAAAACTCAATAACGCAAATTCCACTTACGAATAACTTAATAAAAATCTAGTAAAAAAAGAAGGAAAAGAAAGAAAGAATTAAAATTCTAGTAAAAGAAAGAAAGAAAGAAAGATAAAAGAAAGAAAGAAAAAAGAAAGAAAAAGAAAGAAAGAAAGACAAAGACAAAAAAAGAAAAAGAAAGAAAAAGACAACGAAAGAAAATATTCTAGCAAAAGAAAGAAAGAAAGATAAAAGAAAGAAAAAAGAAAGAAAGAAAAAAGAAAGAAAAAAGAAAGAAAAAAGAAAGAAAAGAAAAAGAAAGAAAGAAAAAGAAAGAAAGAAAAAGACAAAGAAAAAAGTAAGAAAAAGAAAGAAAAAGACAAAGAAAAAAGTAAGAAAAAGAAAGAAAAAGACAAAGAAAAAGAAAGAAAAAGAAAGAAAAAGACAAAGAAAGAAAAAGACAAAGAAAGAAAAAGACAAAGAAAGAAAAAGACAAAGAAAGAAATAATTCTAGTAAAAGAAAGAAAGAAAGAAAAAAGAAAGAAAATGAAGAAACTGATTATTCTGGACAGCTGGGAACAGCCCTAAAGGACCTTTCATAGAAACTTAAGAAAAAAAAGGAAAAAAAAAAGAAAAAAAGAAAAAGAAAAAAAACTGAGTCGATACAGACCACGACATTGTAGAAACCGTATTGAATGTTAAGGAAAGTTATAA
>OZ038476.1:76363499-76425999 GCA_964036315.1 Acanthosepion esculentum
GCACGTGCGTAAATATATTTTCATTCATTAACAAAACCTATTTAGACATATTAAAAGAGACAAAATTGCAAAAATAATTCTAAATCCGCACTTTATCTCATTATGTGTGTGTGTGTGTTATTATATATTGTTATATGTATTCATACTGTTTATGAAACATACATATATTGTATGTATGAATGCATAATATTAAACTGCTTGTATTTATATCTGGAAATGCTATTGATTTTATGAAAGGGGCTAAAAAATATGTCATTTTCACGCATGCGTGTGTGTGTTTGGAAACAAGAGTCAGATATGTATCAAAAGAAGTTTGAAGGTTTTTTCGTATGTGCAATGCAGAAATCAAATTTCATATTTATTTTAGTATAAGCAAGTTTAAGCAAAGAAAGAATTCTATTTTTTAACCCATAAAAATATTTTTAAACATCACTTATTTTAGAGCTTGACCATCGTTTGTCGGGCACACCGTCTTGGACGATGACAACACCTTGAATAAAACAGTTGATTAAATAAAATTGATAAAGCACACATAGCGTGCCGATAATTATAGCGGTGAAGAATGAATTCAAAGAAAATGTAAGAATAACAACCAATAATGTGAATAAAGTAATCTCGGTAAATCCACCTTCAAATAATAATTACATTCAAACAAATTACATTTAAATGAGGCCTGACATCTGTTAAATTATTGTGATGAAATTGCGTTAATATTTTAGTCAATTATACTTATTTCATTTAGTCAACTTGAGGACTACCAACAGCAGCAATAACTAAAATGGATAGCACATGTAACTTGAAGAGAAAATAATGACATAATCAAGATGTTGACACTACTTCGGATAATAAATGGTTAGAAAATAAGCTCCCATCAATACTGGAAAGAGCGATAATATTTACTTGAGGAACATATTTTCTTGAAAAATTGACTTTTAAGAGAAAGATTTTATAAATTTCAACTGGCTGTTCCGAATGTATAAGGAAATATCTAATATTACCATTTCCATTGTTATAATCAATAATATTGACGCAACGGTGATATTGCCATTATATTGATGAGAGTGACCATATAGTTATCTAAGTACTGGTAATATGTCATCAACATGAGAATCAATATTATAATGACGTGTTTTTTTATTATCACTTGAACTATAAATAATCGTCTTAATTTTATCTTTCTGAATTCAAATCCAACCATTATTCGTCACTCATTTAACTTGAGCATAATTATCTTTTCGTCTTAAAAAAACATAAGAAAGCACTCTTTTCACATGTTGGCAATGAAAATATTCTCGTCCGTATTATGTTAAAAATATTTTGGTATTTTTCTTTTTTTTAAACCTTCGAGATTCTGTAGTAACAAGCGGGAAAAATGGAAGAAAGCCGACTGTTCAAAGCATAAAACTTCGGACAAAAAATGGTTAGAAAGGAAAGAGCGATAACAGATACTGAACTGGAGAAACCTATTTTCCTAAAAAAAAAAAAAAAAAAAAAAAAAGTTTTAACTAAGAGAAAGATTTTATAAATTTCAACTGATAGCAGTACTGGTTGCTCGGTCAATTAATGCTAAAAGTGTTTCGGTTAATTACCAACTGTTTTATTCAAGTCGTTGTTGACCTCCAGGAATTTGTGGTTGGTAAACTGTAGTCAATCCTTTTACTATTTTTTTTAAATTTCCCTTGTGGATGCTTTGTAGCTAACTATAAATTAAACAAAATTTAAATACTGAAAATCATAAATAAAATCTGTGAGATATATTGAGAGCCAGAAAGTTAAAAAAAAACAAAAAAAAAACATAACAGACACTGGATAGAAAGAAAAACAGTAACGCAACTGTCAGTTGCATGACCATCAATATCTTTAAAGCCATCGAGTGACTATATATAACAATAACATCTATTCAGCTTTCTATTCAAAATGTCCCAGCTATAACCAAAAAAGGATAATTCCATGTGAGCGTATATAATTCAAATTGTGATCATTGCCGTTCATTTAATAAAATCATATAAAATCTCTCATGTGACATGTTTGCTTAGGGTTTAACGAGGCATATTTTGAATATACACTTGATCTGTAGAAAGATAGCCACTGTAGTGGATTTTTTCAAAATTATTACAACTATAGTTACCTGTCGATTTGCTGAGGGCAAGACAATCAAATTTCAAGTCTAAATTGGTTGCCCCATTTAAAATATATTTCTTAAAAATATACCCAGTTTAAATACAGGAGTCATAAAATTAAAAATGACTTCAAAGGGGAACATTTCGGTTTATAATATTTTCCGATTACCCAGAGGTTATTGTCAAACAAGAAAAGAAAATTAACCCTTGCGGCATAGATGTCATTAAAATCTTATTTGAATTGTGTTTGTATTTCTGTGTGTGTATATGTATATAAAACTAAACACACAAAATTAAAAAAAAAAATTAAAAAATAAATCTACTTAGTTCTGAAAAATTTCAGAAATTTCAATAAAATTTTTATAATTACCTGATTTTTTAGGTTTTAAAATATTTTTCTTGCCATCAAGTTTATGATTTCATTGCTCAGCCCGGGGTAAAGTTTGTGAAGAAGACTGAGTAAGATGGGAATGTTATTCCTATCTTATATATATATATATATATATATATATATATATATATATATATATATATATATATATATATATTCCTAAGAAAGATGGGAATGTTATTCCTATCTTATTTCAAACACAATCAAAGTGTGTGTGTGTGTGTGTGTGTGTGTGTGTGTGTGTGTGTGTGTGTGTGTGTGTGTGTGTATGGCACAAGAGCAAGTAAGTCATTCACCCAAAACAAAGACATACGCATATCCATAACACACGGATATGCATAGTCATACGCAGGCAGTCTGTGACGGACAGAGAATCAGCTCTTCCTTTATAAGTATAGATTGTTTTGATCAGCATTGTTTATCGTTTTATTTCCTTTCTCTGACCTCAAAACGAGTTTCAAACCGTAGAAAAAAAATAGATATTCTCAATGTAAGATGAAGTAAAAACATACGCTTTAGCTAAAAATATAATCTTAAAACTTTAATGTCTAAACAGAAAAAGAAATTTAAAAAAAAAAATAATGAAAAATAAGGTCGTTTCCTCTCCTTCCCAACCACCCTGCATTTTCTCGCCTTCCCTCATTCGTGTGACAATAAACAGTTGAACGAACGAATAAAAACGACAGTTAGTGTGTGAATGCTAAAGAGAGAGTATAATAAGCGGTGAGAACTCAATGTAGCCTCTGTGGTCTCCCCTAGTTACACACACACACATACACACACACAAACACACACACACACACACGATCCTTCACTCATACACTCACGCACACTCCAAGCACTGACTAAGAATTCAAGATTTGACGCCCGGAAGAGGTCATGAGACCTACTTTCAAACGAAACTATCGCTTTTCATTTAATCCGTGTCAGCACACACTACCCATAGTTTTCTCCCAATTTATTGCTTATTTCACTCGTTCTGATGGTTTAGTTACGCGTGAATACATTAAAATCATTTTAGTTTTTACTTGTCATATTTTTAAAACGAGATAAAACGCGTTATTTCATTAAATACTTTACACAGTTTACAAATAAAACCGAATGATTATTTTAATAAAAATTCTCACCTCACAAAGCCGAAATCTGACAAGACATCAGAACCATTTTCCGGATAAATGATATTGTGTATGGATGCTATTGCAATATTCTAATTATTATTTAATAGTTTAAGAAACTAAATAACTGAGAACAAGGAATTTAATAATTAATAATTGTAAGGACGGTATTAACATAAAGTGATGGATCGTCAGTAGTACTTGAAATAGAATTTATAGAGAGATAATAATACGGCGATAGATAGATAGATAGATAGATAGATAATTATTACAGGGATGATAGATATTTAGTAGAGAGATGATAGATAGATAGATAATTATTACAGGGATGATAGATAGATAGTAGAGAGATGATAGATAGATAGATGATAGATAGATAGATAGATAGAAGATAGATAGATAGATAGATAGATAGATAGATAGATAGATAGATAGATAGATAGATAGATAGATAGATCGACGGAACTGTATTTCAAAATAAGCCACAAATAAGAAAGAAAAAACTTAAGTCTTGCAGAAAATGAGTACGTATAGCACTGATCAAAGTCCTTAAATAATTTCCGCATTTTAGTCAAGTAAAGTATATGATTATCAACCGATGTACATGGAAGCGGTAATTACCAAAAATCTAAAACGGGGACATTTATTCTGATGAGAAGGAATCTTGAATATAAAACAGTACACAAATTCATGACGTCCAATTCAACAACCTATCAGAAAATATGGGCCTGGGGAAAACATTTAGTTGCTAGAATTAGGCAGCGCGAATGAAGAGGGTGGAAAAATGTATTTTCTGAGGTTTCCTGCGATTGTTGACTATAGGCTCATAAATGCATACACCCCAAAAAGACTGATCGCATTTAACCAGGGGACGCACTTATAGACCCATACGATAGGTTTTACACAGATAACTTTTTCTATATAGAGGGAGTGACTGAGTGTCAAATTCAGCCTTTTTTTTTAATAAATTACCCTCATGAATAAAGATAGACACTTGCAGCTTGCTTATCTTTAGAGAGTTTAAAGGTGTGTTTGCGCGTAAGTAGTTGATATATAAATAAAAACAAATAATTGAGATTCAGTTTACGTTTAGGTTGAAAATTGGGCTGACTTAAGAAAAAAAATAACACAATCGGAGTCTGGTTTAGGACCGATGCAGTTTTAAAGCAATTATTCTCTTAAATTTACACTAAAGTTTAGTTTATGTAAGTCAAAGGTTTACACTAATAAATTAGAATAAAAAAATAATAAAGAATGCTAGTCTTGCGTGGAGTCTCCAACGACTCCTCCCTAATAAATAAAGGGAAACGTATTTTTAAAATACATATAAGAAGCTGTATAGATATGCTTTAGCTTAGGCTTGTGACGATGAGAAAGGTATGTCCACAGGGAAGTTAAATGACTATCGACCTAACCCACATGTATAGATTTTTAAAATAAAATAAAATAAACGGGTTATTATCAATAGGACTTACATAGCTACACCTTACAAGTTAAAGAATAGCTTCGCTATGTACACAGAACCAAGGCATAGAAAAAGCAATTGCCCACTTTTAAAAAGGCCTGTACATTTTAGATATAGTTATAGCATGATTTTTTTAACTCAACATATGAGTAATTAACTCTGACAAGTTTGAAAGAGTTAAAAAAAAGATTCAAATTGAAACAATTCTGAAATCAAGTGTTATATTTGTACCATAGAACGTAAGGGTTCAAGTAAGTTGTATTGTATTTGTAAGTAAACATTTAAAATTTAAAAATTAAACAAAAGATGTGTGTTCGGTTGGTTATTTTGTTTTTGTTTTGTGCTGTTTTAAATTTTTTCTTTTCTTTTTCTTCTTTTTAAATGACTTACCGTTATAACGTTAGTGGAAGTACGTTGGTCAGAAGCTCCGTTGGATAAGTCCTTTGTAGTATTTTTTTTCTGGTTCTTTTTCTTGCTATCCAATAGCCTTCGGTATAATAAGATGGTATCTCTTTGTGACTGTTGACTGAGGCTTTGAAAACTGGGATCGTACCTTTGTAAACAGCCGTGGCTATGTCGTCTGTAGATGTCCACACGCCTTCGAAGTCGATCTACAACATCCCTACGACTCGGGGACAGAAGATCCCCCATGCTATCGTAAGCAGAGTGCTAAGAGCTCCGGGACAAGCCAGGCCGACAAAGAGCAACCACACCAGACTTATTTAGGAAACTCAACCGACGACTGATGGTCCCCGTAATGGTGATGATGCCGATGGTTATGGTGATGATGGTGATCTTACTACTGCTGCTGCTGCTTTTGGCTCCTACTGCCTGTATTTTTACTACTACAACCACTACTACTATTACTACACGTACCTGCTAGTGGTAGTAGTAGTAGTAGTTGTGGTGGTGGTGGTTGTAGTATTTCTGCTGGTCGTGGTACGGATTTTGTTGGATGGTAATGTTTTAAACACAACGACGATGGTGTTTATAAACCACCTTCGCGACAAGAATGCTTTTTGTGGGTCTCGTTACACAAGAAGACAATAGTATAAAATAAAAAGACTAATATTTGGGACAAGGGAATTTGATTTTTAAAATGTTGCTGATGGTATTAAGTGGTGGTAATTATGATGATTATAAAAAGCTAAAAAGCAATCAAAGTTGTTGTTTGGAGTCGTTGTAGCAATGTAGTGAGTGGTGTTAGAGGTTAGTTGGGGAAACACTACACTAGTAGTTCGTTATTTGCTACTAAGAAACAGATTGAGGACAAGAAGAAAAAAAAAAAAGAAAGGTTGAATTTTAAGAATAAGAAAAAAATAAAAATAAAAACTTTAATTTGTGTTTCTTTTTTGTTTGTTTGTTGAAATGTTGTACTTATTTGCTTTTTGCTTTGTATTTTGTGACTTGTCCCGTTTTTATACAGTTTTAGTTTTTAGTTTAATAAAGTTTACGAAACAAAAGCTCAATGTTTTTTTTGTTTTTTTTCCGAAATAAAAAAAAACAGTTAAAAAGAAAAGAACAAAAAGAAAGGTAGAAAGACAGAACAGAAGAAAAAAAAGTTTTTTTTGTTTTGTTTTTTTATTTTCTACTAATTTTTTTTAAAACGTTAGTAATTTAATTGTAATAAATTTACCGTTTAAGTTTTTAAATTAAGAGGAACATATTGAAGGGGTTGAATTGAATTCTTCCGGGGTTTTTTTTTTTGTTTGTTTTTTTTGGGTTTTTTTTTTTTTGTTTGTTTTCCTATAGAATCAATAATGTGAAGTAACGAAAAGAAAACAAAAAACAACCACCACAAACCCTACCCCCCCAAAAAAAACAAAAACAATCAAAATATGTGACTACAAATTACATATGTGATGATCTAAAAAGGTGATGGTTGTTACTATGTTACACAATGATAAACAGGGAATGAGAGAGGGGGAGAGAGAGATGCATGTGTGATATAGAAAGAAGGGATCGTTTTGATCAGTGCAATGAAAGAGAGAAGGCGTTATCATTCGACTTGCTCTCTCTCAAACGCATACTTACACACGCGCGCATACGCATGAGCTCATCGAAACAAAACCTCTCTCACACGCACATACATACTTACATACACAAAAATACATCCACACACTCACGTTCATTCAATCATTTATTCATTCACACCCGCATATGTAACCAAACATTCGCAAATAGATAGATAGATAGATAGATAGATAGATAGATAGATAGATAGATAGATAGATAGATGTGAAGAGAGAGAGATAGATAGGTAGATAAATGTGCAACGACAGATAGATTGATAGGTAAAGAGACGTGAAGAGAGTGAGATAAATTAAATAGGTAGAGCGATGTGAAGAGAATGAAATAGATAGATAGATAGATAGATAGATAGATAGATAGGGAAATGATTAACTTAACTAAATCAGGAACAGAAGATGTATGTGTGTGATTGTATACGGTGTGTGTTTTTGTGTGCGTGTATATATGTTTCTGTTTCTGTGTATGTTTCTTTTTGTGTGTGTTTCTTAGTGTGTGTGTGTGTGTGTGCTTCTGTGTGTATGTGTGCTTTGAATGTACTAGAAAATTAACGGTAATGTCAGAATAAAATGTTAACAAAATAAAAAAGTTTTTATACCTTTAAATTTACATTGACTTGTCGTTTTCCAAATGTAGATCAAATAAAATACTAAAAAATATAAATAAAATCCTTACTTATATCTTCTTTCTTTAAAAAAAATAAATAAAAATATATATTTCTTTCTTCTTTTTTAGTATCTTCTTTGTTTGCTTGTTTGTTTGTTGTTGTTTTTGTAAGGCTTCTTTTTTTTTCTACCGGTTGGTAGGTAATTTTTTTCTTACTTTAATTTGGCCATTTCTGCTTCTTCCTTGTTTATATATTATTTTGTCACCGTATTCTTCCATAAGTAGAAAAATACTTCAATATCTTCCTCGTTATGGCGTGGATTTCTTTTTTCAATACATACGTTTTGCTGTGACTTCGTGTATATAGAAATATACATGGATATTAGCTATAGACTTACTTAACATAAAAATATCTTGTAAGTTTTGAATAGGTATATCTTCCTTTGCTTTTCCTTGAATTAACCTTCTTTTTTTTTTTTTCCTTTTTAATGTTATAGATTCTTGGCGAATTTTTTTTTTTTGCTTATATATATATATATATATATTAATATATATATATATATATATGTTTTTCGGTTTGTTGTCGAGGTTTTTTTTTTATAGTAAAGCAATCAAAACAAGATCTATTCGCGCTTCCCTCTTCTTAGGCACCCGGTTCGCATTGCGTTAGCCAACATCGCCAGCATCTTTATCAGGCTCCAAGCACGGCTCATGCAAGCGTTTGGAGGAGTGTCCTCCCCTCTGCTAAAGTCAGGCTAGAACTTAACGCTGAAAAGAACTTGTGTCTGAGCGCGCATGTGTATGTGGCACCGTAGTTTTGTGAGAGTCTGTCTGGAAATCTTTGCAGAAAGATTACGTATGCCCACATTCGTCCGTCTGGTCATCGCTTACAATGTATTGTAGTATTTTCGATGCAGTGCGTTAAGATGGTGGCTGTGTGCGTTTGCGCGTTAATCACAGCCGTGTGCGTGCGAGTAAGGGACAATCTAATTTCTGGAGTGTGTGTGATTGTCCTCTTCTCTCTCTCTCTCTCTCTCTCTCTCTCTCTCTCTCTCTCTCTCTCTCTCTCTCTATCTATCTATCTATCTGTCTATCTCTCTCTATCTATCTGTCTATCTATATATCTATCTCTCCCCCTCTCCCTCTTTCTCTGCATAAGTGAATTGTTATCCTATTTTATGTCCATGACGATCTTAACACCTTACGTGTGTCAGCCTGATATTATTCAGGACTAGTGCAAGAGACACGTGCCCCTTCCAGATCTAGCATATGTATCCCCCAGCTTTGCTACATCTCAATTTTTCATAAGGTAATATTCATATAAAATACAAATTTTATTGTAACCTAATTATGTACAATAATGGATCGTACGCAATATAAGTGAATAATTCTAGAAAAATTGAAAAAAAATAAACACAATGTATCTAAGTACAAATTTGAGACGTGTCATAATAGATCGTTCCATCTTAAATAAATCAACAATGTTTCGCGGCAATTATTGACTTCAAATTAAGATTTTCCCTGTTAAAAAGTTGAAAAATTTTAACACAATCAACATTATGGATAGACACAAAAATTGTGAATTTTGTATGTTGTTTTTACGAGACCAAGCATGAACAAAAAACTTTCACTGATTTAGACGAAAAAAAAAGATACCAGAATGACGTCAAAAGACGCTAAATTTTTTTTTATCCTTTAATAGTCAGTTTAGTTTAACTTGTAACGTAAATGTAGGTAGAAAAAAGCAAATTTTGATAAGATAGCGAGGGTCAAAAAGCACTGTTCAGAGCTCCCAATTAAGCTTGCCACCCCGCTCAGGAGGTTCGTGGGGTAGTACGCACCGGACCTGATTTCCTTACACAAGTGCGCGACCTGGTGCTCAAATACAACTTTGAGGGTAAAAATGGCGTCATCTACGTAAAACACACAAACTTAGTTTAAGGTTGTAATTCCATGAGATTCTGTAGACCTTAGGAACCGCATGAGAAGTGTTGGAAGATTATGTTTCACCCGTCTTCAAAATAAGTTCTGCCTTACAAATCAGCGTTAGAAATTAAACTTAAAGGTTTCACCATAAAATTCTTACATCATTTACAGATAATCTTTTCTTTTATATGTCCTTCCTAATCACTCGGCACTTAATGAGGATCGAATTATTTCCAACAGAAAAACACTCCGGGCATCATATTATAATTCACCTTGTTCTTTCGTTACTGAATAAGTTAGCGCGTTCATTACACCTTGCTATTACCCCAGATAAATAATGAACCATCCCGTTTTAACTGCAAGGAAAGACGGAAGAAAGGTATAACAGAAGGCGTTTGGTTTTATTGAGGAAAAAGAAAGCATACATGATAATAATAATAGGAAGAAAGAAAGAAAGAAAGAAAGAAAGAAAGAAAGAAAGAAAGAAAGAAAGAAAGAAAGAAAGAAAGAAAGAAAGAAAGAAAGAATGGAAAGACGGAATAAAATACAACAAAGACACTGTTTGGTTTTAGTGAGAAACAAAGAATTTATAAAAATGAAAAGAAAGAAAGAAAGAAAGAAAGAAAGAAAGAAAGAAAGAAAGAAAGAAAGCGTGGAAAGACAGAATAAAAATGGTTTTAGTGAGAAACGGAAACAATTCATAAAAATGAAAAAGAAAGAAAGAAGGGGAAGAAGGAGAGAAAGAAAGCGTGGAAATGGCGGAATAAAATATATCAGAGGCACTGTTTGGTTTTAGTGAGAAACAGAAAGAATTAAAAAAAATGAAAAAGAAAGAAAGAAAGAAAGAAAGACAAAAAGACAGAAAGAAAATATTTTCATTGATTCGTTTTCTAGCGTTTATCAACCCTTTGCAGATTATTTAAAACCAGAAAATATTTTTGGATTGTAAGAACATTTTTTTGAGATAATAATGGTTTAGTGATACAAGTTTTACTAATTAACCCCTAGCTTGGTGGAGGTGGATTTATACCTTTTTCAAGAGCATTTGCTCGTAAATGAATATATGACGAACCTAACAGGAATTTGGAACTCGGCTCTCCAATTAACAATTCCAAGCCATCTAGGCATGCTGCAGCTGCAAGTGGTCACCTATCTAGTTACTGACCAGACACAATGTTGCTTAACTTCGATGATCGTATGGGAACCGATGTTTCAACGTGATGTCACCGTAAGCCGAAAGAGAGAAAGTTTGCTTGGTTGATTTTGTTTAGCGGCATATCAACCTTTATGGGTTATTTAATACGGAAATTTAAATATTTTGAACACAACTTTATAGTTTCAGCTGTAAAATTTATTGTTGGTCACTTAGGCATAAAATGTATTGTTGGTAAATCTACTATAAGATGTATTGCTGGTCATTTTGCTTTAAAAATGTATTGTTGGTAATTTTATTTATAAAAATGTATTGCTGGCATCTTCACCATAAAAATGTATTTTTATACTTTCATGTTTTTTTTCCCTTTGTTTGAGGGTTCACTATTTGTCCATAGCTGGGATCCTGACAGGTGCTATCATCACGGGCTTGGGGGAACCTGAGAACATAAGCAATTAAGAGGCGGTTCTACGTTCCTCAAAATCTCTAATATCCCGTTCAGAGGTATTGCTGCCGGGTGTAATTTATTGTCATACCCAGGACTAAACAGAAAAAAGGTAGATAGAAGTGGCGATAACGCACTCATTCCTTGAACGTCTGCTTCAATGAAATGGAAAACATTGTTGATTATTAATCTTTTCATTCATAGCATTTTCTTTAATAACTTATGACTGTTATTGCTATATTTTGTCAAATTTGTTAAACCGAAAAATTTAACGATGCAATAGACGAATTTCGAAGTGTGTTTTTGTTGCAACCTAAGGAAGTTTACCGAATCGAATAATCACACGAAGGTCAGTAATGAACGATAACACTTAGGGCAAGAACAACACATATAAGATTCGCCAGCGGCGCGTAGAAGAAGTAGTCAACTGTTAGAAGTGAGTCAAATGAATTCCGCAATGAATCTCCAACTGCAGAATATCTACCAACCGCTCCACGCAATCAGATATGGCACAAGGCCGAATTTAATGTGGGGTATCCGAGCCGGTAGGCTCGGCCAAAAATTCCCCGTAGACCCCGTATAAAACGGAGTCGGGTAGCTGTTTCCCGAGACGAGACTCTGTCCTTCGACATACCCTCGTCTGGAGATCCTCTCTGCCCGGAGGCAGGGAGTTTGACCAGCACAGCTGGAGACGAATCTCTAACTACAGAATATCTACCAACCGCCCCACGCGATCAGAGGTGGCACAAGGCTGAATTTAATGTGGGGTATCCGAGCCCGTAGGCGAGGCCAAAAGTTCCCCGTATAAAACGGAGTTGGGTAGCTGTTTCCCGAGACGAGACTCTACACTTCAACATAGACTCGTCTGGGGATCCTCTCTGTCCGGAGGCAGATAGTTTGACCAGCACAGCTGGAGACGAATCTCCAACTGCAGACCAACATACAGTATTTACTACTGTATTTATGTGAAGGGGGACATACCCATTATCGTCTGTAGGTATGCTACAAAATTTTTAATGTCGTGGAATTCGCAAGGAGCCTATTCACTCATTAACTTAAGAACCATGATTCATTAGAAAATGTAACGAGGAAAACCGTAACATTTTCCAGGGTACTCTTAGTTATGTCATCTACTAAGTGTATAATTTTTTTTCCTTTTTCGACAGTTTTCTTTTGTTTTACAAGATAACTATGGCGACGCTCCGAGGTAAGTTAACACATGTTACCTGTGATTGTTTTATTTATTATGTTTACAGACTGTATTATTCGATAACACTGTAAATCTGAGCATGAAAAAAATATAAATTAAAACAATGTCGTTACTATAGTTACATTCGAAGCAACGCTCATAGCTGTGTTCACAATAACCACAGAAGTTTTAAGAAAATTTGGTTTGCGCACGCTGATTAAAATCTTTGAACATTTCATTAGCACTTCACACACTTTATATATATATATATATATATATATATATATATATATATATATATATATGTCTGTGTGTGTATTCGACTCTTTCGTCGTATTCGACGTATGAGGGCCAAGCAGCTCAGACCCTACGAACCGACAGCCAGACACCAGCATATATGATTTGATTACAGTGGTGAAGGTTTTGTGCAGAACCACCCAGACTTTCTGAAGGGCCAAATACAGACATGGTGCGCTACGTGCCACAAGGGCCCCAAACGATCTTTCGTAGGTTTCGAATCCAGAGTTTTCCTTCTGCTAGAACAGTTGCCACACAAGGTTATGGAACCCAGCCTGTTCTGCTATTTCCCCATAGCTGGAGGGATAAGAAGAGGATTCATACATTTCCCAAGGGTATTTAGCACGTAAATGAATATGATGGACCCGATTCCTCAGTCCAAGTCATTATCCATTACTCCACCGTGCCTCCATAAATACGTATATATGTATATATACACACACACATATATATATAAATATATATATATATATATATATATATATATATATATATAGAGTGACCCAAAAAACGGGAATTTTTGAAGTGCATATTACCAGACATGATCAAGTGGCAACACTGCGAGACAGTGACCTTGAGCAAGTAAACATTTCGCCATTTTAGTAACGAGAATGAAATTCACAGTATCCCAGCTGAGATGTTGCAGCAGTCAATGAGGAATCTCAACAGCAGATTTCAAGAATGCATTCGTACAGGAGGACGCCATCTACAGGACGTAATTTAAAAAAAATGAAAATTCCATCATTGTTTCTTAAATGGCATGTTTTAAGGTTTCAATTACTATGAATTAAATATTTTTTCTTCCATCACTCTTGGTTTTATTGGGTTGTTAAAAAGTTCCCCTTTTTTTTGGTCACCCTATATATATATATATATATATATATATATATATATATATATATATATATATATATATATGACAAATATGTAAAAATTGTTAGACAATCAGGAGTAGATACTGAAGTATTTTTTAAACTAATTTAATCCACCTCGATATGGCCACCATTGTTGCACGAGCACATCAAGACAGTACTCGATTTCTTACCATGTTCGCTGTAGTATAGTCTCATCAACATAACCCCACAGAAAGTAGTTCTCTAGTCTGACTGAGTCTGTGTATATATATATATATATATATATGTCCACGCACACACATGTTGTTGATTGCCACTATTCATTGATTGACCTCCCGCGAACCCGTTGATGACTTTTCAATCCTGCCAGCGACTTGAACATCATCTTGGAACAGATTTGGCACTCATGACTAATGGCGTTGGTTGAGACGACAGACACGGTGTTGGCATCACTGTGAACCTTCTTGTAAAGCTTGAGACCACCAATTGATCAGCAAACTCTAGAGCATTGAAAGGCATGAAAGGTTTCCATCCTGAGACTTAATGCGCGTCCTGGGAGGGACAACACGTGTAGTTGGATTGTTTTCATGCTTTTTCATGTGGTTAACCAGGTTTGCATTTGACAGCAGTTCCCGATCACACTCCTCACAGATCCAAACATCTCCACAACTGGCCGAAAAACGTTCCCGTTTACATCACGCTCTCTTGAGTTTTGTTCGGCTTGATCTGGCTGCTTCAAAAAGTTTAGCACACTTGAAAATCACAGCCCTCCACTGGCAACGATCAGATGTTAGGGACACCAAAATACGCTAAAATCTCCTTGACACTATCTCTAGACCGTTTTTTGTCCTGTGCTGGGGTCTTTTGCCAGAAAGACGCTCACCATAAAACAGTTGATTTGGAAGTCTGAAGTCATCAAGCCGAACAAGATGTCCAGCCCAACGCATCTGGTTCCTAACCAAAATTGCAGCAATGCTGACTGTTTTGACTTTGGTCAAGACACCTGTATCTGGAACATGATTATCCCACTTCAGACCAAGAATATATCTGAGACAGTGTTGATGGAATCTTTCAAGCTGTTTTATATGAGATTTATACAAGGTTCAGGTTTCAGAAACATAGAGTAAGGTTGACAACATACATGCTTGACAGAGACACTTTAGTTGCCAGAGTTAGATCACATCCGACCAGACTCCTTCTAGCTTAGCAAAGGACACAGATGTCTTGGTTATTCCCTGATTTCCGAATCAAGGCAGCCATCATTAAATAATGTACTTCTAAGGTAGAGGAACTTTTGATGATTTCAAGACGCTTCCCATAGACAAAGATATCAGGTTCTACGTAAAGATCGCTAGAAGCGGGAGTGTACATGACTTTGGTTTTCTTAATGCTGATTGTCGATCCAATGCACGCACAAGCATTAGCAAAGCGGTCCATCACTGACTGCATTTCTTCCGGAAAATGTGCAACTAACTTGGTACTGTCGGCATATAGAAACTCCGTAACATATTCGTCACTAATATGGGTTCTGGCTTGGAATTTTCTCAAGTTGAAAACATTTCCAGTTGTTCAGAATCTGATATATAGACACCTTTTTTTTTTTTTAAGCGTATCACCCCAAGCAAGGCTGGAGGCCACTAGCACGCAAGGGATTACAGAAGGTTTGGAAGAAGAAAGGAGAAAGATAGTGGATCGATCAAGGCAAGGGGGTTACAGAAGATTTGGAGCGAGAGCAGATAGGAATGAAAGGTGAAAGGATGTGGAAAAGGGAAGTGGATAGATCAAGGCAACTGGAGATGTCGATTGACGTTACACTTAAATAGTTGGAGATTGTATTTGTCAGGGAAACAGTAATAGGGAAGGGAGTTCCACAGGCGCGATGTGCGAGACATGAAGCTATTGGAGTAGAAGAGACGTCTACATCTAACAGTTTCAACGGTGTCGGGGTGGAAACGGGATGCCAGCCTCGTAGGACGTTTAAATTCATGAGGCCTAGGGACAAGCGAAAGCAGCTCCTCGGAGCAGTCACGGAAGGCATACTAGGGTAATGTCGACAGGTAAAGTGAGAACAATATTGGTGCAGGTATATCACCCTGCTTTACTCCATTATCGATGAGAAGTTCCTCCGAGATAGAGTTGACCATTGAATTTGACCTTTCATACAGCGATGTAGTTGCTTGAACTTTTCAATAAAAGCAGGTGT
Source organism: Acanthosepion esculentum (assembly GCA_964036315.1). Lineage (NCBI taxonomy): Eukaryota > Metazoa > Mollusca > Cephalopoda > Sepiida > Sepiidae > Acanthosepion > Acanthosepion esculentum. The sequence goes on from OZ038476.1 coordinate 76,379,292, forward strand.
ACAGCTAAATTTTCCAAGCATATTTCAGAGAGCCTCACGGTTCACTGTGTCGAAAGCTTTAGTTAGGTCAACTAAAGCCCCTGACAAATTGGCACACGCTGTTCAATACATTTTTCCTGCAAGCTGTTTAGCAGATAATCTCATGTCTACATAGTCCCTCTTCTGCCTCTAAAACCAGTTTGAGACTCAGGAAGTACATCAGGACAAATATATTTCTCCAATCGTTTTAGCATGGGTTTTTGTAAACACTGCAACTGCTTCTAGCATGGAAATACCGCGGCAATTACCACAGTCTGACTTCTTCCCGTTTCCTTTGTACAGCATAATCAGAATGGCATCTATCCAGTCTTGAGCAACTGGGTTACCCATCATACAGATATCATTAAAGAGTGGACCGCACAATGGGCATTCAATAGCCCAACACGAATACCATCTAGTCCAGAGGCTTTGAGTTGATCTGTTTTATGCAAGCAATTGTTTCTTCAAAAGTTGGTTCCATGTCAAGTTCAGGCTGAAAGGCACGTTGGGGGACACTATCTATTGCAGCAACATCCACATTGGAAGGATTGTGAAAGACATCTCGAAAATGTTCATACTAACGGCACATAATTTCATCTAAAGTCTTCAATAAGGTGATTTCGTCCTTTTCCAGGAGTGGTGTAGTTGAGGTAGATTGTGGACCATATGCCTGACGAAGCAGACCATAAAACGCCTTGATATATTTCTTGACGTAAGCTGTCTGTATCTCTTTCGATCGATCAGACCACCATTTGTTTTTGATTTGGCGCACGCAGCACTGAACCTTACTTTTCACAAACGAGAAGTGAGCAGCAAAAGCTGAACTGATGGTAGACGAAGATTTGAGGAGTTTCAAATGAGCCTTCCTCTTTTTGTCAATGAGAAGGCTAATTTCATTGGTGCTGTCAGCAAAACAATCTCGATGCCTGGGAAGAGTCAGTCCAAAAATCTCAACACCTTTTTCATAGGTGATATCTCTTCTTCTCTCCCAATCACGATCTGAGAAATCCATCTGGTCTTAGGCAGATTTGAGGCAGTTACTAAAATTTGTTAGCTAAGAGATTTCGCCATTTTATATCATTAACTTTACTAATTTACTTTTTGTATGAATAATTCATTGTAATATAGATTGAACTGCACCACATATTTGATTTAAAACAACTGATCCAACGGGAAAATTTACGGAATATATATATATATATATATATATATATATATATATATATATATATATATATATATATATATATATATATATATATATATATATATATACACATATATATATGTACATACATACATGCACACACACATATATATACACACACATATATGCACTCACATAAATATACACACACACACATATATATATATACACACACACTTACACACACACACATATATAAATATATATATATATATATATATATGCATGTTTCATTAAGACCACATTTGAAAAGAAAATCTGTCCTTAACTTTACCTACGAACTTAGTCAAAAAAACAAACTCCCTTTCTTAGATGTTTTCGTAGAATATAGCAATAACACTTTTATCACCTCATCATATAAAAACCCACTAGCAGAAACTCTTGCCACCTTAACTTTAAAAGTGAATACCCACTCAGATACAAAATACCAGTAATAAAAATACTTCCTAAAAATAGCACACCAGAATTCATCCTCTCGACCACTCTTCCTTAAAGAACTCAATAATATAAAACAGACACTAATTAACAATGGCTTCCCTAACCACCTTATAGACAACCAAATTAGACTATTTCTCTCCAACGTAAATAACAATGATAGTGAACATACAGTCAAAAATTACATAGATATTTTCTACAAAAACCAAATGCACATTAACTACAAAGATGAATCATCACTTAGAAATATTATAAAGACATACACTACACCAATCGACCTTATTAAAAAAATCAAATTAATTATATGCTATAAAAAATTTAAGACAGCTAACCTTATCCTAAAAAATAACAACACAGCTAAGTCAAAACTACAATGAACAAAGATTGTCTATGAGTTCAAATGCCCCTTAAGGAACTGTGTTCCTGATCAAACCGATTACATTGGTCACACAACTACATGCCTATTCAGACGCCTTACCTTACAGCTATCTGACCAGAGCTCCATTAGAACCCATTTAAAAACACACACAAACCTACCAGACTCCATTCGAAACATACTAGTAGAAAACACAAACATAATAACCTCATCCACTTGTAAAAAAGATTAAAAATAACGGAAGCCCGAATAATAAAAAAAGCCAACTCTTAACAATATTAACTACGAACTAGGCCACAATGTCCTAACCGTGTTCGGGAAATAAAACATCTCTATAACACACTAAAAATATATACATAACGCACACACTCAATTAAACTGAAAAAATGAAATCATCCTTGATAATGACTAAAAGTATAGCCGAAAGCGATCGGAACTATAGAACATCTCGACAGTTTCTATACACTCTGTGTCCAAAAAAGGAAAGCTCTTGTGAGAACACAAGAAAAATTAAATAAAAAGCTTAACCGTAGTACCTCGTCTGTTGTTTTTAATGAAATATGCATAAATGAAGGATTGCTGCCCAAATACACACAATAAAAAGGCTAAAAATAATGGAAGCCTTACTTATAAAATTAAACAAACCAACCCTTAATAATATTAATTTTGAACATGGACATAATATCTTGACCGTGTTTTGAAACAAAAAAATGAATCACTTTATAAAACACACACAAACTATTTCTAATTCTAACAGTTGAAATACAATCCTTGATAATGACTAAAAGTATAGCCGAAAGCGCTCGGAAAAGAACATTCGGACAATTTTTATATAATTTATCCTCTGAAAAGAAAAACTTTATTAGATCGCATGAGAAATTATATAAAAAACTAAATAAAAGCACCTTGTCAGTCGTTTTTAATGAAATGTGCTTGAAATAAGGATTGCTGCTTAAATACACAAATATATATATATATATATATATATATGTATGTATGTATGTGTGTGTGTATGTGTGTGTATGCACACATTATATATATATATATATATTGCATCCACTGACATTCCTTAACGCTTGCTAAACATTTACGGAATCGAAATCGTGGATGTGGATAATGCCCTTCAGCAGTGGCAACACCGACTTTACGGGCGCCCTTAGATTGTGATTTACTATGCATAGTGTAGATATGGCACATGGCCGAAAGCATGAGGATCGAACTCATCACTCAGTCGTAATTGATCTAGCGAGTCAATCTTGCTAGCCATTACACCACGTCAAAGTGCCCAATAATTTTCTAAGCTTAGCTTTACATATGGCACAAGGCCGAAAGTGCCGAGCACCCAGTGAGGTTCGACCTCACTACCCAGTCGTAACTGACAAGAAAAACTTGCTAACCATTATACTACGACGAAGTGCACGAGCAGCCCAAGATTGCTGTCAACTCACAAAATGAATCTTCTTGTTCATCGCTGACAAAATATATGGCCAATGGCGGTAACTGGAAAAATAGTGTTTTATTTGCTGAAAATTTACTCTAGCCAACGGTGTTATTGTGTTCCTTGCATCTACTATAGCTATAGGTATATGTTGTTTATTTTATGAACGTACTTTTTATATGCATAAGGAGGTGCTGAAAAATTCTCGAAACGACAAACCTGAGCAAAAAGATCTTTAAAAAAAAAGGTTGATTATTTTTTGTCCTTTGGTCGGATTTTGAGAAGTTGCTCTTGCGAAGAACTTTTCAGCACACTCTCATATATAAGCTTCCTGTGTAAACTTTTCCGCACACACTCATATACAGTGAGGTGAAACAAGTATTTGGACAGTAAAAAAAATGGATTTAGAATCATATATTGAAAGAAAAGCATTGTCTAAAGCTCACAATATGTTCGTAAAACAATTATAAATGCAAATAAACAGCAAAAATAAATTATTTGACACGTATACATATTCTATATACAAATTATTAAAACAGGTAGTGAAAAAAGTATTTGGACAGTTCCGAAATTATGTTTAAAATTAATGTTTTGAGTGTGTATTGGATATTTTATCTTTGTGATTTTAAGTGAGAACTGTTTCCACGTGTCTGTGTGTGTTGTGTGTGTGTGTGTGTGTGTGTGTGATGTTTTTTTAAGTTTAGCTTAGATGTGACACAAGGCCAAAAGTATCGGGCGCCCAGTGAGGTTCGAACTCACTATTTAGTCGTAATTGATCTAATGAATTAAGCTTGCTAACCATTACACCATGTCGATGTGCCCCCACGCGTGTGTGTGTGTGTGTGTGTGTGTGTGTGTGTGTGTGTGTGTGAGTGAGAGAGAGAGAGAGAGAGAGAACACTCATGTGAGAGTAAGTGTGTGTATATGTAAGTGTGTGATAGTGGAAACAAAGATTCTGCGTCTGCATGTGCAAATATGTATGTATCTTTTCTGGGAGAAAGTAAGACTATGTGTTTGTGAGTTTTTACATGTGCTTTGTGATTATGCACCTGTTAGGATTTGTATAAATTTAGAACAGCCTGTCGAATAATACGTATAAATAAGTCTATATAAAAGAGAAAGTTTTGTCACCTCGAAGTGGTGTAATAGTTAGCAAGCTCGTCTCACTAGAACAATTACGACTGAGTAGTGAGTTCGATCCTCACTGAGTGCCCCATACTTGCGGCCTTGTACCACATCTAAGCTACGCTTGGAAAATCACTTTACTGAATTCGTTTTCTCTCCGCATGCAGGTGGTTTGCTCACAGTATATGTTCTGTATTATATCCTTCCTAAGTAAACCAAGCATACCCAGCGGTCCCGACAATGTCAAACGCATTTGTCTAATCTACAAAATATTGGTAAATGTTTCTGCATTTGACCGGCACATAGAAGAGAAAAAGGGATCGACATTTTGTGCGTAAGTTTATGTCCAGCATAATCTTATATGTACGAAGATAGATCAGTACTTCTGTGGCCTAATGATAAAGGGATTACGACAGGAAATACATATACAATGTATCTATAAAGTTTTTAAAAAATACTTTAAAATGCAAATGAACAGACAAATATGTGGAAATTGTTACAAAATGAGAGGCAGACATTGAAGTTTTTTTAATTGATTTAATCCACCTCTATATGGGAACCATTAGTTGCACGAAGCACGATACTCAATTTCTTGTCATGTTCGCTGTAGCATACCCTCATCAATGGTGCCAATGAAATCAGTGATCATTGGCTTTAGATCAGTGATGTCCCGTATCTTTTTTGATACACGATATCTTTAACATAACCCCATTGAAAGAAGTTCTGTAGTTTGGCTGAGTCTGTGTATCCGATTTTGTTTCAATAAACTATGACATGCATTGTGCCTTTTCTTGAGGTGTAGCCATTTCTTAAAGGTTCATTTAACAGTACCTCTTTCATTAACAGGAAACCGGAAATGCACAAATGAGTACATAGAACAAATCGGATTATGATATCTCATCAAGTGCCTTTGTAATATATTTTTAAACTGTAGAGACTTTACAGTCACCTTGTATTTCGCACAAGAAATATGCATTTTTTAACAATCTCTTACTTTTGCCAATGCACTTAATCCATTTGTGAAAAAGTATATAGTCTCATCAATGGTGGCAATGGCATCAGTGAGTTTTTGCTTTAGATTAGTGATGTCTCGTATCTTTGTTCGATACACGATATCTTTTTACATAACCTCAGAGAAAGAAGTCCAGGGAAGTTATATCTGGGGAACGAGGTGGCCAGGGAATTTGGTCATCCATTCACCGGTCGGGTATATTTAAGGTAGGAACCCGGGAAAATTCAATGCCTAATGTAGTGGTGCACAATCTTGCTGGAAAATGATGGTTGGTTGAAGGTCATCTAGTTGTGACGCCACATCAGTTGCCTTTGTAATATATTTTTAAACTGTAGAGACTTTACAGTCACCTTGTATTTCGCACAAGAAATATGCATTTTTTAACAATCTCTTACTTTTGCCAATGCGCTTAATTCATTTGTGAAAAAGTATATTTTTAATCATTTCTCCCGAAGAAAGCTGATAAAGCTACTAAGACGGGAGGGGTTTGTAAGTCTGAAAGAATCTGAAAAAAAGCACATTTTTAAGGGGAGAGGTCAATGAAAGAAAAGGAATTAAGGATGATGACTGAAATTACATTTAAATTTTTGAAGATTGAATTTGACTGGAAAGCAACAAGTCGGAAAAGAGAGAAGTGCTAGAGAGAAACTATTAGTATGAAGATTATGGTGACATCTAGCCATTCCAACTGTAAAAGGATGAGATCAAGCAGCCAATCCAGTACTGCGCTTAAATTCATATACAAAAGGCAGAGCGAAGCTACGTAACGGTGGTGGGAAAGTGACTGATGCCGAGATGTCAAGTCAAAACCGAAAACATTGCAGAATGTAAATGCGTAGTAATAGCACTAGACCAGATGTAAATGCATAGCAGTAGCACTAAACCAGATGTGGAGGTAATATTCAATGCATAGACGAATGCTAGATTTATTAATGTGTAAATTATTAGGTTGGTGCAAAAATAATGTCGTTTTTTGACGTTCAACTTCATGTGAGAAAACGACATTATTTTTGCACCAACCTAATAAATTATAGCGAGTTTGTCTAACACGGCACAGTGAACCAACTTTCATAGCAGCAGACCTATCAATTGATAAAATATAATCGATCCATTTCATGTCAGTGGAAAACGTTATCCTGACATGGCGCAATGAGACAGTCTCTTGGAGTTTAGCATCCGATTTGCTGTGGAAAAGCAAATATTATACACAGAAAAGTACTGTTAAAAATCCAGCTAATAACAATGTGGCAGACTACGGGTTTATTGATTCATAGTATATATATATATATATATATATATATATATATATATATATATATATATATATATATATATATATATATATATATATATATATATATATAATAAAAAGGCTTAAACACTAATATTCCATGGTCATAATTTATTCCATTGGAATCGTAAATACGATCCAATTCATCAGACCTACAAATTCAAAAAGAAAACAAAAAAAACAACTCCGGGAATAAAAAAATAAAATTTAGTGAGTGTGTATGTATGAGAGTGTGGGACGAATGCTAAAGTAAGTGAAAGCTATAGAGAGGGGTAACAGACGAGAGAAGGACAGGAAGGTCTAAAGATAAAGGGGGGATTAAAATTTAAGTGAGAGAAATATGAATATTTTCAAAATGTCTAATACATTAAAGATACACCGGAAAAGAGTATACATTTTGTGGTGACATACACACATACACAATACCATATCAAGAACTATAATGCAATTCGAGAAACAGGGCAAAACCTCTAGCAACCGTAGCAATTTGGCCGGACTTGCAAACTTACTGACAGGGACTGACGTGCATTGAAACGCAATATGGCAAAAAATCATCAGATAAATGCGGCCAAAGTGACTGCTGAGTTGAATAATCATCTGAATAGTTCAGTTTCTACTAAAACTGTTCGCTGTGAGATCCATAAGCTGCATATCATGGAAGAGCCGCCGTGAAGAAACCTTTTCTGGTGCAGAGATCACAATGCCTGGTCTGCAGACCAATGGAAGCAAGTCATTCTCAAACAAGTCCAGTTTTTCTCTTTTCCCAACTTAAGGGCGAGCCCAAAGAAGCTTACAACCCTGTCTTCTTCCAACAGTGAAGCATGGAGGTGGATCAGTGATAGTTTGGGCCGCCATATCATGGAAATGTCTCAATCCAATAGTTGCCCTGCATGATAGAATCAACAGCAAAGATTACCTAAACATTTTGGGAGATCATGTTCATTCAAGGGCCAAGACTTTCTCTGATGGTGACTGCATCTTCCAAGACGATAATGCTCCAATACATACCACTTGAGTGGTTAAGAATTGGTATGAAGAGCATGAAAGTGAGCTAGAACACATGGAGTGGCCTCCCCAATCTCAAGATATCAATATTATTAAACATTTGTGGTGCATTTTGGAGCGACAAGTTAGGAGCTGCTATCCTCCATCGTCGTGTCGTAAAGAGTTGGAGAAGGTTTTAATGGAAGAATGACTGAAAACTCCTCTGGATGACGTCAGGAAGCTGTATGATTCCATTCCTAGACGTTTTAAAGCTGTCTATGAGTCTAAAGGAGAATCAACTCCGTATTAAATAAATTTTCTTTGAATTTAACAAGTGTTTCAATTATTTTGTCCAACCCCTGTATATGCGCGTGTGTTTATGCGTGTGTGAGTGTGCATGTATTGATGTAATAGGAAAGAACAGTTAGATTGATGATCCAAATTCTTTAGTATTTATGTTTTTATTTGAAGAAAAAAACAGTGCTCGATACAGAAGTAGAGCTTAAAATTATAATTATTTAAAATAAAATTAAACATCGCTTGAGAATGAAACTTTGCTCTAAATTTCAAGCTTAATTTTGAAATTAAATTTTAGGACTTGAGTTTCAGTTTCGAAACAGTAATTTCTATGTCGCGATGGAATCATATTTAAAAAAAATAATTATAATAAAATATATATATATATATATATATATATATATATATGGGGGGGGGCTCGTATAATATATATATATATATATATATATATATATATATATATATATATATATATATATATAAAGAGAGAGAGATTGAGAGAGAGAGAGAGACGCTGAAAAGAAAGACGCGTTTCGCCAGAGAAAAGCTGAGCTTATGTGTCGTTGATAAGAAATTTTAACTTTGTCTCATGTGTGTGTGTGTGTGTGTGTGTGTGTGTGTGTGTGTGTGTGTGTGTGTGTGTGTGTGTGTGTGTGTGTGTACATAGACTTGTGGGAATATGCATGTAGATATATGACCGTGCGCATATCTATGTGTCTATATGTATTTATGCATGTGCGTCTGAGTATGTATATATAGATGTATAGATATATATATATGTTGTTTAAAATTTACTATATTATTGATAAGGAGTGTTCAATATCTCGGTGATAGACCCTTTATATATATATATATATATATCTTTCTTTTGTCGACATTTACATGTATATATGTGCGTATCTATCTATCGATCTCTCTCTCCCTCTCTCTCTCTCTCTCTCTATATATATATATATATATATATATATATATATATATATATATATATTAATCTTTTCACCCCAAGAAAAACTGGAGTGGCACTAGAACGCAAGGGTTTACAGAAAGTGGGAGCAAGAATAAAAAGTACACACACACACATATATATATATATATATATATATATATATATATATATATATATATATATCAATAGATAGATAGATAGATAGATAGATAGATAGATATATTGATTTTTTATTACTTCAAACGTTATTTTAGTGGATACCCGTATTTAAGTTGATCAATTTTGAGTAGAAAACTTAACAAAGAAAATAATTTGAAGTTTTCTCTAATGCGCAGACTGATAGACGTTCTACTCAAGTACGGGTATTTATTAGAAACATACATACCTGTATATATATATATATATATATATATAGATAGATAGATAGTTAGATAGATAAGGAGAAAGAAATAGAGTATTAAACTCATTAACACACTGTGATGAGAGATAAAGAGAATGAGATGGTGTTGTTTTTATGCGTAATAAAAGGAACCTGTACGTACTGGGTTCACTTTTGCTGAGAACTCGTAAGAAGCTCACCTTTATAGAGCACCTAGTACGGAAAGAACTCATAATCAACCTCTTCCCGAAAAGCATTCGAAACACTGATTTAAGATCAATATACGAGAGGAAGAAATGTCTGAAAAAAGTAAAGGTACTGCGAAAAAATGAAAGGAAGATCATTGAAAAAATTAAAGAGAAAAAAAAATCTAGATGGAGGCGACAAGATAAAACGACATAAAGTTACAGAGAGAAAGAGAGAGAGAAAGAGAGAGAGAGAGAGGTGTCAAGTGGCAAGTGAATATCTTGTAGTCAACAAGGAGTATTAAAGGGGAGTATATGCGCAAACGACTCACTGCATAACCATGAAAGTTTATCTAAAAATAGATATCAAACGGAATGTGGCACAAGGTCGACTTTAAAGTGGGAGATCCACTCTTACATGGGACCAGAGATAAAAAGATAAAAAATGTATGCATTCTCTAGGTATCCAACAGTAAGCGTATATTGGTAAAATTGAGCTTATACGCGCTAAAAAGTTCCGTGCATGAATCTGTGCATACTCATTGACGTGTGTGTGTGTGTTTACTTTATGACGACAAGTTTAAGAAATATGTCGAACTTAAAATAGCCGAATGTGTGCGTGAATGTGCGTGAGTGTTAGAGAGAGAGAGAAAGAAAGAAAGAAAGAAAGAAAGAGAGAGAGCAGGGGAAAGAATAAGTTTAAGGAAAGAAAGAAAAACAAAATTGTTTACGAATGGGTATAGATAAATAAATTGGTAGATTAGGACAAGACAAGATAGAAATCATGAACAGTTTATTACAGAAATAGTGCGTAAAAAAGAACAAGCCTTTCTAAATCTATTCATATTTTCTTTTCATCTAGTTTCGTTTTTTTTCTCTCTTTCTCTTTCTTGTTCTTTCATTCTTTCTATTGCCTTCTTTCTTTCTTTTTATTTTCCTTGCTTCCTTCTCCTTATTTCATTCTTTTTCCTTCTTTCTTTTTTCACTTCTTTCTTTCCCTTTTCCCCTGCTCTTCTTCCTTTCTCACTTTCTGTCTCTTTCTCATTCATTTTCTTCTCTGTCTCTACTATTTCTCTTTCTCTATCCCTCTCTCACTGTTTTTATCTCCCTCTCTCTCTCTCTCTCATTCATTTTCTTCTCTCTCTCTACTATTTCTCTTTCTCTGTCCCTCTCCCACTTTCTTTATCTCTCTCGTTCTCATTCTCACTGTCTTTATCTATTTATCTTTCACTCTCTTTTTCCCCCCTTCTTTATCTGCACCTTCTTTCTCTCCTTTCTCTTTCTAACATATAACTTTCTTGTTCATTTTTTTCTTTTTTGCCTTCTTTCTTTCCTTTTCCTCATCATTCTTTTGTCATCCTTCTTTTTCCCTTTATTTCTTCTTCCTTATTTCTTTTCTTCCCTCGCTCTTCCTTATTTTCCTCACTGCCTCTCTCTTTTTCTCATTCTCTTTCTTCTCTCTCTCTCTCTACTATTTCACTTTCTCTATCTCTCACCCACTCTCTATATCTCTCTCGTTCTCATTCTCACTGTCTTTATCTATCTCTCACTCTCTTTTCTGCTCCTCCTTTTTCTGCTCTGTCTCTTTTTCGCTTTTCTCTCTACTACTCTTTCTTCACAGTTTTTATCTTACTCCCTTTTCTACCCCCTCTCTCTCTACATTTCATTCTCACTCACTCATACATTGTGCAAGCGGGTACACAAGATACAAATGAATATGGCAATAGGAGGTATAACATAGTCAACAATGTCCGAACGAGGAAGGAAAGAAAGGGAAATAGGAAAGAAAAAAAAAAAGATATTTGAATACGAAAGGTAGAAAAAAAAAAAAACTATTCTCAGTGCAGCGTGGAAAGAGTGTGAAACAAAAAAAAAGGAGAGAGCTCTACGCGAGAAAAGAAATTAAAAAGATTATGTAGGCCGTAGAGAAAGTGTAAATGTGAATGCATATGTGAAAGAGATAGAATAGAAAAAAGAATACGATTTAAAAAAAAAAAAAAATACCAGTTTGAAGCATGCGTGTGCGCATGAGTCAATAGGTGGCACAAAAGAAGAAGCCCTAAGCAGACAAACAGACAGACTGTGTGGCGTCGGGTAAAAAGAACACAGACTGCAGAACTGACACACAAGCACACATACACTTACGTACACTTACGGGGCAAGTAATGATACACTTTTAATAGGTTTATTATACACTTCGCTGTAGTAAGCAGTAACATGCACGTACGCACAACCCCTAAAAAGGCGGTTGACGGGGTGCAGTTCGTTTTGTAAAGACATTATTTCTTAAAAATAATTCATTTATATATTCGTATAAACCTCGTGCGGAAAAATAACTGTTCAACGTTTTTTAGTGACGCAAAGAAGGCGTGTCCAGCATCGCTCTGGAAATCCTTCCATGTGCCGAACAATACGAAATTAGGATGATAATCAAAACGATTCAGTACAGGGAAAGTTATGTTTCATGCCTTTCCAGATATGCTCATGTAAATTGTTTTGATAGTGGGTAGAAAGTTATCTATTCGGGGATCCGTGTCAGTGTAAACATGGTTAGTTCGAGATGGAAATAAGGTATAGAAATATAGGGCTTTATAATCAAAATTGTATGGATTCCGGTAATTCGTACACTTTTCGGCATATAAATACATTTAATAGGTAGAGAAATATTTTTCTTGAAATATAAATATACTTACACGTGTAAAAGGCAATATTGATATATAGATATATTTAAACTTTTATATACCAGAACAATATTAGGAAAATGTAAATTTAAAAGTTAAAAATCCTCAGACACCGCTCTCCTACTTGTGTATGTCAAATCACATCAACGTAAACGTTATTTTAGTCTGATGAAGTCTTAATGAATGAAACGCGTCGCACGAAAAATATCATTGGTTTTATTAATAATCTCTTGCAATCTCACTGTCCAAATGTTCTATAGTTCCGAGTGTTTTCGGCTATACTTTCAGCCATTATCAAGGATGATTTTGTTTATCAGTTTAATTGAGTGTGTGCGTTATGTGTATGCATTTTAGTGCATTATAGAGATGTTTTATTTTCCTTGTTCGTAGTTAATATTGTTAAGAGTTGGCTTTTTCTTTTTATTATTAGGGCTTCCATTATTTTTAATCTTTTTTTTTAATAATGTCTGTTGTTTTTAATGAAATATGCATATATATATATATATATATATATATATATATATATATATATATATATATATATATATATGTATGTATATAAGTTTATATATACATCGATAAATCTATATGTATATATATAGAGAGAGATAGATAGATAGATATCACTCTCTCTCCCGCTCCATATACATATATAAATACATATATATATATATATATATGTACACACGCACGCACACACACATACACACACATATATATATATGTATGTGTGTGTGTGTGTGTGTGTGTGTACATATATATATATATATATATATATATATATATATGTGTGTATATTTGTTAAAATAGCTTACGATAAAAAAAGGAGCTCAATTTCAGTTAAGAAAAAAAATCAAACATGTAAAGCGATTTAATATCTTAAAAAGATAAAATGCTGTCCGGAACACTACCGCGGTTTCGACAGACAAAATCTCGTCAAGTTCAGTTAGCGTTTTATTTTCTTAATATATATGTGTATATATATATATATATATATATATATATATATATATAGAGAGAGAGAGAGAGAGAGAGAGAGACAGACAGACAGACAGACAGACAGACAGACAGACAGAGACACAGAAAGAGAGAGAGAGATAGTTGTACAGTGGATAAATGAAACGGCCAAGTATAAGGAGGCGTGTACGCGTGTGCTGGTGTGCATACGCAGACAAAAAAAGAAATAATCGTTAAATTTATGCATGTGGTGTACACGTAATAGTGCTCAATGCTGTTATACAGAGCAAAGATATGTATTAATTAGTACATGTACGCGTACCTACGTTTTTTGGCGTGCGACTATAGTTTAATGGGTGGTGTTCCCAGTTAGACCCTGTGCCTGACGAACTGGGAACACCACACAGGGAAACTATAGACGCACGTCAAAAACCTAGATACGCATATATGTACTAACATATATATATATATATATATATATATATATATATATATATATATATATATATATATATATATATCAATTGCACATAAAGTGAAGGATGCAACAGAGCTTTTCAGTATATATTAATAGATATATATATTATCTTACACCGTTCGCACGACTCGTAGTTTCATGCAAGACGCAATCTTCAGTTGCTGAGTATTGATTGACCGTTACGAGAACTGAATTAATTTTAAAAATATATCTGTTTTTGCATGAAACTCCGAGTCTTGTGAACGCGGAGAGATAATAATGTATGTAGATTAAATGCCCATTAAGGAACTGTATTCCGGATCAACCAAAATTTGTAAATAATTATATAGGCCACACTACAACATGTTTGGTACACAGACTCACTCAACACCTTTCTGACCATAGCTCAATTAGATCTCATTTAAATATTCATAGATACTTACAGGATACTATTCGTAACATACTTGTTGACAACACTAATATAATAGCATCATCTACATGCAAAAAAGGCTAAAAATAATGGAAGCCTTATTAATAAAAGCAAAAAACCAACACTTAATAATATCAACTATGAACATGGACACAATATCTTAACCGTGTTTTGGAAAATGAAAACATTCTATAAATACATACATGCAACAAACTATTTCTTATTTAACAGTTAAAATATTTAATCCTTGAAAATGGCTAAACGTATAGCCGAAAGCACTCGGAGAAAAAGAACATTCGGACAGTTTTTATATAACTTATCATCTGCAAAGAAAAGAATTATTAAACCGCATGAGAAAATGGAGAAAAAAAAACTAAATAAAAGCACCTTGTCTGTCGTATTCAATGAAAAGTGCGTGAAAGAAGGATTGCTGCCTAAATACACACACACACACACACACACACACACACACACACACACACATATATATATATATATATATATATATATATATATATATATATATATATATATATATATATCGGTTGTAACAGCAAAATTGTCCAAATCCTGTTAATTAATTGTCCATTTAACAAAATGTTTAATATTTAAAAAAAAACTAAACTAACTGCATTTCTTTTTTTCCAGGCTTTCAGATAAGACGTTTAGCAAACTTGATACCAATTGTCGTAAGCATCACTGACAAGAGTGGAAAAGAGAACATTCAGGCCTTCAGTAATGGTACCAACATTTATACTCTAGCTTCCATCTTCAAAGTCCATTCAAGAACCTTCCAGAAAACGGTGAATAAGTTGAAAAAAGAGGGAACAGTAGACTGGAAACCTGGATCAGGAGGTCACAACAGGAAGAGGGATCACCATTTCATCTTAGAGCTAAATAGATCAATTAGAAAAGATCCAACTCAATCCATAAGACATTTGGAACGTGAGAGTGGAGTTTCAGCTATCACAGTCCAAAGAGCAGTGAAAAAAGACTTGAAAATGAAATCGTACGTGAAACGTATGAGACATTTTTTTTACTCCAGGACAGAAAGTTAGAAGGTTAGGGAGGGCGAAGATCATCTTGAATAAGTTGGATCCTGAACTAATATATGTATATATTTGAACTTTATTTCAATACTTCATGGGCTTCCGATCCTTAGCTATGATTAATTATTGATGAACATGTCATTTTCGTTTATGATCGATTTCATCACGATACTTCTGTCGAGTAATTATACATTGTAATTGCTCAAAGTAGAGTCCAGCGGTTCTATAAAAACCTCAGAGAATTCTAGTAAGATATCTTTAATCATTTCTAAGATACAACGGTTCAGAGCTTAATCTAACAATTGGACAATTTTACTGTTACACCCGGTATATATATATATAACAAAATAGCGAGAGAAAAGTCAACATTTCATTTTATTTGTTGGTATATTTATATTATATATTGACCACCCATAAACCTGTTGGGTTTCTTTTAAAAGCGGTCCATGATACAAAATGATGAGGCAACAGTATTATCAATTTTATTATTAATTACCCATTTTAATTTGTATTTAAAGACGATTAAAGAAGGTTTCAAAATAAGTATATTTTTTATTAATTATTAGTTAATAAAAAAAAAAGTCCGGAAAACGAACGAAAAACACCAAAAACGCCGTAATACAAATATATCCTTATTTAGAGTATACAAATAAATTATTTTACGATATCAATAGATATATGTTCTGTTTCATTACATTAAAAGATAAATTTCTTCCACGAAATATACATTGAATATAAAATTAATAGTAATACTAAATATGGTGAAAGAAGGTTCATTGTTCCACTGGGCTTCATAGTTAACACATGGAATGGAGTAAGAATTTAAAACAGGTGTAGTCTTTTTAAAAAATAATAATTATATTTTTTTATACATATTTGTTTCTTCTTCGCATGTATTTCAAAATCCGTAACGGCAGCAAATCAGCGTGCATCTATTTATTTAACATCAAGTCACGTGACACATATAGCCTCTTCAACTTTCAAGTAATATTTTATTAAAAAGATCTAATGTTGTGTAATGAATTGTATATATGTATGTTGTGCTATCTAAATTTATTTAACATTGTTATAATGTATTACGATTTTTTTTTCACACACGTAATAGTGGGAATGTAATATGCAAGTGTTTGTTTATATACGCGGATGTGTATCGAAAGCAAGTACTGAATTTTCTATTCAAAATGCCGTAAAAACGTAACAAAAAACCAGCTCTAGCTAAAGAACCCTTGTCTAATTTTGCATTTAGCACTATACTGAAATTTGGCACTATACTGAGCAGGGATTCAAAGTACAATGTGCTCCTGAATTGGTTGGGATGTTATATATTGTTTACGCTGTTCTCGGGAACACACATACATATATACAAACTTAGAGTTTTAGTATTATACGAACAGCATTGAATTAAACGTAGTAAATTCAATTTTCCCATTCAAATTTTTGTTATGCAGAAGAAACATCTTATTCGTTTTTAAGGACAAATGTTTGATACTTTTTTCTTTAAATCAAATAAAAGATAAACAAATAAATCATAATTATTATTATTATTTTTTTAAACATTTCACCCCAAGCAATGCGGAAGTTCTCCTAGCACGCAAGGGGTTACAGAGAGTGGGGGGCAAGAGTAAAAAAGACGTGATAGAGGAAAGGATGAAGAGAAGGACGGGGAATAGATAAAGGTATCTGGAGAAGTCGATTGACATTATATTTGAATATTAGGAGATTATAGCTATCAGGGAAGCAAGTAAGAGGAAGAGAGTTCCACAGACGGAAAGTGCGAGACATGAAGCTATTGGAGTAGAATAGACGGCTACATTTAACCGTTTCGTCAATGAAAGGGTGGGATTGAGATGTCAACCTAGTAGCACGTTTAAATTTATGCAGTTTGGGAACCAGCGAAAGTAGCGCATTGGAGCAGTTACCGCGAAAGTATTTGTAGAAAAGACACAAGGAAGCGACGGCACGTCTTTGAGAGAGCGACTGTAGACGACATACCTGATCAGTGTCAATCACATTGCTTATCCGTCTCTGGATTTTGTTGAGGATCATAGGACGAACAACGGAAGCTCCAGACCATTTATGGCAGCAGTATTCCATGCAAGGGCGAATGGTTAATTTATTAATTTGAAGGATGGACGCGGGCGAGAAAAAATTCTGGCGCGACACAGAGAACCAACTTTCCTTGATGAAGCTATTGATTCAATGTATTTGTTCCCAATTGATTATCTTACTTTATTACTCTATCATGAGATTCTTTTGAGAAAAATAAATACATTTTTCAGAAACGAAATTTTACACTTGTTAGATGTTTCAAAATATGCGATTAAAAATGTCGAACCGGCTTAATTGTCAAGCTATGATCTAAATGTCTGCGGTCGTTGACTCTTTCAGTGCAAAACATTCTTTACTTGAATAACTAGGTAATAGCGCTATGATCTAAATGTCTGCGGTCGTTGACTCTTTCAGTGCAAAACATTCTTTACTTGAATAACTAGGTAATAGCGCTATGATCTAAATGTCTGCGGTCGTTGACTCTTTCAGTGCAAAACATTCTTTACTTGAATAACTAGGTAATAGCGCTATGATCTAAATGTCTGCGGTCGTTGACTCTTTCAGTGCAAAACATTCTTTACTTGAATAACTAGGTAATAGCGCTATGATCTAAATGTCTGCGGTCGTTGACTCTTTCAGTACAAATCATTCTTTACTTGAATAACTAGGTAATAGCGCTATGATCTAAATGTCTGCGGTCGTTGACTCTTTCAGTGCAAAACATTCTTTACTTGAATAACTAGGTAATAGCGCTATGATCTAAATGTCTGCGGTCGTTGACTCTTTCAGTGCAAAACATTCTTTACTTGAATAACTAGGTAATAGCGCTATGATCTAAATGTCTGCGGTCGTTGACTCTTTCAGTGCAAAACATTCTTTACTTGAATAACTAGGTAATAGCGCTATGATCTAAATGTCTGCGGTCGTTGACTCTTTCAGTGCAAAACATTCTTTACTTGAATAACTAGGTAATAGCGCTATGATCTAAATGTCTGCGGTCGTTGACTCTTTCAGTGCAAAACATTCTTTACTTGAATAACTAGGTAATAGCGAAGCCTTCAACAAAGCGATTGCTTATTTATAAAGATCGAAAAAGATTGGAAATGAATGACAAAATATTTATTTTTTGAATTCGATACTTCCAGCAGAATATGCAAATCTACATCAATCAAGAACCAGTAAATTAGGTATAAAGTTAGATATAAATGATAAAATTGCATTTTATATGTAGTATCAGTAATTAAGCTCAACTGCAGGGTACCATCCCATGGAGAAGGACTCGGGTGACTCCATGATGTTAGGAAAGTCACTAAAATAGGAAATGATGAGAGAGTTTAAGCAGTTTTTGTCCCTTGTCCTATCGAAGTGTAAGACCCCTATTTTAAACAGGGACATGTGTCATATTCTATCCGAGCGGGTCTAGGGATATATACCAAAAACATACTTAATTTATGTCAAAATTTTACGCTATATGTGCTCATACACACGGACAATCAATTATATAGGGTGACCCAAAAACGGGAACTTTTTAACAATCCAATAAAACCAAGAGTGATGGAAGAAAAATATTTAATTCATAGTAATTAAAACCTTAAAACATGCCATTTAAGAAACAATGATGGAATTTTCATTTTTTTTAAATTATGTCTTGTTGATGGCGTCCTCCTGTACGAATGCATTCTTGAAATCTGCTGTTGAGACCCCTATTTACTGATGCAACATCTCAGCTGGGATATTGTGAATTTCATTCTTGTTACTAAAATGGCAAAATGTTTACTTGCTCAAGGTCACTGTCTCGCAGTGTTGCCACTTGCTCATGTCTGGCAATACGCACTTCAAAAATTCCCGTTTTTTTGGGTCACCCTATATATATATTGAATTAATTTCCAGGATATAGTTGGTTGGTTAATTTTGTTTAGCGGCATATCAATCTCTATAGGTTATTTAAAGCCGAAATCTAAAATTACAAACACAATCTTATGGCTTAAACTATAGCTAAAATATATAGTTGATCATTTTGCTATAAATATGATATATATATGTATGGAATCATAGAACAAAAAATATTAATATACAACCCAGTATGTAGGAAAAATTTAATTTTTAGTATTTTTATTGTTCAGAATATATATATATATATATATATATATATATATATATATATATATATATATATATATATATATGTATATGTGTGTGTGTGTGTGTGTGTGTGTGTGTGTGTGTGGCGCATAGCCGAGTGGTTGGAACGTTCGCTTTCTGACCATCAGACGCGATTTCGAATCTCACCATGGCTGATTTGTCGGAAAGGCGACTTTCTGATTTAATCGGACTGCTTACTGAGGTCGATCCCAGTGTGCGGCACTTTTGGAAAGTGCCTAAAACCATACCACAAGTTGACCCAAGCCTTGTGAGCGAAATTGGGTAGACGGAATACCTAGCACGAAGTCACAAGTCATCTTGGCCGAGGCTTGAGCGCGCTAGCCTTATTCAAATTGTTGATCACGCGAGATAACAGACTCTCTCCCAGAAACTGTAACTAAGGTCTGTTCAGCACAGTTGCAGTATAAACCTCAGGTGGACTCTGTGGGTTTCAAGCAAACGAAAATGTGCCTGAGTGAGCATCTGCCATAGTGATTGGCTAGCCGCCCTAGTAGACGTGTATCCTCGAGTAGGAATGGCCAGCGATTATATATATATATATATATATATATATATATATATATATATATATATATGTGTGTGTGTGTGTGTGTGTGTGTGTATGTTTATGTATATATATATATGTATATATATATACATGTATATATGATGTATATATTTGTATATATAGATGTATATATATGTATATGTATGTATATATATATATATATATATATATATATATATATATATATATATAAATATATATGTATATATATATATAAACACATATATAAATATACACGTATATATATGTATATACAGGTGTATCTATGCATGTATATATATACATATATATATATACATGTGCATATATGTCTGTATATGTATATATATGAATATATATTTATATGTATATATATATATGTACATATATATATGCATATGTCTGTATATATGTAAATGTATATATACATATTTATATATGTATATATATGTGTGTATATATATGTACGTATATGTATATATATGTATATATATGTGTATAAGTATATGTGTATATGCATATATATATGTATATACATATATATTTATATATATATACATATATACTTATTTATTTAAAAATTATAACATAAAAATGTTATAAAATCACTTCAAAAATAGCCATTTTGTTTCAACACCTCTGCTTTCTTATCAAGTGATGATGTTGAATGTAGAATAAAGGGTTTTTAAAGGTTCAAATTAATTAACCACCCCTCGCAAGGGGAAACGCTGTTACATAAGCAGGAATGACCAATCAAAATACAAGTATTCGAGAATTCAAAAAACTTGATAACGAAGTAAGGTTATAATAGCTATTAAATGCTTTAAAGTTGTGGTTATACTAAAATAGAATTTATTCTAACCAATAAGTATTAAATTATATATATTTGAAATTAAAATTAAAATTAAAACATCACCCATTTTAAAATTTAAATTTAATCTCTATTAAGTTTTAAATTACTGAGGAAAAAAGAAAAAATACATATGTTATTCTATTTATTTTGTTTTCATTGAAATTACGTTAGAATAGACGTTAAATTCGACTGCTCTTAACTTCATGACAACATGGATATATTTAATTCCAAGTGTAGGGATGGGATGACACACTCGGATTATAATACATAAGCACCCAGACATATTTAGATATATACACACACAAAAGAAAGAAGTGAGGAGACAGGAAACATATCCACGAACTTTTACAAAAAAACAAACAAACAAAAAAACTTGGATACTTGGTTATATACATATATATATATATGGATATTTGGCTATATACATATATATATATAAATATATATACATATATATATATATATATAAATATATATACATATATATGGTTATATACATATATATGGTTATATACATATATATATACATATATATATACATATATATGATTATATACATATTTATGGTTATATACATATACATATATATATATATATATATATATATATATATATATATATATATATACATATATATGGTTATATACATATATATGGTTATATACAAATATATGGTTATATACAGACACACATATATATATATATATATATATATATATATATATATATATATATATATATATATATATATATATATGGTTATATACATATATATGGTTATATACATATATATATATATGGTTATATACATATATATATATATATATAAATATATATACATATATATAGACACGTATATATCTATATATATAAACTCATATATACATATATATTAATATATATATATATATAAAGATTCATATACACATATAAATCTTTCTATATATATGTGTGTGTGTGTGTGTGTATGTGTGTGTGTGTGTGTGTGTGTTTAAATTTCTCAGAGCATTCTGATGATAAAACAATTTGAATAAAAAGAAGACATTTGGAAAATATATTTCTTCGTCGTTGCCGACGCGTTTCCTCAATCCAACTTTATCACATCAATTTTGAAAGCGAAATGTTTTATTTACATTAAATTCAAATATAAAGGGAATGCTCCTGTGTAAGCCTCCTACTGGATATTGGTAACATTTTTTTTTTAGTAAGAATTGGTCTTAGTTTTCTATGTCGACATATTGTTAAATTTCTCAGAACATTTCTGATTATAAGACCATTTGGATAAAAAAAAGTCAATTGGAAAATATACTTCTTAGTAATTGGCGACACGTTTCGTCAATTGTCTTCTTTTTATCAATAACGATACATTTCATAACAAATGGGAAAACTTCAATGTTGCCTGTTTCGAAGAGACATTGGCATCATCAGAATTATTTTTTTTTCTCTGATGAATCAGGATTCTCGTTAGGCATATAAAAGCTAACCTTTTAATAGAACTGTATCGTCGTACAAAATGAAACCTTAACCGGTTTCAACTAAGTTATTATTTTCATTATTTATTCATATATTCATTACGTTTTAAGGATTACGCGTCCTACATTTGTTTAATAGTAATTTATTAATAACAGACGATAAAATGAAGTAATCTGGCCATATTATTCATCGTAGAGGAGTTGTAGCGCATACCACTTTCTACGCATCTTTCTCCGAGTAAATTATATGAATTTAAATATATATATTATTTATTGTATAAATTGTTACGAAATATGACCGACATTTTCCAGGTCATATTTTGAGATCAGGAAGTTTCCGATGGCATCCAAGTTCATTATAGTTAATTTTAAACAATATTTGGTTTCGTTTATTGTTTCGCCAATGGTGACAAGGCATTATTCTTTTTTCTTTTCTTTTTTTTTGCTACATTTTTTTATTTTTTATTTTTATTTGCTGCGGATGTAAATTTAGCATTTTGTTTTGCATTGATTTAATTTTTAACTAATTTTGAAGAGCTTGTAATATTTTTTCACATTGAGATTCACACTGTTTCTTTCAAGTTTATTACCTTTTAGTTAATATAATGAGTCTATTTTTTGTGTCGTGGTTTATACTTTGTATTTGCGCCTTATAGATTTTGTATGCTTTTCTTTTAGCATTGTACATGAAAGAACTAGGATAGTGGAGGATGTAAAAATATTTTCAATCTATTACTCTTCATTATATGTATTCTTTAATTAAAAAAAATATGATTATTTCCCTACTGTTGTGATGTGAGTAAAAATTTCACGTGGCAAAATGTATTGCCAACTTATCTTATACATTTACCATTACATCAGTTTCTCACTATATATATATATATATATATATATATATATATATATATATATATATATATATATATAGTCAGTTTCTCACGTCAGTTTCTCACTATATATATATATATATATATATATATATATATATATATATATATATATATATATGGAGAAATATAGTTTGTGCTATATTTACGGGATAAAGTGCTCAATATCAGAGATAGAGCGTATGTAAATATAAATATAAAAGTGAACATTGAAGTCAACACTCAGAAGCGACAGGCTGTTTCATGCTAGGCGCAATCGTCAGCCTGAAAATTGCGCCTAGCATGAAACAGCCTGTCGCTTCTGACTGTTGACTTCAATGTTCACTTTTATATATATATATATATATATATATATATATATATATATATATATATATATATATATATATATATGCGTATACCTAATAATTATGCGAGGAATCATTAATGCAGTAAAAACCAACCGCTTAATCTAAAATGAAAAGAAAATGCACGACCTTTTTATTGGATATAATAACAAACTTAATTACATTCTTACTGCCCCGCTACTGTCAGTTTCATGCAATGTCTGAAATCCACAGCCGGAATGAAGGTACTGTATAGGAAACCTCTTTTGTATACTAGGAATTCTTGCCACCTGATGTTTTCAAAAAGTTCATGAAACTAACCGACACAGAAGAGTATTCACATATATATATATATATATATATATATATATATATATATATATATGTGTGTGTGTGTGTGTGTGTGTGTGTGTGTGTGTGTGTGTGTGTGTGTGTGTGTAAGTATAAAAAAATTAGGAGATCAGATGATTCCGCTACATTGGTTTCAACCTTTCTGTATCTTCAGGCGATTTCGGTCAATTGGTTTCCTGACCCTTTATTTGTTTTAAATTTAATAAACCCGTTATTATTTTAAAATAAATAAATAAACGCACGGCATGAAGGCCAGTCGAAGGAGGAGAAAAGTAAGGGTACTGGAAATGTATCGGTCGGGGGTTAAATGAAATGTTCATACTTTGTTTTCATCCCGTTTCATATGAAGTCGAAAGGAACTTTTTTTTAGTGTGTATGCAACAGTTCATAATTTCCAATCTTTCATTGAAAAGTGTTTTTCGGTCAGGAAATGTTATGATATCTAACTTTTCTCGTTGACAAATTTTGCAGATATTACTATGATTGTTGTAAGGTTTGGCTTTTTTTAAAAATTTCCACATTACAATCGGATCTTTTTTATTTTTTTTCTTAAATTTACACACATGATTGACTCATCTAGTAGAAATCCTAAGAATTTCTAGCTTGAAAGATGACTTGTAATGATACCACCTCTTCTTTAAGTTACCTTCATTACGCCCTATGTATATTTTTTCTGGACATTTGTATCTGTTACTTCTGCATTGTAAATTACTGTTTCAATTTTGAAAACTCCATTTAATGGACATCTACTTTTATTTCTGCAGTTGCATATTTCACTGTTAACAATGATTTATTGCACGTTATTTTTGAAATTTCTGGCGTTTTGTCTTTTTATTGTGGTTTGTAAATTACTAGTGCAGCTGTAGCTTAATTTAACTGTGTTCTTTTTGAAAATGAGATGGATTTTTTATTTGATAATCTGACTGATTTTTGTTACTTAAACGTTATTTTTAGTGGATACTCGTATCATAAGTAGACGCTCGATTTATTTATTAAATAGGATATTTATTTTTATCTACCGTCCTGAGCACACGAGAAATATTTTTAGAGAAAAAGATGCGCTCTCTGGCAGGATTCGAATCTGCGTTCCCCTAAGGGACACCGTCAAGCAAGGCAATAAAGTCACTAAGACGTAAAGGAGTGTAAAAGAATATGTGAAAAAGAAAACACTGTTAAAGAGAGAGGACAATAAAAGGACATGAGTTAATAAGACAGACGATAACGATTGATATTGCATTTAAATTTTTGAACATCAAATTTGACTGGAAAACAAGGAATCGGAAATGTGTTCCACAAGCCAGAAGTGCGAGAGAAGAAACTGCTAACACAGAACTGACCGTGATATCTAGTAATTTCAACTGTAAAATGATGAACCCTAGCTGCCAATCTAGTACTGCTCTCAAATTCATAAAGTCTAAGCACCAAAGAAGAAAGCAGATCACAACAATTACAATGAAAATATCTATAGAAAAAGCAAGGGTATTGGAAATATATCGAGCGGTAGTTAAATTAAAGCTATGGTATGAAGATATGTAAATAGTTGGCAGAACAGCGATTAGGAGATATAGCAAAAAGACAGATTTTACTAAGGGCTAGAAAGGACAGAAAATAGGGAAGAGTCATGATCGCCCATTCCCTGAAGGAACACGGCACATAGAAGAAAAAGGAGAACCCAAGGTTAAATGAAAAAAAGGTATTGCGTCCATTTTTCATATGAAAAGATTCTGTCTTGAAAAAGAGCATGTGAAAAATTTACTTTTTAATGTGGCTTGAAGAGAACAGGAAGTTAAGCGAAACATATACGTAAATCAATCACACTGTAGACACAATACGTCACTCTATTTTAGCAAAACATATGTATAGCTGGCCACTTGTATTCGAGGATACCCGTCTACTAGGGCGGATAGCCAATCCCTATTGCAGACGCTTGCTCAGGCGCATTTGTGTTTATTAAACACCGACATTTGTGGTTTATAATGCAACTATGCCGGGCAGACCTTAGTTACAGTTTTTGAAAAAGAGCGTGTTATCTAGCGTAATCAAGAATTTGAACAAGCTCAACACGCTCAAGCCTTCGGCCACGATGACTAACACAGCTATTGACGGCCCCAAGGGTTCCGTCTACCCAATTTTACTCACAAGGCTTGGGTCAACCCGTGGTATGGTTTGCAGAGACTTTCCAAATTTGCCGCCCGCTGGGATTGATCCCTCCAGTCTCCTTCCTGGCAAATCGAACCTGGGTCTCATAGTAAGAATGCGAACGTTCTAACCCACTCGGCCACGTGCCCATTACACGCACGCAAACACGCACCCATACTCAGTTATATGTTAACAAAGTCTCTTGGTGTTAAGCTTAAATATTATTATATACTATCAAATATCTTTGCGGATTAATTACTAAATTTTAATATGTGATATCTTCGATTAATTAAATATAAACCTGAGTGAAAAAAAAGTTAATCTCGTTCAATGCGTGCACCTTTAGTAGAGATGCTCGTGCTTGCCAAACACTTTTATATGACGCGTCACTTCAGATCACGGCTTGCCAAAACTTACTATCCCTTAGTAGCTTTTCTACTTTTACTAAGGCTCCCGGACCCGTTCCGCAATTCATTCACACAAGCTGGTCAGGTAAGTAACTATCTGCCTTCCACTATCTCTCTTACCTTCAATATGTTCCGTGAGGGTTAAGTTTTCCAGTCCTTATTATGGTTCCAAGGATTTTCATCTCTCCTTCTGATTCTGAGCGTATGCGTTCGTTTTGCTGTCATTTTCTTTAAGATTTCATCGTTACTTACTCGCTCCGTTCGTGGAATTCTCATTATCTTTCTGTAGAAATCCCAATTAGTATCCTAGCAACGGAAAGAGGTCTTATGAGTAGGAGATTGCCCTCTAATAGATTATTGGAATTAAATACCAATAGATACTGCAGTGTGATCTGAGATGCCAAGAGGACAGTGTTGCGAAGCTCGACAAGAGCGAGGAGAGGAGGTAAGGAACAAATCAAGTAAAGCACGTTACTTAGATCTATTAGGGAAGCGAGTAGAGAAATGCACGATTTGAGTAAGAGACTAAGCAACAGAACATCGGAAGTCTAGATACTGCCAGTTTTCTTCACATCCGTGGGGAGATAACCCAGTATTCACTGCTATGTAAGTGGATAGATATAAAATATCAATTCAGCAATCTTTATTTTTGTTTCTAACCATTTTTTTTTTCAGTTTTTCATTATTTTTGCTTAGCTTTTAGAAAGCCTCTATCGCTAGTCCAATGCGTGTTCGGATTTCGATGTTGTATTTTCTATCTTCTGTTAAAATACTTCCCAGATATTTAAACTGTACTTGCTTACGTCTCCGATTAGTAACTTGAATCTTGGGATTCATTTAAAAAGAAGAAAATAAAAAAATATGTTATTGTAATTATTCGGTTTGCCAATAAAACCAGTTCAGTGTTGCTTTGCCTCAAGTTTCTTTACTGAGCCCCATCACCTCGTTAAATATTTTATATATTTCTTTAATTGTATTTAATAATAATGTTCATATTCAAAATTCAAACAAGCTAACTTCCGATAAATACTTGATTATATATATATATATATATATATATATATATATATATATATATATATATATATTGATTATATATATTGATTATATATATATATTATATATTTCTTTAATTGTATTTAATAATAATGTTCATATTCAAAATTCAAACAAGCTAACTTTCGATAAATCCTTCTTTTTTTTTAAGCATTTCACCCTAAACAAGGCGCTTAATCTAAAATTAGGATTTGGAGCGAGAGCAGATAAGAGTGATAGAGGAAAGGATGAGGAGAAGGATAGTGGATAGATCAAGGCAACTGGAGACGTCGATTGACATTACATTTGAATAGTTGGAGATTATAGCTATCAGGGAAACAGGAAAAGGGAAGGGAGTTCCACAAGCGAGAGGTGCGAGATATGAAGCTATTGGAGTAGAAGAGACGGCTACATTTAACAGTTTCAACAGTGAAAGGGTGAGAGCGGGATATCAACCTCGTAGGACGCTTGAATTCATGAAGTCTGGGAACCAGCGAGAGCAATTACCGTGAAAGTATTTGTAAAAAAGACAGAGAGAGGCGGCGGCGCGTCTGTGGGAGAGCGACTGTAGATGAAGTCCCAGATCAGGGCCAATTACATTGCAAATCCGTCTCTGGATCCTATCAAGAACTCCGAGACAATCAGAAGGGGATCCAGACCATATATGGCAGCAATACTCCATGCAAAGGAGAATAGTTGATTTGTAGATTTGAAGGATCGATTCCGGGGAGAAAAATTTCCTGGCGCGGCACAGGGAGCCAACTTTCCTTGCGGTGTACGAAGCAATTGACTTGTTCCATCTCAGGTCAGCAGTTATTATGAGACCGACCAGCCGCAAAGAGGTGCTCTTAAAAAGTTGAGCGTCAGACATTCTAATGGGGAACAGGGATGGATCTCTGTGGTGATTAATAGAGAGCAGTTTTTGAGACTAAAGTTAACCAGCCAATTCCTGCCCCAGTTCAAAACCGATTGGAGGTCCTTTTCGAGACGAACGGCCAGGTTAGTTTTGTCAGTGACACTAGATTTGTTTTTGAGACAGGAGTAAATTATAGTGTTGTCCGCGTAGATGCCTGCCTGGGAATCTATGACGTCAGGAAGATCGCTGATGAAGATAAGGAACAGAGTAGGGCCTAGAATAGAGCCTTGAGGAACACCTGCGTTCGTGGGATAGGATCTGGAGGAGAATCCGTTGAGAACGACCTTCAATTCACGGTTTGACAGGAATGATTGTATTAGGTCAAAAAATCGACCTGTAATTCCATAACCCTGGAGCTTGTGAAGAAGGCCGGCATGCCAAACCCTATCAAACGCTTTGGAGATGTTTAGAGCCTCGGTCCGAGCTTCTCCGTTATTTTGAAGAGCTTGGTAGACAATTTCAGTAATGGCCGTAAGCACTTCAGCTGTAGATCGGGCAAAGAGGAAACTATATTGCTTGTCTGAGAACAGATCATGGGATGTAAGGTCGTTAACCACTTCGGCGTTGATTAAAGCTTCGAAGACTTTGCCGAAGAGAGGTAGGAGACTGATAGGACGGTAATTAGAAGGGTCAGAGGGGTCGCCAGAGTTCTTAAAAACATGAACAATCGATGAGGACTTCCAGCAGTCTGGGAAACAAGATTCCTTGAGGCAGTAGTTATATAATTTGGAGGGGGCGGGCGCCAGTTCAGGCGCACATTTCTTAAGACCATGGCTAGTATCCCATCTCCACTACTAGCCTTGTCTAAATTGGGAGATGATGCCCAATACCAATGACGGGGTTATGTGCAACCCGCTCAATAGGGCCTCAGTTCTAAGAGGGAAATCGGGTATGGGTAGACCGGTAGAGTCGAGCGTTGAATTGAATGAAAATTCCCGAGCAAAGCATTCAGCTTTGTCGGCAGAGGAGGTCAGGACCTCAAACTGGTTGAACAAAGGGGATATAGAGGGTTTGCTATTGTTCAGTACGCTCTTGCAGAGACGCCAATAACCCTTGGAGCCGAATTTGCGAGATGCAATACGTTACTTCATTCGAGAAGCAAATAGTGACTTAGCTTCGTTGAGGACACGGTTACACTCGTTTCGTGCGGAGGCAAAGAGACGTCTATTGCAGTCGGACATGAAGAAGTGGTCCCTATGGGCAATGGCGGCTGAGAAAGCAGCAGAGAACCAAGGGGTGAGCGCGATTTGACCTTATATTTCCTTGAGGGGATGAAAGCGTAGTTTCCAGCGTTAACCCAGGAGGAGACCTCAGCAACACACTCTTAAACGGGGAGCATAAATACAACATCCCAGTGGACATCGCGGAGGAAATCACGGAAAGAGTCCCAGTCTGCTCGTTTATAGCAGAACGAGGTTCTAGTGGTAGGAGGTTCTTTTCAGGGGGTGTAGCTGAAGGAGATGTTGAGAGACACTACAGCATGATCGGAGTTACCAAGAGGGCAGAGCTGCGTGGCGCGACATGACTCGGGGATGGAGGTAAAGCATAAATCGAGAAGAGAGGCCTTATCGTCTCGGTTATAGGCAAAACGTGTGGGGAAGTCAACTATCTGCGTGAGGGATTGAGAAACTGAAAAATTAAGTGTTTGAATGCCTGCAATGTAAGTAGTAGCATTCTTAAGCCACTTGGTATGATGGGCGTTAAAATCGCCAAACACTAATATGTAAGCATATGGAGAGAGAGAGAGCCATGTCTATGTTGTCAGAAATGCTATCGAGTATTCCTCAATCTTGAGAGGATAGAGAACGATAAAGGAAGAAGAGATAGCTTACAGCATTTAGAAGAGATAGCCGGAGAATAGTCTGGCGATTTGAGAGACAGCTATCTAGCCAGTATGAGATGGCCCTTGACGTAAACAACAAGGCCATGCATGTGGGTCTGAGAGTCTTTTTTAAGGAGAGGAAGGTAGCCGGGGATCGAGAGATCAGAAGATGGGATAGACGAGTCAAGGTTGGTCTCACACAGAGCCAGTATGCCCGGACAGTTTGCAGTGAGGAAAGATTCCACACTGAAGAAATTGGTTCTAATACCACGGATGTTGGAGAACGAAATGTTGAGGGGTTTAGGTGATTTTTGAAGGGCTGGTTTAGGTTTACTTTTTCGATCTTTGTTAGTCATCATGTGGAATAATAGTTGGAAGATTAGAAGGCTTGAAGTAAAAGAAGCAGACGGTTATCGACCTTGACGTGGGCAGAGAGAAGTTGGCATAGCCTGCATCATAATGTGGCCTCAGGGTTGCCCACCGGACGTAACTGCAAGCACACCTTTCCATGCGCGGCATGGCACTACAGACACCCCGGTATTATACAACTGTTGATCAGAGCGGCCGCTCAAGACGCTACGCAAGAGTTAGGGCGCCTAACTACCAGTCGGAAACAGCAACCAGGGAACTGTCAACCGTGTACCCTCAGAATGAATAGGTAATGCCACAGACTGCACACATCACGGGAGAAACACGGCAGTACTAGGACAGAGGACAGAGAGAGAGAGAGAGTTCCGGGAACCCCTTCCTAAACAAGAAACAAGGTGTGGGCCTCTACTCTTGTCCAATAAAAGGGGGAGGAGTACTGACCGGGCGATAGGAAAGCCGACCTACTTGATTATATATATATATACATATATATATATATATATATATTGATTATATGTATATTATATATGTATATTTCTTTAATTGTATTTAATAATAATGTTCATATTCAAAATTCAAACAAGCTAACTTTCGATAAATACTTGATTATATATATATATATTATATTGATTATATATATATATATATATATATATATATATATATATATATATATATATATATATATATATATAAATGTAAAAGAACGAAGAGTAAGATTTTAGCGTTCAAAACATTAATTAAAAACAAACAGGGCTCAATACAAAAGTAGAGCCGTACATATTTATTTAGTTATTATGCAGTGTTACATTAGAATATGCACACATCCACTACAAAACTGTACATCTTGTTACAAATTTTATGTCTTAGAAACATTAACCTAACCACATTAGGTTACCGTTTAAGTTCAAACTCTATGATTCTACGGAATTCCATTGGTTGAATTTGTCCCTTCTTTCTTTATATCACCACCCTCCCCCGCCCCTTTTTTCAACCTTTATTTCCTTTTCTTCAGCTTTTTCCTCTTATTTCTCTTCTCACTCTCGCTGTTACTAATCACTTAGCTTCCTTTTTTTCTCCACATCTAAATTCTATTTTACCTTTTATGGGAAATTTTTCAATGACGGAAGTGGAAGATATGCATTGATAAATGCATTTCGGAATAAAATATTTTAGTAGCATCGTGATTTCCCACCTGATGAAATGTTAAAAAAAACTTTTTAACCTTGAAACAAGATGTATCTCCGTTTAGGAGATTGCCATAACACAATTTCCCGATCCCCATTCGATCTAGTTTTGAGCAAGGTCAATTATAGTTAACCCAATCTGTAGACCAATGTTTGTGTATATATATATATATATATATATATACACATATATATATTTTTTTTTCTAATACAAAAACAAAATAGTTGGTGCTTAAGGATCGAAATCTCTTCTCCAGTAACAATTACGGACAAATTATTACGAAAGAACAAATAAAAGACCAAAACAGACAATAACTGGATGTCCAAAGGAACATCGGCTAGTATATAATTTTCGGTTGTTAAATCTCATCTTATTTGAATAAACCTGTCGAAAAAACTTGACACGATAATTTGAAACAGACTCTTTAAAAATGGCCAGCTACTCAAAAAATAATTATAATTCACTTGAATTATGTTTTAAATGTATATTATACACTAGCTTAAAAGTGGCCCTATCGGGCGGCATTTAATCTAACTCAGGGCTCTTGATTGGGTTTCCATCACAATAAGGAGTAGATACAATAGGCAACAACGCCCTACAGAAGAACTCAAAATTGATCGCAACTATTAATTATTGTTTACCTTTTCAAAGTTCAACGATAATTCTCCTGTCGCCACTTAATTTAAAAGCAATTTGATGTATGTAGGTCTTTACTTTCCGTACAAACAATTATTTTTATTTCATGGGTGACTTTCGCTGGATTTCACAATTATTTTCGATTAATCCCAAATTTATTTCCAAGTTATAAAAAAATGAGAGAAGATTGTCCACCATAAACTGGCCTGCAAAGATCAGGCTGACCGGCTGCTTTCTCATTGTAGTCACAGGAACAACAATAAGAAAAAATAAAATAAAACAGTAATCTCCATCAATTTATAGGAGCTAAGTATCCGAAACAAATCCGTACAGTTAAACAAAGACACCACTACAGATTTTGTGATACTTTTAAATCCTTCATTTTATTTATTTAGTTATTTAATTTAGTTTATGAGCTAGAATTATTTCAACCTGAAGTCGACATCTATTTCTTAGCACAAACGGGAGTATCAATACATTCCATTCTTTCCTTCTTCTTCTTCAATGTTTCATGCCTTTCAGGACGCTAGCGATCATAGAACTCCACAATTTACTGTTCTGTTAGTTCTTATTTCAATACTCTTTGGGGAAAATACTCCAGTGTAGATGTTCTCTCAGCCGTTACAATCTTAATCCCTTCTGATCGATGTTCAAACGTTATCTAACCTCGACATATTCTAACCTTCACTTCCTCCTCTTACATTCATATCAAACATCATATTCAGTAACCATCTACATTGAGTGGCTCTTGGGCCTTGTACTTGTTGAACATTAGTAATAGAAAAAATTAGACCGACTGAGATCAGGCTGGCCGACTGCTTTCTCTTCATAGCCATAGGAACAGTAATAAGCAAAACAAAGCATTTATTTTATTTTTTTTAATTCAAGCGACAAAATGATTTCAGCACTTATGTGAGAGGAATTTCGGCCGGACCTTCTACATGTGTGCTTTTTGTTTCCGCTTTCTATAAGACCTTCTCGGTCCATGGTATTCGGACATCTTACTTTTCCCAAGATTCTTTGCACGTAAAGTAAATACAACGCAATTTGAACTTGAAATGACGGTCCTTTCTGCAGAATCCGTTTCTTCCTTCGCCAGCTGCAGAGTGGAAACTAATGTAGGAGAAGAAGAATTCTGGATTCTAAACCAGTTGGGCGTGGGTCTGGAAACCCACCTTGTAAAAACGTACCGACCAGGAAAACTACAACAGCGACACTTCCACATGTGATTGACAAATGTCTACATATCTCTGGGAGCGCCTTTATTAGACGAAAATACAACTCTGATATTATGGTTTCAAACAGTATCCACCATTTTATCACCCATGTCAATACATTCATTGAAACTTTCACAAGTGATTAAAATATGCTTCTAGTTCTATGTCAAAATTTCTGGGATGAGAAGTTATCATTAGTTACATTATTCATATTCGAACTATTGTCCTGAACTTTGTTATTATCACAATGTTTCAGCTGTTGGGCCTTCTAGCCTTCATCAGGTGCTTGTCACCTTAGGGGAATTTCGAAGCCTTTATTTAATCTACGAGGGTAGATTGTTCTCGGCCCGCTAATCATATCTAGGAAATATTTCGTCTCGTTCTTATTTAGTACTTAGCACTACCCGTCTCAGGGATTGAACTCACGATTACTATGTCACCAAATTCACGAGCCAACGTTTTAGACTCAGTGGAAAAAGATCGAGCAATAACTGAGTAGTAATAAAAAGTCAGCGGAACATGAACTATCTACCCTTATAGATTAAATAAAGGGTCCAGTTCGAAAATTCATGACGGTTACTGTTGCGGGGCAAACCCATTTTACACAAGATGGACTCGTCCAAAGTTTACTTATACTGACAGAGAGAATACCTGCAGGTTGAAATACGTTGAGTCAGGGTGACAGAAACGGAGACAGTACACAGGGTGTTCACAGAGAGTTATACGAGAGTTCAGAGAGAGAGATAATTACGCCTTCACTTACAGAGATTTGTACTTATACTTTCTACTAACCCACATTCCTGGACTACTAATCTTCACTTCAAGTCTGTATTCTTACGTTTAATACACTTATTTTTCTATCTCAATTACTGGCGTTGTTTATTTATTTGTGCAGGATTCCATTCCCGGAATCCATAACAATTTCATAGACCGATGAAAGTCAGAGTTCACAACAGACGAAATGCTATTATAATAGCGATAAAGTCGAGATCAATAGTCCGATTGTAAATATAAATAATTTCAGCAAACATGGATAAACGTATCCACAGCGTGTCAAAGGGGCATTTTTTCCCGCGGAGCCTCTTTTTTTTTTAACTGCCTTTACTTTTTGCTTAATGTTTTAGAAAGCGATGATTAGAATTAGAATAAAACCTAAACATATGAAAGTGAATTTATACATTTTCTTTGTTCTTGAGAATTGACAACAAAAATAATAAACACTATTTATTTATTAAATTGTTTATTTACCCTATTTATTGTATTATTTGAATGGAGGGTAAAACATCAACCAACTGCTAATTGATTCAAACTTTATAAAATGGTAAATAATAAGGATTTTCTTATAGTTGGTTCGCATAGTTTAATATAGTAAATGTTTATAAATTTATGAATAAAAAATTGTTTTCACATTTATGTCTTTATAATTTGGTAAATGATAAATATTGCATTGTATTAGTTCTAACTGTTTTAGTTTTTAGAATGTTATAAATATAAAATTATTCTTGTAAATAAACAATCTATTAAATAAATAGTGGTTTATATTTTGTAACTATAAACATTATATTCTCAGTCCTTGCTCTTCCTTCCATTTATACAAGTTCGTCAGATAGGTTACTCAATATTTCCCTCTGGCCCACTTGCATTTGTTTAATCATTTCACCCCAAGCAAGGTAATAAAGCTACTCAGACAAGGGATTACTGAGTGCTAGAGAATATGAGTAAAAAACGTTATGAAGGAGTGACAACAATAAAAGAATAAGAATTAAGAAGACAGAAGCCAACAATTGACATTGCATTTAAATTTATGAAGATCAAAGTTGACTGGGAAACAAGGATCTGGAAAAGAATTCCACAAGCGAGAAGTACGATAGAAGAAACTATTAGCATAGAACTTACGGTTACATCTCGCCATTTCAACTGTAAAATAATGAGACCTTGCCGCCAATCAAGTACTGCGCTTAAATTCATAAAGTCTAGGTACCATAGAGGATAATTAATGAAATCCGCAGGTGGGAAACAGCGGTGGGAAAGTGACTTTCAGCATCTTCTGTGAATCTTAGAGTCTCCAAACCGTCTTTCCTCATCATGTGTCCTAGAAATGTCATCTGCGTCTTTCTGGTTCTAAGTACAAGTGTCCTTTCCGTTTTGGTTTTCCTAAAAACTTCATCGTAGTTCACATGCTCCGTCCATGATAATGACTGGCATTCGTCTTTCGATGCACATCGTTGTTGCCTCAAGTCTCCGCTTCTTGTAGACAAATCTTTTTCACTTTCGCTGTCTCCTGTTTGCTATATGCCCCCAAATTCGTGCACTTATAACTTTTTGTTTAGTAAGAGAGAAACTTAGCGGCAATCGTTAGTGGTTATTTGAATAAGCCTATTAAAAAAAACTTGCCGCGGCAATTAGAAACGGCCACTTTAAACTAAAATAGCTCTTAATTAAATTTACATGTGTGGCCAACTACTCAAAAAACAAGGTCAGATAAAAGAACAATTACAATTTGCTTGCTTGAATTATGTTTTAAATGCATATAAATTAACTTTTCGTATCGCCATATATGGGTATTGTACTTTTTTCATGGCTTGGATTTTTTTTTCACAAGGACGGTATTCAAGTCCATTTATAAACAATCATTTGATTTTAAAGACCATTTATTCTTTTCTCGTTTGGAAGATTGCCATAATACAATTTCCCGATCTTCATTCGGCCTTGTGTTGAACAAGGTCAATTATTCTTAACAAAGTCAGTAGACCAAGTATTATATATATATATATATATATATATATATATATATATATATATATATATATATATATATATATATATATCAGCATCAATTACGGACTAATTATTACGAAAGAACAGAGATTAAAAAAGACTAAAACAGACAACAACTGGATGGCCAACGGAACATCGGCTAGTATATACTTATCGGTTGTTAAATATCGTCTTATTTAAATAAGCCTTTTGAAAAACTTGACACGATAATTTGAAACGGCCACTTTAAAAATGGCCCTTAATTAAATCTACATACGTGGTCAGCTACTCAAAAAACAATTATGCTTAATTTTTTTTTAAATGTATATTATAAAATTGATGAAAAGCCGCCCTATCAGGCGGCATTTAAGCTACCTTATGCTGGGCTTTCATCATAATAGGTGTAGATGCGATAGGCAACAATAAACTACAGAAGAACTCAAAATTAATCGCAGCATTTTAAGTATTGCATACATATTTATGCTTTCCTTTTAAAAGTTCGATGATAATTCTTCTACCGCTACTTAATTTAAAGACATTTTGATGTACATAGGTCCTTACTTTCCGTACAAACAATTATTTTTATTTCATGGGCGACTTTCGCTGGATTTCGGAATTAATTTCAATTATTCCCAAATTTATTTCCAAGTTATAAAATTGTTATCCTACCAAAGAATTCGTTGCTAAAAATCATAAAAATAATCGCAGAAAACAATCGCAAGATTGAAAACTTGGAAATCGCAAATTTCCGGATTGCGGGTCCTGATGCGACCGGCAATGTTTTTAATGTGCTCACGGAGTCGGCCTGATTCTAAAATGGCATGATATGTTGGGTTACGACCTCCATGAGTAAAGTTGAAAACACGGACAATTTTATTTTGAAACATTGTAATTTGAGAACAGTCATTTTTTATTTGAACATGAGCTATTTAAAGTTAGAGAATTGTGCCCCTTCAATTGTTTTTATCAGTAGAAGCCAAGATAGCGGAATCCGAAAATAATTTTTTGATTTTTTGAGACAATTCTTTTTTTGTACGATAACAACTTTTATAACTTGGAAATAAATTTGAGAATAATCGAAATTAATTGCGAAATCCAGCCTAAGTCACCCATGAAATAAAAAAAAATGATTGTTTGTACTGAAAGTAAGGACCTACATCAAATTGTCTTTAAATTAAGTCGTGTCAGAAGAATTATCACTGAACTTTTAAAAGGTAACCTTAAATATTAATGTAAAACCTAAATGCTGCGGTCAATTTTGAGTTATTCTGTAGTTTATTGTTGCCTATCGCATAAGGCAGCAGTATGCCTCGCAAAAAGAAATCTCCGCTAACAGAGGATCAGATTACAATCAAAAGATCCAAGGCTGCAGCGAGGAAAAAAAAGTACCGAGCAAATGAAAAGCCAGATCAAGCGACAGCCAAGAGAGATTCCAATGCTGAGAATATGCAAAGACTTAAGGACTCTCAAATTCCTGAATAAGCCGAAGGTTCCATCAAGAGACCTCGTCGGGATCTAGCTTAAATGCCACCCGATCGGGCGGCTTTTAAGTAATCATAAAATATATGAATATTCATAAAAGTTCTATTAGTAGATTATCATAAAACAAGCTACCGATTTTATAAGTATACATCTAGTTCGGTAGAAAAATAATGTTTAACCATATAGTTGAAATTTGACTGTTATCAATATCATCAAACGCCATTAATTTCAGATGAACTTAGAAAGTGCACAGAAATAGAAAAAGGCTTCTCACCGGATTTATTCAACCTAAGTAGGGAAGTAATCTGAAGAGAATTAACAGTCCTCTCGGGATTTATTATTAGCGGATACAATTTTAACAACATAAGATATGAAGATTACACAGTGTTGATAGCAGACAGAAAGGAAATTATAAGAACTACAGAAGGTAGAGAAGGAAAGCGAGAAGAAATGACTAAACACCAATTATAAGGAGATAGTATTGATGGTCGTTAGCAAAAGATACAGCTCAGTATGCGAGCAAAGAATTGGTGACGTCAGAATTAAAACCAGTACAGCAATATCTGGGACATGTTATATCAAACGACAGATAACGCTACACCGAAATTCCAAGATGGCGGAAGATGTATTCCAAAAATCTACACAAAGTATTAGCAAACAGAAAAATCTCGATAGAAGGAAAGAAGTATCGACCTGCTATGTAACATGCGAGCAATTTAGATGTGGTACTTGTGGGTTAAACCATGAATGTTTCACTTTGCCAGCGTAGAACAAGGTAGGGGAAATTTTGCAAAAGGGTTTCAGCATTTAATAACTCCTTCATTTTTATATTTATTGCACAAATATTTCAAATGTGGTACGTGGTCTCAGTGCTGGGTGGAGGGGCTGGGCTTCATTGTCATATTATTGACTTAGCTTGACACAATCACTGACACATACACTCGAATATTTTCCCTTTCACCAAAACATATCAGAATTTTTGGCTGAGCCTACGGGCTCGGATACCCTACATTAAATTCGGCCCTGTACCACATCTGATCGCGTAGGTCGGTTAGTAAATATACTAGGTCGGATCTGTTATTCAGAAGGCGGAGAGGAACCCGGACGAGGCTATGCCTCCCCGGACGAGACTCTGCCCTTCGTTTAAGCGGGGTTACGGGGAATTTTTGACCGAGCCAACGGGCTAGGATTACCCCACATTAAATTCGGCCTTGTGCCACATCCTACATTGTGGGAAGGGTGGTAAATATTTTCTAACTGGGATCTGTTGAATACGACTCAGACTTACGCGAGAACTACCTACCTTCCAATAGTAGCACTTACTACTGGATTGATTTGCGACGACCTTGTGCATAACTGTTACCTTTATTCTTATTGTATTGGTTTTTACAATAAACCTTTACTTATCCTATCCACCGTGTTTGTCAAGAATATATTCCTATTAGCACGGAATATAACAGAATGGTTTGTTAATTTTAACACCTCCAAAAGTAAACTGCTCTCTGTTAATCATCTGAGATAACCCTTTCGGTCTTCCATCGGTATGCCTGATACTAACCCCCCGGAGAGTGACTTGTTTTGCCTTCTCCGGCTAACATTCTCGGCTGACATGAAGTGGAAAGACTATATTGAATCCATTGCTAGGTCAGCTGCTAAGAAAGTTATTTCACTGTGTCGTGCTAGACGCATTTTCTCTCCAGAATCTATCTTACATATCTATATGGCTACAATTCGTTCATACTTGGAACATTACTGCCACATATGGTCCGGTGACTCTGATATATATTTAGAGAGTCTTGATAAAATTCAAAGAATCAGCAATATTATTGGTCCTGATCTGGCGACTCGGCTTCAGTCACTTTACTACCACCGCAAAGCTGCTTCTCTATGCCTTTTCTATAAATATTTTCATGGTAATTGTTCGGATTAACTTTTCGCTAAGGTTCCTAGGCATTATGAATTTAAGCGCAGTACTAGACTGGCGGCGAGGTTTCATCAATTTACAGTTGAATCGACTAGATTTAACTGGAAGTAATATACTAAGAGTTTCTTCTCTCGCACTTCTCGCTTGTGGAACTCTCTTCCGGCTCCATGCTTTCCAGTTAAGGTTAAACTTCAAAAATTTAAATGCAATGTCAATCGCTATCTACTGTCTTCCTGACTACTCTTCTTTGTGTTCTCGTTCCTTAGTAATGTTTCCCTTCCACACCCAATAACCTCTTGTGTCTTCGTGGCTTTACTGCTTTGCTTGGGTGGGGGAGTGAACTCGATTAAAAAATAAATAAAGATAACACTGACACGACCAGCAACGAAGCACACTAAAATAGGAATATTCTTTAAAAAATTCTTTACTTAGCAATTTCAACTCTATGTTACATATTAGTGAGTATGGGTTATAGATTTGACTGACTTAATAATTAATATTTACTTCCTGTGTATAATGCGCATCCGTGACATTTATTCATTAAAATGTGTATCATACACGGATAACTACGACAATTGGTTTGGTTTATTTTGTTTTACAGCATATAAACCTCAATGGGTTATTTTAATGCCGACAACATTTTTAGGATAGATTCGTATGAATAGAATATGTATTCTTTGGTTTAGATTGGTATTGTTTGTTTTGTTTTACAGCATATCGACCTCAATGCCGACAACATTTTTATTGCTGATAATATTTTGTTTTGTCAAAAATCTGTTTCTGGTAATTTTTTCCTTCAAAATTGTATTGCTGGTAATGATTTTTTTCCAAAAACGTATTGATGGTAATAGTTAACTATTTGCTCATATCTGTGACCCTAACAGGTCCTTCCAACCTGGATCAGGGTGGACCTGGGAACACCAGCAATTAAGAGGTGGTTCCACGCTCCTCAAAACCTCCTGATCAGAGGCCTTGCTGCTGAATGTAGTTTAACGTCTTACCCAGGACGCTACGACAATTGGCGACACTAAGCTAATATCCCTACGCATAATGAATTTGTCCCATAAGAAGTATGTTCGTAGACTCGAGGCAACAGAGGTATGGTTCTGCAGAGGAATTCTAAGGATTCCATGGTCCGAATATGTGAGCAACGACAAGGTTTTGGAAAGGATTAAAACAAAGAGGATACATCCTTAACATCAGGAAGACGCAGCTGAAACTTCTTGAACACGTAATGGGAAAGGAGGACTTGGAAAATCTGATACTCACAGGGCGGATAGAGGGAAAGTGGGACAAGGGAAAGCAGAACGTGACATACTTAACGGGCTTAAGGAAGTGGATGGCAGAACAGGGTCCGGGATAAATAGCAAAAAATACAAAACTTATTGAGTGCTGCAAGGGATGTGAAGAAAATGTTTGTCTGCTGTGTATGCGAGCTAATCTCTGAGGTACATTTGTGTTTCTTCAACACTCACAGTACCATCCTGTGGTTTATATTGCAAATATGCTGGGGAGACCTGAGTTTCACCTTCTGGAAGAGCGAGTAAATAATTCGGCTTGGTCAAGAGTTTTGAACAAACTATCGACAGATGCTAAAGAGTTTCGAATTTCACCAACATGGCTTGCGTCAACAAACCTTGGTATAGTTTTCTTGCACTTCTCAACGGTGTCACACGCTGAGATCATCTCTTCAGGTCGATATTAGGAAGTCACACCTTTGACATAGCGATCACGCTGGGATTTGAACCCAGGTCGTATGGTTAGAATGCTAACGTTCTATCTATACGACTTATGCTAACCTCCAGGTGAGTGGCTCATTGAGACTTCTGGGTTTAACGTTTTCCTCTGTCATGAAGGGGGAAAATTATATTGAATCAACTGCCAGGTCTGCTGCTCGGATTTTTGGTCCACTGTGATGCACTAGACAATTTTTCTCGCTAGAATCCATCTTATATATTCATAATTCGTACTTGCGTTAAATTTTCGTCCTTGCTTTAAATATTGCTGTCACGTCTGCACTGGTGCATCGGCTATATATTTTAGATATTCTTGATAAAATCCAAAGAAGAATCTGCAGTGTTATTGGTCCTGACCTGGCATCTCGGAATCAGTCACTTTTCTATTGCCGTAACGTGGCTTCCCTGTGCCCTTTCTATAAATACTTTCATAGTAATTGTTTCTTTTTTTAATTGTGCTCTATGGTACCTAGATTTTATGAATGTAAACGCAATACTAGATAGGTGGCAAGGTATCATCATTTTACATATGAAATGGCTAGATCTATCCGTAAGTTCTATGCCAACAGTTGCAATGTCAATCGATATCTTCTGTTTTCTTAATTCCTGTTCTTTTATTGTTCTCTCTCCATAATAGTGTTTTTCTCATATTAACACTCATTAACCCCTTAGTGGCTTTATTGCCTTGCTTGGGATGAAATGATTAAAAGATCTAAAAACACTGTAAATTGCTTAGTAAATTCTTTTTCTTCATCATGTGCACGATCATGGTTCTCCACATCTACCTATCTTCGTAAGGTTTGTTTGCCATCACAATCTCGTCAGGTAATTTACTTGCTGCTTTCCTCCGTCTCTCTTGTCTTCAATATATACTGTAAGTATCAAATTATCCAAGCCCTCTTTCCTCATTATGTGTCCTAGGAATTTCATTAGTCTCTTTCTGATTTTAAATATGAGCGTCAAGGTGCAAGCTTAGTAAATTCACGTTTCAAGAATCCCGTAAGGACAATGCGATTTTTCCTTCTCCTAGACTAGTCGTCAACCAAAGCTATAGAACCCCGACTGCCCTGCTATTTACCCATGCAGAATAAATGGTTTCATACATTTCCCAAGTGTATTAGCACGTAAGTGAATGTAATGAACCCGACTCGAATTCGAACTCAGCTCTCCGATTCCTCAATCCGATCCGCTATCCATTACTCTAATTAGTAAATTGCTACACCGTTAATTATTCTGTTGAAATCGCTTCAATGGAATTGACCGTTTGAAATAATAGTAGATTTAGTAACTAATCGCTGAAAACGTAATTGTTAGAAGAAAATGTTGTATGAGTGTCAGTAGCGTTAATCAACTGTAATTATTAGTAGGGAGCGTTGGTAGTAATTCTAGTCGTTTAGTTAAATAGTTGCAGAAAAGGCAATGTAGTTGTAGCAGTCAATAGGGTGAATTAAAAGAATAAATAGGAGAATGTAGAATTATAGCAATAGTGGTCGTTACAGACATGGAAGTAGAACGGTTAGTGGTGGTAGGCGTTGAAGAAATAAGAATGAGAGATGCTGGAGGTTGGTGGGGTTAGAGAGGGTGAGATGGAGGAAGTCTTTCACCAGCGTCTGACCTAGCAATGCTTGAAATAACATATTTGGGATTCTCTTCCAGAACCATCGCGCCATTGGCGAGAGAAAGACTCAGAAAATGCAATATGATATGGAAAATCTGGCATTACACAAACTTGCAAACGCTATATATATATCATGTATTTAGGCAGCAGTCCTTCATTTATGCATGTTTCATTAAAGACAACAGACAAGGTACTACGATTAAGCTTTTTATTTAATTTTTCTTGTCTTCGAATAAGTGTTTTCTTTTTGGAGTTTGTAGAAACTGTCCAAATGTTCTGCAATTCCGAGCGCTTTCGGCTATAATTTTAGCCATTATCAAGGATGATTTTCTTTTTTCAGTTTAAATGAGTGTGTGCGTTGTGTGCATGTTTTTAGTGTTATAGTGGTGCTTTATTTTCCGAACACAGTTAGTACATTGTGGCCGTGTTCGTAGTGAATATTATTATTAAGCGTTGGCTTTTTCTTAATCCAACACTTAATAATATCAGCATGTACCCACAAAAATCTATTTTACATTGATTCTTATTAGAAAAATAGTTTAATTTGCGAACATTTCGGGTTACATATATATATATATATATATTCAGGAATGAATATATATATATATATATATATATATATATATATATATATATATATATACACACACGTTGTAATGTCGTTCGTAACCTGCAATGTTCGTAAACCGAAACTATTTTTCCAATAGGAATCAATGTAATCCTGTTCGCAAGATGATTGCTTATTTAAATTTTTATAACAGTAGTTTGTGCACAAGTTTATCCTCAAGACTAATGAAAATTATTAAATCTAAGAAAAAAATAAATAAACCCAATACTAAACAGATAAAATATAGACGAACAGATTATTAAATTTTACCGTACCTGTAAGTCGGAGAGTTGATGGCGTAAGTGGAAGGTGAGGCGGAATGGGAAGGAAAGAGATGTTAATGTTTAGAAAGGGAAAGGAAGGATATGATCGTCTCATTATTTATAAGAATAATATAGATTGTTGACTTTGGCATACCAAACTGAGTAGGAAGAGACAATATTATCAATAATTGTTTTTTTCACAACTTTTCTTTTTCCTTTTCAAGTATCACTGCTAAATTTCTTTGTAGCCATGACTAAGGGCTAATGAAGAGAAAAAAGTCACAGTACAATTAAATTGCAAAAGAAAAGCACTTCACACCAAACGAATGT
This sequence comes from Acanthosepion esculentum, assembly GCA_964036315.1. Lineage (NCBI taxonomy): Eukaryota > Metazoa > Mollusca > Cephalopoda > Sepiida > Sepiidae > Acanthosepion > Acanthosepion esculentum. The sequence continues at coordinate 76,423,632 of OZ038476.1, forward strand.
ATACAACACGACGGTCGACTCAGAAATGATTCCGTTCCGTTTAATTCGGTCGGTTCGGTATGACAATGTTATTCGAGAACCGAAATTTTGTTAGATAACCGAGGCATTTTCATCTCGAATTTTCTGTTCGAAAACCAATTTTTTATCGACATGTGAGACATTCGAGAACCGGCGTTTCTCTGTATATATAATTTTACATTTGGCTACTGGTTTAAGATTCAGGAAATTATTTCAGTCTTATGATAGCTTCTTGTAAATACCTTAATAATACACAGCAAAAAAAAAATGAAAATGGATTACAACTTTTCGAAGCTATTCCCATAAAGTCCCAAATCTACAATCAAGAAAATCATTTTTGCGAATAGTCATTCTAAAATGTATTTACATTCTCAGAATCCATATTACGTCTCCATCACGTTTTTAAAACTATCACAGATAGTTTTAAAACCTCAACAAATGATATTACATTCGTGTGTCAAAACTCACAAATCATTCCATAGGTGCAAAATAACAGACGGACTTTGAATGTCATCAATTTCTTTTTTCCTTCTTGGAGCCAGTTGAAAGCTAGGAACCTTCACAAGAAAAAATACGGACTGTGGATAGTTTCCTTCAGAGTATCAACATCAAGATACAGAAATTAAGGTGTGAACAAGTAAAACTTAAAAATATCATAAACGTAATTTTTCTGTTGTCTTTAACAAATGAATGAACATTTGATACACGCAACTGAATTTGCTTGACCTATTATGTTCGTTCGAATCCTTCTGTAAAGCGCATAAGATTTCTCGAATATTCAGGCCGGTTGACGAAAATAAATATACTGCTTAATAAATAAACGGAGCTTCAACTCAAATATAAGTATTCACTAAAATAATGTTTAATAAAATCTGCCGAATTAATGAATAAAAATCTATCATTTCTTTAGAATGTGCTTTATTTACGATATAATATGAAACTGAACAGTTATTAGTGTTTCGTTAGTCTGAGAAAGATTTGCGTTTATGAGTCACTATTCAACTTTGCTTGATCTTCGATGCACTACGCGACCGAGATGGTTTCTCCTACCAAGAGAGACGCAGGTTCGAATCCTGTCAAAGGGAGCATATTTTTCTTTAATATAATTTCTCAGATATTTAGGCCGGTAGGCGAAAATAAATATATTGTTTAATAAAGAAACAGGGCGTCTATTCAAAATTGGTATCCACTAAAAATAACGTGTAAGTAATAATATATATATATATATATATATATATATATATATATATATTTAAATATATATATATTTAAATTTATTTTGTTTAAACGTTATTTTTGATTGATACTCATACCCGAGTAGAAGCTATACTTTTTAAGCAGTATTTCTACAATTACATCTGCCGGCCTAAAACGTTTAAACAAAATAGATTTAAAAAATACAAATATGTCGGGTTTAATCAATTTCATATATATATATATATATATATATATATATATATATATATATATATATATATATATATATATATATATGAGAGAGAGAGAGAGAGAGAGAGACAGACAGACAGACAGACAATGGAATAAGATATTAATGTTCCTCACTACTTTAAAGAGAATGTTAGGGAGAAATCCATTCAGTACTGGAAAGATATATAACAGTTATTGGTATTGAAAAACTTATTTTCCTGAAAAAAATGTTTGAAGAGAAAGATTTTTCGAATTTCAAATGAAAGTTGAACTGGCTATTGGACAATGAATGCCGAATATTTCCTTATAAGTAAACTGCTAATATTACCATTACCATATATATATATATATATATATATATATATATATATATATATATATATATATATATATATATATATATATATATATTTGTATATATAGAGATATTTAATCTTGTTCTAGTAAAAGTTAAAATTAGCGGGTACTCGTTTTTGAGCAGATATCCCAGTTTTTTTTAATAATGAAATTAAAAACAGCAGTCTTCGAGATCGAAATTCTAAAGACTTATTTACAAAAAAAATGTGCCTTTCTGTAGAAATCAAAGCAACCGATTTCAATGCAAGTTTGCTTTACCGTTAAGCTAAAAGAAACCATTCTAGCAGAGCAAGGCACATCTACCCTATTTAAGAAAGGAAAATGCCTACGAGAATGTGCCTAGATCTATATCCGCTGACTTTCTGATTTTCTGTCCCATAAGCAAGATATAATGCCTCCGTGTGCGTGTCTGTGTGTGTGCTTGAGTGCGCATGCGTATGACCTGGACTCTTGCCGTTGAGCAAAATTTTACAATTTAGTTTTAAGCTCGCTTCACTAGTGCAGGTGAAGACCTATCATCCATTTCTGTGTCCCAGATTAAATTAAGTTTTGTGAATATTTACGG
>OZ038476.1:76430999-76450999 GCA_964036315.1 Acanthosepion esculentum
CTGAACCGGGGTAGTAGCACCTGTCAGGCTCGCAGATATGGGCAAATAGTGACCCCTCAAAAAATGAAATGTACTTGATTTCAAAATAAATTAAAATACACCAACAGGTATCATTAATTTATCCATCCGAATCCGTTTTTTACTCTCTGTGTATCTGTCAACTTTCGCACATCAGGAGACATTTTACATACCTCAATTGTTTATTATGTATCTGTCTATATTTCTGAGATGAGGTATTATGTACAGTATTTACATTGCTCGGACTATCATCCTCATCTTTGTTGCCATATTTATCACAACGTTTCGGCCGTTGTACGCTCCGACCTTCTTCAGGTGTATTCCACCTGAACTCTTTACTTCGCTCGCTGGGGTAGACTGTTCTAGTTCCACGTGCCATGTCTAATGGGTGTCGGTTATCAGCTATCTGCTGTTAATTCACCTCTCCAAGTTCTCCGCCGACTTAACCAGGTATTGAACTCACACTCTTTGGATTCTGTCACTGGATCTAACTAACGCCTCTATCCACTGTGCCATGTGTCCTCAAGGCGTTAGTTAGATCCAGTGACAGGACCCAAAAAGTGTGAGTGCAATAACTAAAATTTAGTATGCGCATTAGAAGTGCAATGCTCTATTAAGATTTACATTTATACTTTTTTATTTAATTACAGTAAGATTCAACATTTACAAGGCCAGGGCGCCACTCGAGGTAGAGTGTCACGTTAGGAGGCAATTTGTGCGGATAGGAATGGAAGATAACAGTTAACCCGAGTTTTGAACAATCTAAGGTTGTAGTGGTCGAAAAAACATCCTCTTGGGAGTCAGTTTCACAGGGCAGTGGTTCGCGGGAAGAAGCTGTTATAGTGGAATTTACTTGTCACTGATGGAATAGCAGAAGAAGCCTTCCAGAAGTATTAAGACAAATGAAAATTTCGTTAGAAACAAAGAAAATAGTGCTGAATTGCTTTTGGTCTATCTATCCTTCTGTATGGCTGTACAATTTCCTTCCAGATGATAGGGTAACTTAAAGCGATACAGATATAGCCCTACATACTGATGCCGAGAATAGCATGGGCAGAACATGTGAGCAGTGAGGAAGTTAAAAAGAAAATGGCAACTAAGACACGTATACCCAAAATCAAAAAGAGATATTTCTGGGATACATGGTTAGGAAAATGGGGAAATATAATACTTGCAGGACAGAGTGGAAGAATGTGGAATAGGGGAAACATCGAGTAATCTAGATAATGTATTTGGGGCTATGGATGATATAGTGAGGGAATACTGGGGTTGGTAATGAGGCTGACGTCCTTAGGAAGGATCAGGAATCTGCGGAGAGCGATTTTCCAAAGTACATTATAGACAGCCAAATAAAAGTGTTTCTTTCAAAAATAGGTAGTCAGTCAGTTATGTGCCCTGCGTGATACACGTTTAGGTGACCATGTATCTTTCGATACATGACTGACTAGGCAGATTTTTTCCCGCATTAGGTTGTCATTTCTTTCTGTGGTAGACCCTGATCTGTCTTGTTATTTATCCATAGCTGGGGGGAGACGGCGAGGTTTCATACCTTTCCCAAGGGTATTAGCACGTAAGTTAATGTAATGGATTCAACTGGAATTCGAACTTGGCTCTCCGACTCCTCAATCCTAGCCGCTATCCATTACTCCACAGTGCCTCTTCCGACTAGGTAATAATAATATAATTCACAGAGACAATAGCAATAAAGTTATGATATTTTATCGTAGCCAGTTATGTAATAATTACGAATAGCATGAGTTTAATTTGAGGAACATTATAAAAAATGTATCACTCCTATTGTACAAGCATAAAATATCAAATTAGTTATCTACTTTAAAAAATTAAAACCATCTAAACTTATTATAAGAAATAACATCTAGTTAGTTACTTGATTTGTTTAACGGTATATCAACACCTTTATGAGTCATTTAATGCTGAAATTTAATTTTATTGGAAGCTTTGAAGTAATAAAAATGTTATGTTATTCGACTTTCACAGGTGAATACATGGTTATTGATACTAAGCTTTTGTGCATATACATGTTTGCGTGGACATAATTATGGAGGCTGTGATATGTTTGTTTTTATCTTGTAGCTTTGTTGAAGTTATATTTTGGAATGCATATATCTCAGATTCTGTAACAGCAAGACATTGTATCTTAGTAGCTTTATTGTGTTGCTTGGGCTGAAATGATTATATATATATATATATATATATATATATATATATATATATATATATATATATATATATATATATAAAGACATTTTTATGTTTAACATTCTTTTTATATATTCTTTATATATATATATATATATATATATATATATATATATATATATTATTGTGGATTCCGGGGAGGGAATCCTGCACAAATAAATAAACAACGCCAGTAATTGAAATAGGAAAATAAGTGTATTGAACGTAAGAATACAAACTTGAAATGAAGATTAGTAGTCCAGGAATGCGGGTTAGTAGAACATATATGTACAAGTCCTCTGTAAGTGGAGCCGTAATTCTCTCTCTCTCTCTCTCTCTCTCTCTCTCTCTCTCTCTCTCTCTCTCTCTCTCTCTCTCTCTCTCTCTGGACTCGACGTATCTCAACCTTGTCTCAACGTATCTCCTCGTATCTCCAACTCTGTCAGAATAAGTATACTTTAGACGAGTCCATCTTGTGTAAAAAGGGGAGAGTCCCACAACACACTCCTCCCTAGCTTCTTTTTGGGGGGAGGGGAGTTTAATATTTTTTTCGCTTATGATCTATTATTAGCGGTTCTGTAAATTTTCTTTTCCTGGTTGTTTTTCTAATCTCCGTGGCTACTTGTGGTCTTTCAATTTCAAATGCTTCAAAAACCGCCTCCATTGAGTCTTCATTTTCCGAAGGTGACGAGCTTGGCTCCTCTACCCGTCTTTTTTGTATCTGATTGATCTGTCTCCTGTGAGTGAATGTTTCGCCTTGGATCGTGTACAGAATATTCCCCAGTCTGCTTATTATCGTACCTGGTTCCCAGTATGCAATATTATTCTTAAACATTCTGAAATAGACTCGTTCGCCTGGTTTGAAGGATCTTTTAGGCACTATAGGTGTATGCCGGTTTTTATTTTTGCTGGGTAACAGTTTATCAAAAACAGACCGTATTTTGCGGGCAAACATCACTTCAGCTGGCGAAAGGCCACATAGTGTGTTCGGGGTGATTCTGTAGACTTGTAGGAACTGTTGTATGGCTCTTTCTGTTGGTACGTCCTCTGCTTGTCCGTTAGATCATGGATGGTATGGTGCTATTTTAATATGTTTGACTTGATAAGTCGCACAGAATTCTTGAAAATCGCTCGAGGTAAATTGGGTACTCTTATCCGTTACAAGGCAATCTACAACGCCAAATCTTGCGAATAACTCGTGTAGACAATTAATAGTGTTTTCCGTCGTAGGGTTTTTGTATCTGAAAACCTCTGACCACTTGCTAAAGCTATCTACCGTTATCAAGTAGTAATATCCATATATGGGTCCTGCATAGTCCGCATGGATTCCAGACCAAGGTCTGTCCACCTTAGGTCATGGTTTTTGTGTAATAGGTGGTGCCTTTGCTGCCGCAGCACAGCCTCTACATATTTCTACCATTTGAGTAATGTCGTTATCCATATTAGGCCAGTACACGAAACTTCTCATTAACGCTTTCATACGATTTTTTCCTGGGTGTCTTAGATGAATGTCCTTCAGAATTCGTCTTTGTAAAGATTTGGGTATGACCACTCTCTCATTATAAAGAAATACGTGATCACAAATTGAAAAACTGTCCGCTAGATTTCTTTCTTTTTCTTCTATTTTTCTCTTTGTACTTTGCATGAATTCATCCATTTCAGCTTCTCCTCTGATTTCTAACAAGGTCACTGGTAATTCCCTTACTGTATTGTTTAGCACTTTACTAATTTCGTCTTCGGCTCGCAAAGCCGCTATTACAGAGTCTTCCAGAGGTTCGCATTTCGCAGGTACCAATCTAGATAATCCATCCGCATGACCAATTTTCTTTGACCGTAGGAACTCTAGTTTGAAATTATAATTCAATAATATAGTTCCCCATCTCAGAAGTCTCTTGGCTGTATAAATTGGTAGTCCTTTTTTCGATCCGAATATAGTGAGAAGAGGTTTATGGTCAGTTGGAAGAGTAAACTCTCTTCCATATAAGTATCTGTGGAAGCGAGTTATGGTGAATATTATGCCTAACGCTTCTTTCTCAATATGCGAATAATTCCTCTCTGCTGGCAACAACGATCTAGATGCATGAGCTATAGGTTTCCTTGTGCCATCCTGCAACATGTGTAATATACAAGCTCCTACTCCGTGTGAACTTGCGTCACTAGCAATGATAATTTCCAGGTTGGGGTCAAAATGCGTCAGTGCTAGATCAGACGTTAATTTCTTTATGATCTTCTTAAAAGCTTTCTGACAATCTTCCGTCCAGTTCCATTTGTTCTCTTTTTTCAATAATTCATTGAGGGGAGCCCTCAATTTGTGCATGCTTTCAATGAATTCACCGTAATAGTTCGCTAGACCAAGAAAGCTTTGCAACTCTGCGACATTTTTCGGCAGAGGCATATTTTTTTTGCATATGCCCTATTTGGATCTGGTTTTCTGCCACTTTCATTGATTATATGGCCTAGATACTTGATTTCTTTTAGAAATAAATCGCATTTTTTCTCCTTCACTTTAAAACCAAAATCCTGAATTCTTTTAAAACCTTCTTTAATGTGTGTTGCGTGTTCTTCTACATTATCGCTTTTGATCAAAATGTCGTCTAAGTAAGCAGTAGCAAAGTTCTGTCCCATGAGCATGGTGCCATAGTCTGTTGGAAGATTGACAGTGCTACTTTTATCACAAATGGCAATCTGTTAAATTTGTAAAGTCCTTTGTGAGTATTGATACATAAAATCTTTGTACTTTCTTCTTCTACTGGAATCTGAAGATAAGCTTCACTTAAATCAATCTTAGAAAATACCTTACCACCGTTAAGCTTGGTAAATATTTCCTCCGGGTTTGGCAATGGGTAGTGATAATCCTTGATAGCCTTGGTTAACCTAGTCGAGAAATCTGCGCAAAGACGGGTTTCTCCGGATTTTTTCTTTACGTAGACCACAGATTCCGCCCATTCACTGAATTCGATTTGTGAAAGGATTCCAATTTGTACCAATCTATCTAACTCCTTGTCAATTTTTTCTATGGTTGCGAAAGGCACGTTTCTCTTTTTCTTGAATACTGGCTGAACATTTTCCTTTAGTTCAATTTTAGCTGCAAACTTATTACATCGTCTCAAACCGCTCGAGAAGACTTCGCGGAATTGACTGTGTACTTCTTCTTTTAATTTTGTAGCTTCTGACGGTTGGCACTCTATTTTCTTACAAAAGGAGCTAATAGGTAAATCCCATACGTCAAATTTTTGCATCGAATCTGTGCCCACCAAATTTTCTGTGTCTTTCATTACAAATATCTTCAATTTTTTCGTTTTTCCATGGAGTTTTACGTTTAGAATTACTTCTCCTTCAAATTTGATACGCTTCCCTGTAACAGACTTAGCATTTTTCTGTGTATGCATCATGGTCGGTCTATTTAGCTTCCTCCATGTTTGTAGATTAATTATAGTTAGATCCGAAACTGAGTCTAACTGTAATTTTACCATTTTATTTAAAATCTCGAGTTCCACGTATTTTCTTGTTTAGTTTGTCTTCGTAGTCAATTCTTGTAGTTCTTACCCTACTAGTGTGTCTTTTGTTTCTGTATTGAGATGCCTCATGTCCCATTTTTCCACAAGTTAAACAGTTCTTGTATTTGAATCGACAGTCTTTATTCCAGTGTAATCCACCACATTTTTAACATGCAGATGGGGGAGGGGTTATATTTGCTTTGATCTCTGTCATTAATTGCCTAATACCTTGTAATTTTTCCTTTATCATGAAATGTTTGATTTTCTTCGTGGGGGGTGAAAATCGTAAACTTTTGCTCAACTTACATATGTGTACTACTCCCGATTCCTCGATATCCTTAGAGTCTTTTTTTATGCTCAAGCATTTTTGGCAGTCTTCTGACAATTTTTGTAGCGTTAACCCAGGCTCGTTTTGAAGCTTCGAGAGCATTCTTTTGCGCATTTCACTGTGCTTGGCTGAAACTAATCCCTGTACGAAAATAAGACAGTTAAAAATGTCCGGAGTCAATTCTGCCAACTTAAAGTCATCGCAATGTTTGTTCACGATTGCGGCGCACGTGGAGTAGTCTTCATTTTCGCTTTTTACGAGGTAGAGGCATTTCCAACTTTTGTGAAAAAGTGAAGTCTTTGAACTGAAAAGCTCGGTAAGGCATTTAACTGCCTCGTCAAACGTCAAATCGTTTGTCTTTTTCGGTAGAATATAGTCCACAATTTTTGTGTACTTCTCTGTTCCCAATTTCCTGAGTAATAAACATAGCTTCTTAGCTTCCATCCAATTTTGGCAATCAATGTTGAAAATGTCTTCATGACGTCTGTAGTAGTCCCCGAAATTTTTATCATCTTCTAGAGAGTATTTAAATGTTTCTATTGCGTTCCAAACTGCGTCTTAAGAAAAAGTCGCCTCTTTTTCGATATTCTTTTAGTGTGTGTTACCCGTTACTTTTCATATTAATTCCTGGAGTTGCATTTGTCTTTCTTGATTTTACTTCTGAATTTCGAGCTGTCTTTCTTGGAGTTGTAGTTGCTGTTCATTTTGGTATTTTACAAGTTCTACCAAAATACTTTAAAAATCCTCCATGATAAGAGTCTTACGAAAACCTCGATTTTCCGTATTTTAAGGAAGTACCTTTTAATCACGGTTGTCACGCAAAATCCTCGCAAATCCTCGTAAAATCTTTGTCGCCCAGCTGTTGTGGACGCTGGCAACGGCAATTTTTTTTCCCGAGAAGTGCAAATCCTCGTCGCCAAGTTGTTGTGGTGACGAGAGAAAATCTTTCTTCTTCTTCTTTCCGCGTGGGTCCGAAATCCTCGTCGCCAAGTTGTTGTGGTGACGAGAGAGAATTTTGTTTTTCTTTCCGTGTGAGTCCGAAGTCCTCGTCGCCAAGTTGTTGTGATGACGAGATAATTTTTTTTTTCTTCTTTCCATGTGGGATCTGATCCTCGTCGCAAGTTGTTGTGGATTCCGGGGAGGGAATTCTGCACAAATAAATAAACAACGCCAGTAATTGAAATAGAAAAATAAGTATATTGAACGTAAGAATACAAACTTGAAATGAAGATTAGTAGTCCAGGAATGCGGGTTAGTAGAAAATATATGTACAAATCTCTGTCTCTTGTCTCAACGTATCTCCTCGTATCTCCAACTCTGTCAGAATAAGTATACTTTAGACGAGTCCATCTTGTGTAAAAAGGGGAGAGCCCCACAACATATATAAAGTGCTATTTTCGTAAATTATGATGGAATAGTTAGTAAGAATATGACTTAATATTGTTTCCTTAAAATTCACATTTTTTTGTGAATTGAGTGGGAAAAGACATTCTCCACAAGGTTAATATTTACCGAGCGCATTCATCTAATCTGAAAGTTGACAAAGCATTAGTCAAAAAGCGTTCGGGAAAATAAACATTATGGACAAAATCTTCGTGTTCCCTGTAAGAAAATGTTTATAAAACAACTTACAAAATACCCCGTTTCGGTCATATTTCACAAAACATGCATGAAATTATTGCGACCTATCTCTCTCTCTCTCTCTCTCTCTCTCTCTTTCTCTTTCTTTCTCTCTCTCTCTTTTTCTCTCTCTCTCTCTCTCGATATATATATATATCCGACTGTTTCGCTGTATCACAGCTCATCAGTGTGACTAGACGTCCGGTTGCCTCTAGCTAGAATCGACCCCGGCTGAATTGGCGTCAGTCAGAGATTCTACCGCTAAGCCTTGGCGCACGGCAGGGATGAAGGTGAATTTAAGCGTTTTATTTTTAGATAAACACACAGTGACTGAGAGAACTCGATTCGCTTCCCCGAATAGTCTTGCATTATATATATATATATATATATATATATATATATATATATATATATGTGTGTGTGTGTGTGTGTGTGTGTGTGTGTGTGTGTGTGTATGTATGGGTTATATATATATATATATATATATATATATATATATATATATATATATATAACCCCAGATTAATGACTGGCATCCCATTAATATTAAAATTAATGTAAAACCAACTAACGAATTCATACACACACATACATACATACACACACAAAATTATATATATATATATATATATATATATATATATAATGAAAAATTTAACATAAACTATTTGAATATGAGATTCAATTTAGTAATAGTATGATGTGAAGTGCGTGGTCAGTGTGATAATATGTTCAAAGTTTATTATATACATATATATATATATATATATATATATATATATATATATATATATATATATATATATATATATATATATATATATATTAGATTCTTTTCTTTGTAATTACACGTCTGCCAGAAATGATGAAAAGCTGTAAGATCCAGGGTGCAGATTTACTGTGGATGACCTTACGATCAAACATTTTCGTCGTAGTGAATTGATCTCTGCTTTGATCAGAGTAGCCTTTTTCATGTCAAAATTATGGTCTGTCTCGTTACGATGTGCAACTAATGCAGTTAATGCATTGTTTTGTAAAATGTACCTTTTGTGTTCATATCTTTTATTTGATTCCTTAAGGGTCCTCCTATGTAATTTTGACATAATTATTACACGCGATAGAGTAAATTCTTCCTCCAAGTTTTACCTTATTGTTTTGTTCAGTATTGACTAAATCTTTTATTGTTTTAGACGTAGTAGTAACAAACTTTATATTGAGTTTAGATACGAACCTATCTAAACTCAATATAAAATTTGTTACTACAACGTAACAAATCTTGTCCGATGAAGTCCTAAAGTTTGAAACGCGTCACACAAAACTTTTTCCACTGTCATACATTTTCCCCCATATATATATATATAAATATAGATAGATTTGAGGGAAGAGATCGAGTCGAATATATATATATATATATATATATATATATATATATATATATATATATATATATATATATATATATATATATATATATATGTATGTATATATATATATATATATAGGTCCCCCACAAAATTGGTATCATTTTGTAGTCTAATAACATAGCCAATTCTGGGCCAAATGATCTCAAATTTTAACAAAATGTGTATAAACTATGTTGACTCTGTAGACTTATCTCAATGAGAACCTACCAGGAAAATGAATGCCAGTGATAATGACACTCTGCTGTTGAAATGGCCGCCATGTTCACCTGACTTGGCATCTTGTGATTTTTTCTATGGGGCTATGTGAAAGGACAGGTATATATATACCCACTCTTCCTACAAACCTAGAAGAACTGAAGTAGAGAATCACTTAGGCGCTGGAGAATGTTACGCAAGACATGCTACAGCGTATTTTGCAGGAGCTGAACTACCGACTTGACGCGTGTCTGGACACACGTCAAGTCGGTAGTCCTTTTGAATATCTTGTTTGAATTTTGACAAATAAATCTTGTATTGTTCAACATGAAGCATATTTAATTTCGTTTACCTGGGACAGGTGGTTATTCAGATAGTCCCATTTTAAATTATAATAATTTTGGGGGAACATGCATGACGTGTAAACGTAATAGTGCTCAATGCGCTTATACAGAGCAAAGATATGTATTAATTAGTACATATGCGGGTAGCTACGTTTTGGTATGAGACTATATTTTCGCTGGCTGGTAGGCACACGTATATGTACTAATTAATATACATATATATATATATATATATATATATATATATATGTGTGTGTGTGTGTGTGTGTGTGTGTGTGTGTGTGTGAGTGTGAGTGTGTGTGTGTAGAGATAGATAGATAGATAGATAGATAGATAGATAGATAGATAGATTTGAGAGAAGAGATCGAGTCGAAAACTTTTCAACACCCCGTAAGACGTTTACTTTCAGAAATATTAAGCCGAGAACGGGATAAAAGAAATATTCTGCGTTTTTTTTTTTTTCATTTTTTTTAAAGAAAATATTAAACAAATTTTCAAAAGTTTTGTTAAAGACGTGTATGTATTTTTAATTATATTCTATTATTTACATCATTTTTTCCCTCCCTCTCGATACGTCTAAGATTTCATTTTCTCTTTTTAACCCAACTGGCAGCAGCACTACACCCGCACCTTTACACACACGCGTCGGCTGATTACATGTTGTTGTTGTTGTTGCTATTTTTCAAGGCTAAAATTAATGGAGTCATAAATAAATTAGATTAATAATATAATTGACAAAATTGAAAAAAATAAAAACAGGATTCAAAGATTGTTTCCTTTAGCTTTTTTTTTCTATTTTTTTTCTTCTTATCGTGTCGCTGTATGTGGTTTGTATTTAGTGTAATTTGTATATAGTGTATTGATTGGGAATTGGCGGTTAGTATTTGTCAAACGGCGGTAAAGGAACGGTGTAGCGAGGTGCAAGGCTGGTGGCTAACATGACAGAGTGTGTAAAAGATAGAGAAAATATGAGAAGAGGGAGAAGTTAATAAATAAAGAGAAAAAGAAGAGATTAACTTGACGAGAAAGGAAAACGAATAAAAGAGGAGAAAGAAAGAATGAAGAAACAGAAGAAGGGATGGAAAAAAATGTAAAGAAATGAAGAAACATTGGAAAACAGACAAAGAAAGAAAGTAAGAAAGAAAGAAAGAAAGAAAGAATGAATGAATGAATGAAAAGAAAAGAAAAACAGAGAAAAAAAGGAAATGGACAAAAGAAAAAAGTGGAAGAAAAAAGGAACAAGGGGGAAAAAGGCAAAGAAAGGAAGGAACAGAAGAAAGAAATGGGGAAACCCAAAGAAAGAAAGATAAGAAAGGAAGTGAAGAACGAATGTAAAAAAAGACGAAGAAAGAGAAGAAGCGAAACGAAGAAAGTGGAAAAAAGACAAAGAAAGAGAAGAAGGGAAGAGAAGAAAAAATTGAAAAATTGGAAAAAGAAAGAAAATAAGCTAGTAAAAAACAAACAAAAGTTGGAGAAATGGCAAAGGAAGAAAAAACAGAAGAAAGAATTGAAAAAAAAACAACGAAGGAAAAGAAGGGATAGAGAAAAAAAGAATAGAAGAAATACAAAGACAGAAATGTAGAGAAGATAATTGGAAATAAAGCAGAGAGAGAAATGAATCAACAGGAGAAAGAATGAGAAAAAGACAAAGAAAAGAAGGAAAAGAAGAAAGAAAGTAATGAAAGAAATAACACACTGAATACGAACGACGAAGAAAAATCTTTGAGAAATGCCGAAAAAATTGAAAATAATTAATAAAAAAGAAGAATTCACTATATACGTGTGTGTGTGTGTGTGTGTGTGTGTGTGTGTGTGTGTGTGTGTGCGCGCGAAGCAACAGGCATGGAAGATTAGTAGGTAAGAAAGAAACAACAAATGCGACAGAAAATATTTAAGAAGGTGAGAAAGTTCCAAGAGATAGAAAGAAGCGAATGGAAAAGAAAATAAGGAAAATGTTCGCGATGAACACGAAAAGAAGAGGGAATGAAAAATATAGACTAATAAGAAATGGGGATGTGGAATTGAAAAAAATAAGAATGATAACAAATTAAATCTAAATTATAGAAAGAAAATCGACAGAAGAAGGGAGGAATAATAGAAGAATACAAAACCATTAGCGGTAGAAAGTAAACATTTAGAAAGAAAGAAAGAAAGAAAGAAAGAAAGAAAGAAAGAAAGTGGATGACAAAGAATAGAGGACTATTACGAAGCGGTAGAAAGTGAAATTTTAAAAAGAAAGAAAGAAAGAAAAAAGAAAGAAAGAAAGAGGAAGAATAAAAGAATAGGAAACCATTACGAAGCGGTAGAAAGTGAAATTTTAAAAAGAAAGATAGAAAGAAAGAAAACAGAATGAAAGAAAACAGAATGAAAGAAAGAGGAAGAAAAAGAATAAGAGACCATTACAAAACGGTATATAGTGAAGTTTTAAAAAGAAAGAAAGAAACAAAGGAAGAAAGAAAGAAAGAAAGAAAGGCAAATGAATGAAGAAGTAAAGATAAAGAAAACATGCAGAATAAAAGAACGGAATGGAAAGAAAATAAGATAGAAATAACGTGTGATTGGCAATTAGCGAGTAAAGGTATGATGAAGAAGATAAAGAAGATGAGTGTTTAGCAAAAAAAGAAAAGAAAAACTGAATAAAAGGCTCAGAAAGAGAGAATCAATCGGGGGAAATAAGACAGGAATTATCCGGGATGTGGGGGGGATAGAAATGAATAAAGAAGAAAGCCAAGCAACTAACACAGTAAAGATAAAATTAAAACAAAACATAGAAATGGAAATGCAAGGAACAGACGGATAAAACTAAATAGAACACAGAAAGTTAAATTATAAACACCGTTCCTGCGTATGTACGAATAAGGAACTGCTTTCTTTTTACTCCCATTTTTCGTCTCATTCTCTATCACACACGGAGGATTACATGAAAAAGAGGTCAAAAGACAAGTGGAAAAAGAAAGAATGCTGAAAACGAAGTGCATCAAAAATAAGTGAAGAAATACCTGAAGAAAAATGGCGGGATAATAGTGAGAAAACATTTTTACAATAATAAAAAAAAAATAAAATAAAATTTTAAAGAAATATGGAGCATATATTCGATAAATAAAATTGAACAACCGGGTGAAAGAAGATAGCATTGGATTCAAAAGGCAAAAGAAGAAAGGGGACTTTGATAAAAAGAGAGCCTGGAAAAGTAAATTGATAAAAAGAGAACCTGGAAAAGTAAAAGGATAGAAGGAAAAATGTGAAAATGCAGGAATTTAGAAAAAGAGATTAAAAGAGAATGACAAAGGGAAAAATAAGCGGAAAGAAGTGAAAAAACAATAAAAAGATATATATATATATATATATATATATATATATATATATATATATATATATATACAGTGTAACCCGGATATAAGAGACCCGGATATAAAATAAAACTGGATATAAGAGAGATTTTATCTGATCCCAAATTAGAGCCTGTGTTAATGTATATATAATAGACCAAACCCGGATATAAGAGAAACCCGTATATAAGAGACTTCCTATCCGGTCCTGACAATTCTCTTATATCCGGGTTGCACTGTATATATATATATATATATATATATATATAATAACATAGCAAATAAGAGCAATAAAAAGGGTGATGTAAATGAAGCGGTTTTCGGGAAAAAAGAGGACAACGCCATGGAAAAGATTGATTGAAATAATGAAAAATTCAATGTAAATGATGAAAACTGAAAAAGAAAAAACTATAAAGAAAGAGATGGAAGAATTTTGAGAAACGAAAGCTATGAAAATAAAAATGACTGGAAAAATCAGAGGAATGAATAAAATCGGGAACGAATACAGAAGGAAAAAAACAGAGAAAAATATAAAATAATGAATGAGTATTGAAAAATGAATGAGAAGAAAATTAGAAAGAAATAGAGTAAGAATAAAATGTAAATAGTAACAATAAATGTCAATAATGAGAACATTTAGAAAAGGAAGAAAAAGAAAGAGAACAAGGTGAAAAAGAAAAGAATGATATGGCTAAAAGAAGGGGAATAAGTAAATAGTGAAGGAAAGAGAATACATGAAACCAAAGTAAAAGCAACGAAGAATGCCAAAAATTAAAAATAATAAATGAAGATTAAAAACAATAAAAAACAACATAAAAATAATTTTTAAAAAAGATAATGATGAAAGAAGATGAAGACGAAAAGTGGAGAGAGAAAAAGAAAGAAAACAAGAACAAAATAGGCAGGAAAAGAAAAAGAAACGAAAGTGAAGAAAAAGAAAAGAAAAACGACATTAACAAAAATAAAGAAGAAAAATATGAAGAAAATTAAAATAGAGAGAGTTTAGAGTTGTACAAAGAAAAAAAGGGTTGAAAATGTCGAAGAAGAAGAAGAAGAAGAAGAAGAAGAAGAAGAAGAAGAAGAAGAAGAAGAAGAAGAAGAAGAAGAAATAGGATGATTTTACGAATAAGATATCTTTTTTTTTTACTCAAAACGGATCCGTTAGCCGGTTCAGAGTTAGGAGCATTGGTTGAAATAATACTAAAGAACGCGCGCGCGCACGCGTGTGTGCGTGAAAGAGAGAAATTAGAAGCGAAAGTGAAAATGAAAGTGAAAGAGCGATCGGACACGCGCTACACCAGATTTCTTTCTTCTTCACTGTATAACGCTGCCTCGGTCCTGCTTCAGGTTTCGCAGGTCGCTGTTTCTGGACACGAGTGGACGAGCTTCTTGGACAGTAGATGGACGAACGGAGAGAAGAACGAAGGGATGAAATAAAAGCAGAGGTGGACGAAGGATGCAAAAAAAAAAAAGAAAGTAAAACTATAGAGAAAATCGAAAGTGAAACTCGAACCAGAAAGGAAAAGGAAGCAGTTGAGTGTACTTGAAGGTGTAGGGTGCGGGGATAAGAATAAAAAGAAGCGGGCAGAGGCTATGGTACAACATAGTAGCAGTAAGGGTAAAGGTCGTTGTGGCTTTAACGTAGTAGCAGCGGTAGTAGTAGTAGTAGTAGTAGTAGAAGGAGAGATATGTTGTATTAGTTATCGTGAGCAAGACTTTGAGCGAAGGCTCAAGTAAGAAAAAGATAGGATTGAGTAAGAATAATGAGTATAAACTCAAATCAGGAAAGAAAAAGATGTGCAAATACATAATGTGAGGGAGGGGGTTTCTGTCGATCTAGAAAATAAACATGCATTAGATAACGAAAAGAAAAATAGTACGAGTAACAGTTCTTTATTAAGAAAGTAGAGAGAGAGAGAGAGTATAAAGGATTCAAAGAGAGCCGTATTTGGCAATAAGAGAGGAGTAATGATGATTTGTATAAGACAAAGACTTATCTATCTATCTATCTATCTATCTATCTGTCTAACTTGTTCATATCTATCTCTTTCTCTCTCTCTCTATCTATCTATCTATCTATCTATCCTGTTCATCTCTATCTCTTTCTCTCCCTCGCTCTCGCTCTCTCTCTCTCTATCTATCTATCTATCTATCTATCCTGTTCATATCTATCTCTTTCTTATTTTCTCTCTTTCTTTCTATCTATCTATCTATCTATCTATCTATCTATCTATCTATCTATCTCTCAGCCTGTTCATAGCTATCTGTCTGTCTGTATGTCTGTCTATCTATCATCATATTCATATCTATCTATGAACCAATCGCAATCAGTCCGTTTCAAATAACTATTTTTATCGGTTGGTATATAGATTCATTGTCAAATCTATCTATCTATCTATCTATCTATCTATCTATCTATCTATCTATCTATCTATCTATCTATCTATCTATCCTAGTTTTTCCCATATATTTATCCGAGGAATGCAAAACAGATTAAATGGGAAGAGTGTAGAGTGGGAAATGCGAGAGAAGCAAGGAATCCTGGAATTTCTGAGAATGAGGAAGGTGACATGAAATTAAATCGAAACTAACTCGAGACATGACTTCAAAGATGAGAATCAAACTGAAATTAGGTGTTCGGCTTTGCGGAAGGGCAGGGCAAAGCTTTCAATGCTATAAATCTAGGAATGCTGAAATAACAAGGTATCTATCTATCTATCTATCTATCTATCTATCTATCTATCTATCTGTGAGCATTTGATAGTATGTGGTAAAATCTATTTTAATGTGAATTACATGCGAAATTTGCTTCAAATGAACCTTAAATTTCTCTCAATCCCTTAATAAGTCCCACTATCTATCTATCTATCTATCTATCTATCTATCTATCTGAATTTATGTCTATCTCTCTATTTATCTCTTAAAGATTTTCCTTATCAATCTGTTTCTGTATGTATATCGATATCATAATGTATCCGTGTATGTGTGTGTGTGTGTGTGTGTGTGTGTGTGTGTGTGTGTGTGTGTGTGTGTGTGTGTGTGTGTGTGTGTGTGTGTGTGTGTGTTTAAGCGGGTTTGTATCTATCTATGTCGATACAATATATCTCATTTATGAATATCTGTACTGGCTCACATGTCAGTTTGTTATATCTGCAAGGAAACAACCAAAGAAATTCAGAACATAACGAAGAATAATGAAATGGAAAATTGGAAGATCATCTAAAAAGAAGACATAGATAGATAGATAGATAGATAGATAGATAGATAGATAGATAGATAGATAGATAACGAAAAGACCGAGAAAGAAAGAAAGAAAGAAAATGAGCAGACTGATAGATAACGAACAGACGGAGAAAGAAAGAAAGAAAGAAAGAACGAAAATGGGCAGACTGATAGATAGATAGATAGATAGATAGATAGATAGATAGATAGATAGATAGATAGATAGAAAATGTACAGACTGAATTAAAATAGTTGATATGAACCAACAGAGCTTTTCACTGGGTATGTGTCAGTAAGAAAGTCTGACGAGGACGAAGGAGATATAATGTATAAGATGTCTTAGGAGAAGTCTCGTTAGTGAGTTTAAAGTTTAAAGTTTCGGAGGTTTATATGAGGTGCTAAGGAAACGGAACGAATAAGGAACAAATTTGAAAAGTAGAATTTAAAAAAAAAAGACCAAAATGGAAGAAAAATGGATGCAATGAAAGAAAGAGATATCCATAGATGAATAAGACTGGTCCATTGGTAGAGCGCACATTCACTGGTCGAGTCCATGTCACCGGGCTACGCATCTGGCCCTAGCAGGGGTCGGATGTGCTGCGGGGATATGGCGTGCAGTGTAGACGCTGCAAATATTGTAGGAAACGCAAAAGAAAAAAGAATTAGGTAGGAAGAGTGGGCTGAACGTGAAAATGCCAGCATAGAAAAGTGAGGAATGTGTGTGAAACGGTCACTGACGAAAAAAAAAAAGAAAAACAACTGGACGTTGTCCATCTATCAATCTATCTCAATCTGTAGATCGATTGGGATATCTTTCTCAATTTATATGCATGTATGAATATCTTTCTCTAAACCAGAATGTACGTATGAATCGATCTATTTTTATCTGGGTCTGTTAATATTTGTTTTAGTTTCTTCATATCTATCTATCTATCTATCTATCTATCTATCTATCTGCTCGTTTTCTTTCTTTCTTTCTTTCTTAGTCTGTTCATTATCTGTCTATCTATCGATCTATCTATCTGCTCGTTTTTTTATTGATTTTTTCTTTCTATCTCAACCTATTCGTTATCTATCTATCTATCTATCTCTCTCTCAATCTCTCTCTCTCTCTCTCTCTATATATATATATATATATATACATATATATGCATATATATATAAATATATATATATAAATATATATATAAATATATATATATATAAATATGAATATATATATATATATAAATATGAATATATATATATATATATATATATATATATATATATATATATATATATATATATGCACGTTTTCTTTCCTTCTCAGCCTGTTCGTTATCTATCTATCTATCTATCTATCTATCTATCTATTTATCTATCAGTTTGCTCGTTTTCTTTCGTTCGTTCTTTCTTTTTTTCAGCCTGTTCATTATCTATCTTTCTGTATGTCTGTCTGTCTATTCAAATTCCGTTCTATCTATGTAAGTTTAATTCTTTCAATCTCTTTGTCGAACTATCTACTTAAATTTCTGTTCATCTATCTATCTATCTATTTATCTATCTATCTATCTATTAAAGATTTCCTTTATCAATCTATGTTTGTATGTAAAGACCGATAACATAAACTATTCACACACACATGCGTACATACATATTTATAAGTGTGTGGTTGTGTGCTCTAGCGTATATGTTTGTGTTTAAACGCGCCTGAGTCTATAAAACAAACTTTATGATCTATGCCGGTGCAATATTTCTTGTTTTTGCATGTATCTACACTTGTTCCCATCTATATCATATTGTATGTTCCTACATACATATACACACACAAACACACACACACACACACACACACACACATATATATCTATATATATCTATATATATATATATATATATATATATATATATATATATTATTTTGTGTTTGTGTGCGTCTGTAAATATATATACGTATATGATATATCAATATATACATATATATATATATATATATATATATACATATATATGATCTATCAATATATATATATATATATGTATATATATATATAGATAGATAGATAGATAGATAGATAGATATTAAAAAGTCGGTGGCCTAATGATAGAATACGCATTTGTTTCACACACGATAAATATATTTTTCTATATAATTATGCTTCTTGCTAATGCATTTAACCCAATGTTTTTTGCTTTGGCGTTAATCAGATCGGTCGAAAATTATATATTGATAATTTGAGTTCAAAACTCAGCTAATAAGTATGTGTCACGCTACGCATATTGATCCACATTTCAGTATTTCCATCTGAATGGAATCTATCTTTTTTCTTGCCTCTATCTATCTAGTCTCGTATGTTTAAGTCTTATAAAAATCGAGCCTACATTCCACAATCCCACACAGAGCCACGTATGCCTTTCATTGACAAACGGGTTTTGCAAGAATCGTTCATCGAAGAATTACAACGTCACATGGTGTTGTCATTCTCTCTTTTTTAATCTATAGATTCATATCTATTTAAAAAATATATGTGTGTGTGAGTGCATATATATATATATATATATATATATATATATATATATATATATATATATATATATATTCATTTTTGTCCTGTGGTTAATATTTAATTATTTAATAAATATTTTTCGTACTGATCACATTGGTACCCTTTCGTTTACCCTGGTTTTATTAATTTATCTATTTTACATACTATAAGAAGCACACATGGACTCTTCTTTCTAATTATATATATATATATATATATATATATATATATATATATATATATATGTGCGTGTGTGTGTGTGTGTTCTATTGAAATATTGGGACCGAGATTTTTTTTACTGCAAACGGTATTTTTATTGCATACCCATATTTGAAATGTGCGCCCTGTTTCTTTGAGGGCACAGTGCGATAGATGTACACACTTATTAAAATAGAAATGTCGCGTCTATTTTAAATACGAGTATCCGCTAAACATAAATGCAACGTTTGAATATATATATATATATATAGTTGGCCACTCGTATTCAGGGATACCCGTCTACTAGGGCGTATTTGTGTTTGTTCAACACCCACAGAGCCCACCTGTGGTTCATACTGCAACGATGCTGTGTAGACCTTAGTTACAGTTTCTAGCGTGATCAACAATTTGAACAAGACCAGCGCGCTCAAACCCTCCGCTACGCTGACTTGTGACTTCGTGCTGATATCATCCAGTCCGATAATATCAGGAAGTCTCCTTTCTGACAAATCGACCATAGTGAGATTCGAACCCGGGTCTCATTGTCAGAATGCGAACGTTCTAACCAATCGACTACTATATATAGTACAGGTAATAGATCCATTGCTATATAATCCAAATATTAAAACTGATCCACAGAGAGGCATTCGAGGTCTGATGAGGATCGGCATTAAGTTTATTCCGGTCCGAAATAGACTATACCCACATGACGTAATTTTGGATTTTTTGCTGTTATTTATATATATATATATATATATATATATATATATATATATATATATATATATATATATATATATATATATATATATATATATATATATATATATATATATAATGGAAATAAAAACGGCAAGGCGAGTTTTATCATTCATGATTTAAAAAAGAGCTTGACATTATTTCCATCTGATTGTTCTGCATTTATTTCATTACATGCTTCTTATGTTTTATATTTTATATTGTAATATTTAGTCTTCTCCCCATTTCAGCTCTATTGAGGGAGGGCGAAACCGGTCGGCTGGTTAATTTTTTTTTTTTAAACCATGAATGGTAAAGTTCGTCTTGCCGCTTTTATTTCCATAATAAAATTCTGAACCC
>OZ038476.1:76460999-76478499 GCA_964036315.1 Acanthosepion esculentum
ATCAGTTGCAAGATGAATTGCTTTCATCAAGAGTACGCATCACTCAACGAACAATAAGCAATGAAATTCACAGGAACAATCTAAATTCAACATCCTCTTTGGAAAACTCCACTGCTATTGAAAAGACGCAGAGATGTCCGGTTGAAATTCTTTCGTGAAGATAAGGATAAGGAAAAATCATATTGGGAAAGAGTATTATGGAGAGCCGAAACCAAAACTGAGTTGTTTGGACGTTATTCTAGAAATGATGTATGGAGGAAAGATGGCGATGCCTTCAAACACATGAACACAGTTCCAACAGTGAAATTTGGTGGTGGTAGCATTATGGTTTGGGTATGTTTTTTTTTTTTTTACTTTTTTGCAAAAGGTACTGGCAACATATCAGTAATAGATGGTAGAATGAATTCAGTATATCATAATATTTTGGAAACAAATTTAATGATTTCGGTTGAAAATCTTGAATTTCCTCCTGACTGGGTCTTCCAACGAGATAATGATCCTCAGCACATTGCAAAATCTAGGAAAAAATGGCTTGCTGAAAATAATATAAATATCCTGAAATGGCCAAATCAGATTTAACCTCAATCGAGAATCTTTGGCATTATTTGAAAATTCAAATCCAATCGAGAGCTCCAACAGACATCCGGTATTTGAAGACCATATGCGAAGATGAATGGAACAAAATGCCAACTAAAATTTACAAATCATTAATTGATAACTCCAAGAAGAGTTTGGTTATTCTACAAAGGAATATTGGAAGATTATGTATTCTTTTAGGTGAACGAATATTTGTTCCCCCCACCCAGTATATATATATATATATATATATATATATATATATATATATATATATATATATATATATATATATATTATTTTATTATAATTTTATCATATAGACAAAACCATTTTACTCACAACCTCACATTTTACATACATACATATATATATATATATATATATATATATATATATATATGTACACACCCACACACAGACAAACAGAATTTTATATATTAACCCGACAGATTTTTATCACCTTAAACGCTATTTTTAGTGAATACCGATATTTGAGTAGACGTGCCGTTTATTTAAAACAACATCTTCAATTTCGTGGCTTGAATATACGAGAACTCTTGAAGAAAAGGATGCAACCTTCTGCTGAAACCGAACCCGCGACCGCTTGGCAAGAGAATCCATCATTAGTTATAACGTTCTTGTAACCGACTCGGTCTTGAAGGGCAACGGTGAGACACACGGCCGAATACTGCCTAAACTTGCAACCCAATTTGGAGGAAAAACTTTCGTCAAGCCCGGCCTTCTTTTAACCACATCTTTTCTTTCATAAAAATTCAGACCGGTAGACGAAAATAAATACACTGTTTAAAATAGACGGAGTGTCTACTCAAATATGTGTAAAAACAATACTTAAAGTGATTATATATATATATATATATATATATATATATATATATATATATATATATATATATATATATATATATATATATATATATATATATATATATTTCAGTATCAATTACTGGCAAAAAGTTCTTCCTAGATGTCAGAGAAATAAAAAAAAATATACCCCCAAAAATGTTGTCATTCAATTTTTATATAATACAAGCAGCATATGTGGACATTTAATATCAGTATGCCGAAACATAATACACATGGCCTAAAGATCGCATTTAATCATAAAACAGACTGTTCCCACTGAGTTTTTACCTCAATGTCTACATCTATATATATATATATTCTAAAATAATTATAACAGATCTAGTTCACCTGTCTTTTTACAAATCATAATTACAACTAAATGCAGATTTAATCGCAGTTACAATAAGTTTTGTCTTTGTAATTCACCCATGAAGACGATCTTAGAAAAGGTCAAGAGTATTTGGGTTAAAAAAAACCAACGGCGTTTTCCTTGAAGAATTTCGTCTTAAAATCAAGAAATGTATTAGACAATTGGAAAGGATCTGTATAAAAATAAGTAGACACAATGCGCCTATATTATTCAGTGAAACATGTTTGAATGAAGATATACTGCCTAAATATACATATATATTTGAATTGCATAAATATTGAATACAGCTACTTAATAATGTATAGTGCTTCTAAGGGGCTAAGCATAAACTACAAGAAGACAGAATGCATGGTCATCAGTAAAAGGATGAACCCAAAATGTGGTTTGCCGGTCGGAAACACTAAAAGCAAACAGAAAGTGGAAGATTAAATATCTGGGAAACGTTTTGATAGAGGAACGTAAGTGCGACACTGAAATTCATAGATGTATTGGGATGGCCAAGGACGCATTCCAAAAACTGGGCAGAGTACTGCGAAACAGGGGGATTTCTTTGGTAACAAAGAAAAGAATACTGAGCTGTTACGTGACATCTGTCCGTCTTTACGGCAGCGAATTTTGGACGATTTCCTCAAGATGAAGAAGGACTCGAGGCGACGAAGATGTAGTTCTACAGAAGGGTGCTGAGGATATCATGAAATTAAAAATCTCCTACAGAAGGTAGCGACGGAGAGTGAGAAGAAAGGACTAAGCATAAACTACAAGAACACAGAATGCATGGTCATGAGTAAAAGGATGATCCCGAAATGCGATTTGCAGGTCGGGAACACTAGAATCAAGCAGACGCGGAAGTTTAAATATCTGGGAAACGTTCTGACAATGGACGGTAAGTACGACTCTGAGATGCGCCAAGTACGTATTCCAAAAGCTGGACAGAGTATTGCACGACAGGAGGATTTCTTTGGTAACAAAGAAAAGAATACAGATCTGTTATGTGACATCTGTCCTTCTTTACGGCAGCGAATGTTGGACGATTTCCTCAATGACGAAGAGACTCGAGGCGACGGAGATGTGGTTCATGTGACGGAGCGTGTGAGCAACGATGAGGTCTTTGAGAGGATGCAAACAAGGAGAAGGCTTATACTTAACATCAGGAAGAGGCAGTTGAAGTTTCTGGGGCATATAATTAGGAAGGTGGGCTTGGAGAATCAGATACCTACGGGTCGAAGAAGAGGGAAAGAGAGACAAGGGAAAACAACGCATGACATACCTAGCGGCTTTAAACAAGTGGATGACAGAACGTAGTCTGGGAGAGGTGGCAGAGAGAAGGAACTTGTTGAGAGATGCAAGGGATAGAGGGAGAGCCATGATCGCCTACGTCCTGACGGGACATGGCGCATAAAAAAAAGATGCGATGTGACGGAGAATGTACAAGGTGCTGACGTCATTGCGTTCCTGTCGCAGAAATGTCGAGGTTATTTCTCCTTTTCGTCATTTTCTTGTCTCCTTACACTCTTTCTCTGTTCTTTGCCCTTCTTTTTCTCTCTTTCAGTTAATGTAAAAATGTCATTTCCAGTATCACAGGTATGACCTTTTGGAGTTTTAGGGTAATTCATTTTCCCGAATGACCCGGAAGTTTTCTGAAGTTAGAGTCTTTTGATAAATATAGGGGTATTCTGTTGCTGTTGTTTTTTTTTTTCGGACCGGGGTAAATAATTTCTTTTTAATTAATGCTTGGGTGGCAAAATAAATATTTTTTTAGCCGTAAGATCTAATTCACACTGTTAAAAGAAACACAGAAAAACTGAACGTCTACTCAAACATGGGTATCCATAAAACAACGTTTGGAGTAGAAGGAAATAATGTCCGATAAAAAAAAATCATTGATTCCTTAGAAATGACATTGTTTATTTTTCAGACACGAAAAAAGATTACATATTGACATTTGAGCTGGTCTGAACGAGAGCATGTGTTCCTAAAAAAATTAATTGCTGCCCTCTAATGGTCTCTGTGGTCGATTGGCATAAAGCAAGCTGGATCAAACGGCGGTTTCTTTTGCAAAATGGGAAGCAGGAAGGCACATGATCTTAATTAAGTCACTCGAATGTGCAGGCCGGTAGACGTAATTCACACAGCTAAAAAACAATCTAATCACAATCCAAACAATATTCATTAAAAAAATATATATTGAATATCACTCGCTCACTTTACTTTTCAACTGATTTTGAATTAGGACGCTTTGTGTTCTCCGCGTGACTGAATGTCCTTTCAGCCACTTGATGAACATTCATGAACGTTCTCAAATTTACCAGCCGTGATAAATCAATGACATCTTCACCTTTGTGTATATAAAAACGTACAGCATAATAAATCCAACATCGCCTTGATAAAGTCCCTCAGAGGACGAGAGCTCGTTGGCTAAGTATAGTTTTTCTTCTTGTCTCTTTATGTGTATATGTATATATATATATATATATATATAATTCTAAGATATATATATTTTCAATATTTATATATATACTAATATATATATATATATATTATAATATATATATATATATATATATATATATATATAATTCTAAGATATATATATTTTCAATATTTATATATATACTAATATATATATATATATATTATAATATATATATATATATATACATATATAATTCTAAGATATATATTTTTAATATGTATATATATACTAATATATATATATTATAATATATATTTCTCATACATATATATATATATATATATATATATATATATATCTGTTGCTAAAATTTCTAATATATATATATATGTATATTAGAACATTTTGCAACATAACAAAAATAGTCCGATGAAGTCCTGAAGGACGAAACACGTCACAAGTTTCTCATACATATATATATATATATATATATATATATATATATATATATATATATAATTTTTTAAATACCATCACATAGGAGGATGAAATCCATTTACATAAAACTAAAGGCTAGGGACATAAATAAACTCCGACCCCAGACCACTTCCCATAAAACAGATACCTTACGACCTCTCCTGATCACCAATACAAGCTCCTTATAAAATCAAAGCGTCACTTTGAGTAGAACCGCTATCTACCATAAATTCAAAGGCACAAGTCCAGACAAACATTCCAAAAAGCCTTGAGAGCCGATGAAGATTGGCATTTTTATACCGGTCTGAAATAGACTACTAATCACACATGAGATAATTTGGGATTTTTGCTCTAAAAAATATATATGTTCTGTTATAATAAAAACATTGAGCTCTCTGTGGATGAATTTTAATATAGGGTGACCCAAAAAAACGGGAACTGTTTAACAATCCAATAAAATCAAGAGTCATGGAAGGAAAATATTTAATTCATGGTAATTGAAACCTTAAAACATGCCATTTAAGGAACAATGATGGAATTTTCATTTTTTTTAAATTATTTCCTGTAGATGGCGTCCTCCTGCACGAATGCATTCTTGAAATCTGCTGTTGAGATTCCTCATTGACTGCTGCAACATCTCAGCTGGGATACTGTGAATTCCATTCTCGTTACTAAAATGGCGAAATGTTTACTTGCTCAAGGTCACTGTCTCGCAGTATTGCCACTTGCTCATATCTGGCAATACGCACTTAAAAAATTCCCGTTTTTTGGGGGTCACCCTATATTTCATATTACTAGGACCCACCTGGATTATATATCAACGGCTCTATTACCAATACTATATATATATATATATATATATATATATATATATATATATATATATATATATATATATAAAGACATTTATAATATGTTTAACGTTAAACATATTATAAATGTCTTTAAATAAATTGTCGGACTATGTCCAATTCAAATATATATATATATTTATAAATGTCTTTAAATAAATTGTCGGACTATGTCCAATTCAAATATATATATATATATATATATATATATATATATATATATATATATATACATACATATATATATATATATATATATATATATATATATATATATATAAATATATAAATGACAATAGGAAAACTAATAGTTGCCGACGCGTTTCGTCCAGTTGCGTCGGCAACGATTACAGTTTTCCTATTGTCATTTATATTTATAAATATTGTCTTTTCTACAGGTTAACTCTAAGAAATTTTCATATCTACATATATATATATATATATATATATATATATATATATATATATATATATATATATATATATATACCACCTACATTAAATCTGTACTTTAATTCATCTCATGCTGATCACTACATTTATATAAAGTAAAAGTAGCAGTTATGTCTTTATTTTTTAGATATTTACTATTAGGTATACTCTTAAAGCAGAGATTTCTGGTAGCAATGGCGGACAATCAAACTGTATCAACTGTCCATCGCACCACTCAGTGTTCATTTCACCTACTATCGTTCCCGATTTTACTAATTATTACCCTTTTTTCCCTACAGGGTAAATATTACATGGTCGACAATATTTTATATTCTTTTCTGTATGATTCTTGGTGCTCTTAAGACCACTGGGGTGATAAGTTTTCACACCCTCCATCTTGTTGATCTCGATCTCTTGATCTTTGCATCGGAACAGATTCTCTGTCACGTATTTATTATAATTAATACTTTGCATTTGATAAGTTTTCATATTTACACTTGATGCCTGGTGTTTGAGTGATTAAGTCGTCATTAATGTCAGTCCTTAAAAAAACAGAGATGTCTACTCAAGCACATATAAATAAAAAATATATATAACGTTTATCCTAATAACGAATAATATTGATTTTGTAAAAAAAAATATTAATTTACCGCAATCATTTGTGTATCGATCGTTAAGGAGTATAAAAAGGAGTGTTAAAAAAGAAGAGAAATTTCATTGAAAAAAAAAGCTTATTTTCATCTATAAAACGCATCTGATTTTAGAGCAGAGGGAATAACTAAAACTTGTGAGAAAAGAAGCCAAAAAACCTTTTTTTTTTGTTTTGTTTACTTTTGTTATTCTTCAGTATTACGAAAACATGATAATGACCCTTAGTGTATGAGACCACTAACTCTCCAATACATTCTGAGCACGGTATCACGATCCCTGTCTTAGATAGATTCTTTCTCTTGAAGACGGCGTACGGCAAATATCAAAGTTAGTAATTGATTGTTTGCAAAACTTATTTTTTATTGTAAAAAAGTTATTAATTGTTAATCAAGAAAGAATTGTTTTTGATGATTTTTATTTTGAAATTACGCAGTATTTTCTAAGTTTTATTGTAAATAAAGTGTTCACCTTTGAATGATTTCCAAACTCACATAGATGCCAAGGCTCAATGAAATCCGGAAAAAGTACGGATATATTACCCTTTCTTGCAATACACCATGAGATAGATAATATCTCTCTGGTAAATAAATAAATCCAGTTTGGCCTGATTTTGTCCGTTGTTGAGTTCCGGAAAAATGGGATTGAGTCCTAAACGAAAGTAAAAGACACAGCATATATTTGAACAAGATTTTGGGTGAAACTGCCGGTGTCTTATAAACAGGATTACGGTACTTTGCAATTATTTTGTTTACTTTCGAGTATGAAATGACCCATCAAGAGATCTTCTTCTTCTTCTTCTTCTTCTTCTTCTTCTTCTTCTTCTTCTTCTTCTTCTTCTTCTTCTTCTTCTATATGTCGTGTCTCTCTAGGACGTTGGCGATCATGGCTCAGTAATTTCCTGTCTTTTCTTGCTCTTACTAAAGTTTGTCCTGTTATCTATCCTAAGCCCTCTTCTGCCATCCGCTTACACAAGCTTGTTAGGTAGGTTATGCACTGTTTCCCACATGCTTTCAATATGTCCTGTGTGTCAAATTTTTCAAGCCTTCTTTCCTCATTATAAACTTAAGTATAAGACGCAGCAGACTTTTGGACACGATTTTCGATGAAAAAAATACGCGTCTTATACAAAAAGGATTGCGGTACTTGACAATTTTTCTGTCGACTTTCGTATACGAAATGACCCAACGGGGGATCTCCTTTCTTCTTCTTCTTCTTCTTCTTCCTCTTCTTCTTCCTCTTCTTCTTCTTCTTCTTCTTCTTCTTCTTCTTCTTCTTCTTCTTCTTCTATATGCCGTGTCCATTCAGGACGTTGGCGATAATCATTACCTTAATTTCTTGTACTTTGTAAGTTTTTATCACTCCTAAAAATTGTTCTGCCACCCATTTACTCAAATTTGTTAGGTAGGTTATGCGTTGTTTTCCACTGTCCCTCCTGCTTTCAATCTGTCCTGTGAGTGTCAAATTTTCCAAGCCCACTTACCTCATTATTTGCGCTAGAGATTTTAACTGTCTCTTTATGATGTTAGGTACAAGTGTCCTTTTTGTTTTCATTTACTCTAAATCTTCGTTGTTACTCACGTGTTCAGTCCATTGTACCCTCAGCATTCTTCTGTAGAATCATATTTCTGTTGTCTCTGGTTTCTTCATCTTTGAGGAGATTGTTCAGCATTTACTGCCATATAAGAGGATTGATATTACATAAGAGTTCAGTATTCCTTTTGTTTCTCATGAAATTTTACTGATTCTTAATATTTTGCTTAGGTTTTGGAAAGCGTCTTTTGCTATTCCTTCGGTATGTTTTCTTGTAATTGATGTTTATTCCTTTCTCGCCAAGCGGACCCTGGATTTTTACCTATCACGACGAATGGGTGTTCTCTCAGGGAACTTCCGTGCCTCCAGCGCATTAAGCTTTACCCAGACATCAAGTGGAACTCGTTCAGAGAATCCGTTGCTAAAGATGCTGGAAAAATGGTCGGTTCTCTGTACCTTTCCAATAAGTACCTAACTGCTTTCCTACACGTTTACATAAGTCAGATCAGGCCGAAAATGGAGTACTGCTGCCATATAGGGAAAGAAGCTGCCCCGTCTTTCCAGTTTCGATAGCGTCCTAAAACGTCACCGCATCATTGTCGGTGGCAAATTATTTTCTACCTTACAATCCCTTTTCCTACAGAGGAAAACTCGCAAACCTGTCGTTGCTTTACCGCCATTTTCATGGAAAGTGTTCCGGCGAAATACATACCTTAGTTCGACCAGTTCTAATCTTCACGGCTAAGACCCGTCATACCATGCACATTGTAGTGAACCACCCTTATTCCATTTGAATTTCATTGGTGATATGAAAGTTTTATTCTAGCAGATTCTTCAAAAGAAGCTCTACTTTGTGGAAGCTACAGCCAAGACGATGCTTCCACGATCTCTACAATCTTAACTTAGGGTTAACTGTTATCTTCCCCACATACCCCCATAAAGTACGCTTCTACCTCGAGTGGCTCTTGGGCTTTGTACAGGATGAAAATCATTATAAAAAACAATTTAAAAAAATACATTCAGTAGTATTGTTTTATGGATAGCGGCTCAGATTGAGGAATCGGAGAGCCGAGTTCGAATCCCCGTCGAATCCATTACATTCACTTACTTGCTAATACCCTTTGGAAAGGTATGAATCCTCTTCTTCTACCCCTACCTCAATCTATGGATAAACAGCAGGACAGACTGGGTTTTATAGCCTTGGATACCGCAGAAAGAAATGGCAACCTACTGCGGGAAAAAATCTGCCTCGTCAGTCATATATCGAAAGATACATGATCGCCTAAGCGTGTATCACGTATGGCATATGATTGACTGACTGACATTCTGTAGGATTTCTTGATAGTTTTCTTTCTGTGTCTGTTATCATCACCGCCTCATCAGTATATGTTATGTTGTTAAGATTGGGGCGCACCAATAATAAATGCATTTCTTAAATAGAATAAATAGTTGGTTGATTTCTTAAATAGGATAATTGGTTAAATGTTTAGCGGCATTATTAATGCCGAAATCTAAATATTGTGAACACAATATTATAGCCTCAACTAAATATATTTTGAATGCATTTGTATACCTTCAACTACAGATAAAATGTATTGTTGGTCATTTTACTATAAAATGTAATGTTGGTAATCCTATTATGAATAGGTATATTTAGTAATTTTTACTATGAATGCTCAACTAAAAACAGCAATAATAAGAGGACGTAAAAATAGTAATAAAATAATAATAGTGAAAATACTCAACTAAAAGCAGCAATAATAAGATGAGGTGAAATTAGTAATAAAATAGCACTAGTGAAAATGCTGAACTAAAGCAGTAATAATCAGATAAAGTAAAACAACTAATAAAATAATAATAAAAATACTCAGCTAAAAGCAGCCATAATAAATGGAGTAACACTAGTAATAAAATAATAAGAAGAAAATACTCAACTAAAAACAGCAACGATAAGATGAAGTAAAACGTGCAATAAAATAATAATAATGAAAATACATAATGTAAAAAAAAAACAAGATAGAGCAGAACAAGTAATAAAGTTGTAAAAGTGAACATTTTTCATTTAATAAGAAACAATAGTAAAATGAAGTAAAACTATTAATAAAATAATATTATGGAAAATACTTCAACTCGAAATCCTTCATTGTTGCTTTTTAGTTTAATTTTGCTATTTATCAAGGTGAAAAAGTAATCACTCATAATCACACAGAGAAAGATATTGAGCGAGCGTCTGCAATAGGGATTGGCGAGCCGCCCTAATAGACGGGTATCCTCGAATACGAGTGGCCAGCTATTATATATATATATATATATATATATATATATATATATATATATATATATATATAGAGAGAGAGAGAGAGAGAGAGAGAGAGAGAGAGAGGATCTTTTTTTAGAAACCAAAGTAAAATATTCAATTCGTATCCAAATGCCAAATCCTTAATATGGCCATAAATAAATAAATGATGAAAATAACAAAATATTAATAATCACTATTTCCCGTGAATACTGATCTTTTGAAAAATGAGCCTGTCGTAATTGGAGAACTTCGTTGCCGATAAGTCTTTCTTTATTGATACGAATCAAAGAATTTTGAGTAGAAACAGTTTTTCCTATGCTTTTCTTCCCAGATGGAATTTCCACGGGTACTAAGGTATCATCTTACTCTCGTGTATATATTTCTGCAATTACTGACAGAACAAAGTTACGATATACTGATGAAATATAAAGTTACTCAAATAAGATTGATAAATAAAACCATAGCGGGAAATTCATTGAATTATTTAGATAGATAGATAGATAGATAGATAGATAGATAGATAGATAGATAGATAGATAGATAGATAGATAGATAGTGAGAGAGATAGAGAGATTTGAACATACGCGTAGATAGATAGAGATAGATAAATTTGAACAGACTCATGTGTATATATGTATCTATATATATATATATATATGTGTGTGTGTGTGTGTGTGGATAGATAGATAGATAGATAGTGAGAGAGATTGAGAGATTTGAACATACGCGTAGATAGAGATAGATAGATTTGAACAGACTCATATGTGTATATATGTATATATATATATGTGTGTGTAGATAGATAGATAGATAGATAGATAGATAGATAGATAGATAGATAGATATATATAGAGAGAGATTTGAACATACGCGTAGATAGATAGAAATAGATAAATTTGAACAGACTCATATGTGTATATATGTATATATATATGTGTATGTGTATGGATAGATAGATAGATAGATAGTGAAAGTGATAGAGAGATTTGAACATACGCGTAGATAGATAGAGATAGATAGATTTGAACAGTTTCGTATGTGTATATATGTATATATATGTGTGTAGATAGATAGATAGATAGATAGATAGATAATGGCGGTTACATGGGTTTACGCTGACCTTTGTGATCTTACGTTTATATTTTTAAATTAGTTCGATTCCTCCTTGTAGTGAACGGTATTTCTACTTTGGCCGTGGGAGAAACAGGCTTACTTCATCGAAAGATCCTATTCACCGAATTTTATCGCATTTTATTTTGACTCAATAAACATTTCAAATGAAATTCAGTATTTGTTGAAAAATAAATCTGATGCTGTGATAAGCTTTAAACGTTAATGTGACAACTCTTTCTTTTTTTTCTTTTTTTTTAAAAATATAATGGAAAATTTTTCAAACAAAATGGTTTTAAATGACCTAAACATCTTTAAAAAAAATAGAACTACAGCAAAGTGATTAATTCAAATGGTTACAAATATAAAATATTCTAAATTAATTTCATGCGATTTTCAAAAGGCAGAATAGTGGTCGATCTTCTCATCAAGCATTAAAATCAGGGCAGGTATCATGTATTTTTGGATGTTTGCTTTAGCGTAAACACGGTTGAAAACGTGACAGGAAAAAGTACGACTGTCTTTTATTTCTAAGATAAGCGTAAAACTTGTGTATCTTAGTATTTTCGATGAATGATTTTAACTACAATTTTATTTCAAGTTTTATTCCATCTTATTATTGTTGCTTTTTTAGATGAAGCATTTTCATTATTATTATCTTAATGCTAGTTTTATTCCATCTTATTATTGTGTTTTTAGATGAAACATTTTCACTATTACTATTTTATTGCGAGTTTTATTCCATCTTATTGATGAAACATTTTCACTACTATTATTTATTGCTAGTTTTATTCCATCTAATTATTGTTGCTTCTTTAGATTAAGCATTTTCATTGTTGTTATTTTAATGCTAGTATATTCCATCTTATTATTGTTGCCTTTTAGATGAAGCATTTTCACTATTATTATTTTATTGCTAGTTTTATTCGATCTTATTATTGTTGCTTTTTTAGATGAAACATGTTCGTTATTATTATTTTAATGTTAGTTTTATTCCATCTTATTCTTACTTTTATATGAAACATTTTCGCTATTATTATTTTATTGCTAGTTTTATTCCATCTTATTGTTGTTTTTGGGATGAAGAATTCTCACTATTATTATTTTATTGCTAGTTTTATTCCATCTTATTATTGTTGCTTTTTTTTACATGAAGCATTTTCATTATTATTATTTTAATGCTAGTTTTATTACATATTATTCTTGATTTTATATGAAGCATTTTCTCTATTATTACTTTATTGCTAGTTTTATTCCATCTTATTATTGTTGCTTTTTATATGAAGCATTTTCATTCGTATTATTTTATTACTAGATTACCCTAATGGCTATAGTTGTGAAGACTAAGACCACAACCACGTCCAGCTTGGTATTGCTGCTGTATTATTTGTAGTAAACTGGATTTTACGTGATTGTGTTAATTTTCTGCACAAATACACAAGGTGGAAGCTATTTATCCACTTCTTCTCCCTACAAGACTGGCAATGCATTTTCCTCGTCAAAATTCATCATGCATATTTATAAGTCAACCATTTTTTCGTGCCATAAATACTGTTGCCTTATCTGGGCTGGTGCGCCTGCTGTATATCTCGAGATTCTTGGCAAAATTCAAAGAAGGTTCTGTTATGTAACTGATCCTGACCAGGCATCAGGACTTCAGCCACATTCTCACCGACATGATATGGATTCCTTTTGTCTCTTCTACAACTATATTAATGGCAATTTTTCTGATGAATTGTTTTTCCTTAGTAACTCCATTGCATGAATGTAAGTGTGATACTATATTGGCATCTAGGCCCCTCCTTTTACTGTTGAACAAGCTAAATGCAACCATCTCTTCTATTCTAACAGTTTTTCTTGCACTTCTCACCTGTGGAACATTACGATTCCTGTCTTTTCTGTCACCAACAATTTTCAAAGATTAAAATGCGACGCCAATTGCCATCTTCTGTCTTTCTGAACCTTATTCCTTCATTGTCTTCACTTTATTAAAGTTTTCTCATTCTCTTTCACTCCATGTAACCCGATGCGTCCTAAGTATATAAAGTATATTCACTGTTATTAGATTAATACTAGTTTTATTTCATCTTATTAATGTTGGTTTTAGATGAAGTATATTCACTATTATTAGGTCATTACTAGTTTATTTCATCTTATTAGTGTTGGTTTTAGATTAAGTATATTCACTATTATTAGGTCATTGCTAGTTTTATTTCATCTTATTAATGTTGGTTTTAGATTAAGTATATTCACTATTATTAGGTCATTGCTAGTTTTATTTCATCTTATTAGTGTTCGTTTTAGATGAAGTGTATTCACTATTATTAGGTCATTGCTAGTTTTATTTCATCTTATTAATGTTGGTTTTAGATGAAGTATAGTCACTATTATTAGGTTGTTATTCCATCTTATTTTTGTTACATTTTAGATGTAAAATTTGTATTATTAACACATTATTAGTAGTTTTAATACGTCTTATTATTCTTGATTTTAGATGAAAGATTAAGCTATTATTATTTTATTACTAATTTTATTCTGTTTCAATACTTTTGAATTTTAGATGAAGCATTTATATTATTATTATTTTATTAGTAGGTGTACACCATCCTTTTATTGTTGTTTGTTCGATTAACACGATTTCTGTGTTCATATGTTTATATTGTAATGTTGAAATATAACAAATAGGTGTGACTTCGAAAAACAATCCTTTTGTCATTGCTTTATCAACAAGAAAATATTATTTTAATCATATCAACTTTATTGAAGTAGCCGCTCCATCATAGTTTAATGAGCAATGTCTTGTAATCATTAGTAGCGGATTCGATCCTTACTGCGTGCACCATTATTGTGGCCTTGTACCAAACAAAGCTAAGTAAATATTTAAGTGTCTCATCATGGTGGAATGGTTAGCAGGGTAAATTTATAGATTAAGGGAAACGTTTGGGAGAAGAGGTGAAGTGAAAATATCAAATCCCTTATCCCGAGTATTAGGAGTGACGCAAACGAGAAAAAGCATGAGGTAGACTGTGTCGGCTCGGTGTTGATCTCAGGGCCAATTTTACCTTGATACATACATACATATATATATATATAATATTATAATTATTTTTTTTTTAAAAATGTCTTCATCGCGACACAGTTTATGTTTCGAAACCGAAACTCAGTTTCTAAGGTTCAATTTCAAAATTAAACTTAAAATTTAGAGCTCGGTTTCATTCTCAAGCGATGTTAAGAATAACTTACGGATAAATCAGTTTACTCAATTTATATGTTAGGAAAGGTGGTGGTATCAGGGTCCTTATTTCTTATCAGGGGGTTTCGGCTTTTACAAATGAAGAGAATAGGAATTTTTATTGTTTTTCAAGTTTTTGGTGTCGTTTAAGTTTGTGTGGGAAGTTTTCATCTAGTTACACTAGCTGTTATCAGGCTTGTCTACGTTACAATCTTTTTTTATGTTTATTTATTTGTTCAAAACAATAATACTAAAGAACTTTGGATTAAAAATCAGACTGTTCTTTCCTATTACTTATATATATATATATATATATATATATATATATATATATATATATATATATATATATATATATATATATATATATATATATATATACAAGTATAGGATTGGTGTATACGGAATAAATTCCAATAACCAAAATACTATTCTTAAAAGTGTTCAGTAGTTCAGAATCGAGCAAATATAATTCAACATCATCACTTGATAAGGCACCAGAAGTGTTGAAACAAAATGGCTATTTTTGTAGTGATTTTATAAAACAATAAAAAACAACTCTACTTAGTAAGAAAATTTTATAACCAGCCGCGTTACAGCAAAAATTAAACCGAGATATAAACATAATTAAACAAAATTCCACTAACGTATTTATCTCTGCTGACAAAAACAGAAATTTATATAAACATATAGGAAAACGGCTAGAACTATGGATTATGAAATTAAGCTAGAAGCTAAATAAATTGCCCTAAAATGAAACCTAGACAATCGTATAAACCCTATCAAAAAATAAAAATCATTCATAACATTAAAAAAAACAGCAATGACCACATCAAGACAAATCCAATATGTAGACATATAAACCCAACTAAAAGTAAAGGTAAAATAATTAAATAATTCTAGAAGGAATTAATCCAGATCTAAAACTAGATGTAGGAGTAAATTGGTAGAAACAGAAGAAAACGACCATAGATTGGTCCGGTAATATAAAGATTAATTTGAAATTTATCCAAATACATATAAAAGATTATGCCCATTCAATACCTAAATCCTCGCTAGATAAATTCATCTCATTAGCTCACTAAAAATCATCAAACATTGACGAAAGTCACTGTGTAATGGAAGGCACGTTTGATGTTACGATGGGAAGTTTCGAAAGAAACTAAAAAGCCTACGGACTGATAAGCATATACATACCACATGAACTCACCAAAATAATCCTAAAAAATCATATAGATCCCCCCCAACAGAAACTAATTATCCTGAGAAACTGTAAAAGGTAAAAAAGATAATTACCGTGAAAAATATAGGATTTTACGTAGACATAAAAACAAAATTAAAAAAATTGAATTTCCTAAATGTACCATTCAACCTCAGGAAACATATTCAGTATATAAGCCATACTGAAAATCCAATGACAAATCTCTTTACATGTACACGTCTTCCAACCACGCACCAACGATAAACCGGCAGATTCCACAATCTATTAACGGCATATTATCCGACAACTCTTCTAATGAGACCATCTTTAACGATGCCAAAAAATTATGAAGCGGCTCTAAAGTATAGTGAGATTTTCGGCAACGATCTCATGTAGACCACATAGTACAGAAAAGGCCAACAGAAAAAGAAACTTCATATAGTTTAACCCACCGTGCAGCAAAAATACAAAAACAAACGTCGGAAAATTATTCATTAAACGCATTCACACATACTTTTTCTCCGTCAAACTTCTACACAAAATATTCAAAAGAAACACTAAAAATAAGATATACTTGCATTGATAACATGACACAGATAATAAAAAATACACAAAAGAAAAATAACCAACGAATCCCCAACAACCAAACCCATTTATAACTGCAGGCTTGAATACCTTGAAGGATGAATGTCCCTTAAATAGCAATTACCTGTGAAGTAATATCATATTCCAAGCTACCATAAAAAAGGAGTTAACAAAAGAAATCATGCATGGGAGTAAGAGAAGAGTCTTGGAAAGAGAAACTACACACACAAAATATATTTTAACAACAGTAAATATGCGAATATCGCAAGCCAAACGAATAAAAATTATTAAAAATGGTCAGATCTTATTTCAAAATTCAAAAATAAAACTGCGTTCCTTAAAATCTGAAAACTAATATTTTGTAAAATATTAAAAAGAAATACAGATAAAATATATCAAGAAAACACAGAAAACGATAGTACACGCAATATATTTTAAATAAATAAGACGAATAGTACGAATTTATTTATACCCATAAAGGTTTAAAAACTGGATACATTTAAAAATAATGAATGCTAGTGAATGATAAATGAATAAATAAAATTCTAGATAACAAATAACAGTGACTTAAATACAAATCCTAAACTTACAACTCATCAGCGAATGACTTAACTATAAACAATAAATTATAATGCATGTCTCACTGTCCTAGAAAATTAACGCCAAACGATCCTAAATACCAATAAAATTCTGCTCCTTGCTCAGATTTGGTAAATTTGTTCGGGCTGAGAATATTACAACATATATATATATATATATATATATATATATATATATATCATTGTGTATGTTTATGTGATGCTCTATATATTTTTTGATCATTTAATTTTGGTTAGCAAATTTTATTCATATGTTGATATATGTGTATGTGGGTATGTAGGCAAAAGTTTTCGTAAATAATTTTCT
>OZ038476.1:76480999-76485999 GCA_964036315.1 Acanthosepion esculentum
AGCCGTTACGAAAATAAAATGGAAATAATCATTTTCTTGCATATAATTATTTTCCCATTTTGTGAAATACATCTGTTTAACGCCTTTGTGCACATCACCAGTGAGAATTTTTAGCCGAGGATCATTAGGAGTTTCAAGTCTTCAAAAACATACCCCCATCTCCACGGTTTTTCTTAGTCGGACTGAGAACTTTTCAGAAGCCCCCGAGCATTATATTTCTCTTTCAATAAATTCAATATACGCATTACTGGAATTACATTCAATATTTTGTTTTCATCTGCTTGTTTATTACGACTGATATTTATAGTACGCGTTCGTCTCTCGTTTTTCATCTGAAAAGCAAACTTTAAAATCAACAATCGAAATTTTGACTCCAATCTGCTCTTGAACACACAACATAAGAAACTATTTTACGCCAGACACACTATTGCGATTTTCGAAGCGTAGCTTAAATATGTGAGAGGGTCGAAAGAATGAGGCACCCAGTGAGAATCAAACTTCCTACTTCGTCATAATTGCTCGACCGAGATAACGCCGAGATTGTATGAGTCATATAAATATTTTTTTTTGCTTACGATTTCTCGACTGACCCAGAATTTGTTTCCCTCTATTTTTGTTAATATATAAAAAGAAAATTACACACAAATAAAATGGCAGTCAATATTATCATTTTGAAAACAGTTTTTGTATAGTTGGCTTCGTTCTGTGTAAATATTTATCTTATTTATCTATAAAAGAGGAAGTTATTTATTCGTCATGCACAGCCAAACCCTTCCGTGCACAACCCTTAAATTTAGTATCCATAATTACTGGCGCAGGAGAAAGGTTTTAACACATACTTTTTGTTTCTTTTTTTTCTTCTTCTCCTCCTTCTTCTTCTTCTTTTATATTCCGTGTCCCTTTAGGACGTAGGCGAACAATGTCCTCCACATCTCCCTGCTCCGTAATAAATATTGTCTTTTTCCTATTTCTGCTAAACCCTGTTCTACCATCCATTTACTTAAGCCCATCAAGTATGTTACGTGCTACTTTCCTCTACCTGTCTTTCCCCCAATCTGTCCTGTGAGCATCAGATTTTCCAGGCCCTTCTTCCACATTACGTTCTTCAGAAACCTCAACTGCCTCTTCCTGGTGTTAAGTAGAAATTTCCTTTTCGTTTCTATTTTCTCTAAAATTTCGTCGTTGCTCAAATGTTCGGTCCATGGTATCCTTATCATCTTTATGTTGAACTATATTTCTGTTGCTTCAAGTCTCTTCTTCCTCTTTGAGGAGACGACCAGCATTTACTGCCATATAGGAGGAGAGATATAACGTAACAGTTCAGTACTCTTTTCTTTGTTTATAACGAAGTGTTTTATTCATTATGAGTTTAAAAAGTCGATCTTGTAGTAACAATAATCGTCGGCATAACAAATAAATAAATACGCATCTGTCTATATTTCTGAGATGAGGTATTATGTACAATATTTACATTATTTGGACTATTGTCCTCATCTTTGTCGGCATATTTATAAATATGGCGAGAAAGATGAGGACAATAGTCCGAATAATGTAAATAGTGTAAGTAAATATGTGTTTTGAAAAAATTACTTTATAGGACAATTTTCCGTAAAAAATATTTTTCTGCTTGTAGGTATATTTATTTACTGGAAATTTAACTGGAAAAAATCTATTTTAAATCAATTTTGTTTTTCTATTATGCTATTACGCAGTTATTATACAAGATCGGTAATACATAAATAATGACAACAACAAATATATTGTAAAATAGATATTGTTATCCGTTTCATTTTTTAATTTTCATCAGTGTATTAGAAGTTATGTGGGACTACATATATATATATATATATATATATATATATATATATATATATATATATATATATATATATATATATATATATGTATATATATGTGTGTGTGTGTGTGAAAATATATAGAAAAATAGGAAAGAACACGTTAGGTAAATTATCCGAAGTTCTTTAGTATTTTTGTTTTTATTTTTAAAAAACAGTACTCAATACAAAAGTAGAGCCTAAATTAAAATTATATATATATATATATATATATATATATATATATATATATATATATATATATATATATATATATTGTTATGGTGTTGAAACCATAGAAAAATAACACAGACTCGGATATAAAGTTAAACGGTATATTATTCACGGAAACGTAGTACAAAGTATGTGGACTGGGGAGTACTTCTCTCACTGGTGTCCTGACTCACTCATTCATACACTCACTCGGTGACACCCTCTTGGTGACTCACAGCTGGTGACTTCCGATATTTAACAACCTCCCACATGG
Organism: Acanthosepion esculentum; assembly: GCA_964036315.1. Taxonomy (NCBI): domain Eukaryota; kingdom Metazoa; phylum Mollusca; class Cephalopoda; order Sepiida; family Sepiidae; genus Acanthosepion; species Acanthosepion esculentum. The sequence continues at coordinate 76,483,322 of OZ038476.1, forward strand.
GTCGTATATGGCACAAGGCCGGTTTAATGTGGGCTCTCAGAGCCCGTAAGCTCGGCCAAAAATATGCCCATTAGAAACCGTATAAACGGGTTCAGGGACCGTCCACCTACCCGGACGAAACCCCGCACCGCGGCAAAGCCCCGCCCGAGCTCCCCTCCGCCAAAGCAGAGAGTTCGACAGGAGTCACACCTAGTGAATTCCTCCTTATTAGAAATTGGTAGCCACATTATATAAGTGTGGAAGAGTCCATTTGTAGGTATGTCTGGTTCCAACATTACCCCCCTTCTAAGCCTTTTACTTGGTAAAAAGGGTTAATATCTTTTCTTCTTTGGGTTAATTGTCAAAGGTTCGGTGAATTTCCTTTTTCTCCCCGACCTTCGTTGTTCAGGCGTATGTTGCAGGGGTTGGAGGTCAAATGTGTCGTAAATGATCTCGATGGATTCTTCCACTTCATTCTGTGTGCTGTTAGAATCTATTTCATGCCGTTTTTTGGTTTGATTTATATGTCTTTTATGTGTATGTCTTGGTCCTTGTATAATATACACCATTTCGCCGATCCTTCTAGTGATCGTGCCTTCCTCCCAGTACGGCATATTCTTTTGAAAACTTAAAAAAAAAATTTTCTGACCTGGAAGAAATCGTTTTCTAGTTCCTTTTTCGGTGTTCCATATTTTTGACTGTTTTAGGATTAGTTTGTCAAAAACAGATCTCACCTTTCTGGCAAACATGATTTCTGCCGGTGAGCCACTTGATGGTGTATTCGGGTTCGGCGTTATACGAGAAACTTGCAGGAACTGCTGTAATGCTATGTCAGTAGGAGTTCCTTGAGCTTTCTTAAATGCTCTTTTCATTTTTTCAAAAACTGACTGTTAAAATATTTATTGTTCTTTCGAAAGCTGACTGGTACTCCGTTGTCCAGTTCCAACTTTTTCCCTTATTTAACAATTCATTCAGAGGAGCTCGTACCTCGTGCATATTATTTATGAATACTTGATAATAGTTGGCAAGTCCCAGAAAACTTTGGAGCTCGTTGACGTTTTTTGGGGCAGGCATATTTTTGATAGCTTCTGCTCGCCTTGGTCAGGTCGTCTTCCATTCTTATCAATGACACGCCCGAGATATCTTATTTCATTCATATAAAAATCGCATTTCGATTCTTTTACTTTGAGACCGAAATCCTGAATTCTTTCAAAAACCTTGTGGATATGTTTGCGATGTTCCTCGGTAGATTTGCTTGCAATAACAATGCCATCTAGATAGGCACACGCAAAGTCCAAGCCGCCCAGCATGGTATCCATGACCTGCTGAAATATAGCGGGTGCAACTTTGACTCCGAAAGCCAATCTGTCAAACTTGTATAAACCCCCGTGGGTGTTGATACATAGAAGTTTTGCGCACTCCTCCTCAACAGGGATTTGATGGTATGCATCGCTTAAGTCCAATTTGGAGAATATTTTCCCACCATTTAGTTTATTAAATATCTCCTCTGGTGTGGGGAGAGGGTAATGGTAATCTTTTAAAGCCGCATTGAGGCCCGTTGAAAAATCCGCACTAACACGAATTTGGTTGGACTTCTTTCTTACGTATACATCGGGGGCAGCCCATTCGCTAAAACTCACTTTGGATAGTATACCGGTATTTTCTAGTCGGTCTAATTCTTTGTTGATTTTTTCAATTGATGCAAATGGGACATTTCTTTTACTTTTGAAAATGGGTTGAACGTTTTCTTTCAACTCAAATTTGGCTTTTGTTTTATTATATATTCCTAGTCCTACCGAGAAAACTTCGGGGAATTTTTCTTTTAATTCTTCTTTCAGGTCTTGGGCATCTGTTGTCATATTTTCCACTTTTTGGCAAAAATTATTGATTGTTTGATCCCACAACTTAAACCGTTCCATCCAATCCGTTCCAAATAAATTCTCAGAATTTTTATGGACGAAAACATTTAATTTATTTGTAATGCCATTCAGTGTTACAGGTAGCGTTAGCTCACCTTCAAATTTGATTTTGTCACCAGTTACTGCACGTGCTGTTTTGTTTGCCTTTTTCATTGCTGGTTTTTTTAATTTCCTCCAAGTCTGAAGATTAATGATTGAGAGGTCCGAGCCAGAATCTAGTTGCAGCTTAACTGTTTTGTTTAGAATGTTAATTACAACGTATTTTCGTAGATTCTTGTCTACTTTTTCGTTTGATATAGTTTGTCTGACTCTGTTTCTGTCATTCCTTTTATTTCTACAGTGCGCCCCTTTGTGGTCAATGTTTTCCACAATTATTACATATCTTATTTCGGTAAAAACAGTCTGTCTCCCAGTGTTGTACACCACAACGTCCACATGAACTAGAGGGTAATTTTTGTTTTTCACAGGATCGTCAATTTTTAAATTGTGAATGGGCGTACTCTTTGCTTTCTTTACCTTTTTTAGGGGAGTAATTTTTTGGCTTGTACTTAATTCTCCTAACATACGATATGCCTGATTCCTCGATGTTTTTAGAATCGCTTTTCACACTGATTACTCGCTGGCAATCTTCCGCTAGTTTTTGTAATGTGAGACCTAGTTCGCTTTCTAGTCTTGATAGAACTCTCCGTCTAATCTCCGAGTTTTTTTGCAGAGACTAAACCTTGGGCAAGTATTAAACATTTGAAATCGTCAGCTGTCAGTTCAGCCAAACGAAAATCG
>OZ038476.1:76490999-76580999 GCA_964036315.1 Acanthosepion esculentum
GGGGTGCAAGTTGCAATATGCTCCTAAATTTGTTGGGGTATCATGCATCGTTTAAGTTGTATATCGGGAACAAATAAGATTAGAGTTTGAGTATTTTATAGATACGTTTTCGTTATTGTAAAATGAGACAAGTGCGTTGTAAATACAACCCGGGAAGATATTCATGCAGAAAGATACACTAGTATGAGCCAGGAATTGTTCTGCAGCATAGCTAAATAAATAAGACATTTTTTGATAGTGAGAGTCAATCATCGACCTGTCTGGCATTTAATGACGCTATCACGCGTTAGTTCACGAGAAATTTATTCCACCCACCCTCTAGTGTTCGATCAAAGATACGTAAAAAAAGGAAAAAAATAAAATAAATGTAAAATAAAAATCTCAGACATCTTAAACTTAACATTAACTTCCAAACTGCAAAAGGCAAATTTTTCTTGCTTTCTTATTGTTATTGACGGTTTTATTATTATTCGTGATCAGTTCAATAAAATTTCAAAATGGCAGACCTGTTTAGTGATTGAATTGCATAATCGAATATTTTCATGCTCTATATTTAATAGACTTTTTTTTCATCTATCGATTTCTTAAAACAATCACTGGTACACCATGACGTTTTTTCTCTCTTTCTCTCTGCTCTTGTCTTTGTCTCTCTTTCTCTCTCTCTCTCTCGCTCTCTCTCTCTCTCTCTCTCTCTCTCTCTATATATATATATATATATTTACTTTTTTTTTTTTTTTTTTTACAGACCAAATAGAATAAAACAAATTATTGAAGATTTTCGGTCTGAGTAAATTGTAAAAAGAACGGTGGGATTTTTTATTCTCTCTCTCTCTCTCTCTCTCTCTCTCTCTCTCTCTCTCTCTCTCTCTCTCTTTCTCTCTCTCTTACTTACACATACAAACACACACACACATACACATGCATCCATAAACACATACACACACATCCATAAACACACACACACATACATATATATATATATTATTTTTAGTAACAATTTCGTTATGTCCCCACAATGCTTCCTAATGCGCAAAATATTTCCACACTAATACTGTATGTTCAACATCTCACTCCCTTTCCACCCATCACCAGGTTATATTTGCAAAAAGTTTCGCACAGCGAGAAATCAAACAGGGTACGGATTTTTACTAACAATTCGTCATACAAGCGGACTCTACCTAACCTCAATAACTAATGTTGAATAGACTCCACCGTCCCTCTGTTTATTTCTCGCATCCGCTGATGAAGAACACAGCCGTGTTCGAAAATTCCGGACTTGGAACCTCAGTCTCCGTGCTTCATTTTTTTTTTTTTCACCTGGTTAATATTAATAAATGTTTTTCGTACCGATTACATCATTTGACTTTGTTTTATTGACCAACTTATCTACGCTATTTTATAAACTATTTGAAGCACACGTGGACTCTTTTTTTTAATCATATATATATATATATATATATATATATATATATATATATATATATAGTAGTATTTGACTAAGTTTGCTCTACGCTTGTATTGAGCTCTTTAGTTAGTTGTTTACTCGTATCGGGGTTTTTTCTTTGGGCCTTGAACCTGTATCTGTGCGATTATTTTCGACAGACTTTCATGTTCCTGGCTCTTTCTTTTTTTAAAACCTTTTTTTCCTTCGTGATTGATTTGGCTGTTGTTAAATCAAGAGTTCGAAGGTTTTTCGACACGAGTATAGTTACCTATATTTATATATATATATATATAATATGCGTTGTGTGTGAGGGAATGTTTTTAGAGCACGTTTTTTGAAAATTAGAAATTGAATACACAGTTTAAATACCGGGTTTTCGACGGAAATATTTACACAAAAATATATGCCTATATAGATGTCTGTGCGTATGTGTGTGTAGGAAAAGGCATTAATGAAAATGTCTACAGCTTGATCTCGTCATTTCTATTTTGATCCCAAAATTTAATTTTTTTTTTTTTACAGTAGGGTTCACTCTGTACAAGGCCAGTATGACACTCAACATAGAAGGTCGCGTTAAGAGGCAACTGTGTAAAAACTGGTCTACGTGATTAAAGGAGAGGCATTGGTATATAAGCAAGAAAGAAGATTAAGTTGGAAGATAAATATTTGTCGCGGAGCATGAATGATTTATTTTTATATTTATTCTATGGCCTTTCGCCTATCTGTGGAGTAATGGATAGCAACGCTGACCGAGGAATCGGAGAGCCGAGTTCGAATTCCAGTCGAATCCACTACGCTCACTCACGTTCTAATACCCTTGGGAAAGGTATGACTCCACTTCTTCTCCACCCACCAGCTATGTGTAAATAGCAGAACAGACCGGGTTCTATAGCACTGGATGGCAACTGGTCTACCGCAGAAGAAATGGCAACCTACTGCGGGGAAAAATCTGCCTCGTCAGTCATGTATCTAGTCCGGTTGATTATTACTATTGTGAGTTCTTTCCTACATGAGCGCTTCATATTACTAATGTGATTAAATAACACCAGGCCTAGTTTATTGTGCTTACTTTCGTACTAATGACTTTGGAGACTGCCTGAATCAATCTCTTCCAGCTATGGATTAAATAGCAGGGAAGACTGGGACCTCTGATCTTAGCTGATAGCCGCCAGCCTAGGAGAAAGACTTAACAATTCACCGATAATGAAGAAAAGGAGTTTCTGAACAGACATGACATAAAAAGATGTGTCAATTTTATTTAAACTCTTTGGCTATCGTTTGGCATATGGAAAGGTTTCCAGCGAAAAATTATTTTTAAGCAGTACGTTTCCAAATTTGTGGCGAAGTGAATTGCATCAAGTGTACTGTACAGTCGACAAAATCAAAATCAAACTATGCGCATGCGCGAAATGAAAAATATAAAGTGACGACAATTTACCCATCGCACCCTGTACACACACACACACACACACACACACATACACACACACACACACACACGCACACACACACACACATATATATATATATATATATATATATATATATATATATATATATATATATATATATCACACATTGAGCGCTGATGTTAATAAACTTGTGCGTGATATAATATAACAGGGACAGAGTTATTAAGTATATATTAATAAATATACATTTTTCCTCGCTGGTAGCACGACTCGGTGCTTTATGCACAACGCAGTCTTCAGGTGCTGAGTAGAGCTTGACCATTTCATAATTTTAATTTTAAGAAAAATATCTGGTTAATGCAATGTTATCGGAGTCTATATATTATACGGGAATTACGGGTTTAAAAATTGTATTTTTAATAGACTGCATTTATATTTTATATTTAAAATAAACGGGGATTAATGGTTTTTAAAAAATGTATTAAAATAAACGTACCTATAACTATAAAAAAATAAAAATTGTATATGCTCGACATAAGATAAGTAAACATAAGGAAATTAAAAAAGGAAAGTTTATAATCTACAGTAAAATTAATCTGGATCTACGTATTCCCACATGTATTTTTTTAATACATACATGTGATCATCAATTCAATTCTTTTGTTTAATAAGTAAGGGTTATTTAAGTGTTTTAATTTTTCTACAAGTTATAAATTACATCTATCGCCTTTTCCATTGTAAGATTTGGTTTTAGCTATAGTATAGCACGTAATTATAGGTGTATTACCACCGTTCATTAATTACCGGAAATTACGTGTTATTCATGTATCTTACATTACTTAATGTCATTCGATGATGACAAAAGTAAAATTTCTAAGGATTTTCAGTGGACATAATATAAAATTTGACATCGCTATGGCTCATTTACACACACACACACACACATATATATATATATATATATATATATATATACGAGCTTTGATCAAAATTATCGTACTGTTAACAGTAACGGACCTAAAGATTGACCTTGAACTATGTCGTGCATGTAAACTAAGTTATACCTTTTCCGCTCATTTCCGTTGTTTATAGCAGTGCTTGGAATTAAAGTGTGTAAAGTGACTATGGCTTGTGTAGCGGTTTGGGTCCAAAGACAACATTCCTCAGGCCTGACTACCACCATCTTCCCCATATCTCGCCCCTAACAACTTTTTCTCTTTTCCAAAAATCAAATCCTACTTAAAAAGTACAAGATCCTAAAACTTCGAGGAAATATAAGAGAATGCGACGGAGTTCCAGGAATATTTCCACCAATAACGACGCCGGATAAAATGGTTGGATTAAAGTGAAGGATATTAAATGCCGAATTGATATGTGCTGTAGCTTTCTTGCAGCACCAGTCCCGTTAGTTTTTGATCAGACTTCCTTGATGCGTGCGTGCGTGCGTGCATGCGTGTGTGTGTGTGTGTGTGTGTGTGTGTGTGTGTGTGTGTGTGTGTGTGTGTGTGTTGAATATGAGAAACAAGAAAGTTTTTACTAAGTTTTTCTAATGTACTCATCTTACAGTTCTCCTTGGAGTGGGGGGAGACATTGTAGAAGTTACCCGTAATGAGTATTGTTCCAAGCGCTTTCGGCCAATTCATTAGTCATTTCAAAGGGCTTCGTTGTTAATATGTTTTCTTGTGTTTGTGTTCTAACTTTTATTGTGTGGAGGCAGTAGAAATGTGACGAGGTTGAGGTCATATCTTCTACGGATGGGGTTCATAAAGTGGATTAAGAGTAATCTTTCTTAAAACCTTCCAATTTATCAGAAATCGGATCCTGGAACTACTTAAATATACGGACACATTTTGGTGGAAATAATTTACAGTAATTGAACCTAGATATTTTGTGTACGAAAACAAACCTTTTTTTGAGAGAGAGAGAGAGAGAGAGAGAGAGAAAGAGAGAGAGAGAGAGTTTTACAAAAAGATTAGTTTTATATAACGAACAAGCGGATATATTTTTAATTAACAAAAAAATATATCTCAATCGAATCATGTAATTTTAATTTAAGATAAGTAATTAACTTCAAATGTTTGTGCATGTACTTCAGAAAAAAATCTCATGCAAAAAGGTTTTTTAAAAAATATTTAAAACGTTAAAAAAAATGTTAGAAAAAATTAAGAAAATTAATGATTATGCAAATGGTGTTAGCACGGCTCAAAGCACTTGACACTTGTAAAGGGTGTTTCAATAAGGCGGATTATATATAAGTGTGTTTCATTACAACGGATCAAAGTCAGCAGTAAATAAATCAGTGATATTAGTGAAAATTTATTTATTTCTCTGTTGGATCATGTTATTTAAGTCATGGCAATTATGTGTGAAAAATAATATCGCCCAAATGTCCGCCAAATCTGAAAGAAAAAAAAACTTTAGACGCTTAAACTTAATTCACATTTAAAATCGGTCCAAGTTATTCGAATATCCTTTAAATAACAGCCTAAAACTTAAACTGGCAGCTGATTCCGAAAATGATCTTCAATCTTTTGTTAACTGAAGGAAAAATGGCTTGTTAATTTTACCACGTCCCAAATTAAACTACTCTCTTTTAATCACCTTAGAGAACATTTTAGCCTTCTCCAATTACCTAATTATTTCATATTCAACGTGGAACAAAAACTCGTAAAATAATTAAGAATAGAAGAACTGACCATTCTGACAGACCCAACAGATCAAAATTGTTCTATTCACCAACTCTATCCCAGCTGCAGTTGAAAAGAATGTATCTAAGCTTAACAGAAAATTTGTTACATCTTCTTCTAAAACTATAAAAGATTTCATCAATACGTAACAAAATTATAAAAAGCTAAGAGGTATTTACCCTCTATCACCTTTAACAATATCTACAAGAAATGCTTGCGTGAAACCTGAAGGAATTTAAACAAAAGATTATATGAAAACAAAAGGGATCTTTTAAATAATAATACATACAATACATTAGTGGCTCACTGTAATTTTTATTTAAAAAATGATAATTTAATTAAAGGAAAGAGAAATTTACTATGATGAAAATTTGTAGAAAGTGTTTTAATTGTTAGATCATCCACACTAAATTTACGTTCAGGTTCTTACATTTCACATTTCTTGACAGAGTTTCTTTAATCACAATTTGCAACATTTAATAACACAAAAGATAAGGTATTTTTGGTGTCACTTCTGAAAGCAAGTCAGTTTTTTTTTGGATGTAGTTACCAATCGTAGACCCAACAGGTTTTGATTTCAGGATTGTTCTACATATAGACTGGTTGCCAGCTAAATCTTGAGAAACCGGTTTACTTTGCTATTTATTCTACCGATTGGGGGAAGAAGAGGGACTTAATTACAAATGGTATATTTGCATGAAAAGAGCCAAGGATAAATTAGTTAAAGAATAAAATCGCGATGCTACAAAAAAAGAAACTGTAATATCAAATATTAAAAACCAAAATCAAATAGAAACTATTGATTTCAAGGAAGCGCGGATGGTTGAGTCATACTGTTGTCTGTTGCGTTCATTTTCGCACAAATGCCCTTGGGAAAAGCATGAAACTATCGCCCTTAATTCAAGCTATGCGCTAAATAGCAGGGTAGACCGAACTCTCTAGAAAAAGAAATCATTGAATTCTATAGTGGAGAAGAAAACGGAAAACTACTCCACAATCTTTCTCAATAATGTATGACAATTTACAGATAATAAAGAAAAATCTGTGGTGAGTGATGAGTGTATACGTCCTGGAGGGACATGCTCTGTTTCTCAAAAGTGATTTCATATTGATACTGACATCTACTGTTCATGACTTTTGATTCTGCACACCTAAGATCAAAGAATTCTATTATGTTGTTTAAGGCGTGTTTTTCTCTCGTTTATCCTGTTGTTTCTATCAAAAATCAATGACTGGTATCGGTTTCTTGCCCTAACACAATTGTCAAGGTTCTTCCATAATTCCTCACTTGGACTGAGACCACTGTAGAGACTATGCCATAACCTGGACTATTTCAACTTGGATAATTTGTTTTATCGTTTTCGCAGGCTGATGGCGTATTATCTTGCACAAAGGTGGTACCTGAGACAGAAGATGCGTCCCGAAAAGAAACAAGCTGTTCAGTAATATTCTTCTATACTGCAGAATTCTGTTTGCCATATGATAAAATAAATGGGCCAACACCAGGGCTAGAGAACATCCTCTACGGAAATACACTACGGGCTCCCATTTTAACTGATTTCCCAAACAGTTAGGTAACAATGTTTGCCTTTTCGCCGCCCGGTAAACTGATAGCATTCAAAGTCAAGTAAAAATTACTTGCATCGCTGAAGAACGTTTTAATCCCATTTTCATCGGTCCACAGAATGTGTCCGTTTGAAAAGGCTATGGCCTTTTCTAGTTCTTCTTGCTGATGGGGGCTTTGAACGTGTACGAAGCTTTGCTTCATATAAACTATGCCAGACTGTTCGCCTGAGACCCTGTTATACCAAATTCCTATGTTACTTTGCGAATAATGCATGATATTGTCATCCACAGTCTTTGAATCACGCTATTTTGCCGAGGATTCTTTTTACGTGGACCTATTGTTGTTTTTTATGAGCCTTAAAGGACCCAGAATCGTCATGAAGTTTTAATTTTCCTATAAATAACACTCTTTGCTGTATTAACTACTTTTGCGATGGAAAAAATGGATATCACTTGAGTTTTCAGCGTGACACAACCGACGCCTGAATCATTTAATTTTACAACAGTTTGTCACCGGGATAATTTAGAAAACAGTATTGACTGAGGAATCGGAGACCGGTGTTCGAATTCCAGTCGAATCCATTACATTCACTTACGTGCTAAAACCCTTGGGAAAGGTATGAATCCTCTTCTTCTCCCCCCAGCTATGGGTAAATAGCAGGACAGATCGGGTTCTATAGCCTTGGATGGCAACTGGTCTACCTAGAAAGAAATGGCAATCTACTGCGTGAAAAAATCTGTCTAGTCAGTCATGTATCGAAAGATACATGATCGCCTAAGCGTGTATCACGTATGGCACATAACTGACTGACGACAGACGAATAAGGGACACTTGTTTTGAGTGCAATGTTGCCTCATTTCCTTGCGAACTATTAGAGTCCTTTTTTTTAAAAAAAATCACTCATAAATGCAAATGGCAATGCTTTTTTGTTCCTTTAATTTAGGACGCTACACTTCTTTTTTTTGTCGTCGTAATAAGCAGTATTTTTTTGTTCTTTAACATTTTCATCCTTGTACTTCATATGCAAATAAATGTTGAATATTTACTATAATGTTTATCTCAAACGAATTGCTAGAATTAGAAATCATCGACTTTTGAAACTTTCATTTTCTAATTCTAGCCACTACTGTTGGGCGCCTCAGCGGGGTGTAATGGTTAACAAGCTGGTCTTGCTAAAACTGTTACAACGAAATAGTGAATTTAATCCTCACTGGGTGCCCCATACTTTCGGCCATGTGCCACATCTAAGCCTCGCTTAGAAAATCATTACTGGCCACTACTGTGTGTTTGCGTGTGGGCTTTGTGTATCTTTGCGTATTTTCATCTATATTCAAAGTTAAATTATCGAATGTACGATACGTACGCACTCAATTTCACTTTCATATACACAGCCTCGCTTTTTGACTGCGTTATATTAAGATTTCATATTAAAATATTTTATTTTGACATTCTGTTTTATTTTTTCTTGTTTTTAATATGAAAAAGAGTGCATCTAACACACACAGAACAATGTGTCCCTCTATACACGCAATGTTGCACATATTGATCGATTTCAAGACGAATGGCCTGACTTCCAATAATTTCCAAGAGAAGTTAAAGGAAGCCTTATGCATCGATATTAAAGGGTTGAAACAAAACTCAAACTTATCGACACTAGAAGCAAATGTCATTTTGGATATTAACCTTCTTACTTGTAATATTACGTCTCAAAGTTTCACTTTCAGGAAATTTCTCGCAAACTAAGTTTCTAACTCACGTTTCGAGTTTCTCGTCTAGATAATGGATTTTTTTTAATCATATACACTTTTGGTCGTGTTATATTAACTACTTAGAAGTGACTGGCGGAATTTACTATAAGCCTATAAGTTTAGGGGTAACCATATGTATTAGTAAGTTTCATATCTTCTTTGGATTAATTAACTCCTAAGATGCTAAGACTATACAACCCATTAGCGCATGGCGTCCAGTGTTTAGAAAAGCGGGGGTTACATAAATGTTAAATCATGAAACTGTTAGATGTAGACGTCTTTTCTACTCCAATAGCTTCATGTCTCGCACATCTCGCCTATGGAACTCCCTTCCCTATTACTGTTTCCCTGACAAATACAATCTCCAACGGTTTAAGTGTAGCGTCAATCGACATCTCCAGTTGCCTTGATCTAACCACTTCCCTTCTCCACATCCTTTCACCTTTCATTCCTATCTGCTTCGCTCCAAATCTTCTGTAACCCCCTTGCCTTGATCGACCCACTGTCTTTCTCTTTCTCCACATCCCCTCCCTTGCCACTCCTATCTACTCTTCCTCCAACCCTTCTTTAACCCCTTGAGTGATAGTGGCCTCCGGCCTTGCTTGGGGTGATATGATTAAAAAAAAAAAAAAAAGATAGATTAGGCAAAAAAAAAGTTAAAACTTGAAAGAAAGTTTAGGTTGTAATGTGTTAATTTCGTCGTCGGTGTTGTTGTCGTTGTTTCAGACAACAGAAATATATGGAACACATATTGAGGAAAGAGGGCCTAGAGAATTTAACACTCAAAGGACATGTTGAAAGCAAGAGAAGCAGTTAGAGCCAGAATAACAAAAGCGGCTAGTTACTATTACTTTTGTTTTATTTCCTTTGATTTCTGGTGTATACTCATTTTTCCAGGTCCCAACCAGAGACCTAAGGTCAGAAATGCCATCATGGCCTTTTCTATTCAGAATTTAAAAAAAGATAAAAACCCTAAGACCACACACATTTTACATAGATAAAGTGCTTCGTAATATATGAGCCGTACTTGTGAATACAATATTTTGTATATCTTTAAGCCATGGGCTACCAGGAATCTCTTCAATGAGACTGTCGGACTCTTTCCCAATCAATCCGAGTGCTCCAACCACAACTGGAATTACTGATGTCCTCACGTACAATACTTTTGAGATTTTCATTTCAAGGTCATTGTATTTTGATATTTTTGAAAGATCTTCAAGGATACATTACCATATGCAGGGACTGCTATGAAAATAAGGAAGAATATTCTGTTCTTGTGGTCACTGATCACGATGTCTGTTGATTGATTGTTCTGTCTCTGTGTATTGTAAAGTCCTATAAGATAGTTACAGGTTCTATCTCTGTAAACAGGTCTGGGAGATGTTCATACCAATTTCTCGCAGATATTGGCCCACTCTATCATGCCGAGTTATATATTCAGTTGATGCTAACACTGTGCAACCTGATACGAGATGGTCAATTCATCATCATCATTATTATTATTATTATTATTATTATCATTATTATTATTATTATTATTATTATTTGTGGATGTTATGTTTCCTGCATTGTATTCTGTAGAACCGGGTTCAAATTATGGTCCTTAGGCCCCAAAGAAATTTTGTAATTTAACTGATAGCATTTTTCTTAGTATATGGGATGTTCCTAGTAGGGCGATCTCCTGTGCAACTTGTATGTTGACGTTACCTGGGACACTGTTACTAAAATTGCCCAATCGTTTTCTCACGAGGCCCTGAGAACCGATTACTATTCGTACAATCTCAGTCTTCATTCCCCACATCCTATTAATCTTGATGTCCATGTCCTTGTTTTTTGAGCAGAAGCAGCAGCAATAATAATAATAATAATAATAATAGTAGTAGTAGTAGTAGTAGTAGTAGTTCTTCTTCTTCTTCTTTTTCTTTTTCTTCTCCTTCTTCTTCTTCTTCTTCTTCTTCTTCTTCTTCTTCTTCTTCTTCTTCTTCTTCTTCTTCTTCTTCTTCTTCTTCTTCTTGTCTTTGTTTTTTCTTCTTGTTGTTGTTGTTGAATATATGATAAAATCCCTCGGGAAGGGAAATTCCTTCTGGCTCCTGAAGTGAACTAGCAAATTAGTTTTAAAAAAGGCACGCAATCTTGAATTTTTAGGCGCTTCTTCGAAGTCCAGAAATTTGTATAGGAATTCACGACCACAAATGCTTATCAGTATTGGCTATTTGATCAAAGAATTCTCTGTTTTATTGTTTTCTATTATTAATCCCAAAATGAACATGAAAGAAAATCCTGTCAGTTTGCTTATATATATATATATATATATATATATATATATATATATATATATATATATATATATATATAAATTATCTGGTGATTTTATCGTTGCTTGTATAGCAAAGTTAAAATCACCAGATTATGAAGAAAAAGTATACATAGGAGTAACTGACGGACCCTGGAAACAAAGAAATTATGCACACAAAACATCTTTCACAAATAGTAAATATGCGAACAACACAATACTTTCTAAATATATCTTGAAAATTAAAAATAAAACGCACATCACACCAAAAATATCTTGGAAAATAAGGAAAAGGTCATCAGCCTACAACAACCAATCAAAAAATTGCAAACTTTGCTTGAAAGAAAAAATAGCTATCATTACCTTCCCAGACCAAAATAAATTATTAAATAAAAGACCCGAATTCATCTCAAAATGCAGACATGAAAACAAATTTTTACTACGTTATTTAAAAATCGAAAACTGAAAAAAATAAAATAAAATAAAAAATAAATAAACAAAATGACAATAAAATAAGCAAAATAAATTAACCCAAACAAATTACCAAATCACACCCGGTAGAATAGACGAAATAGAATAAATAAATAAAAAATAAACAACAAAATCAACGAACCCAAATAAATAAAGTAAATAATAAACAAATTAACAAACCATTGTGACCAAAATATTAGTTAGACTATAAAAATCAAACCAAAAATTGGATGACAAAAATAGCTATAACAGTTATATAACGATAAAAGAAAAAAATACTACGTTACTTAAAAATCGAAACCCGAAAAGAGTAAATAAAAATATACAGTATAATAAATAAATAATAAAAGACAACGAAAATAAATTAACCTAAATTCATCCAAATAAATAAATAAACTAACAAACCGAGCCCGATAAATTAACCGTTAAAAAAAACAAATAAAGATAATCAATCCAAATAAATACATGAAGTAATAAACAAATTAAAAACTGCTCCCGCCAAAATGATAGTTACAATAAACTACAACAATCAACCCCAAAACTGAATAAATAGCTTTAATTATCTTCCCAAACCAAAACAAAACTATTAACTAAGCGATATAAACAAATTTTTACTACGTTAATAAAAACACCGATTAAAATTAAAATAAAAAATAATTATATAAGATAAGAAATAAAAACAAAAAATAAAAACAAAAAATAAATAAAAACACGCAAAATAATTTAATCCAAATAAATAAATAAACAAATAAACGAGTTCTGGTAAAATAACCGCCAAATTAGACTACCCAGAATGCACCAGTGACCCGTATATATAAATAACCGAGAAAAATAACAGCACTCGTGGCCTGACGATTGCGTCTAGCATGAAACAGTCTGTCGCCTCTAAGTGTTGACTTCTATGTTTACTTTTATATTTACACAGGCTCTATCTCTGATATTGAGCACTTTATCCCATAAATATAGTACACCTTAAGACTATATTTCTTCATATATATATATATATATATATATATATATATATGTGTGTGTGTGTGTGTGTGTGTGTGTGTGTGTGTTTATTTGTGTGTGTGTGTGTGTGTGTGTGTGTGTGTGTGTGTGTGTGTGTGTAACAGAGTAAATCAAATTGTTTCTTTCTTTCGTGTGGACCTGTGTGGGACGATCAAACATTTCCCACCAGAGAGAATCGTGGTCCGTATAGTAATAGAGGATAGACTAGAAATAAAGATCCGTATAGTACAGAGGATAAACTAGGAATAGCGATCACGCTACCTCCCATATATGTGTTTCCTCTATCGTCACGTAGTCTACTTAATTCAATAATGGGAACGCCTGTTTGCTCACTGGCGGTCTATGTCCAAACTCAAGTGTCGGCAGCGACACTTTATTCCTATATAACACATATATATCGAAAATGAGATTTTATGTTATATTTTGAAAATTAATGGCAATAATGATTTTATACAAAATACAGGAACACAATAAATTGAGGAAACTTTAAGACAAAGAAAGAAGATAAATTTAATCTTCTGTTTTCTACTTGGTTTCACTAAAAAGTGGAGCTTCCCGCTACAGCGCCGTGGATGCATCAAAGTTTTTTCCTCTTTTTTCATATACCTTTTTCTCCTCTTTTCCTTTTAACGACTTTTTCTTTCTTACACTTTTGGTTCATTCCATATAAAATCAAATAATGATCCCATGGTCGCCATCTAAGCCCAACCCCAGCTAGAGAAAAGAAAAACTCGAATGTTCCATCTCTATTAAACTCATAGTTCAGAAGATGTACCCTCTTGAAATTTACTTCAGTTTTCATGTCGCGAGTCAGCGTCATGATTTGCCAACTTTGGCACGATATTACTTTGCATTCTGAGAAGATATCTTGGAACTTATTTAATGACTTCTCGTTGTTCTGAATCAGTGTG
The DNA here is from genome assembly GCA_964036315.1 of Acanthosepion esculentum. Classification (NCBI taxonomy): domain Eukaryota; kingdom Metazoa; phylum Mollusca; class Cephalopoda; order Sepiida; family Sepiidae; genus Acanthosepion; species Acanthosepion esculentum. The sequence continues at coordinate 76,504,544 of OZ038476.1, forward strand.
TTTGGTTAAATTAAAATTTGTGTTGTAAGAAACAGTTTCAGTGTAGTCATAAATTTTCTTTTATTGCAAATATATTTTATTTTAATTGGATTGCACAGGGAAGAGATTATGGTTACAAAGAGCTGCTTGTTATCGACTGGATTTTGTCAAATTCTTTTTTGATAAAAATGAAATTTTTTCTCTATGTTCCAGTTTTCAATGGCGGGTCAATATGATATATTCGGATATTGTCACTGTACATGTTAATTAGAATTAATATTATTTGTCTTCATTGATTGATTGATTCATTTTGGCTTTGCAGGTTATTTAAAGCCAGAATTTATTTTGGAAATAATAATGATTTAGTGATAAGGGTCTTACTAATTAACCCATATATGAGGAGAAGAGGTGCATTCATACCTTTCTTAAAGTTTTTTTTGTGCGTAAATGAATATAACGGACCCAACTGGAAATGGAACTCAGCTTTCCGATTAACAATTCCGTTCCATTATCCATTACACCACCCTCACATCCAAGCTTACAGCACTTGGTATTCTTCAATGGTCACCCATCTAGGTACTGACCAAGTTTGACGATGCTTAACTTTGGTGATCGTACCGGAAACGGTGTTACAATGTGATATGGCCGTAAGTATAGGTTAAATTTAAACAATTTCTACTCAATGATGTTTTCTTTCACATCTTCATTTTCTTCAGAGCACTCAAATATTAATCACAACACATTTTCATAGATTTATTCATTGTTTAATTTGTTTTCATTTTTACGGCTTATCAACCTATTGTTGATTATTTAAAGCCAAAACATATTTTTGGTTTGCAAAAATATTTTTTTTTTTTTTGCGGATGAATATTGATTTAACAGTTTTTGGAAAGGTAATGACTGTCATGCACAAGTCTTACTATTTAACCCATGAATGAGGAGAGAAGAGATGGATTAATACCTTTCCCAATGGTATTTGAGTATAAGTGATTGTGATGGAATTCGCACTCGGATCTCAAATTTCTCCTTCCGAGCCTTTATCCATTACACCAGCCGCACATCCAACCTTACAGACCTGCTATTCCTAAGCGGGCACCCATCTAGGAACTGACTTGGTGCTTAAGTAAACGAGCGAGAACCGGTGTTTTAACGTGATATAGCCGTATTCCTACATTATCATAAGAGCATGCAATGGATTTACCGGGTTGCTACTGGCTGCATTTTGTGATTAAGTCGACATTTTTTAAATATTTTTCTTATATACGCTATTACTATAAACTCTCCCTAGTATTAAAATATCTTCATCAGAAAAGAAACAATGATAAATCTAGTTCGATAAACGGTCATACGTGATATATTCTTGGGCGATCATGTTTCTTTCGATTCATGACTAGGCAAAAGATTTTGCCGCAATCGGTTGCCATTATTTTCTGCAGTAGACTGGTTGCCAACCCAGCAGTTGTTTGCCATTTCTTTCTATGGTAGGCAGGTTACCAACTACGCAGTAGGTTACCATTTCGTTTTGCGGTAGACAGGTTGCTAACACTGTAGTAGATTGACATTTCCTTCTGCAGTAGACTGCTTGCCAACCACAGCCAGAAGATCCATAGCTGTGGGAGAAGTGTTGGATACATACCTTTCTCAAAGGTATTTGCGCGTAAGTGAAGGCAATGAACCCGACTGGAATTCGAACTCCGCTCTCCAATTCCTAATTTCGAAACAATATTTATTACACCACAACTCACATACTGGCACTTAAATAACGATTTGGTAAATGAAATGTTTTCTTGTGATTAATGAAATCTTCTTTGTTTATGTAAATTCTTGTTATTCCTATGAAGCGTTTCTTTGCTCATTTAAATAATATCTTTCTGGGCGACGGTTTGATTTTCCATTGCTGCTCTCGAACTGCTATCAGCAGGTTCTCCTTTGATCGTTTCTGCTTTTGCCATGGGATGTCGCGAAAAAAATGATGCTCTGCCTTAAATTATGATCCTTTTCACGGCTTGATATGATTAATGAGGGGCATGAAATATTTATAAAGTGAAATGTAATCCATCAATGAAATATTTTATACAGTTAAATTGTGGAAGCTTAATACGAATGGTTGCTAGCAACACGCTAACAAAATAATAGACTACAAGTTGATAATGTTTCAAATTATCTGATATTACACAATAACAGTTATACTTCAAATTAATACTCATTGTAATCTCTTACGTAATGATGGTTGTTAATGTGAAGTATCTTTTCACACAATACATCAATGAATTCGCATACAGTAGATTGAACAGTAACTGATATTGTATCATCAGTTGCTGACCATTGTTTGTAAGTAATTATATCTTCAGCATTAAACTCATTTTATTTCAATACATTAAACAAAGTTCCTGAGAGGTGATATTTTGCCAGACAACTTTGGCGCAGTTGACCCATGCAATATCGAATGTTGATATCTTATACAAACATCTCTTCCATCTAACATTCCCAGCTTACGGCCATATCACGCTGAAAAACTGGTTCTCATATGATCACCAAAGTTAAGCAATGTCGAGCCTGGTCAGTACCTAGATGGGTGACCGGTTGGCAATACCAGGTGATGTAGACTTGGATGTGCTGGTGATGTAATGGATGTTCGAAATTGGAAATCGGAGAGCCGAGTTCCAATTCCAGTCGGGTTCGTTATATTTACTTACATGAAAATAACTTTGGGAAAGTTAGGAATCACCCTATTCCCCCCAGCTATAGGTTAATTAGCTGGACTTGTATCAATAATTCATTATCATTTTCAAAATAATTCTTACAATTTAAAAATATGTTATGCCTTTAAATTGCCTGCAAAAGCTCTCAAAAAATAACTAAATCAGTCAGTCTTGCAGATTCATACTATTTTCGCCGTAGGGTAAATGAAGTTTTGGTGACGTTAGTGCAACTTTGCAATCAATTATTTTCCTGACTCCAAACAGAGCGCCCATTCCCAACGTTGTCACAACATTATGGTAACCTTGTGAAGTGTTAACCATCTAGATACTGACAGAGACCACGTTGCTTAACTCCGGCGATCATACAAGAAATCTTCTCAAATACAAGCCTCAGCATATTCAGTAAGACTTTACGCACATGCATTACGTATGAATGAAGACGTTTCTATATACGCACTCCAATTCTCATCTATTTATATTTTTCCTGTTTAGTTTAGGCAACAAAAATGCTAATTTTACAATATTGTTTGTAATGTCATTCCTATTGCCTACCCGAGAAAACATCTCATGTCAACCACAATACTATCAGTACAATATCTCCCTCACATAAATATCTCTCTCTCACTAAACTACTACAGACTCCCGGCAGGTGATTTTCATGATGACTACAACCTTGACCTCTTCAAATCTAGGGTTAACAGTTATTTTTCCTACATGACCTCATGAACTGCAGTTTTTGCTTTATCTTACTATCAAACGACGCCACAGAGTAACCATCTACCTTGAGTGGCTCAACATGGTTAACATTGGTAGAAATAAAAAAAGATATTAGGTTGGTGCAAAAATAATGTCGTTTTTGACGTTCAAGATCATGTAAAAAAAACGACATTATTTTTGCACCAACCTAATAAATTAAAATAAACATCATCTCAAACAGATATTTGACAGACATTTTGTTAATATGAGAGGCACCGGCATATTTATTTCTTCTCTAATTGAAGAATCGTGTTTGTCTAACAAGTGTTTAAAGTGAAGGATTCAAAAGAAAATTGTTTATCAAACGCTTTTCGAGGAAATAAAAAAAAACAGATAGCAGAGCCCTGAGACGCGGAAGGGATCTTAAGCTTGTCATGCAAGTAAATAGGATAAGGTAGTTCAATTCTCACGAAAAGCCACACTACCGTGACTTCGTCAAAACCTCTAAGACTGGATTTGAACGCCTGCCTTAGAGTGTTGGTTAGCCAACTGGCCACAGAGACGTATTTGATGACGTAGTGAGTTCGACAATCGCTAGGCTTAGTGGATACTGATGTGGTCTGAAACTGAACCGAGGCGCGAAACTGGTAGTCACCATGCAGTGTGTTCATTTCTATGCACACACTGTTTATATGTGTGAGCTATCTTTCTCCAATATTATGTACTCTTCCCCACCAAGAAAATACAACAAATTTCAACAATACAATCGTGGTCATCGAAACTTGCTTGTTAGCCATTGTCCCATAGTGTGTTTTTGATGCCAGCAAACACTCGTTGCCAGTTTTGTGATGCCAACGAATACTCGTTATCACTTTCGTAATGCTCGTTGTAGTAGAGACTTTGTAATCGCAGATACAACTATAGTAACGCCGTTGAACAATACTGGAATCAGGCGCCTTCGAATATCACTCGAACTAATAGTACTTGCTTGATAATACTCGCCCGAATAGTAATTCGTATAGTGATCCGAATAGAGAAATAGTATAGTGAATAGAGTAGAGAATAGCGGTCCGTATAGTAATAGAGAGGAGAGGAGAAATATTGCAATCAGTTAGACGCCAAGCTACTATCTACTTATGCGTTTCTCTCATGGTCACGTGATCCGCTTAATTCAATAATGGGATCGCCTGTGTTTGCTCACTGGCGATCTATGTTCAAACTCAAGTGTCGGCACAACACTTTATTCCTATATAACAATGTGGCACCCTTACACGCTAAGCTTAGCTTCGTTTAACACAATGATACAATCAATCTCACGACTTTGTTGCCATGGTACCGTTATCCAACGCTGAGACGAGTACTACACCCTCCATGTAGAGTATAGCGCCACAGCCCGAACACGTTAGTGTTACTGTGGTTTCTGTCACGAGTAGGTTTTTGCAGGATGGAGTTTCCAGTACCAATCTGAACCGGTTTTGAATTCAGAGTTATTCTTCTACTGGTAAATCAGTTGCCAATCAAGATCTGAGATTCCAATATGGTCTGTGGGGAGTGGGGAGGAGAAATGGACTCATAGGTTTCCATAGATTATACGTGAGAAAGTGAACGCAACAACCTCGGCCGAAATTTTACGCGCCGATAATTACTATGCTACGCGCACACCCATTGCTGAGGCGTACTTAAATGCTAACCTTAGAATACAAAACCATAAGTAATGCTTACAAAGCGTCGTTTGCTAACTCTTAACCCCACTCGGAGACTCGTAAACTTTTCAGTCGGTCGACATGAGATATTTATTAGACTCAGCTTTCTGTTGTAAACACCAAATCCCTGTTGCATATAACGAAGAACCTAACTACAATATTTCGTTTTGCCGTCAAAGTCTTCATGTTATTCGGAGGAAAAAGAAAAGGATTTTCTGATTATTAAATTATATTTGTTTATCCTTTTTAGAACAAATAAAGTTTCAGAAAACTATTTTTTTTTAAAACATTTTTTTAATATATGGTGATGAAGTATAGCAAAAAATGGCGATAATATCGTTGATATTAGTAATTTCAAAACAAAACCACTTTCCAGTCACTTTAAATTAGTATTTTCCTTACTGGAAATATAAAATTTAATTTATTAACGAGGCGAAATAATGGATAGCGCTTCGGATTGAGGAATCGGAGAGCCGAGTTCGAATTCCAGTCGAATCCATTAAATTCACTTACGTGCTAATACCCTTGAGAAAGGTATGAATCCTCTTCTTCTCCCTCCCCCCAGCTATGGCTAAATAGCAGGGCATAGGGGGTTGATTGGATGGCAACTGGTCTACTGAAGAAAGAAATGGCAACCTGGAAAGCGTGAAAAAAATCGTCAGTTATAATCGCCTAAGCGTGTATCACGCATAACTGACTGAATGACTTTTTTAAATTCATTTTAAAACTTAGGTATCACTTTTCTGTGGAGGTACTTAATTTATGGTAAATTCTCTCGATAAAGTCGATACATTGCTACTCATTTGTATTACCCCCCCCCCATTCATGCTTTCTTCATTAAAGCACCATACACACACAGAAACACACACAGTCCCAGATCCCCCAGAGGTACACTTACAGAAAACTAACAATAGCGCTTAATAAAGCCATCTGTTAGCCCGCAAGCTCTGCTTGAGTTTAATGCCTTCGAGGTTACGCATTTTTTCTCCTTATCAACTAAAGTGAGCGCATTCAAAAGATCTCACTGCCTTGTGACTCACCAAACAGCAAATACTAAAAAAGGAAATCGTATTTTTAAACCTATAAAACTTCAAGAAAAAGGAAAGAGTTAACTAAATAAAATTCCGTAATGGATAAAGTAAGCAGGTCAAATATTATGGGACAAGACAAATTTAGAGAAAAAGAATTACAATACTAAATGCGTGAATTCTGTATTTCAGTACTTAACTTTGATTCCCACAATAGACAGTCATTGTTACTTCTATAATGTAGTCAGAAATAATAATAATAATAATAATAATAATAATAATAATAATAATAATAAATAGTAATAATAAAATAAATAACAATAATAAATAACAATAAATAATATTAAATAATAATAAATATTGAACAATAATAAATAATAATAATAAAATTAATAATAAATAATAATAATAAAATAAATAATAATAAATAATATTAAATAATAATAATAAATAATAATAATAATGATGAATAATAATACAAGAAATAATAAATAAACAATAATAAATAACAATAATAAATAATAATAAATAATAATAAAATAAATAATAAATAATACTAATAAACAATAATAATAAATATTAATAATAAAATAAATAATAATAAATAATAATAATAAATAATAGTAAATAATAAATAATATTAAATAGCAATAAATAATAATAAATAATGAACAATAATAAATAATAATAAAATAAATAATAAATAATAATGATAAATAATAAATATTATTAGTAAAATAAAGAATAAATAAACAATAATAAATAATAATTAATAATAATAATAAAATAAATAATAAATAATAATAATAAATAATAATAATAATAATAAATAATAATAATAATAATAAAGTAAATAATAAATAAATAATAAATAACAATAATAATAAATAATAATAATAATAAATAATAATAAAATAAATAATGATTAATTAATAGTAATAATAATAATAATGGTAATGAGGAAAGAAGAAGAAATAATAATAATAATAATAATAATAATAATAATAATAATAATAATAATAATACAAAGTATCTCTCATGTAGTCAGAAATCATACAAGGTATTATGACAGGTAAATTTCATTAGAAATAAAGAAGCGTGCTGAAATGCTATATAATATTTATCCTTCTAAACAATTGGCAATTTCCTTACAGATTATGATACTTAACGCAAAAGAAATGTGGTTAGACAGAATGGTAATAATAATGGCAATTAATTATTGGCATTCATTGACCGAGCAGCCAGTGCTAGTGTCAGTTGAAATTTAAAAACTCTTTCACTGAAAACAGTTTTTCAGGAAAATAGGTTTCTCAAGTTCAGTAGCTGTTAACACTCTTTCCAGTATTGATGGGGTTTTCCTTCCTAACCTTTTATTGGAAGTAGTGTGCGACATTAGCATCTTGATAATGACATTATTTTCTCTTCGAGTTATATGTCCATTTTAAATGTTGCTGTTGTTGAAAGTCCTTTCTCTCAAGGATTGAACATATGAGCTTTCAAGGAGGTTTTAAGGGAAATGAGGAGAGGGACACGTGTACTTAGAATTAGAAAAACAGTTGAAATATTTGGAACGCATGATGAGGAAAGAAGGTTTGTAGAATTTAACACTCACAGGATATATTGAAGGCAAAAACAAACAACGGATAACCTTCCTAAGGATATATATATATATATATATATATGTGTGTGTGTGTGTGTGTGTGTGTGTGTGTGTGTGTGTGTGTGTGTGTGTGTGGAGCGAGAGAGAGAGAGGAGAGAAAGAGGGGAGAAAGAGTGTAAGACTGAGAGAGAGAGAAAGAGAAAAATCAAAACCCCTCGTGTATGCATTTACTAGTTTAACAAATTTACTAGTTTAACAATGGTGAAAGGAAAACAAGTGACTCCCATGTTTAGGTCCATTCGGCACATAATTGGACATTATTCCTCTCTTTGGAATGACCATTACAAAAAATTATATAGTAACAAATATATATAAGAAAAAGTAAACGCTTTCTTTGTCTGCGCCATAATGCGCAATATACGTGAATGAATAATTTTAGTTACTCTACGTTTTCATGGACCGATGCCTCATCACGATTAGCCCAGGCTTGCTGGGAGATGAATGATTTTATCGCGTCACCATCTCTAGAATTGTTGCCAACCATAAGCTATCGGGGCCAGCTTTTCCTACTTATTAACCCATAGTTGTGGGACAGAAGATGTATTCATAGCTTTCTCAAGGTATTTGCGCGTAGGTGAATGTAACCAACTCGAGTGGAATTCGAACACTGCTCTCAATTTCTCATTCGGAGTCGCTATCCAGAGCATCACATACCCTTGATGTAAAGATCGACACAGCAGAAAAAGAAAGGTAATTGATGGCTACTGTGTTTTCAAAACAGAAGGGAGTCATAGTGTTGAAGCTTTTGTTTGTTATAACTTTAGAACAATCATAAATGCGGACCCATTCGCGAGAGTGTATGCCTTTCAACGTGATGTAATGGTTAGCAAGCTTGTCTCGCTAGAACAATTACGACTGTATAGCAAGTTCGATGCTCACTGAATGTCCCATATTTCCGGCCTTGTCCCACATCTAAGTTACGCTTAGAAAATCACCATACGCGCGAGTATTGTCAAAGGAACATTCAATTCAGGCTACACTCGTAGATGAACGGTATTCTTTTGTAACACTGTAGTAGCTTAAAGGCCTGACAAGATACCACGAAATATAGCTGGTAAACATTGACCTACTCTGATGCCTTCAGACTCTCATGTTTGGTTCCATAGAAGAGGCAGTCAGGAAGTTTTTACGAGGCCAGTATACATAACTAATTCAAAGGGGGGGGGCACTACGACTGAGAAGGAAGGAGACTATGAGCCAGATTTTAAATCCTGAAATTTTTTAATTCATGATATTCTTTGTGTGCTTCTATTGTTAAACTTATTGTAACACAAAAACAAAAGGGTTTTGCTTTTTAACAGATCCCTGTATTATGACAGAGAAGGAATGAGATCATATTGAGAACTAAATTTGGAATCCTGGAACATTTTGTGTTCATTTTGGTAAACTATTAAATCTGTTGTAATTAAAGGCATTTTTACCGATGCAAGGAATATTGTCATCATCAGTTTCCTATATATCATCAGCTACATCAATAAAAAAAAATATCATCAACCACTATAACGCTGACGACAAGAACCCATCACTCTTGCTCCAACAAGTAAGATCGCATTATTAATTCAATCACTAAATACTACTTGGTGAATACTTTGTTTCAATGCGCGCGTCGGCGTGTGTGTGTCATGTGCCTCTCGTAAAGTAGTCGAACGTCTTGAAATGCTAATGTATCAAACGGTCACTGTCACCTTTCATGTTTCGAGAACTTTCTGGGTGGTCAGTCCTTTTAGAGGGCCGATTGCTTGATCTCTTGTTCAAGCCTAAGTTAAATCTACATCACAAGAAGATCAGACAATTCACCGGAAACGCTGTAACATTACACGCCATCTTTTCTAGCTAGGTATGCGGGAAAAATAAGCTACTTCAAGTGGCGTTTATTTTAGAATCTTTAAGGAAAACTCGTGAAAAAATAACATACCTCGGTCGGAGATTCGAACAAGGATCGGTATTCTATCAATACTGATGGTTGGGATATGCTGGTAGCGTAGCAGTTATCAGCATTGGAAGTTGAATCAGCGGCCTCGTCTTTCGCATTTACTTTCACGCAAATACCTTTAGAAAAGCTATGAATCTATGTCTTCGCCTTCTATCAATGGGCTAAATAGCAGAGTAGAATTTTGTTTTCTAACCTTTTTTTGTCTTCTAACTTTTTTTGTTTTCTATTCATTTTTTAATTTTCTAACTCTTATGGGATCTTACCTATAACGACAGAGTGAATTCTTTCTGACACTATAAATACTGCGCCTCTCAAAAGAGACGGAACGAGTCGAGACGGAATCGAGTCGAGCCAATAGTATTTCACTCCAAACCAGACTGACAGTCATACTAACACCGTCAATATCTTCTATTATTACTCTGTGTAATATATCTTTGTTATTTCTACTCTTGTGTTCGTGTTGTTCTTCCTTGGTCCTAACCTTGAACCATAACAGTGGCGACGAGGATATTAGACCATAACAGTGGCGACGAAGATATTGAAGAAACGAATTCTATGCGGAGAATCCCCAAAAAAGGATTGAAGAAAAGAATTCTACAATTCGAGCAGCAACAGAAAAACGAAGAGGAGCATCTTGAACTACAAGAATGGTCCATTTGCTGTAACTGTCTACTACAATCAAATAGTAAAAATTCGCTATCTCTCCTGATTCTTGGTTTGCCAATAAGAAACTCATTCGCACTCTGACATCTCCTGTTTATCCTTCTGCAGAGTAACATGCCGCTTTCATAACTAGTAGAAAAGCTAGTGGCGGACCCGGTTCAGACGCCGCCCCCACTTCCATGTGGTAGGTTTTACTGGGTAGGTTTTACCAGTAGCAGCTCTATTCTGACCTGACCTAATATGCATATATACTTACGTTTTTGAGATAAAAAGTCAAACTATTATATAAAAAAAGAATGCTCGATATTTATTGATTTTGACTTCTAGTATGGCTCAAGGCTACACGGGTAGAAGGTAAAAAGATTGTATTATGCAATTTCCAAGTAGGAACGGTGTACCCACTTACTTGCCTTGAAAAAAAACTTGTATTTGAAATTTTGAACTTTTACTAAGCATCGAACACCATCCACTGGCGTCGGTGGAAAAGTTGCAACTCCATCAGCCAGCCAAGGATAATCTGCAAATAGAGTGAGAGTACTTTAGATTCCCAAATGCCTGAAATGGTTCTGCTTTTAACAATTATTGTAGGACATTTGAAAGGTTTAACTTTGACCTCTTCCCAATTTAATTTTGACCTCTTGCCAATTTAACTTTGCCAATTTTCGAAACCATGTGCCTTATTTAGCTTCATTTTTTTATTTATTTAGATTTGGATTCAGAAATTGAAATCAAATTTTAATCTCCCCTAGCATAGTGCCCGTGGATAGAATATGTGCGGTCTGCGAAACATGTAACAGACAGTTATATAGCTATCGCCATCAACTAACGATATGTTCAAATTTTCACTTCTTCTTCTTCTTCTTCTTCTTCTTCTTCTTCTTCTTCTTCTTCTTCTTCTTCTTCTTCTTATCATTATTATTATTATTATTATGATTATTATTATTATTACAATTTTATTTCCTTTGATTTCTGGTGTGTACACATTTCTTTCCGTGTCCCATCCAGGGACCTAAGGTTAGAGGTGGCATATTTTACATAGACAAAGGTGTGGGCTGTACTCGTGAGAACAATGTTTTGTATTTCTTTAAGCCATGGGCTTCCAGGAATCCCTTCGATTAGTATACTGGGATCGTTTCCAACCAATCCAAGGGCTCCCATTACAACGGGGATTGTTGATGTTCCCATGTGCCACGTTTTTGAGATTTCGATTTCAAGGTCCATGTATTATAATTTTTGTTTATTATCATTATTATTATTATTATTACTTAATACTAGGTACCTCCACAGATTTGGTAAAAAAATGAGCATACCATGATGAAAAAATGCCACAAACTTAATAAAAACAAAGTTTTATCATCAACATCTTTAATGTATTATTAAGAAGAAAGACCAAAGTATTTTTTGATTATTATTCTCCACAACTTCCCGCCCTTTGTAGCTCTTTGTAAATTTAGTCAATTCGCTATCTCTCCTGATTCTTGGTTTGCCAAACTCATTCGCACTCTGACATCTCCTGTTTATCCTTCTGCAGAGTAACATGCCGCTTTCATAACTAGTAGAAAAGCTAGTGGGGGACCCGGTTCAGACGCCTTTTTAAAACGTTTGAAATTTTCGTTTAAAATCTTGTTGTTCTTGCGTCAGCGAGGGGACCAAATATTAATATAAGATATTCAAGCATCGTTTTAGAGTTGAAAAATACATTGATTTGGAAATTCTTGCTAAAATCAAATAATTGTCGAATTTTGATGAAACGTTTTTAGAAAGCCTTGGTAAAAACATTTTTTTTACTTTGTCACACTCCTCACACACACACACACTTATTTAATATGAAATTTTTAGAATTAATTTTTGAATAGCTTAATGTTTATATTAGTTATACGAATAACTCCTTGGAGAATTTAAATCATCAATTTATTTTGTAAAACAGAACCGTAAATCTGCTCTGAATCGTAAACTAAAAAATACAATAAAACTAAGACATTATTTAATGAGAAAAGCTTTTAATTGCTTTTATAAGATATATTATGGAACACTATTGTCTTAAGAAAAACAATTTTTCGATGAATAATGAATTTTTACGAGAATTGTTTTCATTTTTTAAATTTTAATAATTTATAAAGTTTTAAATCTTTTAATTTTTTGTATTAATATGTACCAGTTAGTTTCTATTGTTATAAAGTAAAATCTATATTTACTAATCATAAATTGAAAAGCTCACTACAGTTCAGTGAATTACAATATTTTAAAAAGAATTTTGAATTTTTTTTAGTGGATATGCGCGAATTTTTTCAAATACGGACATCTATACACGACATAATCAGAAAATAAGAGCGAAAACTATAGTAAATTTAAAACAGAAGTACCTAAAATTCAGTATAACATTAGATTACCGAAAATATTTTCCTAAATTTTTAAGATTATTGGGTAGTTAAAATTTATAGAAAATAGGCGCTCATGTTATAGTCATTAAGTATTTTTCACCGATAATCTACCGTATAAAAAATTAGATAAACTTCAGTCAGTCAAGACCTTAAATAAGCACCTATCACCGTGATAAAAATGCATTTCTGCGATATTTTTTAAACCCAAAGTAAGATTTGTTTCAATTCAGATTAATTAAACTTTAAATCAGCTAATATATCTCAAATAAACTTTTAGAAAGTATATTTTATTTTTGAAAGATTTTTTTTTAATAGATTTTTTTTTAATTACACTGTGATGACAGATGGATAAAAATGGCGCTAAAATTATTTCAAAACAGAAACTCCTTTCAGTCAATTTAAATTAGTTATGAAACACAACAAAGTATTTTGCTTATTCGAAATATAAAATTTAATCTATTAACTGAAATTAAAACTAAAATAAAAGCTTCAAAAAAGTTTTTTTTTTTTTCATTTTAAAACATTCATTTCAAGCCTTTGGTATCGCGTTTCTGTGGAGACACCTTCTTAATACTTAGCTTAGTTTCTGGCAGGAATCTGTCTCCATTCCGTTACTTCTTCCGAATTTCTTCGGAATGCAATGTTATGCTTACATCAAAGCATAGCTAACAATTATCAATCGAAACGTTTTATATAGCAATAGATTTCTTTGTTCTTAATCGTTGGTAATAAAGTTAATTATTTAATAAATGTTCAACACATTCGTTCAGCATTGTTAATATTGTAATAGATTAAGGTGAGGGTGCGTGTCACAGTTATCATTGTGGAGTTAGGCTTTACGTCTTACTGCTGGGTTTAGAATTGAGTAGAAAGTGGATTTTATGATAAAGAATTTGGTATTTTACGTGACTTCAGTCGTTTATTTTTCGGCTATAAAATAACACTGTCCCGGACGTAGATATTTTTAGACTCACAACGAGAATTTTGGCAAGTGGCACAAATATTCAAGTATTACATACGACATTGAAAGAAAGAAAGAAAGAAAGAAAGAAAGAAAGAAAGAAAGAAAGAAAGAAAACGAATGAATGAATGGATGGACGAGCGAAAGAATGAACGAAAAAAGAAAGAAAGAATTAATGAAAGAAAGAAAGAAAAAGAAAGATGACGAACGGAAAGGGAAAACGAACGATCGAAAATGCTGCGACAATCATAGCGTCTGAGGAAAAGAAAAAAAAAAGAAAGAAAGAATGAAAACGAGTGAAAGAAATAAAGAATGAATGAATGAATAAATGAATGAAAACGAATGAATGAATGAAATAATGAATGAAAGAAAGAAATAATGAAATCGAATGGATGAACGAACGAACGGAAAAAGAAAGAAAGAAAGAATGAAAGAAAGAAAGAAGAAGGTGACGAACGGAAAGGGAAAAAGAACGAAAATGGTGAAAAATGCTGTGACATTGATAATGTGTGTGGAAAAGAAAGAAAGAATGAATGCATGAACGAATGAAAAAATGAAAGAAAGAAAACGAATGAATGAATGAACGAACTAACGAAAGAAATAATGAAAGAAAGAAAGAAAGAATGAAATCGAATGAATGAATGAATGAACTAACGAAAGAAATAATGAATGAAAGAAAGAATGGAATCGAATGGATGAAAGAACGAACGGAGAAAGAAAGAAAGAAAGAAAGAAAGAAAGAAAAAGGTGACGAACGGAAAAGAAGAAAGAAAGAAAGAAAGAAAGAAAGAAAGAAAGAAAGAAAAGGTGACGAACGGAAAAGAAGAAAGAAAGAAAGAAAGAAAGAAGAAGGTGACGAACGGAAAAGGAAAAAGAACGAAAATGGTGAAAAAAGCTGCGACATTTATAATGTGTATTTGAAAACAAAGAATGAATGCATGAACGAATGAAAAACATGAAAGAAAGAAAACGAATGAATGAATGAAAAAAAGAAAGAATGAATGAATGAATGAAAGAAAGAATGAAAATGAATGGATGTATGAACGAAAGATAGAAAGAAAGAAAGAAAGAAAGAAAGAAAGAAAGAAATGAATGAATGTAATTAAATATTAAAAACATAAAGTGATGTAGAAGGAAAGGAAATAAGTGATTATATCAAAACAAGTAGGAAAATAATGAAATGTGTGAAATGGAGTTGAATAAACTATCGCATAAAAAGAAAGAAATCAAAACAAACGAATAGAAAATATAAAGTGAAATGAAAAAAAGAAAGATAGATAAGGAACAGACTGAAATAGATAGATAGATAGATAGATAGATAGATAGATAAGGTACAGACTGAGATAGATAGATAGATAGATAGATAGATAGATAGATAGATAGATAGATAAGGAACACACAGACACAGATACACACACACACATATATATATATATATATATATATATATATATATATATATATATATATATATATATATATAGCCATCATTTAGCTTGAGAGAACATTTTAAACCAGGAGAGTGTTCATAATTTAGTCTATCTCTATCTATCTATCTATCTATCTATCTATCTGGACACTTCGACGTGGTGTAATGGTTTTTAGAAGCTTGTCTCGCTAGATCAATTATGTAAGTTCGATCCTCATTGGGTACTCCATACTTTCGGATTTGTGCTACATCATAGCTACGCTTAGAAAATCCATATATGCCTGGGAACTTCGACGTGGTGTTATGGCTAACAAATTTGACTTACTCGATTAATTACGACTGAGTAGCGAGTTCGACCCTCTTTTGGTGCGCCATACTTTCAGCCTTGTACCACATCTAAGCTGCGCTTAGCAAATCAATTTCTAATTTGTTCATGTCATTCTTTCTCAGCCTTTTAATATCTAATCATATCTATTTCTCTCGATTTTTTCTGCCTATCTATCTATCTCTCTCTCTCAATATATATATATATATATATATATATATATATATGCATACATATCAGTCTTTACATAACTTAGTTTATTTTTTGCTTTTCTCTTATTCAATCTCATACGCACGCACAGACATCTATATTTTATATAGTGATATAGTTTAGACGTGGCAGAAGGGCGAACGTATGGGAAACACAGTGAGGATCGAACTATTCAGTCGTAATTGATGTAGGGAGACGAGCACGCTAATCACTGCATCAAATCTAAGTGCCCCCACACTTTATATTTATATATATATATATACAAAAAACTGTTAAAACTGACACACAAAGGGCACTCAATGTTTATTTTCATTAAACAGACCAACATTTTCTTTACAACTGCAATTAAGATAACTTTAGGTAATGACCATTTGCACCTACGTATTTTAATTTAAAAATTCGCATGATTTTTCAAACTGTTTACGTTATCAGTTATATATATATTTTATATTTAGAATTATGATAACTTTAGTTATATATATATATATATATATATATATATATATATATATATATATATATATATATATATATATATATATATATATATATATATATATATATATATATATATAATATATGTATGTGTGTGTGTGTGTGTGTGTATATATAGGAATCGGAGAACCGAGTTCGAATTCAAGTCAAATCCATTACATTCATTTACGTGGTAATAACCTTGGGAAAAGTGTCAAACCTCTTCTTTCTCCAGCTATGGGTAAATACCAGGACAGACTGGGTTCTATAGCCTTGGATGGCAACTGGTCTAGGAGAAAGACAACTCTGAATTCAAAAACTGTGGAGGGTCGTTTGGGGACCTTGTGGCACTAGGTCTCTGTATTCGGCCATTCAAAAAGTGTAGATGGTCCTGCACGAAACCTTCAGCACTATAATCAAATCTCATGTGTTGTTGTCAGGCTGTCGGTTTCCTAGGAACTGGTCTGTTTGACCCTCATACGTCGAATTCGACGGGAGAGTCGAGTATATATATATATATATATATATATATATATATATTGCTGTAAAGACATTTATATTTATACATTTATATTTAAAACAACTACAAAAAATACACTAACTTTATAAATATTTTATCCTTTGTAGTCCCGATTAAAAAATCTTGAATAGCGGAACCGAAACCGGTTGTTTTCCTTTTTCATTTCATACATTTATGCATATATATATATATATATATATATATATATATATATATATATATATATATATATATATATGTTATTGTTGTTTTTAATTATGCCAAGTAATATTCAGCCAAAGGTTTTACAGCAATACTCAAGTTCTGTACCGCTAAGAATGTTTTTATATATATATACATATATATATATATATATATATATATATATATATATATATATATATATATATATATATATATATGAATTATTTAAAAAAATAGAAAGATGTTCACTCGAATTCCAGCTGCGCTCAACACGCAAAAATTGGAATAAACGTACCTACTAGTATTCATAACAACACAAAAAAGCATCTTAAACAGTCAGACATGAAGAGAAATTAAAACATCCCACCCTTGAAATTTGCTAAAGTGGCCGAAAGTGTTTGGGACAATGGACAATAAAGGCAATTTTAGCACTTTCTTACGCCCATCAAATGGAATAATGTAAGAAGTAATTAAATTTCACTTGTCTGTCTCATTCAACGAAACATGTTTAAAAGGAATATTTCTACGTATACATATATATATATATATATATATATATATATGTGTGTGTGTGTGTGTGTGTGTGTGTGTGTGTGTGTGTTTATATAGATAGATAGATAGATAGGTAGATAAATAAATAAAGGAGATAAACACAACTTTTTGTGTGTCTACATATTTGTTATTTAATCTGCTATCTTTTACTGGCGCACTCACATATATATCTACATATATATTTTATTAGCCTATACCACATTATTTTATTATATATATATATATATATATATATATATATACATATATATATATATATATATATATATATATATATATATATATATATATACAGACTATACCAAAATTATTTGCTGTATATCTGCTCTGTTATAATAAATACATTGAGATCTTTCTGTGGATCAGTTTTAATATCAGTAATAATACTAAGATCCGCATGGATTATATACCAACGGATCTATTATCTGTACTATATATATATATATATATATATATATTAAATTGAAAAAATTAAATCATCCTTGATAATGGCTAAAAGTACAGCCAAAGCACTCGGAATTAAAGAACATTTCGACAGTTTCTATACAGTCTGTGTCCAAAAAAGAAAACACTTGTTCGCTCACAAGGAAAATTAAATAATAAAGCCTAATCGTAGTACCTTTCCGTCGTTTTTAATGAAACATGCATATATATAAATGTCAGTTATGTGCCATGCGTGATGCACGCTTCGGCGATTATGTATCTTTCGATACATGACTGACGAGGCAAATGTTTTCCCAAGGTAAGTAGGCCAGTTACCATCCAAGGCTATAGAACCTGGTCTGTCCTGCTATTTACCCATAGCCGGTGGATGGAGTAGAAGAGTATTTATACCTTTCTCAAGGATATTAGCACGTATGTTAACGTAATGGATTCGACTAGAATTTGAACCCAGTTCTCTGATTCTTCAATCCGAGCCCCTATCCATTACTCCACATATATATAACCAAATTACTCTAAATTTGCATGTTCTAATATGTAACAGTTTATATGTTTATATATATATATATATATATATATATATATATATATATATATATATATATATATATATATATATATATATATATATATATATATATATATATATATATATATATATATATATATATATATATATATATATATATATATATATATATATTACTCTAAATTTGCATGTTCTAATATGTAACAGTTTATATATATATATATATATATATATATATATATATATATATATATGCATAAATGAAGGATTGCTGCTTAAATAGTCTATCACACACACACACACACATATATATATATATAAAGAGAGAGAGAGATAGAGGAGAGAGACAGACAGAGACAAATATATATATATATATATATATATATATACATATATATATATATATATATCAATTATGTAGTGCTTGTTCAATTTATATAACGTAAATCATTCATATAATTTTTCGTATGAATGATTTCAGTTATATATATATATATATATATATATATATATATATATATATATATATATATATATATATATATATATATATATAAACTGTTACATATTAGAACATGCAGATTTATAGTAATTTGGTTATATATATGTGGAGTAATGGATAGCGGCTCGGATTGTTCTAATATGTAACAGTTTATATATATATATATATATATATATATATATATATATATATATAGAGAGAGAGAGAGAGAGAGAGAGAGAGAGAGAGATAGACTCGATGAGTTACTTAATTATGATATATATATATAGATATATATATATTTTTATGTATATATAAAGAGCTATAGACGAGAAGAGATAGAGAGAGAAAGAGAGAATGAGAAAGAGACAATGATAGAAAAGCAAAGATAAAGTTATTACTCTGTTTTATATCTCCTCATCTGTTTCTCTATTTACCTATTTCCATTTTCAAGTGGAGCTATTACGCACATCTCAATTTCTATGCAAATTAAAATATCGCAACGTCTTCCCGTTCCAATAATTCACAGTCATTTCCGTTCCCCGCCTCCTTCTCCATTATCCCTCCATTCCTCTTCTACTGTAGTTAGCACTCACGTTCGTCCGTCCTCCTCAGGTGCGCTGAATGTCCCATCACATATCCCCACGGGGATTTGAATAGCCTCTCAAGTGCCCATTCTCTGACATCGTCCATTTTCAGGGATCGTTCGGTGTCCGCCTGTCGTCTGGAGCACTCTCCTCTTCTCTTCCTATAAAATATATATGCAGTTTACCTCCAGGCAATTGGTTACTTACATTAAGATAGACAACTTGTTTTAAAAGAATAAAATAATAACTCGGAAGTCAGAAAAAATTGTAGAGAGAGAAGGATAGAATAAAAGAGAAGAGGAGGTGTGGGGAGCTACCGTAAACAATATTCAACGAAAATAAATGTTCCGATATAAAAATCTAGAATTTCGAATGCTGATTTTCAAAGGTGTTTTTTTTTTTTTTTTTTACTAATTCTTTACCCATACAAGGCCCAAGAGTCACTCAATGTAGAAGGATACAGAATGAGGTTGTTAAATGAACATAAGAGGTGGAGGTAAGAAATATGAATATGAAGGGAAAATAACGGTTGGTCCTCGACTTGAAGAGATTAAGATTGTATCGATCGGGAAAGCATCCTCTCTGGAGCCTGTTCCACATAGTAGCTGCACTTGGGAAGACGCTGTCAAATGAAACTTCCTTCTTACCAACGGAGTGCAACGAGAATCGGGAGCGATTCATCCAAGTGAAGGTATTTGAGAGTAGTGTAAGCTCATCTTAATAATTAATTATCAATCGTGTGATTTTTTTTTTATTCGTCAAAAACGTTGTATCGGCGACATTCGCACATCTGACATTCTTGCTCAAGTTTTTTTTATTATTTCCGTTTTTTTCCTAGGGTTCTTAACTGAACCTTTGAAAGAAAGTCTCTTTGTTGCTATCTGTGGAATTAACATTTCTGCTACCAAATGGTTCGTAAGTGATAAGGGTATTTTATTTCCGGATTGAAAATCAGCCTCGGAATGCAGCCGGCGATTTGGGGTTATTTTAGGTCTGTTGAATATTTACAGTGTTTGATGCAACTTGGATGGAATGTCGTTCGGTCCCTCCAGAATAATTAAAGGATATCGGTAAAGAATATATGTATATTATTCCATCAGTAATTTTTTCTGATATTTACTGACAACTATTTGGCCCAAAACAGCACCCACGTTTTTAATCATTTCACCCCACGAGGACGCGAAGCGGGGTTGCAGACAGTGAAAGAGTTTGAAAATACTATAGTGGGGAGGATTGGTGCCATGTCTAGTTCCAACGTTCTTAAGGACACATGGCAGAGTGGATAAAGACGTTGGTTACATCCAGTGACAGGACCCAAAGATTTGTGAGTTCAATACCTGGTTAAGGCAGTGGAGAACTTGGAGAGGGGAATTAACAGGAGATAACTGATAACTGACATTCATTTGACATGGCACGTGAAAGTAGAATATTCTTCCCCAGCAAGCGAAATAAAGGGATCATTTCGACATTCCAACCACCAGAAGAAAGCCGGAGCGTACATCTGTCGAAACATTGTGATAAATATGGCAACAAAGATGAGGACAATAGTCCGAATAATGTAAATATTGTAAATAATAATCTTCCAAACAACTAGTATAAAATACCGACTGGACTAATTCAGTCAATTCAATTCGAAACGTATATTAAAAAGTGAAAAATAAAAATAAGACATTTTTCTCGTCTTAAACCATGTTGCACATTTATAAATTTACCATTCGCCTGTTCCTTGAATAATATTGCCATATCTGGTCTGGTGCTCCTGTTGTGCCCCTCGAGATACTTGACAGTACCTTGAGAAGTGTTTGCACTGCAACGGATCCTGACCCCTTGCTCTAGTAGTATTATCCCGCCTTGCTTGGAGTGAGGCGATTGTTGTTACATTTAGATCTTTGAAGACTGTAGGTGGCAGGGAAGCTAGAAATCGGATGGGAGTTCTATAGGCGAGAAAGTAAGTATTCGAATACAACATACGGTCGCATCAAGCTAGTTCAACAGATGCCAGGTCAAGTTCGTCAAGAATCTCGAGATATGTAGTAGGAAAACCAAACCAGATATTTTTTTTTAAATCATTGCACCCCAAACAAGGCAATAAAACCACTGACGCAAGGGATTTACTGAGCCCTAGAGAATATGAGAAAAAATCTATTAAGAATAGAGGACAATAAAAGAACAGGAATTAAGAAGACAGCAGATAACGAATGACATTGCATATAAATTTTTGAAGATCAAAGTTGACTGGGAAGCAAGAAGCCGGAAGAGATTTCCACAAGTGAGAAGTGTGATAGAAGAAACTGTTAGCATAGAACTTACGGTTACATCTAACCATTTGAACTGTAATATGATGAGAACTTACCGCCAATCTGGTACTACGCTTAAAATTCATAAAGTCTGGGTACCATAGAGGAAAGTTCTTCAGAATAATAACCATAAAATTATTTATAGAAAAGGCACAGGGAGCTACTTTTCAGTAGTGAGAAAGTGACTGAAGCCGTATTGCTAAGGTCATGACTAATAACATTACAGATTCACTTTGGATTTTATCGAGAATATCTAAATATATAGCAGCAATATTCAAAGCATCGACGAATGGTAAACTTATAAAGATGTAAGATAGATTCTAACACGACACAGTGAACCAACCAACTTTCCTAGCAGTAGACCTAGCAATTGATTCGATATAATCTTTCCACTTCATGTTAGCGGGAAGCGTTAATATGGCAGCAATATTCAATGCGAATGGGTAGATTTATGAATGTGCAAGATGGATTATCACGAGAAAAATTATCTGTCACAAACATCATTATCATCATCATCACCTTGACTTTTGTAATCGTAGGGGTGGGGATACGAATGCAGAAGCCACACTGAATCTTCTACGCAACGGTCTATCAACGGCAGCCATTAGCAATTCTGATATAGTCATATTTGTCCATTGTTTAACATTGTCCAACCAGTTTTTTATTCCTTGGCGTTCTCTCCTACGTCAACCTTCAACGTTACCTTGCATGATGGTCTTCCACAAGATGTCGTGCCTTGTAATGTTTCCAAATCACGCCATTTTTCTCCGTTTGACAGTGGACCACCAGGAACCTCTTCACGATACAGTCAATCAAAGTCATTTCGAAATTTGAAATAATTTGTTGGATATCCCAAAAGAGAAGCTACAGTTGCGGCCAAAATGTTCAGAACAGCATTGTTTTCGTCAGTTTTTATCAAAATTGTTTCATATTCTATAATTTTCACAGACAATAAATACGATATTACTTGTTATTGTCTGAGATTTTGGTGTAATTTGAGAGGATAATACACAAGTTATAGATTATTTAGTGATTTACTGCAAAACCCATGGCAGCCAAATTGATCAGAACGGTTGCTTTTACTGGTTAAGGCCAGAAAGTCCAATATATTATCCCTGCCCGCAAACCGCTAGTGGCCCGCTGGCGGGCTGTCGATGACAACGCCAGCGGTCCTCCTGTAACACTGCCGAGACGAACACGCCGGCTGTCAGACAGCGGGCCACCAACGGCAAATGCTAGAGACATGCCACCCAGTGGCAGATTGGTGGTGGCTTGCGTGTAGGGATGCTATTTAACCCATAGCCTCAGAGTGAAGGGAAAGATTCATAGCTTTTCCAAGGACATTTTGACTCACAGCCACATCACGTTGAAACACCGGCACGCCAGCACCTAAATGGGTGTCTGCTTGGAAAAGCAAGTACTGTACGTTTACGTGAGTGGACGGTCTAATGAATAATGGCTGGAATTGTTAATCGCAGGGCCAGGTTCGAATTCCCGTTATATTCACTTACGCGCAAATACTCTTGGAAGAAGTATGAATCTACCTATTCTCCCACCCAGATGAGGGTTAATTAGTAAGACTTTTATCACAAGGCATTATTATCAGTAAAAAAAATTCTTACAATCTAAAAATTAAAATAACCAAGGTTGATAAGCCGTAGAAAACGAATAAATCCAAAGGTATTTTCTTGAATAAAAAGCCAAAACGCATCTTTATTTTGGACATATCCTGTGTTTGTTTGTTTTTTAAATTTTAGAGCTTAGATGAAAAGTTACAAATATTTTTGCTGATTTTATCCCGTATAACACATTGGCATATTTTTTTCAATTTTTTATGCTGCTGCTTCTTAAATGTTATGTCTCTTCAGAATGTAAGCGATCATCGCTCTGCAAAAACTACTTTTTGATATATGTGAATTACTATGATTTCATGCGCAAAAACGTGGTGTGGTTTCCTATTGCCTTCCGCCCAGTTTTGAATTAAGCATCATCCATCAGTAAATTTTCAGTAACCGATTAAGACAATTATAAAATCCGAGCAACATGTATAATGCATCAGCAACATTTTTTAAATGATTTGGCATCTGTACGACATGCAGTGAACAAGTGTTGCAAGTGATTCTTCTCCATCCTCTTTTATGTGCCACGTCCTTTCAGAATGCAGGCAATTATCACAACAATCACGATCACGTGTTCCGTAATCTATGAGGGTTCTAGGGACACCGTAGCAGCAGTGGCGAGTTTTGGTTAAGAAGGAACCCGGCCCTCTCCAGGCTAGTTTGAAAACCGGGTTCTTCTCTGAGACTGGTTGCCAACTCATAGCTGGGTGGAGAAGACATGGATCCATGCCTTTCCCACGGGTATTTGGTGAAAGGCATCACTTCATCTTCTCTCCCTCGTGCGACGTTAGGCAAACATTGTTCCCCTGAAATTCCGGTCGTTTGTTTCTCTACGCAAACTTTCACGATTTACGATCCATTCTTGTCCTTGTTCGGTTATCCATTCCCACAAACTTATTAAGTAGATTCCTAGAAGATAGGTTCGCCTATCCCCCAATACACACTCCTCCCCAGATCTTTTTAACAGGAGTACAGGTTTATCCTTTGTTTCCTGTTTATGATTGGGTTTCTGGTTCCTTCTAAGGCCAACTTCAACTCTTTAACTCTGACGTCTTAGCCGGAACTCTAAAATTTTATTCACTAATTATTATTTTTTTCTTCTCCCAATAGGTTTAGATAGGTTCGCCTATCGTCCGGTTCACACACCTCCCCGGCCTTAGGAATAGGTGTAGAGGGTCATCCCTATTTCGCGTTTAGGATTGGGTTTCCGGTTAACTTCTAAAGTCTGCTTCAGCTCTGTACTCCTAACGTCTGCACCTGAACTCTGAAATATTATTCACTAATTATTTATTCTATTTCACTTTTTTTTTCTTCTCTCTCCTCCAGTTATAGGAGCAGGTAGCAAGGATATTGGGAAAGGTATGATTGTCATAAACCTGACTGGAATTCGAACTCGGCTCTTTGATTTCTCATTCCGAGCTGTTATTTATTACACCACACCACACAGTAGTAGTAGTAGTAGTAGTAGTAGTAGTAGTAGTAGTAGTAGTAATGTAGTTGAAACCGTCGGATTTGCTGGAAAAGATTCCATTAGACTCATTGAAGTAAATCCTAGCAGCCTATGCCATAAAGAAATGCAAAAACTGTTCTGTATCTCTCTATATTTCTGAGATGACGTATTATGTACACTATTTACATTATTCGGACTATTGTCCTCATCTTTGACGCCATATTTATTACAACGTTTCGGCCGTTGTACGCTCCGGCCTTCTTCAGTTGGTTGGAATGTCGAACTGAGCCCTTTATTTCGTTTACTGGGTTAGACTATTCTAGTTCCACGTTCCACGTTTAATGGATGTCAGTTATCAGTTATCTCCTGTTAATTCCCCTCTGCAAGTTCTCCACTGCCTTAAAATTGTTCTCACGAGTACAGTCCACAACTTATCTATGTAAAATGTGTGTGTGTTTTTTGGGTTATTTTTTTTTTTTAATTGGTCAGTGAAAAATGTCATTATGCTATTTCTGACTTTAGGTCTCTGGTTGGGACCCGGAAAAATCAGTATACACCAGAAAATAAAATAAAAATAGTAATAACTAGCTGCTTCTGCTTTTCTGGCTTTCACTGCTTCTCTTGCTTTCAACATGTCCTTTGAGTGTTAAATTATCTAGGCACTCTTTCTTCAATATGTATTACATATATTTCAGCAGTCTCTTCGTGATTGTTAGCATGTTTCCTTGTTTTTTTTTTATATTTTCCCTAAGAACTCCTCCTGTTGCAAGTCATGGAAGAACAGAAAAAAAAGGCTTTACAAGTTGAGCGGTGACACCAAATTTATTCAATGGCTGCCAGTTGGCTTCAGTAAATAATATGTGCCTTTTTTATCTTAAAAAAAAAGAAAAAGAAGAAAATTAAAGAAGAATCGTGAGAGTGGGTCAGGGAGAAATAAACACATTACTTCTAAGTTTACGGTGATGGCTCCTAATATCTGCCCCGTCGAATGAATATAACGGTCGGGTCAAAGCTAGTCACCCTATATGTTCTCCCGGCCTTCTCCACATTTTTACCCCCATCAGAGTGACATGTCCAGGGTAAAACAGTGGATTGTTTTTGTCGAATTTCTTGAATAAATCTTGTGATTTTTCAACCTTCTCTGTTTGTCTCGACTAAGTTATTTAGCTCTCTGTCTCTCCCTCCCTCTCTATACATATAAATTAAAAATTAGCGAACATAATGTCTGTAATTTGTGCAATCAGACATGCCTAAATACACACGCACACAAACACACACACACACACACACACACACACACTCTCTCTCTCTCTCTCTATATATATATATATTCACTTTTAGGCATGTCTGACTGAATAAATTACAGACATTATGCCTGTTAAATTTTAACAAAACTGTTCATACTCCCGAATAACCTTCTGTGTATTGATATTAAACTTTAATATCAATACACAGAAGGTACCTTCATAAGATCGCCAGAAAATGAGCCCATAGCATGATAAATTTGGCCTTAAACTTGACGAAAATAATTTTTATTTGTCTAACTGTTTATACTATAATCAAGAGAAAGGAAAGATCAAAGTATTTTTTGATTATTTTTTTACATTTTTTTTATCATTTCGAGCACGTCCAAAATTGTCGTTTAAAATCATTTTTTTTTTTTTTTTCGGAAAAAATCGATCGTCAGTCATTTTTTTCAATTTTTAAAATTTTATAAACAAAAGTTAATTTTTCCGTTTAAAATTCTGCCAAGAAATAGTTACACTTTTTTAAAAAATTAAGGATGAGAGAAATCTGCTATAGCTTTTTAAATTTCTTTTATTTTCATTTCCCAAGTACTTTCGATCTTCTTCCAAGATCATCTTCAGGGATGCAAGTAGTACAAACAATATGATGTTCATTAGTATATGTATTTATACAAAGCTGTGCGTTGTTATCCATTAACGTAATTTTTTCATTAGCTTTTAAATGCAAACGGTTGACAATGTGCTGAGCGTTCATTAGAACGTGAAAAATTATCTATTATGGAATTTTTTCTCTACGTTATACTGTCATGCATGAACTTACAAACTTTCCAGACTCCACCCGAAACATACTAATAGAAAATACAAACATAATAACCTCATCCACATGTAAAAAATGATTAAAAATAATGGAAGCCTTAATAATAAAAAAGAAAAAGCCAATACTCAATAATATTAACTATGAACACGGATACAATATACTAATATGTGTTCGTAAAATGAAACATCTTATAACTCTAGAAACATACACACAACCCATACAACCAGTTAAAAGCAAAAATAAAATCATCCTTGATAATGACTAAAAGTATAGCCGAATTACAGAACATTTGGACAGTTTCTACACACCAGAACAGAAAACACTTGTTCGAACACAAGAAAAATCAAATAAAAAGCTTAATCGCAGTGCCTTGTCTGTCGTCTTTAATGAAACATGCACAAATGAAGGATTGCTGCTTAAATAGTCTATCACACACACACACACACACACACATATATATATATATATATATATATATATATATATATATATATATATATATATATATAGACAGTATAACGTAGAGAAAAAATTCCATAATAGATAATTTTTTCACGTTCTAATGAACGCTCAGCACATTGTCAACCGTTTTGCATTTAAAAGCTAATGAAAAAATTACGGTAATGGATAACAACGCACAGCTTTGTATAAATACATATACTAATGAACATCATATAGTTTGTACTACTTGCATCCCTGAAGATGATCTTGGAAGAAGATCGAAAGTACTTGGGAAATGAAAATAAAAGAAATTTAAACAGCTATAGGACATTTCTGTCATCCTTTAATATCAATACACGGAAGGTTATATATATATATATATATATATATATATAGAGAGAGAGAGAGAGAGAGAGGGAGAGAGAGAGAGGAGAGAGACAGACAGAGACAAATATATATATATATATATATATATATATATATATATATATATATATATATATATATGGGAAGAGAGAGAGAGATGTAACCATAACAATTTTCTTAAACAATAAGATTTCTAGAATATTCAGGCTGGAAAACGAAAATAAGTATACTGTTTAATAAATAAACGGAGCGTCTACTCAAATATGACTATCCACTAAAAATAACGTTCAAAATGGTGCAAATCTGTCGGATTAATAAAAATCCCTTCTATTTTCTCTCTCTCTCTCTCTCTCTCTCTCTCTCTCTCTCTCTATATATATATATATATATATATATATATATATATATATATATATATATATATATATATATTTGTGTATTTAGGCAGCAATCCTTCTTTCAAGCACATTTCATTAAAAACGACTGACAAGGTGCTTTTATTTAGTTTTTTTATATAATTTCTCGTGCGATCTAATAAAGTTTTTCTTTTCAGAGGATAAATTATATAAAAATTGTCCGAATGTTCTTTTCCGAGCGCTTTCGGCTATACATTTAGCCATTATCAAGGATTATATTTCAACTGTTAGAATTAGAAATAGTTTGTTATGTGTATGTTTTATAAAGTGATTCATTTTTTTGTTTCAAAACACGGTCAAGATATTATGTCCATGTTCAAAGTTAATATTATTAAGTGTTTGTTTGTTTAATTTTATAAGTAAGGCTTCCATTATTTTTAGCCTTTTTTTGCAAGTGGATGATGCTATTATATTAGTGTTGTCGACAAGTATATTCCGAATAGTGTCCGGTAGGTCTCCATGAATATTTAAATGAGATCTAATTGAGCTATTGTCAGAAAGGTGTAGGGTTAATCTGCGTGTTAAACAATTTGTAGTGTGGCCTATATAATTATTTACGAAAGTTGATTCTTGAGGAATACAATTCCTTAATGGACATTTGAATTCGTAAATAATATTTGCTCTATTTAATTTTGTTGTAGGAGGTGAATTATTATTTTTAACTATAAGGTTACAAGTTTTAAATTTTTTATAATAAATAATTAATCTAATTTTCTTTGCTATTATCAACTGGTGCTATGTATTTTATATATATATATATATATATAACTGCCGACTGACACTAGTTTATAATGATTTTTTTAGAACTTTTACTATAATATTACAACAACTTAGAGATGCAATCAATCACACTTGCAATCGTTGCAACTAATTTTATGCTAAACGTTCTCCAGTTGATGTTTTTCTTGGACGCATAATTGCTCCTTGGGTGCGAAGCTTTCAAAGCTACTTTTAAAAAAATACAGTGGGTGTGGGCATCGACTTACGACCGATGTTTGCGCATAGACCCCAGATATAAACACGGCCAATGTTTACGTATAGACAATGTTTACGTATAGAATAAACATAAACCGACCGATGTTTGCATATAGACTCTGGAATACTTTTACATATATACTCAAGCATGAACCACGGCCAGTGTAACTTATACAGGCTACGATGAGTAAATTGTCGCTATTTTATAGTTTTAATTTCGCGCATGCGCGTTCTTTTTTATAATTTTGTTTACTGCACAGATATAAGGGTCAGTTGGGCACTGTCGGTTAGAAAAAGTGCACCATGACACAAATCAATCCATCAGAAATTTGGAAACGATATTCTGAACTGCTGTCATTCGCGCTGGAAGCTCTAATACTAACATTTCAATGTTTGGGTTTCAATCTGAGGACAGTGCAGAGGATTCGGAAAAGCCTCAAACTCAACACGGAAGCCTACATCAAATGCCTTGAGGAGGTAGTGCAGCTCTGAGTTAAGAGGATGGCTACTGGCAGACCCTATGTCTGGCAACAGGACACTGCACCATGCCACACAAGCAGGAGAATATAGTTATGACTTTTAGACCATTTCTGCGACCACATCTGGCCACCTAATTTCCTAGACTGCAACTCCATTGATTCGTATGTGTGAACCACAGTTGAGCGAGAGACCAAAAAATCTCCTTATAACACCAAAGATGAGCTGAAGGTAAGGATTATGGCAGCATTCACTAACTTAAGCAAGGAGACCGTCCAGATGTTTTGCAGGAGATTATGAATTTGTCTGGTGACCGTGGTCGAAGCCAATGGCAATTTTATTGAATAAATTTACTCTTTCGCATTTCAAGACATCTATGTGTAATTTTGGTAAATATATCTGTTAAAATGAGATATCAGTGTTATTTTCATTTCTGCATAATTTAGACGACAATTTACCCATCGCACCCTGTAGATTCAGGTATAAATCTAACCACTTATATTCGACATTAACATGGGTTGATTTGTTATAAATCTAACCAATCTAACACAACTTCTGTCTTGAACTAACTATTGTTACGTTAGCCATTCTCAAACGATGTAAACGCGATTGTTATTTCTATAAGTGAGACTGATTTCATTTAGCGACTAATGTTCTTAAATAGGCAATCATCTCATGAAAATGTTATTTCTGTATTCGAGGCAATTTCGTTAAGTGAGATTTATTTTTAAATGATAATGTCATTAATGCGTTATTTATATGTAGGAAATTAACGCATTTAATTGAGAGTTGTTCGCGTCTGGCAGTGCAATGGCTATCGGCGCGCAAAATGAAATCGGCAAGCCGAAAGCCGAATACAAATTCCGGTTGTGGCTGTTGCGTTCACTTCGCGCTAATGCCCTTGGAAAAGGCATGAATCTAAAATATTATCCCTCATGACTAGGAATAAATGGTAGTGTAGACCTTTACCCTTGGTACGGCAACTAGTCAAGGAGAAGGATAATTCTGAATTCAAAATCGTGGAGAAGGCAATGAGAAACTATTTCAGCATCTCTCTAAATTCATGGTAAATTGAAGATATTAAAGAAAAAAGAAGCATGATTGCCTACTTACCGAAGGGATTTGGTATCTAAAAAGAATAAAAGTGTTATTCTTGTTAGACGTCGACTTTTTTAAAACGAGGGTACTCTGAAAGTCATGAAAGCGATATTTTTTTATTCATATTCGATATTTCTGTTAGTGAGAGTCATTCTCAAATGATACAGTTATTTCTCGATTAGTCTATTTTTACAAGAACTATTTTCAAATGTAGACATACAAGGGTTAATTCTTTTAACGTGTGTGATTCTTTTGTGTAAAGTCATGAACATGATATTTCTATATTCGAGATTCACCTTTCTTGAGAGAGTTATTCTGAAATGTTAAAGCCGTGAAAGTACTTTTCTTGTTTGAGAATTAATAGATTCTCTGATTGTAGTCAAATGTTTTGCTCTATACTTAAACACTATCGTTGGTGTTGTCTTCTAGTAAGTAATAATAATATATACAATGTCGATAACATCTCTGATATTGAGAATAGGAATAACATCAAGATAATGAAGCAATCAGCAATGAAAGATATTTATAAAATTCTTCATTTATCCTTGCCTTGATTATTATGATTGGTACACATATAGAACAGTGTTTCGCTCAATATTTTATTAATACTTGTAGATTAACGATATCTCTGAGGCGCACTTTACATTTTAACAAGGAAAAATTAGTCATGAAATTTGAAAATATGAAAGTTTGATTTACCATTCCCAAACAAGACAGTTTTCATTTAAAGGAATTTTTAAAGTATTTTCTATTTTTTTATTTTTTTTAGATGTTAATAATGACTGATTTAAAACCCTTGAGGCAGGTAAAAGATAAAGGATTATCCTTAAAGATTAAGGAATTTAGCATCCAGTGTAAAATATGGAAGTCATATGCCTGGTGTCTCTAACCTGTTAAAAATAAGTATTTATTAAATATAAAAAAAAAAAAATAATTGCTCTTCTATTAACTTGGGGAGCACCTGGCTACTTTTCAGAGCGTATTCGTGTATCTGTCGGCAGCGGTTGAGAAACGCTGATATAGAGATTTGCGCTTAAAAATCTCTATAGCAATTTTCCAAGAGTAGCTTAGATGTGGCAGAAGGCCGAATGTATGGGGCACCCAGTGGGGATCGAACTCACTATTCAGTTGTAATTGATCTAGCAAGACAAGCTCGCTAACCATTACACCAATTTGAGGTGCCCTGAAATTGTAAGCATTTAGATGTCCCACACGTCCGAGAATGTGGAGCACCCAGTTAGGATCGAACTCACTATTCAGTCGTAACTGTTTTAGCGAGATAAGCTTGCTAATCATTACACCACGTCGAGGTGCTCAAAAATCTCTGTATCAGCGTTTCTCAAACGGTTTTCCCGGTCTGAAGACAGTCGCCCAAATAATAGCCTTCTTATTTTATGTGACAGGCGATCACGGCACTCCACAACTTATCATTCTTTAAGCAATGTTTGCCCTCTTACTATCTTTCTCAGCCTCTGCCTGTCATCCATTTACACAAGATATTTAATTTGTTTGCTCGAAGTTTCCATCTACCCCTTTTCCCTTCAATATATCCCGTGAGTTCAGATTCTCAGAGCCCACTTTTTTCATTACGAGCCTAAGAAATTTTAACTGTCTCTTTCAGAATTTTTATTTACGAGGGTACTTTTTTTTTGCTTCCCATTTTCCGTATAACTTCATCGTTGTTCACATGTCCCATTCATGATTTTCTAAGCCTCTTTCTGTAGAACCACATCTCTGTTACCTGAAATACCAAGTGTCCAGCATTCATTCCGATATATCTTCGGATTTCTCTATCATATTTCTTCTGTACTTGCCTGATAGTCACACGTCACGAATTAGTTTGCATCTTAGGCTTTAGATAATGACCACATATTTTCTCTTCTAAGAACTGATGGTTAGTATTTCCATCATGTTTTCCTTTACGATCTGATTTGGATATTCGTTCACGTTTCTTTCAGTGCCTGTCATGTGTGGATGTTTTGAAAGTTAGCATTCGAAATTCAGCCTTTTAGCTGGGTTCGAACACTGACCACAGGGTGAAGTAGGCCGAAAATTACACTGATCTGTATTCACCGAATCGAAAGAAAACGTTGACATTTATCGAAAGGGTTTCGTACTTAAAAAATATATAACGATATTTTTTACTATTTCCAAACAGTAAAGGAAGCCTGGTAATATGTTTTTAGCAGAACTTTGGTCATCGAGAAGACATCAATGAATTTCATCAGAAAATTGAATGAAATTGTCGGATTTTGTTATAGACGTATTTTTTTTTTATGTTGATTTATTGCAACTTGTTTTTCTGTCACGAGACATTTTAGCGCCAAAAAGTTTTATTATGACGAATGGGACCCGAAAGCAAGGGAATGGCGTAAAAAGGAAAAATGTCTTTGCAAATAAACACGATATATGATGATGATGATGATGTGATGATAATGATGATAATGGTGGTGATAGTGGTGTTGATGATGAGGATGACGAAAAGTCAACGAAAATAATATTAATAACAATATTAATAATAATAAGAAGAAAATAGGAGCTATGAAGGAGTACGGCGTAGGAGAAATAAAATGGTGAAAGAAATTCAAGAACTTGATAGGAAATAAAATAGGAACAAAAAAAAAGAAATAATATAAGCATAAAGGAAATAAGGAAGGAAAAGAAAGAATAAAGGAAGATGAAAGACAAAGAAAGAAAGAAAGAAAGAATGGAAGCCGGAAGGAGAAAAGGAAAATAAAAAGAAAGAAAGAAAGAATAGAAGAAGGAAAGAGAGAAGGAAAATAAAAATAAAGGAAGATGAAAAACAAATTGAGAAAGAAAATAAGAAAGAAAGACAGAATGACTGAATGGAAGCCAGAAGGAGAGGAGGAAAAATAAAGGAAAATGAAAGGCAAATTAAGAAAGGAAGAAAGAATGAATGGAAGTCGGAAGTAGAGAAGGAAACGAAAAATAAAGGGAGATGAAAGACAAAGAAAGAAAGAAAGAAAGAAAGAAAGAAAGAAAGAAAGAAAGAAAGAATGGAAGCCGGAAGGAGAAAAGGAAAATAAAAAGAAAGAAAGAAAGAATAGAAGAAGGAAAGAGAGAAGGAAAATAAAAATAAAGGAAGATGAAAGACAAATTAAGAAAGAAAGAAAGAAAGAAAGACTGAATGGAAGCCAGAAAGAGAGGAGGAAAAATAAAGGAAAATGAAAGGCAAATCAAGAAAGGAAGAAAGAATGAATGGAAGTCGGAAGTAGAGAAGGAAACGAAAAATAATGGGAGATGAAAGACAAAGAAAGAAAGAAAGAAAGAAAGAAAGAAAGAAAGAAAGAAAGAAAGAAAGAAACTGTCTGGGGAAAGATGGGAGAACAGGAAATAATACTTGATGAAAAGGGAAATAAGGGATAAAAATTATGGAATGTGTGGAAAAGTAGAAACCAATGGCGAAATAAAATTATGAAAGGAAGAAGGGTGAAAAAGAGCGGACTATAAGAGAGAGGAATAAAAGATAAAAAGAGAGAAAACAAGAATTTTAAGCGACAAATTATGAAGAAGGAAGGCAATGTTTAATGACATTTTAAAGAAAAGAAGAAGCAGAAAAAGAAGTTGACATAAACAAGAATAATAACAAAACGAAGGAAAAAATGAAAAGAACAAAAAGAACAATGACAAAAACTACAACAGCGTTAATGATAAAAGTATAACTAGAAGAACAAGAACAAGAAGATGAATAATAGCAAGAACAATAACAAGAAGAAGACAAAGAAGAAAAAGAAGAAAAAGAACAAAAAGTTGAAGAGCAAGAATAATAAGAATAATAGAAATAACTACAACAGTGTTAGTGATAAAAGTGTAATTTGAAGAAGAAGAAGAAGAAGAAGAAGAAGAAGAAGAAGAAGAAGAAGAAGAAGAAGAAGAACATGAATAATACCAAGAAAATATAACAAGAAGAAAAATAATAGAAAGAAGAAGAACAGGAAGAAGAAGAATAAGCGCAAGAACTACAACAGTGTTAGTGATAAAAGTGTAACGTGAAGAAGAAGAAGAAGAAGAAAATGAATAATAGGAAGAACAATAACAAGAAGAAGAAAAAGAAGAGAAAGAAGGACAAAGAGAATCAGAATTAGAGCAAGAACTACAACAGTGTTAGTGATAAAAGTGTAACTTGAAGAAGGAGAAGAAGAAGAAGAACATGAATAATAGCAAGAATAATAACAAGAAGAAGAATAAGAAGAGAAAGAAGAAGAACAAGAAGAATAGGTACAAGAGAAAGAACTACAACATTGTTAGTGATAAAAGTGTAAATTGAAGAAGAATAAGAACATGAATAATAGCAAGAACAATAACGAGAAGAAAAAGTAGAGAGAAGAAGAACAATAAGTATAAGAATAAGATCAAGAACTAGAACAGTCTTAGTGATAAAAGTGTAAATTGAAGATTATGTAGAACATGAATAATTGCAAGAACGATAACAAGAAGAAGAAAAAAGAGAATGAGAAGAACAAGAAGAATAAGAAAAAGAGCAAGAACAACAACAGTGTTAGTGATAAAAGTGTAACTTGAAATAGAAGAAGAAGAAGAAGAAGAAGAAGAACATGAATAATAGGAAGAACAATACCAAGAAGAAGAAAAAGAAGAGAAAGAAGAACAAAAAGAATCAGAATTAGAGCAAGAACTACAACAGTGTTAGTGATAAAAGTGTAACTTGAAGAAGGAAAAGAAGAAGAAGAACATGAATTATAGCAAGAATAATAACAAGAAGAAGAATAAGAGAAAGAAGAACAAGAAGAATAAGAATAAGAGCAAGAACAACAACAGTGTTAGTGATAAAAGTGTAACTTGAAGAAGGAAAAGAAGAAGAAGAACATGAATTATAGCAAGAACAATAACAAGAAGAAGAAAAAGTAGAGAAAGAAGAACAAGAAGAATAAGAGCAAGAACTAAACAGTGTCTGTGATAAAAGTGTAACTTGAAGAAGAAGAAGAACATGAATAATAGCAAGAACTATAACAATACGAAGAAAAAGCAGAGGAAGAAAAAAAGAAGAGAAAGAAGAAAAAAAAGAAGAGTAAGAGCAAGAACTACAACAGTGTTAGTAATAAAAGTGTAACTTGAAGTTGAGGAAGAAGAAGAAGAAGACGAATAAGTGAAAGATCAAGAACTAGAGCAACGTTAGTGTTAAAAGGATAACTTGAAGAAGAATAGAAATAAGAGGAAGAAGATGAAGAATAAAAATAAGAAAAATGACGAGAAGAAGAAGGAAAAGAAGAAGAGGAAGAAAATTAATACAAGAACAACAACAACCGCAACAACAACAACTACAACAGCATTAATGATGAAAAAATAACTTGAAGAATCTTAAAAAGAGGGAAGGGAAGAAAAATACATCGTTGTAAGAAGAAGAAGAAGAAGAAGAAGAAGAAGAAGAAGAAGAAGAAGAAGAAGAAGAAGAAGAAGAATAAGGAGGAGGAGGAGGAGGAGGAGGTCAATTGCAACAGCGTTAACAAAGAGAAAAACATGATGAACGGATAATTTGACGGAGAGGAAAAAGAGGAAAGGGAAGAAAAATATTAGAAAACAACAGCTTTATTAATGAAATGATAGCCTGAAGGAGAGAAAAAAGAAGAGAAAGAATAAAAGAAGTAGAAGAAATGCAAGAAGAAGAAGAATAACAAAAAGAAGAAGAAAAAGATGAAAAAGAAGAACAAGAAAACAATAACAAGAACAACAACAGCATTAATGATGAAAGGATAACTTGAAGTAGCGTAAAAAGAGGAAAGGGAAGAAAAATACATCTTTATAATAATAATAATAATAATAATAATAATAATAATAATAAGAAGAAGAAGAAGAAGAAGAAGAAGAAGAAGAAGAAAAAGAAGGAGAAGAAGAAGTCTCTAACAAATGATGTCTCTCACTTAAACGCCCACACTTTGCGAAATCGGCGGGGCCTCGTGTTTAGAACGGTGCTAACATTTCCATTTCGATATCCTCTCGATACTCATCACGTCACCCCCCAAAACACCAATTTTTGTTCAAATTCGGCCAGTGCTTTCTAATATCTCCTACATACTTTCCAATGCTTCTCCACCAACCTCTGTCGCCCTACCAAATCGACGGTTAATCTCGCTGGAGCCTCGTCTTAAAACCCCAAAATATACTCACCTAATTATAATTTCATTGTCTTTCCGCTGTGTCGGAGCCGATAAATTCTCATCAGAACATAATTTAATAAAGTCTTGGCCGAGTCTTTTGCCGGGGTTCAAACCGAACGAGAAAGCAAATTCGTCAGTGACAATAAACGCCAATGAGAAAAGGATGGAGTCAGTGTGAGAGCGGAGAACCAGCCAGAGGATACACGAAGGGCTCCAGGGTTATTTGGGATTGCGGGGAACGTGGGTGACGAGGGCGGTTCTGGCCGAGTCTAATGTCAATGCAATTCCTTTCTCTTATTTTTGTTCGGAATTTTTCCAATACTTTGCATCTTATTGATTTCTGTTTCTGATCTTCAACAGTTTTAAAAGACATCAGGTGCACCATAAGATAAACAAACTACTTAGATTTCATTACAATGTTAAAATATAATGCAAGTGACATTATCAATATTAGCTAATAAAGATAGTTTTATTAGATAATAAAGACATATATATATATATAACAACTAATATTTTATTTTGACTAGAAAAAGGTTTTTAAGGGGCAATAATCAATTGCATTCACTTACGTGCTAATACCCTCGGGAAAGGTATGAATCCTCCTCTTCTCCCTCCAGCTATGAGTAAATAGCTGGATAGACCGGGTTCTATAGCCTTAGATGGCAACTGGTCTACCGCACAAAGAAATGGCAACCTGCTGCGGGAAAAAATCTGCCTCGTCAGTCATGTATGGAAAGATACATGATCGCCTAAGTGTATATCACGCATGAAACATAACTGACTGACTTCCTAATTATAGGCTTCGATATCAAAAGTGAGTATGGTTTACGGCCCTATCGCAGTTCTCGCCTGATCACCGAAGTTAAGCAACGCTGAGCCTGGTCAGTGCCTAGATGTATGACCGCTCTGAAATACCAGGTGCTGTAAGCTTTGATGTGCGGGTAGTGTAATGGATAACAGCTTGGAATGATAAATCGGGGAGGTTGTTCTTTATATTTACTTACGTACAAGTACCATTGGGAAAGGCATGAATCCACCTCTTCTCCCAGTTATTGGCCTGATAAGTAGGAGGTGTATCAGAATATCATTATTATCTCAAAAGAATTCTTACAATACAAAAGTGTGTGTCGGATTTAAATGATTGTAAAATGTCAATAAGCGGTAAAAAAAACAACAAAAAAAAACAAAAGAAAACAAATTAAATCAAAAAGTGGGTGAGGATTAACCTCTTTCCCGGTGTAGATGTGTAGATGCGTTTTTTCACACACGTCAGAAACGTTTTTTTTTTCACACGGCTACAGACGTGTTCATATGCCTTTTTGATTCCTTTTATGCCCTTATGAGCTTGAAACGAGTCCAATTGTTGACTCATACGTCTGGTAGAGGTGTTAGACAGTGCTCGGGTACTTGTCTCAATTTCTTAGTTACTATATTAAAAAAAAATTAAAAATTCGTCTGAAAATGAAACGTTTTTCTCAAAATAATTGACGTGGAAGAGGTTAATAATAATAAATAAAAGGAAATAATAATAATAATAATAATAATAATAATAATAATAATAATAATAATAATCATAATAATAATAATAAATCACAAAAATGTGGCACATGGAAATATCAACTATCCCTGTTGTAGTTGGAGACCTCGAATTCGTTGGAAAAGATTCCTGTAGACTAATTGAAAGAATTCCTGGAAACCCATGCCTTAAAGAAATACAAAAAATTGTACTCACGAGTACAGCCCACACCTTACGAAGGGCTTTATCTACGTAAAATATGTTGTTATTTTTTGTCCGTGGAAAATATCATGATGATATTTCTAACCTTAGGTCTCTGGGCGGGATCTGGAACGAAATGTGTACACACCAGAAATTAAAGGAAATAATAATAATAATAAGCCCACTCACTCCTGTTGTAGGAAGCTCTCCCTGATTGACCATGTTTTCAAGGGTGTAGCCGTACTCATCACGCTTGTCCAATTGCGGGTTGGTGAGGCTATTTAACCTATAGTTGAGGTGGATGGCCGTTGACTCAGTTGAGTTCATCCGGCATTTAATAGCACTTGTTTTTGTGGACCTGATGGGAGAGATAGTTCAGTCCCAGACAACTAGATAACTTAGGTTTTAAATTCAGTGTTGTCCTTCATCTAGACCGGTTCCCACCCAATGTTACACTAGCCAGCCTGTCCAGCTATTTACCCATAGTTGGTGGTGGAGGTGGGGAGGATTAATAGAGGTGTAGTGGATGTAACGGATTGGAATTCGAACTCGGACCTCCAATTCCGCAATCTGAGCCGCTATTCTACCAAATAATAATAATAATAATAGTAAACAAAATAAAATAAATCTGTTCACTTTTTTAAAGAAATTTATTATCATATATATATATATATATATATATATATATGATGTAAATCTATTTAAACTTAGTGGGTGAAAAAACCTGGATAACACAATTTTCAAATAAACTGGCATCCGAGTAAAAATGGAAAAAAAAAGAAGAAAGCAACAGAAAACTCCGAACAGGGCGAGAAAAATCGTCTAGTACCTTAAATCTCTGGTACAAAGAAAAAAAAACAGCGAGTAATAAATTAAAACGAACAATGCTTATTACACTATGTAGAGCAAAAGTAAAAAAGTTCATCCTGATGATCCCATGCTTATCATGTAGTGTGTCTTGGGAATTTTAACCTAGCGGGGCCCATCCCTCTCAGTTAATAATTTCAATTGATTTAACTTGCCCCTAAAAAGCGAACTTTTTTCTGTGAAACTTTGCGTCGTGAGATATGTGTTTGAACATGATGCCTGCCGACTCGTTAAATGAGGGTCGTCACTGTCAAATCTTTCTATTTTAAATAATGTCTTTTTATTTTACAAATCAGAGTAGATTTTCGGTTAATGGGGGGGCCTGTTTGATTATTTAAATTCTTCAAGTAGTTCTGGAAGAGACTCTTTTAGACAGTCTTTGAAGCTCTTCCTTGGATTATGCGGGAGTCGAGTGTCCTAGAACAACTCGACTTTCATAAGTGAGGATTCCAGCATTCACTTCCATATATAGGAGGATTGTTTTACATAACGGTTCAGCATTCATTGTTTCTCACGAATTATTTCCTGTTTCTTAATACTTTGTTTAGCTTTTGAAATGCGTATTTCGACATTTCAATCCGCCTTCGGATTTCTGTGTCACATTTTCTGTTGTATATAATAACACTTTAACAGATAGAGAAGTCATTTTTATCCTAGATCTTGGAAACCTCAGCGTAGGATAGTTTTATTTTATTTTATTGAGTCGAGAACATTTATCTCGTCACTGAGATTATCCAAATTGCTCATATTATAATACTTCCGCTTCTGTGGCCATTATTTAAAAATATATTAACTTTAGGCACAATGGAGTAATGCATAGCGGCTCAGATTGAAGAATCGGAGAGCCGAGTTCTAATTCCAGTGAAATCCATTACATTCACTTACGTGCTAATACCGTTGGGAAATGTATGAATCCTCTTCTTCTCCCCCAGCTATGGGTAAATAGCAGGACAGACCGGGTTCTATAGCCTTGGATGGCAACTGGTCTACTGCAGAAAGAAATGGCAACCTACTGCGGTAAAAAAATCTGCCTCATCAGTTATATATCGAAAGATGCATGATCGCCTAAGCGTGTATCCTGCATGGCACATAATTTTGATGATTATTAAAATAGAAAGAAAGAAAGAAAGACCGTTGCCATATATAAATATAATACATGTAAATAGGACAGACCGGGTTCTATAGCCTTGG
Source organism: Acanthosepion esculentum (assembly GCA_964036315.1). Lineage (NCBI taxonomy): Eukaryota > Metazoa > Mollusca > Cephalopoda > Sepiida > Sepiidae > Acanthosepion > Acanthosepion esculentum. The sequence continues at coordinate 76,545,093 of OZ038476.1, forward strand.
ATGGCAACTGGTCTACAGCAGAAAGAAATGACAACCTACTGCAGGAAAAAATTTGCCTCATCAGTCATGTATCGAAAGATACATGATCGCCTAAGCGTGTATCACGCATGGCACATAACTGACTGAATTCTATGAGTGACCACGGATAGGTGAACAGCGGAAAAGAAAATCCGTAGATAAGGAGGTAGGGCTTTCTTTTAACAATAGGCTTTTAATAAAAATTACACAATCCGGAGAGGGATGAGAATCAGTGTAAAAATCTATGCAATGCAGTATAGCGTCTTTATTATTAAATGTGAATTAATATATATTCTATTTCGAAATATTAATCTTGTACAAAAGATTCGGACATTTCCTACGTGGAATTCATAAATGAAATCACTTTCTTAGATGTGTCTAGATGTCAAATGGTTTCTGTAAATATTTTCTTTTCGTTGTGAGAGAGAAATAAACATATGACGTCCAGGTTTGCAACGCTGGCTGCAAAGATTTGTCCTGCGAAATGAGTGCAGAGGTCAGAACAAAGTGAGGCATCCTATGTTCCTCAGCTTCGCTCTATGTTTTGCCTCATCGCAGTAAAATATGTCATGGGTAAAGTAATGGACTGTTTTGCTAAATTTCTTTATTAAGTTTTGTGATTTTCAACCCAAAGTTCTAGATAGATAATATGCAAACGTTACACCATATAAACTGTAAAAAACAACGACTACAAATTTCAGAAGCATTAACCATCAAAATTAAACAACTTAGCATAAATTAGAATTAATAAAATGTTTATTAGATTTAGGAAGAAACAGATGTGCCGCGTGGAATAAATGTAGTGGTCGGAACAGATATCCACCGTTTGTTTGTCCGACCTTCGCTAAGTTTGTACCTCATCACAGTAATACGTTCAGGATAACGGAGTGGAACGTTTTGCGGAATTTCCTGATTAAGTCTTGTGATTTTTCAACCCAAAAGTCCTAGATAGATAGATAGATAGATAGATAGATAGATAGATAGATAGATAATATGCAAATAGTAAACTATATCAACTGTTAAAAAACGACTACAAATTTCAGAAGCATTAGCCATAAAAATTAAGCAACCTAGCATTAATTAGTATTAATAAAATTTTATTACATTTAGGAAGAAACATATTAAATACATTTAACATTTGAAAAAAAAAACGTCATTCCAGGAACTGACGCGTGAAGACGTGTCCGGTGAGTAATTACAGAAAAACAAATAAATGGCTTTTCTAGATGAGCCAAGGCGGCCACTGTTTTCAATGACCGCCAGTTGGTTTCAGTAAATAATCTGTCTATTTTAACGTTAAAAAGAAAAATAAATAAATAAATATATAAAAAAAAGAAACGGAGAAAAGTAAAGAAGAATTGTGACGGTGGTAGGTTTATACCGATGGCTCCAAAGATCTGCCCGTGGCATTAATGTGGCGGGTCAGGACAAAGCTAGCCACTCCATGTCTTACCGCCCGTCTCCACATTTTCATCTATAGTAACGTGTTTAGAATGGATCGGCGGAGTGGTTTCCTGAATTTCTTGAATAAGTCTCGTGTTCTTTACAAATATCTATGTTGGAAAGACGTTGTTTACTTTATATATATATATATATATATATATATATATATATATATATATATATATATATATATATATATATAAAATCCTCAGTTAGCGGGTAAATGCACATTTGATTAGGATCAACTTTTAAAAGTTTACAGTAACGTATTCTTCCCCTTTCGTATATGGCTTTTACATCTTAGTGGATAAATAAACCGTCCATTAACCTTGGTTACTTTTTATCGTCTGTTTTAACGGAGAAAACTTTTCGAATAGTCACATTCTTTCTTTCTATGTGCCGTTTCCTTTCAGGATGTAGGCGATCATAGGTCTCCACCTCTCTCTATCCCTTGCAGCTCTCAAAAAGTTCTTTCCCTCTGCCATCTCCCCCAGAACACTTGCTTAAGCCCGCGTTTTTTTCCCTTGTCTCTCTTTCCCTCTATTCGACTCGTGAGTATCACATTCTCCAGGCCCTCCTTCATTATGTGTCCCAGAAACTTCAGTTTCTTCTTCTTGATGTTAAGTATAAGTCTCCTTCTTGTTTGCATAATAAACATACATTTTTATTAGATACCGCCACAGAAACGCGATAACTAAGGTATAAACGAATTTTTTAAAATGAAAAATCTTTCTTGAAGCTTTTATTTTTGTTTTAATTTCAAGCTAATAGATTAAATTTAATATGTCCAATAAGCAAAATACTTTGTGGCATTACAAAACAAATTTAAATTCACTGGAAGAAGTTTTCGATTTGAAATTCATAAAATCGCTGATTTTAACGCCATTTTTAACCTTCCGTCATTACGATATAATTCTCCTTATTAAAACATCTTTCAAAATTAAAATATACTTTTCTGAATCTTTATTTGCGGAATATTAACTGATTGAAGCTTTACTTAATCTGATAAATATTACTTAGTTTAAGTTTAAAATATCGCAGAAATGCATCTTTTTAACACGGCTGTAGCTGTTTATTTAAGGTGTTGACAAGTTCTTAGCGTGACTGACAGACGGAAATTTATCTAATGGTGTAGGAAAGCGAGAATAAAGGAATAAGCCTCAAGACTGAATGAATCGTTGCTACCAAAAGGAATAGTCAAACATGAATTCCAAATTAGAGATACCAAAATCAAACACGTACAACAATTTAAATATCTTGGAAGTGTTATGATCCAGAATGATGATGCTATTTCCTTATTCGAAAAATAACCTTGCCATCAGTGACAATAGAAAATAATGATATTCCATCATCCCTGAAATAAAGATAAAAAATTTTATCATCCTAAAAACAACCTTGTCGCCAGTGATGAAAGATGAGACAGATATTTCATCATTCTAAAAAACGACCCTTGTACCACAAGCGATGGCAGTCAGTAGGGTAGAGTCAATAGAGCAGCAGGTGACCGAACAGTAGTAAAAAGGCTCAACACCCACGTATCCTCATCCGTCCTTGAACGAAATTCTCGGAACTAGCAAAACAAGCGCAAACTTTTAAAGAAACAAAAGAGGCAGTAACACTGAGAACATTTTTAATATACACCATACCAATATCTGTAATTCAAAACACGAAAAAGAAAAATACAAATTCTTGTTATTGATGTCGACACATGTCTTGAGTATTACTGTTTATATTATTATTGTAAGTTTTAATTCATTTCATTTTCAGTATAAAAAAGTAAAATGTATTCCTATCAACTACTACTACAAATACATATAACAACGGGATAATTATATTATACAACCTCAAAATCCCACCTTGTTACACTCAACAAATAATATCACGTCGAGATAAGTGCATCAACAGCAACTTATCAACAACGTTACAGGAGTATTCTAACAGAAGACAGTAAGTGCAACACTGAAATCTGTTCATTTGTAGTGAGTTTTTCATTTATGATTCGTAAATACAATTTTAATTTAATAACTATATCACTTGACTTCTAAAAATATATACAAAATTTTAAAAGATTTAAAAGTTTGCAAATTATTCTAATTAATTGCTTTTTAAAGAAAAACAATTCTTGTAAAAATTCATTATTCATCAAAATTCTTTTTTTTCTTAAGAAAATAGTGTCCATAGTATATTTTATCCATAAAAGCAATTAAAAGTTATTCAAATTAAATAGTGTATTAGTTCTATTTCATTTTTTTTTATTTTACGCTTCACGGTAGATTTTCTGTAGCTGGGGTTTCTGTTTGAGCACAAATATTTGATGATTCATCGAAAACTTGTCCTTATATCAAATATAAATTTTAAGCGATAAAAAAAAAGAATTTCTCAAAATTTCAAAAAATTAAATAAGTCGAGGGTAACATGTAAAAAAAATACATTTTTACGGAGATTTTCTAAAAAGAGACATTTCAAAAATAATTTCATTCACTTCTGAATTTTCATTAAACTCTGACAATTATCTGATTTTTTGCAAGAATTTCCAAACCAATGTGTTTTTCAGCTCAAAAAGACGCGTAAAATTTATCAACCTACGTGGGCAGCAGAAAAGCAAGATTTTTAACCAAAAATTATTTGATTTTTCATTTTAGTATTAATACAAAGATTTTCATGATGACATTTTGTTTTAATTGTTTTCTGCATTTTTTTTCATCATGCACTTTTTTTAGCGAAGATTTGGAGGTAACTACTATATAAGAAATTATCAAAGATTACGGATATAATCTTTGAAAGACGAGAACGCGTTAATTGTTGGAGTGGGATTGATTCGTTTTCTACGGTTTATCAACCCTTTGCAGGTTATTTAAAGCCAGGAAATATTTTTAGATTGTAAGAATATATATATATATGTGTGTGTGTTTCTGAGGTAATAATGGTCTAGTGATACAAATCTTACTAATTAACCTATAGCTGGGGGACAAGAGGTAGATTAATAACTTTCCCAAGGGTATTTGCGCGTAAGTGAATATAACGAACCTTACGGCAATTTGAACTCGGCTCTCCGAATAACAATTCCGAGCCATTATCTATTGCGCCACCCTAGACTAGAGAGAGGGAGAAAGAGGAAATGAATGCATGCCTTTCCCAAGAGAATACTTGCGACTGTGAACGTTGCAGTGTAAAGCTGGAATTCAAACTCGGCTCGTCGATTTTACGCGGAGATCACCTTTATACTATTCGTACATACCTACATTAGCCAACTCACAATCTGGGTAATAACCCAGTGATAGAGAACCTCAGTTGTAGGGACGAGATAAGGAAATTGAACATAAAATAGGCCGGGTTAGGGCTAGATTCACCCAACACTTCACAGTGCTACAAAGAAAGCCAAATCATTAACCTAAACACACGCGTCATGTTCTTAAATAATAAACAGGCTGGATGTGGCAAGCCTCCCGCTGCTCTGCCGGTATTTCAACGGAAGGTGCTCGAGCGAACTATATTCCCTGGTCCTGCCAAAGCAAACCTTCACGGCAAGAACACGCCACGCCACTTACATAGTAGCAAACCACTCACATTCCCTGCATATTCCATCGGTGAAAAGTAAGTAACAGCTTCTTCTCTCAAAACCACTTCCCTATGGAATCGAATCCCAACAGGATGCTTCCCCGATCATTACAATCTTAACCTATTCAAGGCTAGGGTTAATCATTATCTCCCTCACCTATACACACAAATGGTCTCCTAACGCAACCCTCTACCTCGAGTGGCCCCCGGGCCTTGTAAATGGTGACTCTCACTATAAAAAAAAACATGTCGCCTAATTCGTTCCCAAATACCTAAACTGTATGCAACCGTTTCCTAGGATAAATGATTAAAAGTAACGGCCATCCTTTTTCGAACCTTATGGACTGGCGCTGCAGAAACACAGACGAAGAACTCTGGCAAATATCATAAACCACATTATTTGAGGATTTTCAACAGCGGCAACAACTAAAATCGATATCGAATTTTGACAAAACAGTTAAAAATTCTTTCTATACAAACACGATGAATTTATTAAATGTTTTATAGACATTGTTTATGTATGACAATTTTTTAAATTTGAATTAAAAATAATTAACACAGATGAAATATTTAATAGTGTATGCTTTTAAAATTTCTTTTGCAAATTAAACATTACTGCTTATATGAGAAACGCCATTTGTTAATAATATATATAAAAGACTTAAAAAATCTAGTAAAAAAATTATCACTACGGGCTGTAATGTTTTGCTCTAAGGAATATAAAATGGGGACACGCAGACTAAATTCAGCCTTCCGCGAATTTATAGACGGTAGCCTTTTCTTTATAAAAAAATATTGGGCATTCATGGTAGCCCGTGCTATCATCGGATGAAATTTATAAAATCTTTTAAAACAATTTCTCAGGAAAATAGATTTCCTATGTCAAGTGACTGTCAATGCCCTTTGCAGTACTGACGTGGTCTTTCCTTCCCGAACTTTTGTTTGAAGTAGTGTGGAACGTCAACATCTTGATTATGTCTTTATTTTCTCTTCGAGTTACATGTGCATTTAATTTTAGTTGCTAGTTCCGTTGAAAGTTCCCAAGTGATGTGATTTCTGTTATTTGACAGAGTTCTTTGTGATTCACTAGCGCCAATTCGAAGAGGGATGGTCCTCTCTATGATTGACTGGCTTCATTTGGTCGAAGTTATTTTTAATCATAGGTCTGCGCAAAGGCAACAATTCTCTATATTAATTCTCTTAAGCTTGCGTTACAACGTAAACAAAATTGAACACTTATGATAGCTAGTGTTAGCGTCATTATCGATTAATGTTTTTGCGAGGTTAGCGAGTATTCGCTCTCAATAAAATGTAGTTGCAAAACTTCCATATCTACAGACATCAATCAGTCTCGAAATCGGTGTAGTTTTAAGTCATATTTATTTCACATAAATGTCGGTCCTCCACGTAAGTAAACGCTTATGCGATTGCGATTAGAAAACGACACATCATTATTATTGAGGACAATATATCTATCAATATTATCGATCTATTTTGACTGTTAATCGATTCATTTTTATGCCAAGGCGTTTGTTTATTTATCTATTTTTCTATCAACAGAATGCCATCAGCAGTCATTGAGCACTATATATATATATATATATATGGGTTATTATCCGTGAAAACTTTTATGGATGCACTTGAATATTTTATGTGCTTATTTTAGAAAAATAACTCAAATAATTGACTTAACTTGTACGGAATTATTCGAGTTTCATGGATACCTTTGGAAAGAAAGAAAGAAAGAAAGAAAGAAAGAAAATGTGCATATAGATTTTAGTCAAAAAGAAATCTGCTGAAGAACGTATATAAAAAAAGGGATCCATAAAACGCAGTCCAGATCAGTGAATTCTTTCTTATATCGATGATTATTGTTCTATTTCTTGAGATTGAGCTCTCTATTTACAAAAATGCTCGCTTTGGAACCGTTCTCTTTAGCAATTTTTTTCCGGATTTTCCACTGCATTCTTGCATATATGCATTCATCTATCTATCTATGAGGACAGTGCATAGGATTCGGAAAGAGTTGGATGAGTCTAAAGTGATTACGAAGGTGTTTGGAGTAGTCACTAGTGATGGCGATGTTATGCCTCCATTCATCTTCCCACAATGCCTTCTTACACAAAACGGAAGTCTGCATCATATCTTGAGGAGGTAGTGCAGCTCTGGATTAAGTGGGTGGCTACTGGAAGACCCTATGTCTAGCAATAGAACTCTGCACCATGCCACACAAGCAGGAGAACGCAGTTATGCCAGTCAGACAATTTCTACGACTCACATCTGGCCATATAACTCCCCAGACTGCAAACTCCTTGATTATTATGTGTGGAGCGCAGTTGAGCGAGAGACCAACAAAACTCCTTGTAACACCAAAGATGAACTGAAGGTAAGGATTATGGCAGCATTCGAAAAATTAACCAAGAAGACCGTCCAGAAGAGTTTCAGGTGATTCCGAAGTCGTCTGGAGGCCGTGGTTGAAGCCAAAGGCGATTTTATTGAAGAAATTTATTCTTTAGTATTTTTGTATAATTTATATAAATATAACTGTTAAAATGAGATGTCAGTATTATTTTCATTTTTCCGTAATTTAGACGATAATTTATCCATCGTGCTCTGTCTGTATATACATACATATATATATGCGTGTGTGTGTGTGTATTTTTGTCATCCACAGACAGACTGTTTCGCTGTTTCACAGCTCATCAGTGTGGCTAGACGTCCGGTTGCCTCTAGCTAGGATCGAAACCCGACTGAATTGGCGTCAGTCGGAACTTCTACCACTAAGCCGTCGGCTCACGACAGGGATGAAGGTGAATTTTAGCGTGTATATTTTTTTTTAGATTTAGATAAACACACAGTGACTGACAGTGACTCAATTCTGCCGAAGAGTCATATGGGGGTGTATCTCACTATGAAACATATATCTATCTCAGTATGTTCCTTTCTATCTCTTCCTGCTATTGCCTGTCCATATTTATCTATTTATCTAAGTTTGATTATGTATATGGAAGTACCTCAGTGTGTTCACATCTATCTATCTATCTATCTATCTATCTATCTATGGTTCTTCATATCTATATATTTATGTATATATCTATCTATCTCCCTCAGCTCACATTTATCTATCTCAGTTTCTTCATTTATATGTATGTATGTATTTATCTATATATCTATTTCTGTCTGTCAGCACACATCTATCTATCTATCTATCTATATATATATATATATATATATATATATATATATATATATATATATATATATATATATATATATCACGACAAACATTACCATCTATAAATATTGATTCATTCCTACACCAGAGAAACAAACCATTCCCTTCCCCATTCTTCTATTCAAAGAACTTTACCGAAGGCTTGGCTATATAAAATGACCATTGAGGATCGATGAGTTGAATTGCGAAGATGAACAGTATGTTGACGCTGTAGCCGACGGTGCCAACGTCTGTGGCGTTCTGACAAAGGGGTGCCGAAGCGTGACCGACACCTATGGTCCATTCTGTTGATATATGGGTTCACTAAACTGATGCTTCACAATCATACCATGACACACGCCCCTTGATGTATGACAAGTGTGGCTCATATATATATATATATATATATATATATATATATATATATATATATATATATATATATATATATATATATATATATATAGTCTTCTGTCTCTACGTCACGTAAGTGGTTATTTCTGTTTGCGTGTTTTTCTTAAATTCAACTTAGTATATGCGGCGGTGTATTTACATCGTGGGTTTTATCTATTCATTTGTGCACATACGTAAATCTAAATTATGTTACGTAGAGGCAATTGTGTGTGTACGTGTGTGTGTACGCATGCGCATGTCATTTTAGATGTGTATTCTCGAAATCTAAACTTAATGTTTTATATATATGCTAGTTTAAATAATCAAATTTTAACTGGTCTACCTTTACAGATAACCCCGCGGGCTTTGTTGTATATGTGATATAGTTCATTTATATAAAATTATCGGGTTGGTGCATATTTATCAGGCGTTTTTTAAACACTGTTCATTTTCATTATGAAAAAAGAAACATAACAATTCAACAATAAGATTTTTAAAGGATTATTCCGGAGCGTATGATTATCTACCTGCATTTTTATAACCTGAAAGTAAAATATTTTTTATTAAAAAAAGTAAACGAAACAGCAATTTTTATTAACAAATAACTCGCCTACAAAAACGCCTGATAATTATGCACCATCCAAGTAAATAAGTTGTTATCGGTTGAAAGGCGGGATGAGCGAAACAAGTTTGCGTTCCAAACAATATTATTTATATCATTTTTACGCAAATATATTCGGGAATTGTCTCGCTTTATTGGTTGAATAGGTCCGGTGAGAAGACACATCCTTGTCTTATACCCCTTCCTGTTTTTGTATATCTACTGAACTCATTTTCTGTCCGTATGCAGGCGATTTGCTAGCAGTATAAATTCTTCCTTATTCTAATATCTTTCCCGAACGTGTCAAGGATGCTGAGCAGCATGAACCAAACATGTAAGCAACGACGAGGTTTTGGAGAAAATAGAAACAAAAAGGTAACTTATACTTAACATCAGGAAGAGGCAGTTTACATGTCTGGAGCACGTAGAGTGGAAGAAGGGCTTGGAAAACCTGATACTCACTGGACGAATTGAAGGAAAGCGGGACGTAAAGCAGCACCTAACATACTTAATGAGCTTTAGTAAATGGATGGTAAGAAAGAGTTTGGAAGAAATAACTTAAAGACAAAACTAAGAGCTACAAGTGACAGGAAGATGTGGCGTGTCATGATCGTCTACGTCATGAGGGGACACGGTACATAAAGAGAATATATTCAGGAAAGGATTGAATTAAACTCTGTTCTATCACTAATCATCTTCGTCATAAGTTTATCGGTTATTTTGAAGGAAATAATTTTTTGTAGATAAGAATTCTTTAGACCTTCCTTTCGCCGTAACACTAGTTAGAATTTTAAAATAATGATTTTATCATTTTAGAACGGGGGTTCCTGTTTACGATATCGATTCAGCGTCGAATCGATCCTTCACTTCTTAAAGAATTACCGAAACTTAATGGTTTGTTTACAGATGTCAAGTTTGAAACTGTTTTTACGCCATAAATACATGCGTACAAAAACAGATATCAGTATATCAATGGCGTAAGCACATTTTCAAAATTGACATTTAATTCACTTGCAGTTAATAATCCTTTTTTTATTCTTTTCCTTTAGTAACTTATCTGAGAGTTCTTTCAGTTATCCTTCTGAGTTAGTCAGCAACAGTGTGATCTGAGTGCCTTATACGTAATCTACTCTTTTGTTATTGTCTTACATGCACAAACAGGGGCAGGAAAATGGCTGCTTTAACCATTATCTACTCGATTTACAAAACGAACCCAGTACATATTGGATTATATATACGTACAGAGGAAGAAAGAACGAAAGAAAAGGAAAAGAAAGAGAGAAAGAAAGAAAAAAGAAATAAGTAAAGAATAAAAAGATAGAAAAATGTAAAGAATAAAAATAGAAAGAAAGAAAATATAGAAAGAAAGAAAATAGAAATTATTAAAGAATGAAAAGAAATAAGAATAAAAAGAAAGAAAGAAAAAATAACGAATGTAAAGAAAGAAAAAATAACAAAATAAAGAAAGAAAGCATGAAGAAAGAAAGAAAATTGAAATAAATAATGAAAAGAAAGAAAGAATGAAGAAAGAAAAAGAAATAAGTAATGAATGAAAATAAAGAATGAAAATAAAGAAAGAATAAAGGGAGAAAGAAAGAAAATAGAAATAAAGAATGGGAAAATAAGTAAAGAATAAAATAGAAAGAATAATGATTAAAAAAGAAAAAATAACGAATGAAAGAAAGAAAGAATGAATGAATGAATGAATGAATGAAAAGAAAAAAGAAAGAAAGAATGCATGAATGACTGAAACGAAAGAAAGAAAGAAAAGAAAAACAGAAATAAAGAAAGCATGACAAGAAAGAATGAATGAAAGAAAGAGTGAATAAACAAAAAGAAAGAAGGAAAGAAAGAAAATAGAAATAAAGAAAATGAATGAAAGAATGAATGAATGAAAATAAAGAAGGAAAGAAAGAATGAATGAATGATTGAAACGAAAGAAAGAAGGTAAGAAAGAAAATCAAATAAAAATAAAGAATGAAAAGAAAGACGGAAAGAAAGAATAAATTAATGAAAGAAAGAATGAAAAAATGAACAAAAACAAGAAAGAAAGAAGCGAGCTAGCGTAACGGGTATCGCTATTTCGGTAGTGGTTGCTTACGCACTCACTTTTTAATAATTCTCTTGGGAAAGATATGAATCCATATGAATGCGTTCTGTCCCATGTTTTGTCTCTGATATGTCGCTATTGTTGAGAAATATCAGAATGGGTGAGTGGGCCTTTAGACCAACCATTCTCTCACAACGCAATTGTTACTCCCATTGTCCCACTTGAAAGCGGCAAACAACATCATCAGATAGATGTCAAGATTGAAAAAGGCAATCATCATCATCATCATCAGATAGACTCACATGGGATGAATGACATTGATCAGTACAAAGATACGAACAGATAGATAGATATTGAAACGAAAGTTCGTAGCGTTTTTCTAGAGGCGGTATTTGAACACGTGCTTTATTGACAGAAATTTATCGCATCATCAACGACTTGCCGGAACGGTTCCCCTCTTGCAGATCAAAATTTTCACTTCTAAGCCGAGCGAATTACTTACGACCAGAAATCTCAGGTACGGTACCACTCCCGTCAATGGCACATATCATTTTTGCTATATGTACAGTGTTTCTCCTTCCCGGAAATAAAAGAACATCAAATAGAGTGGGTTTTAAATTTTAAATGTTTTTACGTTAAAATTCGATTATAATGACGGAATTAAAGCACTGATTAAAAGAAAAATCTAGGTCACTCAACACGGGACATCGCGGAGATACTCTACATATCTCATCTGAGCGTTGAAAGGCATTTGAAAAACACTTGGATACGTGAATCGCTACGATTACGGTGTAATGGATAATGGCTCGGAAGTGTTAATAAGAAAGCCGAGTTCCACTTTCAGTTGGGTTCGTTGTATGTTCTTACGCGAAAATACTCTTGGGAATACTCTTTCTCCCCGCCCCACCACCACCACTAGACAGGTTTAATTAAAATTATTAAAGCTTACAATCTAAACTATTTTCTGGCTTTAAATAACCTTCAAAAGGCTGAAAAGCCGTAGAAAACGAATCAAACAATCAAGAAAAATAACTGTAAAAGGCTGTTTTAATCCTCATCTTCAGTGTGCCCTTGAAATTTTCTCAAACCTTCGACAGATCAGTGAATGAAGAGCTATACCTGATGACCTACACAGATACAAATACAGAGATTCTTTTTTTATATATAAATGCATTTTTGTAAGTTTCTGTAACGCATATGAAGACTATGCAAGTAGGTAAATATATATATATATAGCTTGGAAGGATTTTCAAATCTTATGGTATACATATAGAAGGCGCAGGGTAGTAATGGACCGCGTCTCGGATTAAGGGATCGGAGAGGTGAGTTCGAATTCCAGTCAAATCCATTACATTCATTTACGTGAATGTAATGAACTCTTACTTAGGAAAGGTACGAATCCATCTGTTCTCCCTCCAGCTATGGCTAAATAGTAGAACAAAGTGGCTTTGCAGTGGGTTTAATCGGTCTAGGAGAAGGACGACTCTGAATTCAAAACCCGAGGAGGGTCGTTTAGGGACCTTCCTGGCACAATGCGCACCTGCTCTCTATATTCAGTTCTTCCAAAAGGTGGGGTTGGTTCTATAATCAAGACCATATGTGCGAAGGTAGCCTGGCAGTTTCGTTCTAACAACTAAGCTGCTGAACCCTCATAGATAAAAAAGCCCATATATATATATATATATATATATATATATATATATATATATATATATATATACCAGGTGTAACACTAAAATTGTCTAAATCGTGTAATAGCATAATTATCCATCCCACAAAATGCTTAATATCTAAATAAAAAAAAACACTAAACTAATCGAGTTTCTTTTTCTCAGGTTTTCAGATAAGACGTTTAGCCATCTTCGCACCATATTTAGTAAGAAAAACACTTTGAGTTATTCAGCTAAGAAGAGAAGCGGTTAACATTGTTTTGTGTCAAACCCACTGCCTCCACAGATGAGCAATGGTGAGAGGAAAAAGATGATCCAGTAATGGTACCAACATTCATAGTCTTCCATCTTTAAAGTCCATTCAAGAACTATCAAGACAACGGTGAATAAGTTTAAAATAGCGGGAACAGTAGAGAGAAAAACTGGATCAGGTGGTCACAAGAGGAAGAGGGATCATCATTTAAACTTAGAGCTAAAAAGATCAAATAGAAAATCCCAACTCAATTCGTAACATGTTTGGCACGTGAGAGAGGAGTTTCAGCTTTGACAGTCCAAAGAGCAGTGAAAAAAAGACTTGAAATTGTACCTGAAACCTGTAAGAAAGTTAGAAGGTTAGAGTGTACGAATATCATCATGTATAAGTTGGAAATTGACCCTAGAATTATATATATATATATATATATATATATATATATATATATATATATATAATGTGTTTCAATACTTCAGGAGTTTCCGATCATTAGCTATGATTAATTATTGATGAACATAATTGTCTATATTTTTTAGATGAGGTATTATGTACATTATTTACATTATTCGGGCTATTGTCCTCATCTTTGTCGCCCTATTTATTTCAACGTTTCGCTCGTTGTACGCTCCGGCCTTCTTCAGGTGGTTAGAATGTCGAACTGAATCCTTTATTTCGCTCACTAGAGTAGACTGTTCTAGTCCCACGTGCCATGTTTAATGGATGTCAGTTATCAGTTATCTCCTATTAATTTTCCCTCTGAAAGTTCTCCACTGCCTTAACCGGGTATTGAACTCACACTCTTTGGTTGCTGAATACCCAGAAATTCATACACAGATGTCCTCAAGGACACATGGCACAGTGGATAAAGGCGTTGGTTAGATCCAGTGACAGGACCCAAAGTGTGTTTCCAGTCACGACTTCACCAGATCTGAAAACGAAAGAATGAAATGCGTGTATGTGTATTTCTGTGTATGTGTAAATAATGAATCTTAGTACTTTTTCACTAAGCTGAGGTTCCTCGTGATTAAAGAAGAAAATAATTAAGTGACTTTTAAAAAATATGTTAATATTTATTCTGGTATCTTTTCTTTACAATTATTAGTTCTGAAAGTTGCCAATGTATTTTCACAGCTTTGTATCGAATTAAAGGTAAATCATCTTCTAATTATCAGAATGTCTCGAAAGCCATATATATATATATTTATATATAAATATATATATATATATATATATATATATATATATATATATATATATATATATATATATATATTTGTTTGTGTGTGTATGTGTGTGTGTATGTATATAGTACAGAATCAGGGGTTTTGAATTTAGTTTAGATAGCAGTTGGGGTGACAAGGAACCTGGGTTGGTAACAAGGTGGGGGCGTGAGGTATCTCTATGAAATATATATATATATTTATATAGATAGATAGATAGATAGATAGATAGATAGATAGATTTGGCACCAATCCTTCTTTCATGCACGTTTCGTTTCATATGAGAGACAAGGTACTTTGATTTAGTTTTTTTATACAATTTCTCATGTGATCTTATAATTGTTTTTTTTTTCGGATGATAAATTATATAAAAACTGTCCAATTGTTCTTTCTTTTCGAGCACTTTCGGCTATACATTTAGCCATTTCCAAGGTCGAAATATATTAACTGTTAACAAGAAATACATTGTTGTATGTATGTATTTATATAATGTTTTCATTTACAAAACCCAGTCAAGATATTGTGTCCATGTTCATAGTCTATATTATTGAGTGTTGTTTTTTTTTTGTTTTTATTAATAAGGCTTTCATTATTTTTTTGGCCATTTTTTTACATGTAGACGATGCTATTGTATTTGTGTTGTCAACGAGTATGTTAAGAATAGGGTCCAGTAAGTCTCCATAAGTATTTAAATGAGACCTAATTGAGCCATGGTCGGAAAGATGTAGTGTGAGTCTTCGTGTCAAATGTTGTAGTAGGTTTTTTGTGTATAGGACTTTCTTTGGGCCTATATGATTGTTTACGAATTTTGATTGATCAGGAATACAATTCCTTAATGGACATTCAAATTCGTATATATATATATATATATATATATATATATATATATGTGTGTGTGTGTGTGTGTGTGTGTGTGCGCGCGCGTGTGTGTGTGTAGGGTGCTGAGAAGTTCTTCAGTGACTTGTTTCCCAAAATCGGACTAATTTGCTAAGCATGAAATTTTTTTTGTGTATAGGACTTCTTTGTTGAGCCAAAAAACTTTAAACGCCCTATCATGTGTGTGTGTGTGCGTGCGTGCGTGTGTTTGTGTGTGTGTGTGTGTGTGTGTTGCTGTTTAACATAGAATTCTTTTTGACTTCAAATGGATACCTACCGTTTTACTTCGGCCTCATCACTTTCAGATACCAGAGATTCTTATCGGATTCAAGGTAAGCGAATCTTTTTTTTTTCTTTAAGGATTTGTTTCAATTGAATTCTTGACATTCGTCATTTTACTTCATTGATTTCATTTTCCCTATTATTACTATTGTTGCTTTTGTTGCTTGTAAGCATCGAGGTTTCACACGATTTATGACTGATGGCGTTCAATAAAGACCAACAGACAACAAGCCACATCACCAGTCCGTCACTCCCCTCACTATTCAAGCTGTTGCCTGTCTAGTTTCACTTCCTCTTCTGATAACCGTTTCTTTTAAACGGCAGACAAGAAAACTTTCCGGAACCGTTCCAAGCGCACATTCGGCAATTTCTTTTATTTTTTTATTATTCACTCGTAAGTTCTACAACGGTGAGATGTTGACATTTTTTCAGGCTGACTAAGAAGCCGCCTTTCAAAATGATGCGGTATAATCATTTGGTAAAATTTCGGAAAATTTGCAAAGCAGCACCTCCCTCGTAAACATATTTTCAGCTTTCCAATTTTGATTTGAGCTCCGCTGAAATAACGACATCCAATATTTGAATAATATTCTTCTTCCCCTCTTCTGAACTGTATTCTGTACCCCACTTCAATTTCAGGTACTATTTGATTTATTCTATAAAGCAGTTTGTATATTATTAGTTTCCATAGTCATATCCCAGTCATTTGCACAGTTCGCAGCCGATCACTGTTCATACCCATTCATGTACATTTTGTCCTACTTCAGCATTCCCGAATTATATTAATGACGGTTTCATTTTTATATCATCTAAAGTATTTTACAACTCATTTCTCACAGAAGAAACGTTGTGAGACTCTCGTCATTTCCATGGAAAATCTTCTGTGGAGTTGCATTCGTTAGTTTCACCAGTTCAGACCATCACATCTAAGGCCTGCCATGCCAAGTACATTGGGTGAAACCATCCTTATTCCGTTCGTATTCCGCTGGTAAGATGGGATTTCCATTCGGACAGTTTCTTCCCATGGCCACTACTCTGTGGAACAGACTCCAAAGCGGATGCTTCCCCGATCGTTACTATCGTACCCTCTTCAATTTATGTACAATTTCCATGAAAGTATTTAGAGTAAAGACACAGGGAAGCTGTGACTGAAAGCGATATGTCAGGTCAGAACCAATAACATTGCAGATTCTTCTTTGGATTTTATCAAGAATCTCTAAGTATATAGCAGGAGCAGCAGACCAGATGTGACAGTAATATTCAAAGCAAGGACGAATAGTAGACTTATATATATATATATATATATATATATATATATATATATATATATATATATATATATATATATATATAGGGCAAGGAAAGTTTGTTCTCTTTCTCGCGCCAGAAGGTTCTTCTCGCCGGAATCCATCCTTCAAATCTACAAATCAACCATTCGTCCTTTCATGGAATACTGCAGCCATGTATGGTCTGGTGCTCCCGCTGTTCATCTCGAGGTCCTAGACAAAATCCAGAGACGGATATGCAACGGCATCCTGTCTGCAGTCGCTATCTCACAGACGTGCTGTGGATTCCCTCTGCCTTTTCTACAAGTATTTTCATGGCAACTGCTCCGACGAGCTACTTTCGCTGGTTCCCAAATTCCATGAATTTAAGCGCGCTACTAGATTGGCATCTCGGTCCCACCCTTTTACTGTCGAAACGACTAAATGTAGCTATCTCTTCTACTTCAACAGCTTCTTATCTCGCATCTCCCGTCATTGGAACTCTCTTCCTATCACTTGCTTCCCTGATAGCTGTAGTCGTCAAATATTCAAATGTAATGTCAATCGACATCTAATGATGCTTTAACCTTGATCTCTGTCCTCCTCTTTATCCTTTTCCAAAACACTCCTCTTTACTCTTACTCTCACTCTCTGTAAGCCCTTGCGTGCTAATGGCACACCTTCCTTGCTTGGAACGAATTGCTTATAAAAAAAATTCTGGAGAGGAAAATTTTCTAGTACGACACAGGGAACCAACTTTCCTAGCAGCAGATCTAGCAACTGATTCAATATAATGTTTCCACTTCATGTAAGCGGAAAATGTTATTCCGAGAAGGCGCAATAGGTCACTGTCCTAGAGGTTAGCATCTGCCATGCTGATGGAAAGTAAAAATGATATCCCAGAAATTCAGACAGAAATTATCTTGTTTTCGTTTCCGAAAAAGTTGGAAACCAACTCTGACATTTTGGGAAGCTTAATTACTGACTCTCTCAAATATGCTGCTATCCACTCCACCATTTTGAATTTGTGTTTGTTTTCTCTATTAAACGTACCTGTTTTTACTGTAGAATATTTTTCACCTTTGGTTACTGACATGCTGCAGAGAATATCTTCGATTTATTGTGAATGACTGAAAAAAATCTATTGCTCTGTTTTGTTTTGTTTTCATTTTTTATTTTTCACAATGGTTGGAATTCGGTGGACTGAGGCGTTATGTCTGCTTCTCGTGTTACTTTCCAGTGATTTAGATTTCAGTTGAATGCGCACGCGCAGAAGAGAACGGAAAGTGAATAAGGTTGAATATAGCGTTACTGTTGGTTGTTATTTTTTAAGTATCTTCTACAAACAAAAGTAATAAAAAAACGGACGATTTGAAAGATGATTAGGTGGAATTAGCAAAAATTGGAATGAAGAAAATCCCATTGATTATGAGAGAAATGATTTTTAAAAATGCGAAGTGAATATTTTACAATGAGTACAAAAAAAGAAGCGCGATTTACAGTAAGAATATGTTGAGGTAATTACTACTGCTAAAAAAATTACTGTATGTTGGTTTGCCATTCAAATATTTGTTTTTGATGGGCCGGTAGTAAAAATTAAAAGGCAATTTAATTAATAGTAAACAAAAATCGTCGTTCCAAAAATAATTTACCAAATATCACTCGTACCTTAGGAGAAAAATATGCTGAGAATACACCGGCCTAAGTGGTGTGAACAAACTAAAAATAGATGCAAGTGTAGATAATTCAGAAAACAGAAATTAATTATGTTTTATACATATATACGAGAATGTACTGGAATCTTTTCGGACCGACACACTTCCTAAAATGTAACCAAATGACATTTTTTTAAAGAAATTCTTTCGTCAGTCGAAGAAGTGTTGCCTCAGGGTTCTTGATAAGATCCAGAGACGGATATGCAATGTGATTGGCCCTGATCTGTCATCTCGCCTGCAGTCGCTCTCTCACAGACGCGATGTTGCATCGCTCTGCCTTTTCTACAAGTACTTCCACGGTAATTGCTCTGAGGAGTTGCTTTCGCTTGTCCCTAAGCCTCGTGAATTTAAGCGTCCTACGAGGCTGGCATCCCGTTCCCACCCCTTCACCGTTGAAACTGTTAGATGTAGACGTCTTTTCTACTCCAATAGCTTCATGTCTCGCACATCTCGCCTATGGAACTCCCTTCCCTATTACTGTTTCCCTGACAAATACAATCTCCAACGGTTTAAGTGTAGCGTCAATCGTCATCTCCAATTACCTTGATCTATCCACTTCCTGACATCTTTCATTCCTATCTGCTCTCGCTCTATATCTCCCGTAACCCCCTGCCTCAATCGACCCTCCGTCCTTCTCTTTCTCCACATCCCTTCCTTTACCACTCCTATCTGCTCTTCCTCCAACCCTTCTGTAACCCCATGCGTGATAGTGGCCACCGGCCTTGCTTGGGGTGATACGCTTAAAAAAAAAAAAAAAGTTTTCAGCACCTCCTCGTGCATATATTTCTCATTACTATATACGTTATATTTAATGGATGCACGTGCTTGAGTAGACGTCTATGATTTTTTAAACGGTTTGGGTTTTTTTTTTAGTATATTTAATAAAGAAAATATGCCTTTTGGCAGGATTTGAACCTCTTCACATTAGCAATAGTCCACTGGGCTTGCTGATTGGCCATTTCTGATGGTATCCGGTAATAGAGGCTGTGTATACTTCATTCTGGCTTTGTCTAGTTCTACAGATTGACGGATGGGATATTCCTTTAGAACGAAGTATAGAGCAAGCATTTCCTGCCAAGTGGTATCTGAAAGTTGGTCAATACGCCTTCATTAATCGTACATTTTAGCATACAAGTCAGAGATAAATACTTAAACCAGAAAAATTTCGACGTGATCAGGAAAACTCGTCAAGCTATCCCAGGTAGACTTCTTTTATCCTTTCGTCTCGTGTACTTCCTGTACTAATTAGGGCTGGCCTGTATTTGACCTTAAGTTGGACAGTTTGTTATTTTTCTCTTCACAAAATATTCTAGCACTATTTGTTTCTATTCATTTTATGACAGGTCTAAATTTTCTGGAGAAAATTCAGGTATTAGGTACCTCCACCAAAACGCGATACCTAAGGTTCAAAATGAATTTTTAAAACTGTAAAATCATTCTTGAAGTTTTTATTCTAGTTTTAATTTCAAGCCAAGAGATTAAATGTAGTATTTCCAATAAGCAAAATACTTTTGTATATTTCAAAACTAATTTTAATTGACTGGAAGAAGTTTGCGTTTTGAAATTGAAAATTGCTGGTTTTAACGCCATTTCTTTTTAACCGTCCTTTATTAAGAATAATCTTTCAAAAATAAATTTAATTAAATAATATTTTAAATATAAATATTTCAGAAATGCATTTTTTTAACACGGCAGTAGCTGTTTATCTAAGGTGTTGACAGCTTGATTGACAGCTTGTTTATCTAAATTTTTTCTACGGTAGATATAATGTAAAAATACTTGAGGAATATAATATGGGCACCTTTTTTTTATATAATTGTTAACTACCCAGTAATCTTAAAAATTTAGTTAAATATTCTGTTTTATGTTTTATTGAATGTTAGGTACTTTGGCTTTAAATTTACTATAGTTATCGCTTTTCTGATAATGTAGTTTATGGATGTTTACAAAAATCGGCGCGTTTATACACATTCAAAAAATTCTAAAATTCTTTTTAAGATATTGTGGTCAGCTAAATTGTAGTAAGGTTTTCCATTGATGATTAGTAAATATATTAATCACCTAACCAGTACACATTAAGACAGAATTTGAAACGATTTAAAACTTTATAAATTAATACAATTAAAATGTACAAAGAATGAAATCAATTCTTGTAAAAATTCATTAGTCACCGAATTTTGTATTAAGACAATAGTGTCCATAATATATTTCATTCAATTAGCAATTAAAAGGTTTTCTATTTAAATAATGTCTTAGTTTTAGTTCAGTTTTCTTTTACGATTCAGAGCATATTTTCTGTAACTGGTGGTCCTGTTTTAAAAAAAGAAATTGATGATTTAAATTTTCCAGTGACTTCTGCGTATAACTAATATAAACATTAAGCGGATTAAAATTTCATTTCTCGAAATTTCATAAAATTAATAAGTGAATAGGTGTAACAGCTGTAAAAATATATATTTTTACAAAGATTTTCTTAAAAAAAAGATTTCTAAAATAATTTCATTCATTTGTGAATAAGTCCTGTAAGTTTCATTGAAATCCGACAATTACTTGACTTTTGCAAGAATTTCTAATTCAATATGTTTTTCGTTAAAATTTCCTGTAGTAATCGTTGCCCACTTACGCAAGAAAAACTAGATTTTTAACCAAACTTTCGAACGTTCTAAGGATCAGAAAATATAATTTAATAATCAACACTTCCTTTGGTCTTTCCTCTTAATAATAACAAACGTTTTGACAATAAATCTTTGCTATTATTAAGTTTGGGGTATTTTTCCTCATGGTATGCTAATTTTCTAGCGAATCAGTGGAGGTACTTATATTAAGGCTTTGTCAACCAATAATAAAAATTCTGGTTCGAATTCTTTTACTCTTAGCATCGCATTGTGTGTTCCATACATCGTACTCTTAGGATCACCATTCTTACTCTATACTTCATACTCTTAGGATCCACATGCTTGCTTCATACTTAGTTCTCATAGTATGCTCTTGCTTGTTCCATACTTCTTACTCATAGGATCCCGTTCGTTCCTTCCTCCATACTTCATTCTCTTAGTATCTCCATGCTTGCTCCATACTTCATTCCCTTAGGATACCCTTGCTTGCTTTATAATTCGTTCTCTTAAGATCCCCGTGCTTACTCCATACATCGTTCTCTTAGGATGATATGATAACTCCATACATCGTTCTCTTAGGATCCCATGCTTGCTCCATACATCGTTCTCTTAGGATACCCATGCTTGCTCCATACATCGGTCTCTTAGGATCCCCATGCTTGCTTCATACATCGTTCTCTTAGAATTCCCATCCTTGCTTCATACTAAATTCCTTTGGGAACCACTGCTTGCCCCATACTGCGTTCTCTTAGTATCCACTTGTTTGCAACATATTTCGTGTTCCTATTATATCCTTGCTTGCTCCATTCTTCGTTCTCTGAAGATCGTCTTACATCACCGATACTTCATTCTCTTAGGATTGCCTTACTTGCCACACACCTTTACCATTATTTTTGCAGATATCTCATGAAACACAAATAGGCAGTAAATCATTTTTTTTTTTCACTTGATAAACAGCCGTGAACACAGTGCATTAATTGTTGGTAACAAAATCAATGATTATGATCATGTTGCGTGCTTTCGAAATTGAATGACTGTGTGTCAGATTTGTTTGAGAAACAAATCGTCTTTACAGTACCCGATATGAATGGCGCATTTGTGTCTTGGTTATGGGTCTGGCTGATGTAACAGTTAAATGATAAAATCTTAGAGTCCTGTATTTTCAATAAAACTAATTCAAGTGTCAGGCTCGTACCGACAATGATCTTTAAATAATTTCAAAATATATATCGCTAAAAAAATATTGGTTATTTTTTCCTAATTGCATTGTTACTCATATTTCATTAATCTTAATTTCTGCTGCTTTTCATCGCCTCTTAATTTTATGCATCTTAAGTTCTGTTGCTTTGTAACGCAACTACACAAACCGTCTGCCTACGGTCATTAGTAAACAGCACCAGTTGAAAATAAAAAAAATGAAAAATAAATGCAAGACTCGCATCTCATTTGCTATTTTTCACCGAATCGTTAAACGCCATATTTACATATAGTTAAATCTGATCTTCCACCAATCGTAAAACTTGACATTACGTTCATAATAAACTGAAATATCACATAATATTTGCTATTAAACTTTTATTTTTTATTAAAGTCTATATTTTCTGAGTTTCAAAAACAAAGAAAATACTCACTTTTAAAACATTGATGTTAAATGACAATATAACTTGCTATAGGATTTTGTGGGATTACGCAACTTATCTACTAAAACTTGTAACGACCGGTAGATGGCGTTGCAAAAGCAGAAAAAAAAGAAAAGTGCGCAAAAGTTTCCCCAACTCCATCTCTCTCTGTTTTTCGCTCTCTCTCTCTCTCCTTCTCTCTCTCTCTCTCTCTCTCTCTCTCTCTTTTGCCACAGCATACATTAATGATAAGATGTGTTTTATATCTCTCCCTTGAAGGACTTTTCAGTCCTCAGCCTATCTCATATGGTACTGAACACCTTTCCTCTTATTTTCGATATCGAACCACGATATTTACATTCTACCTTAAAATACTTCCTATGTACAAATCTCATTGAATTGTTCTAGCATATTTATTTCTTGAATTTTACTAAGTTAAATATTTTCAAATTAACCACGGAGTTTAGAGGGATGCCATGATAATGGATTTCTCCTTTCTTTTTTCAGTTCTTTTGAAAAGTCTTGAAACGTTAAAAAGAAAAGAAAAAAAAACGTTTTTACGAATTCCATCTTACATACAACACTGAAAGTACAAAGGCCCTAAGCTTACTTGACGACACACAGACATATCTACGAAACCAACGTGAAACTTATCTCAAAATCATTAATAGGACTTTTCACATCTTCTATATGCCGCATCTCTTCAGGACTTATTATCCTTCCATAGCTCTTAGTAAAGTCAGTCTTTTGCCATCCCTCTCATCTCTTGTTCAGCTATCCATTCACACAAACTCCCCTTTGCCTTCCATATATCCTGTCAGTGACAAACTCTCCAAGCCGGCTTTCCTCATTATGTGTCCAAGAAATTCCAGCTGACTCTTTCTGATTCTAAGCATTCTTTTTGTTTTCATGTTCCAGAAAACCTCTTCGTTGCTTACGCGCTCTGTCCAGAGTATTCTCGACCTCAATCTATGGAACCACATTTCGTTTTTGTTATGTCAACGAACACTCGTTGCCACTTCGTCTGATGTCAACGAATACTCGTTGTCACTTTCGTAATGCTCGTTGTAGTAGAGACGTTGTAATCGCATATACAACTATAGTACACCGTTGAACAATACTGCTGTCAGACGTCTTCGAATAGAACTCGCACTATTAGTACTTGCTCGATAATACTAGCTCGAATATTAACCACCATACTGATCCGAATAGAGAATAGTGTAGTTAAGAGCGGTTCGTATAGTAATAGAGGATAGACTAGTAATACGATCCCTATAGTAATAGAGAATAGAGTAGAAATAGAGATCAATTAGACACACGCTACCTCCAATATATGCGTTTCCTTTAAGGTCAAGGGATCTACTGAATTCAATAATGGGATCGCCTGTGTTTGCTAACTGACGATCAATGTTCAAACTGAAATGTCGGTAGCGACACTTTATTCTTATATAACACTTTTACCCCCAGTCTTCTCTTCATCTCTGACGTGACTATCTAGCATTAACTGGCATGTAGCAGAATTGATATTACATAATAGTTCACCGCACTTTTTTTTCTCTCTGCCAACTCAATAAACTCTATTCGACTAACATCAAAACCTACTACGAAGAAGCGGTCAGAATGACGTACCGAGGACTACATCGACTAGTCAACATCTAACAACAGTTTGGTATATATGTTCGCCTATCGTCCGGTTTACGTGCATGCCTGCCCGCCTGCCTGCCTGCCCGGTCTTTTGAACAGGAGTAGAGGTTTATCCTTTGTTTCCTGTTTAGGATTGGGCTTCCAGTTTCTTCTAAAGTCTTCTCATTATCTTTCATTTCCAGTACGCCATTGTGTCTTAGTTGTATTATCACCTTGCTTAGAGTGAATTGACTATTTACATTTTACGTTACCCGTGAATACTTTTCCTATTTTGAAACGAACAAACAAGGTGATGGTGTTTAAACAAAAAGCTACACAGAAAGAAATAGTGGAGGAAAAGAGAAGGTTACGACTGTGTATTCAGAAGACGCTTGTCTTGCAACAACTTCTTAGTTATTGATCGCTCTCGAAAACAGGTAGATTCATCTGATAGATTAAATGACAAAGACAAGGGAAATACGATTCAGTTTGCTCGAGGCAGCGGCACAAGATACTGATTATAAATGGTGGTTTGTCACAGAGATTCCGGCAGTTCGACAAGGAAGAAAGAATAGGGAAAACGAGAAGAACAAAAAGAGGAGTGGGAGAAGATGAGAGTGAATAAGTGGGGTATTGACGAAAGTAAGAGAGATAGGAAATCAAACTTATTTATGAGGCAGTGGGGAATAAAAATGAATCGAGGTGGGAGATAGAGAGAAGGAAAGCAAAGAAGAAAAAACGGAGACACGAAAAAAAGAAACAGAATAAAAAAATTGTTTAGTAAAGAAAGTCATGTCGGGTTTCGAAATCGCTTCGCTGTTCGGAAAGATAATATATTTTCCCACCAGCACTGGTGATCCGAGTTTGAGTCGAGATAAAAGCCAGGAAATTGTATACTGTTTTTTGAATTGGGAAAATACTTTCTATCTGAATAACCGGCTCTGCACAATCTTCCTATACTGCTTTCATCTTGTGCACACATCACCTCAACTGATCTTAAACCGAACTAAGCTTATATTGGTAAATCGGGAGAAAGAGGTGAGAGAAAGGAGAGTAAAAACAAGGAAGCATCGAAAGAAAAATGTGACAGAGAGTTAAACAGAGGAGGAAAAGTATATGTTAACAAAGGGAGGTAAGAGAAAATAGGAGAAATATCTTAAGTCGTAATAGATCTGACTATAATTTCAACTTATTCAAAAAATAATTAAGGAAAAAAATATATTGAAAGTGCACTAATTTCGGAAAACTCTACGGTACGTCTACGCACAGGATCATACAACTTATACCTTTCATCACAAAATTACTACCAATATAATGGGGACTGATCAAAAACAATAACGATGAAAATAAAAATAACAATGGAAGTGATAAAAAAACTGAATACGAGAGTTTAACATCTAGATACACCGTATCTATCTATCTATCTATCTTACTATCTTACTTCCTCTCCAACCCACAGTCGCTAGGGTCTTAACTGCTTCTAGCTGTCGCTTCTGGGTGTTTGTGTCGTCACTTTTTTATTCCAGCTGATCGTCGATTTTTACGATATTACATTTTCACCTTGAGCTTATTCAGTCGTTAACTGAAGAATTAAGATTCACCAGAAATCTCAAATAGGAAAAAATTTGCACGGGTTAAAATCATCATCGTCATCATCATCATCATCTTTTGCATGGTTTTTGTTTTCAACCGGAGATCTTGCATTATGTGTGTTCTACATCAAGACAGAGAACACCTTTCGCAGAATATTTTCAACGCCAAGCAACGCGGACTTCTTAAGTTATGGGATTCTCGATTTTATTCCGATTTTCTCAATTTGGGATTTACTTAGAGCCAATTCCCTAATGATAATTTAGACGATAAAGGCCTTATAGTCCCACTTTCTTTCCCGCTCACAGTCGCTTGGGTCTTAACCGCTTCTAGCTTTCGCTTCTGGGTGTTTGAGTCGTCACTTCTTCATTCCAGCTGATAGTCGATTCGGCAATCTTCTTTCTGGCTTTCCCAGCATACGTTGTGTTGTTTAGATCCTGGAAAAGATGTATCCGACAAATCTAACGAATCTCTGGAACAAGATGAAATAGGCCGTACTACAGTACAATAATTAACTTCTTCCAAGGAATAAGTCAGTTCCCTTTTTATAACAATAACGAATTGTTTTAATTTGATGTCAAAAATATTTACTAGTGATGGATGTAGATATTAGCTACAGCAATATCGGACCAATGATTTAGATAAGTTCTCTATTTCTGTCAGGGAACACTACGATTCGCCAAAGTCTGACAAAAGGGCCCGCGTACTGCAAACTTGACTAAGGGCGTTTGACGATTGCACCTGACCACTCCAGGCGACTGTCCACGCGGCCTGAATAAATGGGGGGATCTACAAAATTCGCCCCCCCCCAGCCTGATTGATTAATAGCGATCACTTTATTCTTCAAGGGTAGTTTTCGACTGGTCAATACAGACCACATACTTGCCCCAGAGGCGGTCCTAATTCAAATTTGGGACCTTCCAACATCGGCTCAGGCGCAATTTGTGGATTCCACAATTTCCTCCGCACACGAATTTACCGTGTCTTGATTATGGTCCCAGCAATGTCATAGTTATTGTTTATACTAATGTGCACCCTAGCCTTGAAGAGGTCAAGATTGTAGTAATTGGGAAAACATCCTGTCGGGAGTCTGTTCCACAAAGCAGCAGTTCTTGAGAAGAAGCTGTCCAAATGGAACTTACTTTTCGCTAATGGAATACGAAGGAAATGGGGATGATTTAACTTTGTGTATGTGGTATGGTGGATCCCAGCTGTAAATGTCAGGCGTGGTGGAACTAAACTAAGGAATGTAGCTTGTCAGAACACATGCCGTGGAAGTAACGATAGATTTCATCTGTGCGAAAGGTGTTGTAAGGTGGAAAATTATTCATCAACCACAAGTCAAAGTAGACTTTATTTTTACTCTATTAAGGCAGGCAAATGGGGACTAAACAGGTCCAGTCCAAATACGACAGCAATATTACATTTTGGTCAGATCTGGCTCATGTAAAGATAAATACAGCAGGGCTAATGTCACGCAATAATACGTCCATCAAAAGAGTTGAGGACTTAAAATATCTTCGATCTCATATAATAGACTCCCCCCAAAAAATTCAACATCCGCAAAGCTCTTGTATGGGATGCGTGTCACAAACTTCACATGATTTGGCCCTCGATCCTTCCTTAAAAGTCCAAATTGAATCAGTCCTACTATTGGATCAGAAACTTGGACATTATCTGTTCGTCTTGAAAGACAACTGGATGGATCATATACAAATCTACTTAGAAAATTCCAGAGCATCACTTGGAGATCCCACGAAAAGATTAACACAATTTACAGAGAACTGAGACCAATCTCTTTGTAAAACTGTCGGCAAACTGTAATCGTTTATTGTTTGAGCTTAAACTCAAACAAAAAACGATTACATTTTGCCGGTCACTGCCACCGAGCAGACAGGAAAATCGTCTCATCCTTACTCCTATGGCATCCTTCTGGAAGTATCTTCTCACAAAAACTACCTTCCCTAGACACCATATCTCAGGACTCCTGGTTGGACATTGGAGGTCTGGGGACAGCAATACAGGACCGAACAGTGTTGGAAAGGAGTTGTTAATGGAGTTCCGACCAACCATAGGGAGGTTAAAGGATGGTGATGCTAATGATAGCAAGGGACGTCAGATACTTACTAAAGCTGTGCAATGAACCAACGAATTTCCAGCGTTTTTAGCAATAGATCGGATATATGAGGGCCACTCGAGGTCTGGCGAGAGCTTGTGTCTCAATAGACGCTCAAAAAAGGAGCCTCTTGCAGAGAACGCCCATCCAACATGACAAGTGAAAATTCGGGACAATTCGCAACTTTTGACCCTCTCAGCCGGGTAGTCAAAATACCTGTTTCAAATCTCGGTTATCGTTTCTCTATCTAGGACATCCCTTCATCGTGGGTGATGATAATTCAGCATTTGATCAGTGATGATGCAATGTAACTAGTTTGGTTTTCGAGGCATTGAATGTAATTAGCCAGTTTTCTCCCACTGCAATGTTAGAGCTATACCAGAAGAGAGACCAAGTACCAATCACTTAGTCATCTTCAGTTTTGGAGGTGCATCCGTTGTATATAAGATTTGAACTTCATTAGCATTGAACTTAGTAGCTGCTTATTGTTTTCTGAGATTAGGGAGAAAGAAATAGCGACTTCTAGCTATTCTTGACATATAGAGTGCGATGGGTAAATTGTCGCCATTTTATATTTTTATTTTGCACATGCGCGTTCGTTTTTGGTTTTGTCGACTGCACATTATAGGAGGGTCAATGATGCAGTTCACTTCGCCAGGAATTTAGAAACGATATGCTGTACTGATTGGCATTCGCACCGGAATCTCTAATACAAACATTTAAGTGTGTTTGGGTGTCAACAGTGCAGAGGATTAGGAAAGAGTTGGATGATATATCCAGTCAACCTAATGTGTTTAGAGTGAAAGGCGAAGTTATGCCTCCATTCATCTTCCCACAGGGTCTCAGAATCAATATGGAGGCCTACATCAAGTGCCTTGAGGAGTTAGTGCTACCATGGTTGCTGCTGGAAGATACTATGTCTGGCAACAGGACTTTAAACCATGCCACATAACCAGGAGAAACCAGTCATGGCTATCAGACAATTTCTGCGACCACAGCACCCCTTACATCTGGCCTCCTAACTCCTCAGACTGCAGCCCGCTTGATTATTATGTGTGGAGCGCAGTGGAACGAGAGAACAACAAAAATCCTTGCAACACTGAAGATTAACTGAAGGCAAGGATTATGGCAGCATTCACCAACCTAAACAAAGAGAACCTCCAGAAGAGTTGCAAGAGATTCCGAAGTCGTCTGGAGGCCGTGGTTGAAGCCAATGGCGATTTTATTGAATAAATTTACCCTTTAATATTTCAAGATAGTTTTGTGTAATTTTGGTAAATATACCTGTTAAAATGAGATGTCAGTTTTATTTTCATTTTTACGACAATTTGTCCATCGCTTTCTCTATATTTGAGAATGATGTCACATATCTAGAAATTCTTGAAAAAATCCTCAGAATATTATTGCTCTCCACATGGTTTTTCGATTTCAGTCGCTTTCCGACCGCTGTAATGTGCCTTCTCTATAAATAGTTTCATGGTAATTCTTCTAATGATCTTTCCGCTATGGTACAAAAGAATGTGTTGTTTTGGTGCAAGGAATACTGTGATATGTTTGAGTCAGTAACCGTGGGTAGCTAAGTTTAAGATAAGGCAGGCTGAAATCCAATCTTCCCCTATCCTACCTTTGCCCTTGTGTCACATTTTTGTATTAAAACAAAATAAATATTTCTTTCCACCACGGTACCGAGATTTTATTAAGTCAAGCGCTGCACTATATTGACGGCAATGATTTCATCAATTTACAGTAGAATTGGCTAGATATAACCGTAAGTTCTATGCTGTCAGTTTCTCTTTTCCCTGGTGGAACGCTTTTTCGGTACATGCTTTCCAGCCAACTTTAATCTTCAAAAATTTAAAGGCAATGTCAAACGTTATTTCCTGTCTTCCTGATTCTTCTTTTATGGTTTACGCTCCTTAATGGTTTGATTTTTTTCTTATTCTTTAACACTCAGTAACCCCTTGCATCCTCGTGGCTTTATTGCCTTTATCTTCAAAAATTTAAAGGCAATGTCAAACGTTATTTCCTGTCTTCCTGATTCTTCTTTTATGGTTTACGCACCTTAATGGTTTGATTTTTTTCTTATTCTTTAACACTCAGTAACCCTTTGCATCCTAGTGGCTTTATTGCCTTTATCTTCAACAATTTAAATGCAATGTCAATCGTTATCTTCTGTCTTCTTAATTCTTGTTCTTTTATTGTCTTCTCACCTTAATAGTAGTTTTTCTTATATTCTCTAACACTCAGTAGCCCCTTTTGTCTCAGTGGCTTGCATGGGATGAAATTATTTTAAAAAATATTAAAATAATCCAGAACCTATACTGATATCAAATGACCTGCATACAGATAGAAGATGACTTCAGTAAATATACAAAAATAAAAAGGTGTGTGAGACACAGATGTGTCTTCCCACCGGACTTATTCAACCTATAAAGTGAAGTGATTCTGAGAGAATTTCTGACAGTATTCAATATTGATGGCCACAATCTTAGCAACATAAGATATGCAGATGACACAATCTTGATAGCAGACACATAAAATAAGCTAAAGGTTCTCGTACAGAACACAATGAAGAAATGCAAAAAGAAAAAAAAATCAATTGCAAGAAGACAGAATACATAGTTGTCAGCAAAAGGAACAGACCAACATGCAAATTACAAATCGGTGATACCAAAATCAAACAAGTACAAAAAGTTTAAATTTCTGGGAAGCGTTTTAATAAAGCACGAAAAAGACGTCACCAAAATCCGAAGGCGTACTGTGATAGCGTAAGACGCTTTCCGAAAGCTAAGCAAAGTATTAAGAAACATAGAAATTTTATTAGAAACAAATAAAATAGTACTGAACTGTTACGTAATATCTGTACACCTATATGGCAGTGAATGCTGGATAATCGCCTCACAGATTTGAAGCAACAGAAATTTATTTCTACATAACAATGCTGAAAATACCATCGACTGACAATGTGAGCAACGAACAAGTTTTAGAGAAAATGAAGACAAAAAGGACACTTATACTTAACATCAGAAAGAGAGTTTAGAGAATTTGACACTGACGGGATATATTGAAGAAAAGAGGGACAGAAGAAAACAGCGCGCTCGTGTAAATGGATAGCAGAACAGGGTTTAGGATAGATAGCAAAAAGACGAAGTTTATTAAAATCGACAAATGAGAGGCAATTGTGGAGAGCCATGATCACAAACGTCTTGAACAGACTTGGCAATCTTACAATTTAGAGTAAAACATCGCATAACCTACCTATTGAGCTTGAGTAAATGGATGGCAGAACAGGGTTTAGGATAGATAGCAAAAAGACAAAATTTATTAAGAGCTACAAATGCGTGGCAATTGTGGAGAGTCATGATCACCAACTTCCTGAACAGACATGGGGCTTGCAATATTACAATTTAGAC
Source organism: Acanthosepion esculentum (assembly GCA_964036315.1). Lineage (NCBI taxonomy): Eukaryota > Metazoa > Mollusca > Cephalopoda > Sepiida > Sepiidae > Acanthosepion > Acanthosepion esculentum. Next base: position 76,576,627 of record OZ038476.1, read on the forward strand.
AGAGTAAAAAAACGCATACCCTACCAATCGAGCTTGAGAAAATGGATGGCAGAACAGGGTTTAGGATAGATAGCAAAAAGACAAAGTTTATTAAGAGCTACAAATTATGGAGAGTCATGATCACCAACTTCCTGAACAGATATGGCGCATTGCAATCTTACAATTTAGACAGAGTAAAACAACGCATACCCTACCAATCGAGCTTTAGAAAATGGATGGCAGAACAGGGTTTAGGATAGATAGCAAAAAGACAAAGTTTATTAAGAGCTACAAATTATGGAGAGTCATGATCACCAACTTCCTGAACAGACATGGGGCTTGCAATCTTACAATTTAGACGGAGTAAAACAACGCATAACCTACCAATCGAGCTTGAGAAAATGGATGGCAGAACAGGGTTTAGGATAGATAGCAAAAAGACAAAATTTATTAAGAGCTACAAATGCGTGGCAGTTGTGGAGAGTCATGATCACCAACTTCCTGAACAGACATGGCGCATTGCAATCTTACAATTTAGACGGAGTAAAACAACGCATACCCTACCAATCGAGCTTGAGAAAATGGTTGGCAGAACAGGGTTTAGGATAGATAGCAAAAAGACAAAATTTATTAAGAGCTACAAATGCGTGGCAATTGTGGAGAGTCATGATCACCAACTTCCTGAACAGACATGGGGCTTGCAATATTACGATTTAGACAGAGTAAAACAACGCATACCCTACCAATCTAGTTTGAGAAAATGGATGGCAGAACATGGTTTAGGATAGATAGCAAAAAGACAAAATTTATTAAGAGCTCCAAATGCGTGGCAATTGTGGAGAGTCATGATCACCAACTTCCTGAACAGACATGGGGCTTGCAATATTACGATTTAGACAGAGTAAAACAACGCATACCCTACCAATCGAGTTTGAGAAAATGGATGGCAGAACAGGGTTTAGAGAGATAGCAACAAAAAAAAATTACTGAGCTACAAAAGACAGGAAATTGTAATGCGCCATGATCGCCTATGTCTGAAGGAACATGACACATAAAAGATTTCTGTAACTGACACAATGAAAAAATACCCTTTTTCTTACGCAAAATTGGGAAATACATCGAAACTAAATGCCGGCGTTTTATTTGATCGCACGATCAATATGTTAATGAGCGCAATGTTCACGCCACACAGCCCTCATCACCACCAAAACAGGCGGAGTGTCCAGCTAGTAAGAAAAAAAATATTATTTTTATTTACTTATCACAGACGGATGGTAACCGGAACCATTCTCCCCACACCCATTGTTGACACTTTCCGGTTCCGGTTTTAAGCTCTTGTTTCTGTAACGGTCAAAAATGAAAACTAAAAATAAACTTTCAAAAAGCCAAAAGGAAAATAAAATGGCCACCCACTCAATCCAGGACAGGAAATATTAAGGGACTTAAAAACTATATGATTCAGGTTTAATTTGTGTTTACTTACACAGGTTCCCGCTTGCACGCTGAAGTTATTTCATGACTTATATTAATTTTCATTGCCTTTTTTTCAGTTTCGTGTGCTTTGTGTGCTGAATTGTTTTGTTTTCTTTTTACAGTCCTTAACCAAGCCGTTATCGTGGGAATGGGGGGTTTCACTCTCTCCCCCATTTTACTGAAACTGAAAAATAAAAAATTAAATAAAATTCATCCTCTTAGCCTCAAGTTATGACAATACTATAGAGTTGAGCTGTATCATTCGTCTAAAATCAGTACTTACATCCATTTTCAAAATAAAAACGTAAAAATAATTTTCCGTTTATTTCTGAAACATTAGCTTCTAAAAATCCAATGTCAATCGTTATCTACTGTCTTCTTGATTACTCTTCTATTGTTCGCAATCCTAAATGTTTCTCTTTTCTTCTTTCACACTCAGTAACCCCTTGTCTCTTAGTGACTCTACTGCCTTACATGGGGTGAAATGATTATAAAAAAACACTCGCCAAACTCCTTAACTCACAAACAGTGGAACTCTCTTCAGGCTTCAGGCTTTCCAGCCAACTTTAATCTATAAAAATTTAAATACAATGTCAATCGTTATCTACTGTCTTCTTAGTTCCTGTTCTTTTATTGTTCTCTCTCCTTAATAATTTTTCTCTTTTTCTTATTGATTTACACCTTGTAGCCCCTTGTGTCTTAGTGGCTTCATTGCCTTGCATGGATTGAAAGGATTAAAAACAGATGTGTGGAAAAATCTAAAGGCCTCGTTTCAGAAAATAATTACAAGCGAAAAAAAAAATGAATTCCAAATAAAAACAAAAATGTTTACAGTCGGCTAACAAACATGCACTGTGAATGTGCAGTGGTGTAATGGATAATGTAGAATTGGATAGCCGAGTTCGAATTCCAGTCGTGTTCGTTATATTCATTTACACGCAAATCCTCTTGGGAAACGTTTGAATCCATCTTTTCACCATATCCCCGCTCAGTTAAGGATAATAATAAGGTAGACTAGCCCAGTATAGCATTGGTTGGCAACCAGTATAAGAAAAGGGAAACTGAATTCAAACCATCTCGTATAGGGTTGGACTCCTTCAAGCTATCTTTTCCTAGACACACCCCTACTACTACGTCTGCAATACATGTGGTGCCCCCAAGGGTTATGTGTATCGTGATCGTGAATAGAACTAAATATATATTCATTTTTTAAAGGTTCATATAAAAAATATGGAATCAGCAACATTTCAAACTGAATATTAGCATTTGAACATCTGAATTATCCGACCGTGCAGTTTTATTTTGTGGGGCCCCTCTTGGTCCTTACTAGACTAAACGTTAACGCATGAGGTATCGAATAATAAAAATCTAAGATAATAACAACATCAGTTATGCTGGGTGCGCATTTTAATTTTATACACTGATGATGAAAGACTGAATGATATAGGAGCACGCTTATACATCTACATGAGTAAACGTGTTCATATAGTAATCCATATATATATATATATATATATATATATATATATATAGAGAGAGAGAGAGAGAGAGAGAGAGAGGGGTGGGAGAGGGAGAGAAAGAGAGATTGGATTGACGGAAGTGGAAATATTTATCCATGTAATAAAAAGCTTACCAAAATTAGATAGATAGATAGATAGAAAGAAAGAAAGAAAGAAAGAAAGAAAGAAAGAAAGAAAGAAAGAATGAAGGAAAGGAAAATTACTGAGGAGGTCCTACCTACCTGGCAAATTTGAATTAGAAATGTGGGCTTTGATTCTAGTCGTCCTAACATTAAAAAAGAAAATTAAATGCGAGGAGAAAAATGTTAGACATGAAGACTTCAGATCAAGAAGATATGTAGCATTATTATTATTATCATTAGTAGTAGTAGTAGTAGTAGTAATAATAATAATAATGATAAAATAACAAGCTCACCAGTAGCAGTAGAGGCAAAAATAGTAGTAGTAATCATAACAGTAGTAATAGTAACCGAAGTGAATGCGGAAAAGAAGAGGTATAAACAATAATATGAAGAAAATACACATGGAGTAACGAAGGCGGAGGAAACAGAAGGGGGAGAAGAACGACAAATTTATGAAGAAGCGAATTACTGAGATATAGCGAAATCATTGATAATGACATGGAAGAAGGAAGAGCAGAAGGCCGATGTACCAACAACAACAACAACAGCAATAATAATAATAATAATAATAATAATAAGTTGGTACACCTGAATAGATATGAAAAAAGTGTGATAGATAGATAGATAGATAGATTTCATCAGAATTTATTATGCAAGTCAGTGTTTTCATAATAAAATTGTTATGAGCCCAACGATGTGGGTAAAATGCTCAAGACATATTTTTATTTACATATGTTAGCAATATTACCTTGTAAATGTCAGCTTACAATATTCATGTTTATGAAAATAATTGAAACTGACATGTTTGGGTCTTAACAGGTAACATGATTCAAAGTGACTTTCTTTCGCATAAAGATATCTTCTAGAGAAACATATATTGGATTGGCTTATTAACCCATATACTTGAATTAATTTTATTATTTTCATATGTTTTTATGAGCTCCATAATATCTTATAAAACCTTATCATTTTTTTTTCAAATATTGATTTTTCAGCGTTTTCTACTGTTTCAAAATTACGTTTACTTTACTTCCCAGATATCTTTTTGCCGGAATATTATTTTCAGTTCTCATATACAAAGTCTGATTAAAAGGTTTCGAAACTAGTGCTATAAAAATTAAACTACAACACATATCAATGCAGCATTTAATCTCCTTCGAAGTAGTCCGCCTTCTGAAGCCACGCACTTTATCCAGCGTCGTTTTTATTGATGGAAGCATTCCTGGAACACCTATTTTGGGAGAGAGAGAGTAGCTGCCTCGTCTCATTCTCTTGGAAT
>OZ038476.1:76585999-76590999 GCA_964036315.1 Acanthosepion esculentum
TTAAAAAGAAGAGAGTAACCGCAAACGTTTTTGGTTGCAATCTGAATTTTTTTTTTAAATATATATTATGCTTTATTTTCCATAATTTTGCGACACGTGTTTCGGGTCTCGCGAATTTCTTCAGGCAAAGAGTGTATATTTCCACATATTATTAAAATGAATTAATTTTCCTCATGTTTTTCGTTGTTAAACCTTCTCGATGTTAAACATTCTCTTTTTTTGTGTGATAGTGACACAAATGTCTTTCTTGGACTGGCAGTGAGAAGTTTCTTCTGCTTGAAGGGTAATAAAACAATTAAGATTGGTTCGAGAGAAGGTGAGGAAAGATATTTGTATTCTTATCTTTTCATGACCTCTGTGTGTTCTTAGATCTATTTTCATTTTTTTTTTTTTGCTTTGCGTGTGTTTTTGTTAGTATGCGTATGTGTATGTATATCCTCTATCCATACATACATACATACTGTCTTATTATAAGGAATTAGTATACACATATATACATACATATATACACACAGATATAAATATATATATATACATACATATATACATACATACACATACACATACTTCCTATGTTGTGTAGGGGCCGTGTGTGTGCTTGTTAGTAGTCTATTTGTTTTTGCCAATATGTGTATATATATTCGTTCCCAACAGATACCCGCGTGTGAGTGGGAGTGCATGTGAGTGGTTCGACCACTGTATTTGGGCATTATATGTGCATGTTGTGTGTTTTTGTGTGTGGGGGGGGGTATGATTTATTTAGTACATCTACAAATGTAACCAGGGTGAATTTAAAACTATGCCAATATATCAAACAGACAATTATTCTTATCTCCAAATACAAGAAAAAAAACTTCATAAGCAAATTTAAACCAGCACTAAATAATATATACACTTTTCTCCCGTTGGAACAACTATAACCTCATCCCTATATATATATATATATATATATATATATATATATATATATATATATATATATATATATGTGTGTGTGTGTGTGTGTGTGTGTGTGTGTGTGTGTGTGTGTTTTATTTTCCAAACACTGTTAGCACATTGTGGCCGTGTTAATAGTTGATATTATTGAGTGTTTGTTTTTTTCCTTTTTATTAATAATTATTCCATTATTTTTACCCTTTTTTAAACGAAAAATGATGGAAGCATTAAAAACAAGATAAAGCCAACACTCAAGTATTAAGACGGACACAACGTATTTGGGAAGTAAAACTTTCCTATAACTCTAGATGCATACATAAAACAATCCATATATTAAGTTAAAAGTAAAATAAAATTCTTCCTAGCTAATGGCTAAAAGCGTTTGCATATATAAAATATTTCGACAAAATTTTTACAATTTATGTCCTGAAAAGAAAAATTTTTTTAAGAATACATGAAAAATTATATAAAAACTTAAACAAAACACATTGTCTGTCGTTTTTAACGAAACTTGCATACACCAGCGCACGCGCGCACACACGCACACACACACACACACATACACACACACACACACACACACACACATACATATATATATATATATATATATATACTAGTGCATGAATTCAGGGTGGTACCAAACAGTGAGTAAAAAAATGTATTTATTAGTAGTATAAGTTTCGTTATTATACATCGAGCACTGTTCTATTACCACCAGCACTTACTGTGAGCTATTCTCTCTCTCGCTCTCACTCTTTCTCTCGCTGTATATAAGTATATATATATGTTTGTGTGTGTGTGAGTGAGTGAGTGAGTGAGTAAATTGACCGCCTCGCATTTTCTAGCATACCAGTCTGCTAACATGGCTAGTCAGTTACTGTTGCAGAAGTCTTCTCGGGCACATTTATTTTTTCTCAGCATTCCCGTGGTTTATACTGCGAGATTATCAGTTTGAACAGCGACCGTACGCTCAAATTTTCGGTTACGATAACTTGTGACGCCGCGCTAGCACAAGCATTGATGGCTTTCGAACTGGCTTTTTTTTCCCTACTTAATTTCACTCACATTGATTGGGTCAATCCGTGGTCTGGGTTTCATGTATAGTACCAGTTTTGTTCACGTATAGTGTCCCTTTATAGTACCAGTAAACAGAAATAGCTCTCTCAAAGAGGAGAGTAACAAAACAAGGGTAAACCGCTCTTGATTATTCATAACGCGCGCGCACACACACACACACACACACACACATAACTTGTTAGCTATCAATACACCACATAACACCCTTGAGCGCTTAGCCTTGGAGCAGATAGAATATAAGTCACTGTTTTAGTGGACTCAGCAGTTTTCAACCTGTTTGTCTGAAACATCTTCAAGAAGCGAGAGCAAGGTCTAAAAGGTCAGCCAATCTAACAGTGATCTCATCCCACAATTCTCACTCTTGCTCCATATGCGACCTTCTTTGCAAATCACTAGCGGGTCTTAAGTGCCATTTAAGATTATCACACAAAATTTCATAACCGAATCAATTAAGCTGTCAGATCCTCATACGTCAAAACCGACGGGAGAGAGTCCATTATATATCTATATATATATATATATATATATATATATATATATATATATATATATAACCGAATGGGGAAATATACATAGGTTCAGTGTTCAGTGAAAAGTAATAGAGCTATTTAAATATATATATATATATTAAACAATATACATAACATCTTACATTAATTACACAACTCGGAGTTTCATGCCAAAGCAATTTTGAAGTGCTTGAATTTTAATATTTATTCCTATTTATATGTTGGGGAGTGAGTGGCATATTTGTGTATGTGTATAAATATATGTCACATATTTTTTTGTATACATGAATAATTGTAAATAATATATAAACTGTAAATTAAAATCGTGTCATCACTACAGGTTACATACATAGCTATGGAAGACAGTCTTGCGCTAGAGAATTGTTAACCCTACGAGAGGAACAACCCACCGCTTGACAGATTTCGTTTTGTGTCTTTTCACCCTCCTCTACAGAAAAAAGGTTTGTGGGAGAACTGTTTTAGTCACCGATGAACTAACCATGCAGCTGGTAGTATTGGGTTACATGGTACTAGTAACACTTGTAGAGTGATCTGATATAATTGAACATGTATACAGTTGTATATAAAATCCTGTTAAAACGCGTGTGTTCTCTGTGCGACATATACTGAGTAAAAGTGTTCATTTGTCATCAATAGCTGGCGGAGAGGGTAATGGCTTCTCCAGCTGTCAACCGTTAAAAGTTGACCACTTCTTATTTAAAACTTTGTAAATGTGAAGATTTTACTATCGGAACATTTAATGTAGGAGGGATTGTCAAAAAGAAAAAGAAAGAAAAACAAGGTTTATTGACTCGGGACGTTGATAGAACAGTGATGTGTTTTGTACCAAGAAACCAAATTTGATAGTGAGAACAGTGATGTGTTTTGTACCAAGAAACAAAAATAAAAAAAAGTACTTGATGTTAATATCGGATAATTGACTGCACAAGTTAACTTCTTGGGAAACAGACAGTAAATATTTTTGGAAATGGTTTTGTAATCAATACCAAACGGAAGAATAACATCCAAAGACATTCGACGAGCAACCATAGAATTCACATTGTAAGACGACCTTATAAGAACTACGAATAAAATTCTATCATTCCACGTAAAAAAAAAAGTCTTTGAAGTGCTTGAAAGAGCTGCAGGACTTTTGTGAAATTGTAAAGGACAGGGAGGTTTGGAGTGTCAGAGTTTGTTTAGTGGAATATCAATTCCTTATGTGTCATTTAATGCCGAAATTTAATTTTCTTGGGTGCATTACTAATTTCTTTTACAAAAATGTGTTGCTGGTAATTTTTTTTTCTTTCTCGAAAATTTTAATACTGGTAATTATTAATTTTTGACAAGACTGTATTGCTGAAAATATTTTCACTTTTTCAAAAATGTATTATTAATGGCATTATTTATTTTATATATTACTGGTGTTTTTTTTTTCAAAAATGTAGTGCTGGTAATATGTTTTTTTTTATGTGTGGCTGTTAATATTTTTACTACGAAAATGTATTGCTGGTATTTTTAATATAAAAATCTATTTTTATACTCTCAAAGTACTTTACTCCAGTTTTGGAGTGAACTATTTGCCCATAGTTGGAAACCTAACATGTCCTTCTATCCTGATTCAGGCGGGACCACGGAACAATAGCTATTAACCCCCACACACATACACACACACGATCAGAGGATCTACTGCCGGATGTAGTTTATCATCATACCCAGGACGAAGAGGTTTGGAGAAAACTGATAAGAGTAGGTACCACAAAAAAAAAAATTAAAAAATGTCTAAAATGAATGTTTAAAAATGTTTAAGGTTTAAAATGAATATTTTTAAAAATCTTTCTTGAAACTTATTTTAGTTTTAATTCCAAGCTAATAGATTAAATTTAATATTTCCCATAACCAAAATATTTTGCTGTATTTCAAAAATCAAATTAAATTGACTGCAAGGTTTGTTTTTTTGGGGTTTTTTTTCCCTAAAATAGCTGATGAGCTCACTTTGTTAGTAATCTTTCATCGCAATGTAATTCTCTTTATTAAAAAAATCTTCCAAAAATAAAATATACTTTTCTGAAAGTTTATTTGAGGAATATTAGCTGATTTAAAATATAATTAATCTGATTTTAAACAAATATTATTTGCTTTAAGTTTAAAATATCGCAAAAATATTTTTTTTTTTTACCCAGCAGTAGCCATGTTTTTTTAAAATACAATAGCTTTGTTGACAACGTGATGATGATATAACGTTGTTCTACGGAGTCTTTATCTGTAAAACATAACTGAAGAAAATGATGTAAGTCCCTTTTTTATTTAATTTTTAAATACTCAGTAACCTTGAAAATATATGAAAATATTCTTCGTAACCTAATGTTTTATTGAATTTTAGAAATTTTGGTTTAAATTTACTATAATCATCTCCCTTATTTTCTGATAATGTCGTATATGGTCGCACGTACTTACACGTTTATACAATAATAA
>OZ038476.1:76595999-76680999 GCA_964036315.1 Acanthosepion esculentum
AATTTGTGATATCTCGTCCTAATTTTAGTCATGCAAGTATTCATTATTATTATTATTATTATTATTATTATTATTATTATTATTGAGGACGTTAATCGCATTGATTAGAAGTGGGAAGCAAGACGTAATCAGTGATGGATTGCCAGTTTTTGCAATGTTCTCGCAATATCACGTTCAGCAGTGAGAGTAAAAAATAAAGTACACAAAGGAAGCGCGATTTGTGGGGCGTTATGGGAAAATAGCCGAAGCTTCCGGAGAGAGATAAAACAAACAACAAAAAGTAGAAGAAGAGGAAGATAGCGTAACAAAAAGAGAATTAAGAGATAAACTGGTTTTATCTTCTTTTGTCAGAAAGAGAAAATACATAAAAACAAATGGATAAAAAAAAATAATTTAAAGTTATAAAATGAAAAAAAAGAAGAAAGATAGAAAAAAAAGACGGGGACGAGAATGAGTAAAAGGAAGGAATGAAGATGTGTCAAATAAAGAAAGAGTGAATAATGAAACAAAAAACAGCAAAAGAAAAAGAAAAGGTTTGGTTGATTCATTTTACAACACATCAAACCCTGTTGGGTTATTGATTATCGAAATCAGTCGCGTTTTTCACTATATTTGAGCCAGTAAGAATTTACTTGGTTTTGTGAATTGGTAAATAGTGGTCGTTTATATTTCAGTTAGCATGCATTTACTTGGTTCATAGATGAGTAAATAATAGCTTCAAAGAAACCTCATGCCGAATTTTAGCTGTTTAAGTTCCAACACGTTAGATCACGTCAAACTTATCGGCAGATATAATATACTTACATTTCCGATTAGAGCACAATTCAAAATATCTCTTGAGAAAGAAAGTTTAAAATTACTTAATTTGTGTCAATTTTGAATCCCTATGAAAATGGAATATGATAAGGTGTATTTTAGCCACTTGATCCTTTTTTGTCGTAAAGGCAAAAATGCCTCGTCATCAACAAAAAAAGATATGTTGTGTGTATGGTGAAGGTGTTTTAACTGACAGAACTGTGCGGAAGTGGTTCGCTAAGTTTAGAGTTGGTGATTGTAGCCTTATTGATGAAGAATGCTCAGGCAGTCACCTCCACTAGAGATGATGACCAAATCAAGACATTGATTGAGAATAACCCACATTACACAACGAAGGAAATGGCAGAAACATAAAATGTATCAAAATCTACCATCCATGCCATTTAGTGAAGCTTGGGTACTCAAACAAATGAGCGAATTTTCGTAGTTCCACGATAAGTAAATATAGGTCTTCATATTAAGATCTATAAATGTTTACTTGGTAGCTGACCCCTTTTGGAGACGTTTCCATTTTTGCAATGTATGCAATAAGCATATTATCGGCCTCACTGATATGGCACGAAAGAAAAGGGATAAGCGAAATGAAAAAAATATTTAAGTTAGAATGGCACAAAACCCTCCACAATCGAGCAACTTGTGGGCATCTGACAACTTGAGCAAGAGTGTGGTGCATCCGAATTGCACTGCAGTAGTTGCCTTAAATATTTGTTCACAGTCGTCAGTCACAGAAGCAGATGAGGTGCGTAAGGTGTAGAATCTGAACTCACTTTGCTCGCCAGAGAAGACTTTCAAATCTTGCTGGAATTGCAAGCGTCCTAAACTCTTTTAAAATTATCTCAGAACTGACTCCCGGAACACTCGATTGACTTCTAGGTACTCCATCATTCATAGAACACGTTGCAGTCTTCAGTAAAATCCCTGTAGGCACCCTAGCAAACGCGAATCCGTTAGGAAGAGCTCTGGGACATGTCTAGATAGTTATAGCCATGAAAGAACCCTCAGCACGTCGCTGACGCCTTACTACATCGTGGAGCCGCTGTTATTCAAGCGAACGGAAAAATTATAAGTTAGCTGTGAGAAGATGTTTGATCATATAAAAACCACGCCCACCCACATACACACCCGCATATACATACAAGCAAAGATGCACACACACACACATATATATATATATATATATATATATATATTTGAATTGGACATAGTCCGACAATTTATTTAAAGACATTTATAATATGTTTAACGTTCTTTTTATAGATACAAGTATTTAAGCAAATACTGTTTATTATAAAAACAGAGCATTTGCTTAAATACTTGTATCTATAAAAAGAAAGTTAAACATATTATAAATGCCTTTAAATATATATATATATATATATATATATATATATATATATATATATATGATAAAAATATAGTTTTAATGTGTGCGACATTTATAGATAATAGTGATCGATATTAGGGATAGAGCGTATGTAAATATAAAAGTGGACACTGAGCTCAACAGGGTGACAGTCTGTTTCATGCCTGAACGCAATTTTCTAGCCATATATTTCGAATCTCACCATGGTCGATTTGTCAGGAAGTAAACTTCCTGATGGTATCGGTCTGGGGTGGGAAAGTGCCTGAAAACCATACCACGGATTGACCCAAGCCTTGTGAGTGAAACTGGGTGGACGGAACACTTGGGGCTGTCGATAGCTCTGCTAGCACGAAGTCACAAGTCATCGTGACTGAGGGTCTGAGTGCGCTGGTGTTGTTCAGAATCTTGATCATTCTAGATAACACGCTCTTCCCCAGAAACTGTAAGTAAGGTTTGCTCAGGATAGCTGCAGTATAACATGTTGGCTCTGTGGGTGTTGAACAACCACAAATGTGCCTGAGCGTGAGTCAGCAATAGGGATTGGCTACCCGCTCTAGTTGACGGGTATCCTCGAATACAAGTGGCCAGCTATTATATATATATATATATATATATATATATATATATATATATATATATATATATATATATATATGTGTGTGTGTGTATGTGTGTGTGTGTGTGTGTATGTATGTATGTATATTAGTAGATAACACCACCCAATGACAGAGTTAAAACTCTAGAAGCTATTATTAAATAAACAGCCCACAATAAATGAAATAGTGATAAATACAGGAGATGTTATTTTGAAGTGCATATGATACAATTAATGTGCACACATATCATATTAGTATTATAAAAAATAAACATAAAGAAATGAATAGAAATAAAATAAAAATAATAGTAATAAATAAGTAAATCCATTAATTAATTAAAAAGTTAAAGAGATAAATAAATCGGATTGTTTTTATGCGACCTCGTTCCGAATGGCCGTTACACATGACGTCACAATAGACCATTTCAAACGTCCAGCTTCTCAAGGAATATCAGGATGCAGACAAAAGACTACCACACAGGCACCACATTGGTTTTTGATAATGACTGCGAAAGTACTTGAAGAAAAATAACAAAATATGAACTTCGGACAGTTTATCCACTACTTCCTGCACAATCCTCAACACTTTATCCGAAAATTGGAAAAATATAATAAAAAATATTGTCGATTCTTTTTAACCAAACTTGTTTGACGCCTTAATATAAATTATTCACACACACAGACGCATATATATATATATATATATTTAAAGACATTTATAATATGTTTAACATTCTTTTTATAGATACAAGTATTTAAGCAAATGCTCTGTTTTTTATAATAAACAGTATAAAATAACATTTACCGGCCTGAATGTCCGAGAAATTTTCATAGAAAATTTTCGTTCTCCGACAGGAATCGAACCTGTATCCTATACGGAACCATCATTTCGCGTGATGTGCCTTAACCGATCGGCCACAGAGAAGCGTCTGGTTAGCACGGTTGATTTTACTATCTTTAAACTTAAATCTTCCATGAATCTCTATTCATATCTGCTCTAGCGTATCAAATGTAAACAAATGACGTCATATATTTTTGAATTGGACATTATAATTTATAAATTGTCGGACTATGTCCAATTCAAATATATATATATATATATATATATATATATATATATATATATATATATATATATATATATATATATATATATATATATATATATATATATATATATATAATGAAATGGATTATGTCCGACAATTATTTTCTGTATATATGTTACTTTTATAGATAGGAGTTATTTAAATAAATCGTCCGTTAAATTATTTATCAGTATTATTCAGGCTAGTAAATGTAATTAATACTGTTTAATTAAAAAACAGGGAATATCTATACACATAACGTATAAACAGAATGAATATATATATATATATATATATATATATATATATATATATATATATATATATATATATATATATATACATATATATATATATATATATGTATGTATGTATTTTTATATACATATATATACACATACACACATATACTCATATCCACACACACACACACATATATATATGTACACATACACACAGATACACATGCATCTGTGCATATACACACAGGAATAAATACACAAAAACATATACATAAATCAAAGCATATGACTTTCAATAAATACTGCAAAATACTTGTATGACTGCAAAATAAAAAAATAATTTATAAGATAAACTATTTATAAGATAAATGAAATCTATTTTTATGGCGACATTTAAATATGATGTCATTCCTTTGGTTCAATAGCTAACTAGTAATTTTATATTTAATTATTTTAATTTCTTCTTCTGGGCACAAATTACATCTATTTCTGAAACTGTTGGGGGTTTGGGATTTACCTATAATTTTCCATTCCATCTATGAGTGAAGTTTCTATCATTTAATTCCCAGAATATTTAAAAAGAGCTGTCCAATGTTTTAGATAGGGGTCAGAAAAAGAATCCTTGTGATTGTAGAACCTCTGCTTCTAGATCCCAGCGGAAATTCCGATGTATACCTTTTTATTATTTACATTTTCTTTAGGGAAAATGGTTGCTTATTATATAACATTTTTGGATTTGCATATACCTTCAACTGGACAGTCGCCTAGATCTGTTACTGAGGTCACCATCCTGTCTTGACCTAATTGTTCTTGACAGCGACTACAGATCGAAAGAGAAAGGGTGACTTAACGTATTATATTGTTAGAGAGGTGTAACTAGAGATTTTTCGCTAAGTGTAAAATGTGTCAGTTTAAGGGTTTTGGTTGCGTAAGGATGTAACATTACACACACACACACACACATATATATATATATATATATATATATATATATATATATATATATATATATATATATATTTCATTATATGTGGAAGACAAGGAAAATTTTATTATTTACTTTTTCCAACTATATTAAACACCTGTATATTAAACATCGCCCTCCGACTATCAACATCACCTTACAGTGGAAATAGTGTGTTAAAGGTTTTTAATAATAGAAAGATGCTCATGCAAATTTCAGCCACACTCAACAAGCGAAAGCACGGAATAAACGCTCCTATTCAAAACAACACAAAAATAAAAAGACAACCTAAAATCTGAGGAAAAACTAACAACAGCAAAAACAAACGCTCCCTCACCTCGAAAATGGCTAAAGAAGTGGCCGAAAGCGTTTGGGACAATGAACATTATGCAACATTTCTGTGCTCCATTACTCCTACAAAACGGAAGGATGCTGGAAAAACTAAATAAAAAAAGTAATTAAATCATTCTTGCCTGTCATATTTAATGAAAGATGTTTAAAAGAAAGATTGCCGCTCAAATATATATATATATATATATATATATATATACATATATATATATATATATATATATATATATATATATATATATATATATATATAACGCGTTGATCTCTATTCTACCGGATCCAAGGCTAAGCGCCTGGAGCGGGTAGAATGGAGATCAACATGCTTTAGTGAACTCAGCAGTTTTCAATCAGCTTGTCTGAATCGACTTCAAGAAGCGAGAGCAAGATCTAAAAGGTCATCCAATCTAACAGTGATCTCACCTCACAATCCTTACTCTTGCTCCATATGCGGCCTGCTTTGTAAATGACTAGCGGCTCTTAAGTGCCACTTAAGATTATCGCACAAAATTGATTGATTCAGTTATGAAAGTTGTCTGATACTAATACGCAGAAACAAACGGAAAAGTCCATTACATATATATATATATATATATATATATATATATATATATATATATATATATATATATATATCCTAAAGAGTCAGGTAAACCTACGTAGTTTTCACCTAAACGGATCATCAGGGTAAGCTGGCTTACCCTGAAGATCCGTTTAGGTGAAAGCTACGTAGGTTTACCTGGCTCTTTAAGATTTATTTTATCTATTTATACCCGCTCTACTTAGCGTATTGAGCACTCTAAGTTTTAGCTTTACTACTCACTTGTTTTTTTTTCTTTGGACTAAAGACTCAAGGGACTGAAAGATTTGTTTCGCCCTGTTCTAATGTTTTTACTTCTTTCTTTTTCCTATTTTTTCTCGGGTACCGATGTTTTGACATATCTACAAATTGTGCTATCCGAGATTTTTCCAACCGAGTATCACATATATATATATATATATATATATATATATATATATATATATATATATATATATATATACCATCATATGCAGGTATATAATCGTGAGTGCAACTTCGAGTTGTGATCTTATAATTTTGATATAAAAAATTACCTACAATGTGTTGTAACTGCAGCAAGAAATGACAAGTTATTTTAACGCCCCCAAAACAAAACTGCTCTCTTTTAATTGTTTGAGAGGGCCATTTTGTTTTCCATCAGCATGGCTGATGCTAGCCTCCAGCGAGCAACTCATTGCGCCTTCTCGAGCTAACGTTTTCTGCTGACATGAAATGGAAAGATTATGTGGAATCAATTGCTAGGTCTGCTGCTAGGAAAGTTGGTTCACTGTGTCATGCTAGAGAATGCTTCTCTCCAGAATCTGTCTTAGACAATTATAAGTCTACCATTTATCCCTGTATTGAATATTGTTATCACATCTGGTCCGGTATTTCTTTCAGAGAAGAATAAGCTATATTATTGGTGCTGACCTGACATCTAGGCTTCTGTCACTTTTTCACAGCCGTAACGTATCTTCCCTGTGCCTTTTCTATAAATATTTTCATTGTAAATGTGTTCAAGCATCCACAATAGAGTGTGTGTAAATATAAAAAGTGTGAACACATGTCGATTTCTGTATGGTGAGAAGATTACGTTCAAGCACTGGCTCTCGCCGCTAGGAGCCGACATCAGTGTCCACACTAATTTTATACATAGATAGATAGATAGATAGACAGATAGATAGATAGATATAGAGAGAGTAGCCAAATTCTCTTTCTTGGTCCAAGAAAAAACTTACAACAGCCAGTGCATTATTGTCCTGGTAATGAAATTGGAGCCAAATTCGGGCTAAGGCCTTGAAAACTCATATAAAAATAGCGGTCGAGCAGAAATCAAACGCAATTGTCTAGGAGTAACGTCACCGAAACGTAACTTCCTAACGATCAAAATTTACAACTATCAAAATGGCGGCGAAGTTTGTAAAAGCCTGCTGCTCGGGGAGAATCAGGGTCCGATCAGCCCTGCTTGAATCGCTTGTGGAGAGAATACGATGTTGAGAGACCCGAAATTCTCGAGGAACCCAGGAATATAATATCGCTGACGACTACCTCCTATTCATCGAAAAGAAGTATTTTGCGAATAGTACAGTTCTTAGACTGTAGAAAATGGATTCATCTTTCGGTTGAAGAAGTAATTTTCAGGCATCAAAAATTCTGATGTTTAGTCATTTGATCAGATCTTGAAAAGTGGGACCGCCGAGAACTTTTCAGCACCCCTCGTAACTCAGCTAATCATATAATCAAGAATAAAATTAACGGTCGAAATTGTTGGAGCGAAAGAGTGAAAGCAAAACGAGAGAGAAAGAGAAAGAGAGTGAGAATGATGGGATAAGCAAGAAACGTAAGCAGACAGAAAGAAAGAGATGAATAATTGAGAAAGGAAGTCGTCTTTGCCTTGTCCCAAATAAATATTTATGCACGTTTTTACATTAAAAACAAACACAAGAAAGAAAAAAACGAAAGCATTTTTCATTCACTGAAAATCAATGAAAAATAATCAACTAATGAATCCAACTTTCATAATGGTGAATTTTCTATTTTTAATTTAATTTTATTTAAATTTCTGGTTTATTCTATTGAATAAGCAAAATGCCTCAGAGTTTGTTTTAGTCATCATCAACCTACTTGTGGATACCAATTGCATCCGCTACGATAAGATATATTCGTCCCATAATGTCTTCACCAAGCGGGCAAATATTGATACGCACTCATATACAAATACATATACACAGACGCTTATAGAGAGACTAGCAGCATGGCCCGGCGTTGCCCGTGCTTGATTCAAAAATCGTACAACTCATACAGCAATCGCTATCACTTGACTTAAAATATTTTTGCCCTTCCTTGCCTTTAAAGGAGAGCCCTTTGCCGTGCTGATGTTTCTACATGCCTTACTTCTTGCCTATCTCACACTGCGATTTTTTTTCTAAGCTCTATACTAAACATTAAATCTGTTACGAAAAAAGAACTAAACAAAATGAACACAAAATGATCAGCTTTAAAAAAGGACTCGTAACTGGAAAAACCGAATGAAAAAAGAATGTTAACAACAAATATTTTTTCACACCCAACCCAGTTCTGCGGAATCAGAATCAACGTTGAGTTTAAGCAAGCGAATGAGCCAATTGGAGTAAAGAACCATGCAGATTTAAATTTTTCCCACTTGTGACGAATGCAGCTATCGATTTTTTTTTTTTTGCATGCTAGTTAACATTCGTGTCAGTCAGCTGTTGGCTCTCACGCTGGCCAATAGAATCTTCCTGCCTATTCGTGTCAGCAAGCTATAGGCTCTAACTCTGGCCAGTAGAAAATGACCGCAAACTACATGAAAACTGCCGTAGAAGCATGAAAAAATCGATTATTTCCACTATCGATGGGAGTTGGGAAATGCAAAGTCGGTTTTGGCCTTCCTGCTAACTTGGAGCATGTGCAGGTAATTTTTGGTGCAAATCCGTCGAAAATTGCGGCCGTGCATTCGTTACACACACACACACACACACACATCCTGCCTTTTATAGATAGAGATACATACTATGATCGTCATTTACACGCTTCAAATGCTCTTCAGACTATGGTCACGCATCTAGATAATGTATAAAAATAATGGCTGTTGGCTTGAATCCGAGTATTGTATCTAAATTGGCGGCTAGTCAGTCTCTGTTGCAAACACCTGCACAGGCACATTTGTGTTTGTACAACACCCCCAGAGTGGTTTATAAGGCAACTAGTGATCAACTGCGTGGACTTTAGTTACAGTTTCTGGGAGGGAGAGAATCAACAGTTTGAATGAAGCCAGTACTCTCAAAGCATCGGTCACGATGACTTGTAACTTTGCGCTAGAATAACCATCGACGGAAATGTTCCATTTTCCCAATTTAATTCACAAGGCATAGGTCAACCCGTAGTATGTTTTTAGACACTTTACAACGGCGCCGCTGGGATTTTATATTCCATACATATGAACACTAATGGGTATGTCCCAATTCTCATAAATACGTTAGACACTATTGTAAGTGGTGGTAATATGCTGTCCATGTATTCCATCAATAGCAGTGGTTTACCTACTTCACGGCGCTGGCGAGTATTTTATTTTGTTGATGATATGAAGATTACCATTTCATTCCCAACATCCGTTTTGATAATCCTCATTCAGTAAGACTTGCTAGGTTTATATATATATATATATATATATATATATATATATATATATATATATATATATATATATATATATAAGTGAACATAGAAGAATGCCTGACGATTGCATCTAGCATAAAACAGACTGTCGCATCTAAGTGTTGACTTCTATGTTCACTTTTATATTTACACACGCTCTATCTCTGATATTGAGCACTTTATCCCATAAATATAGCACACTTTAAGACAATATTTCTTTATATATATATATATATATATATATATATATATATATATATATATATATATATATTTCTTTATATATATATATATATATATATATATCAAGTGAACATTGAAATCAACACTCAGAGGCGATAGGCTGTTCCATGCTAGAGGCAATCGTCAGGCCTGCGTCTAGCATGAAACAGCCTGTCGCCTCTGAGTGTTGACACCAATGTTCACTTTTATATTCACATACGCTCAGTCTCTGATATTGAGTACTTTATCCCATAAATATAGCACACCATAAAACTATATATATATATATATATATATATATATATATATATATATATAACACTTTGTCATACAATTTCTTCAATACTGTTCTTGATATATAAATACATATATATATATGTGTGTGTGTGTGTGTGTGTGTGTGTTTGATCTTGCTAATCTTCGAACTAGATAGATACCTAATTAAACACACATTTACACACACCCAAACACATATATTAATAAAATGAATATATATATATATATATATATATATATATATATATATATATATATATATATATATATATATATATATATATATATCAGTATTTCTCAATCTGTTTTAATTAGCGTTAAGGATCTATTTCTCATTCTACTTCAATTTTATCCTATAATTTAACATAAGTTGGATGTTTAGTAGTTTTACCTGTATATCATTGACTCTAGAAGCCGTGTATATATTTTAGTCTATAGATTGACACAGGCATTGTTTATACTTGAGTCAATAAATAGATACTGTTTTTGTTTATACATAATGGGTAAACATAGATCCGTACTCGAATATGAAAGCATCTACTCGACAGGTATTCGTACGGGAGTAAGCCTTTTACTACCCTGCAGGAGACACAATCATCGTATGCTTCACACTATCATGGATTTGTATCTTCATATGTTCATATATATATATATATATATATATATATATATATATATATATATATATATATATATATATACATATGAGTGTGTGTTTTTCCTTTTGCCTGTGTGTGCATGCGTGTGTGTTCATGGCTAAAATTTTACATTTCTCTTTCCACTTTCTCTTTTTCTCTCACTTTCTCCCTCTCTCCCGCCCCTCTCTCTCTCTCTCTCTCTCTTTCTCTCTCTCATATTTACGGTCTATATCATGGTCTTTTCAAGGTAAAGATACAAATTCATGACTAATATAGTGGCGTATTTTGTCCCCATGTAGGTTGTTGGTATGGTGGAAATATAATATTACTTTTCAAACCTGGCGAGCATATATATATATATATATATATATATACATATATATATATATATATATATATATATATATATATATATATATATATATATATATATATGAATTTAGAGGCAGCAGATCATTGTTCAAACAAATATTGTTAAATTTATAGATAACAGATATCGCATGTCTGTTATGTTTTATCATGAGCCTTTCCGAGAGTCTTATAATAGCGTTAGTTTCAAGAGAATATCTATCTATCTATCTATCTATCTATCTATCTATCTCATCACTGTTCATAATTAGTTGCTTAAATATTGGTTATGACACTAGATATATTGTTTGTAACTAGCTGGATCGATTCGACAACCACATCCATTCTATATATATATATATATATATATATATATATATATATATATATATATATATATATATATATATATATATATATATATATATATCCATTCTATATATATATATATATATATATATATATATATATGTATGTATTTAGATATATTTATCTATCTACCTACCTACTTACCAATCAATCAATCTATCTATCTATCTATCTATCTATCTATCTACTCCAGACTGTTCATATATATCTATTCTAGTCTGTTCATATCTGTTCATATCTGTTCATATCTATCTATCTATCTATCTATCTATCTATCTATCTATCTATCTATCTTCATCCCTTATCTATCTATCTATCTATCTATCTATCTGCATCCCTTATCTATCTATCGATCTCTTCCAGTCTGTTCATATCTATCTATTCCAGTCTGTTCATATCTGTTCATATCTGTCTATCTATCTTCATCCCTTATCTATCTATCTATCTATCTATCTATCTATCTATCTATCTATCTATCTATCTAATCCAGTCTGTTCATATTTATCTATTTAATTATCTTTCTCATACCTGAACTTTTATATTCTCGTTGGTTTTCTGTCTTTTCGCTCTTTATTCTTTGTTCAACTCGTCCCTCAACATCCCTATTACAATCCCTGTATTTTCCTTTTAATTTGCTTTGCACGCGCATACACACATACACACACACACACACACACACACACAAGCAAATATATATATATATATATATATATATATATATATATATATAGTTTTTCTCATTAATTTGCTTATTCATTTCATTTTATTTAGTTCCTCGTTTATTCGATGACATCATTTTCCTTACTGCACACTGTCTCCCGTCAATTCCCAGCTCATGAATATCTGATGACAATGGCCGGCGTGCATACAATGTAACCAATCACGGCTGAAGATGGAGTTTTTCCAGCGCTAAGTAGATACGTCGCCCGATATAGTCACAGACTGTGAACCATTGAGCCTCGGTTTTCAAAGCCCTATCAAGTGAGCGCTTAAGTTCGGAGCTCAAGGTTCCTTTCTGGGCTCAAATTACAGCATTCAACGTCGCCAGCGCTATTATCGATCTCTCGGCTAAAATTGAATTATCGAAACCGATAATAAACAAATGAATTCTTGAACCGCTTAAAGTTGCCACCATTTTCCTGGCGAGCGCGGGAAAATTGTTAATTACGAAATCTCATTATACCGGCTCTACTGTTAATTGGGAATTTGCATCGATAGGTCATTGAGTAGATCGATAACCCGAATTTATTCGATTACTAATACTTCTCTCGCAATTACAGTTCTATCGCTCGATCTATAAACAGTAATAGCTTGCAAACTTATAGAATAAGTGAGGTGTGAGGTATAGAGTGCTGAAGAAAAAGAAACGGAGAACGTCTGGATGGGAAGTGTTGGAGGTCATATTGCCAAAATGTCGGACGCAATCATTACAAAAAGGAAAGCAAATGAAACTGGAAACAAAAAAAATCTTTGTTAGATAAGTATGTGTTGAAATGCAAAAATTGAAAGTGACAAAGAAAAATCCCTCCAACCTTTTAGAGGAGTATTTATACCACCTGGGCATTGCAGATTTGGTAAATATTGTAATATAATGTAAGCTCGTGTTTTAGGGACACTGAGTAGCGCCTCTCTCATCTTACAGACCCTAGCGAGCTTGGGTGAGAATGACGTTGGCGACAAGCAGCCGGTCTCAACACTACAGGTGGCTCGGGCTAACCTGCTACGAGAGCTAAATTAAAAATGGCAGCCGGTGATAGAGATGTTACATAAGTGTTGACTGAATGGTTGAAATAACCGCAGAAATCAGTGCTCTTCACACACACGCGCGCGCACACACGCACGCGCACGCGAACACTCTCTCATTCTCTCTCTCTATATATGTGTGTATATATATATAAGCATATATATGTATATATATATATGTATATATATATGTATATATTACAAAGAGTTAATCATACTTTGAATCAATTAGTAATATTAATGCAATTATTGGCGAAATCCCTTCGCTAGTAGACATAATTATAAGCATTATACTACTACTAATGCACTGAATGATGAGATCCTTATGTATAAAATGGATATGGTGTATTTTTTAATTCAGCTAGTACTTTCAAATGCTTTACGCATTCATCTTCATGCTGTATTTTTTCCTTTAGAATCAAAACTGGAAGACGAAATAAATGTTTTTCCAACCGAAAGATGTTTTTAAGAATGAGCTATTTATAAACGGCTATGTAGTGTTGGAGCGTGCAAGTCGCAACGCTAAAGTTCAAATATTACAAGTGAGAATTTTTTTAATTTTATAATTTGGTAAATCCACGAATTTTTTTATTATCAGTGTTTTTCAGTTAACATGACAGGAACTAAGTAGATAGTTCAATTAACAGAGTGATATGTCTTAGTAGTTTTTTTCTCAGGAATTCTTTACTGCGGATCAATTGTTTTTCATGAACATAATAAAATAGGCAGCATATAATTTTATATTACAAAGAGTTAATCATACCTAGAATCAATTAGCATATGTATGTATATATATATATATGTATGCATATATATATATATGTATATATATGCATACATATATATATATACATATATATATCTGTATATATATATATATATGTATGTATATATATATATATGTATATATATGTATATATATATATGTATAGATATATGTATGTATATATATATATATATATGTATATATATATATATATATATATATATATATATATATATATATATATATTTCATTAAAAACGACTGACAAGGTGCTTTTATTTAGTTTTTTATATAATTTCTCGTGCGATCTAATAAAGTTTTTCTTTTCAGAGGATAAATTATATAAAAATTGTCCGAATGTTCTTTTCCGAGCGCTTTCGGCTATACATTTAGCCATTATCAAGGATTATATTTCAACTGTTAGAATTAGAAATAGTTTGTGTGTGTTTTATAAAGTGATTCATTTTTTTGTTTCAAAACACGGTCAAAATGTTCAAAGTTAATATTATTAAGGGTTGGTTTAATATTATATTATTAAGGGTTGGTTTATATATATATATATATATATATATATATATATATATATATATATATATATATATATATATATATATATATACATATAAATAATATTAATTTATTTGTTTAAACGTTATTTTTAATGGATGCTTATATTTGTTGTTTGTTTAAACGTTATTTTTTTAAATGGATGCTCATATCTATTAAACTATATTTATTTATTTATTTACATCTACAGACCTGAATATTCGAGAAATCTTGTTATTAAAACTATACGCCCTCTGGTAGGATTCGAACCTAATTTCTCGAATATTCCTGCCGATAGATGTAAGTAAATGAATATACTGTTTAATAAATAAATAAAAACGAATATGTCGGATTTAATACATTTTTCTATAAAATAGATAATGTTACTAAAGACTTCTGATATTTCCGGTTGTACCTGTTGCTAACGCCTTCTAATCCTGAAATGTTGCTAACAGCTTCTGTTGCATGAAATGTTGCTAACAGCTTCTATTGCAAAAAATGTTGCTAATGACTTATAGTGCATGAAACGTTGCTAACGACTTCTATTGCATGAAATTTTGCGAACGACTTCTATTCCATAAAATGCTGTTAAACGACTTCTACTTCATGAAATGCTGCTAACGACTTCTATTTCATGAAATGTTGCTAAACGGCTTCTATTTCATGAAATGCTGCTAACGACTTCTATTTCATGAAATGTTGCTAAACGTCTTCTATTACATGAAATGCTGCTAACGACTTCTATTTCATGAAATGTTGCTAAACGGCTTCTATTTCATGAAATGCTGCTAACGACTTCTATTTCATGAAATGTTGCTAAACGGCTTCTATTTCATGAAATGCTGCTAACGACTTCTATTTCATGAAATGTTGCTAAACGGCTTCTATTTCATGAAATGCTGCTAACGACTTCTATTTCATGAAATGTTGCTAAACGGCTTCTATTTCATGAAATGCTGCTAACGACTTCTATTTCATGAAATGTTGCTAAACGGCTTCTATTTCATGAAATGTTGCTAACGACTTCTATTTCATGAAATGTTGCTAACGACTTCTATTTCATGAAATGTTGCTAAACGGCTTCTATTTCATGAAATACTGCTAACGACTTCTATTTCATGAAATGTTGCTAAACGGCTTCTATTTCATGAAATGCTGCTAACGACTTCTATTTCATGAAATGTGGCTAAACGGCTTCTATTTCATGAAATGCTGCTAACGACTTCTATTTCATGAAATGTTGCTAAACGGCTTTTATTTCATGAAATGCTGCTAACGACTTCTATTTCATGAAATCTTGCTAAACGGCTTCTATTTCATGAAATGCTGCTAACGACTTCTATTTCATGAAATGCTGCTAACGACTTCTATTGCATGAAATGTTGCTAACGATGTCTACTGTATCCTTCGAAATAGTTATTTTGTTGTTTAGTTGGATTGGTCAATTTAGCGATATATCAATAAGTGTTGGTATATTTACTGTCGACTAAATGCTTCACACGACAAACATTACAGTAAATTAATACATAGGTCTGCATAGGCCCCATTTACACTAGAGACAGAAAAAAGAAAAAAGAAATTTAAAATTCCCAGCATCTCTCGTTCGTGCGCATGTGTAGTCGCACAAACCTAATAAATATAGTCCGATGAAGTCACAACAAAACTTTTTACACTTTGTAATATATTTTCCACGATACATACATACATACATATATATATATATATATATATATATATATATATATATATATATATATATATATATATATATATATATATAAAAATTTACTAATTTAAAAATATTGTTCCATCGCTATGTAGTGTAGTGATGGAAGCATATTTTTAAATTAGTAAATTTATAATGTTTATGCTCTGCAGAATTGTACTGAGCACTGTTTTTTTTTAAATAAAAATTAATTAATAAGAACACTGATTATAAATCTTGCTGTTCTTTCTCTTTATTTTAATATACATACATATATATATATATATATATATATATATATATATATACCGGGTGTAGCAGAAAATGTATCCAAATCGTGTTACGGCATAATTGTCCGTCCCACAAAAAGTTTAATAACTAAACTAATTGAGTTTCTTTTTCCACGTTTTCAGATAAGACGTTTAAGCATATTGATACCATTTATCGTAAGAATCACTGAAAAAACATTTTGTAAGAATTACTGAAAAAAACCTTCAGCTAGAAAGAAAACATGTTAAAATCGTTTTGTGTCAGCCCCACTGTCTTCTCAACTTAGCAATGGTGAGAGGAAAAAGATCACTCATGCCTTCAGTAATGGTACCAACATTCATACTCTGACTTCCATCTTCAACGTCCATTCAAGAACCATCAAGTGAATGCTGAATAAGTTTAAAAAAGAGGGAACAGTAGAGAGGAAAACTGTATCAGTTGGTCGCAACACGTAGAGGAATCATAATTTCAACTTAGAGTTAAAGAGATCAATTACAAAAGATCCAACTCAATCCATAAGGCGTTTGGCACGTGAGAGAGGACTTTTACCTATGACAGTCCAAAAAGCAGTGAAAAAAAATTGAAAATGAAGTGAAACGTGTGATGAACCTTGTTACACCTGGACAGAAAGTTAGAAGGTTAGAAAGGGCGAAGATCATCTTGAATAAATTGGAAATGATCCTGGAATAATATATTTGAACTTTATTTCAATATATATATACATACATATATATATATATATATATATATATATATATATATATATATATATATATATATATAATGTTTCTATGTTCTATCTATCTATCTCAGTGTGTGTTTATCTAGCTTTGTCGGTCTCTTGTCTTTCTATTTTTATTTATGTAGCTCTCCATTTCATTCTGTTTTTATGTTTTTATATCAATCGATGGTAATTTGTCAGTCCATTCTTATCTATCTATGTAATTCTGTTCATATTTATATATCTATCTAATCTCAATCTGTTCATATCTATCTATCTATCTATCTATCTATCAATTTCAGTTTGCTCTTATCTAGCGTTTTCAATTTCTTCTTATTTGTCTATATCAGTTTGCCTATATCTATCTATTATATATATATATATATATATATATATATATATATATATATATATATATATATATATATATATATATATATACATACATATATATATATATATATATATATATATATATATATATATATATATATATATATAATGTTTTTATTTTTGTATCCCTTCATTTCACTCTGTTTGGATCAGTTGTAATTTATGTCATTCCTTATCTATCTATCTATCTATCTATCTATCTATCTATCTATCTATCTATATCAGTGTGTGTTTATCTAGCTTTGTCGGTCTCTTGTCTTTCTATTTTATATTTCAGTATGTTTTTATATCAATCAATGGTAATTTGTCAGTCCATTCTTATCTATCTATGTAATTCCGTTCATATTTATAAGTCTATCTAATCCCAATCTGTTCATATCTATCTCTATCTCTGTGTATATATATATATATATATATATATATATATATATATATATATATATATATATATATCTTAGATTCTTATCTAGCTTTGTCAGTCTATTCTTATCTATCTATCTATATTAGCTTTTACTTATGTGTCTCTCCATTTCAGTCTGTTTTTATGTATGTCAATCTGTGCTAATCTACGCCAACCCTTTCTTATCTGTCTATCTATCTATCTATCTATCTATTTATCTATCTATCTATCTATCTCTGTTTTCTTATTATTATCTCAGTTTGTTCTTATCTATCTCGCTACCTACCTTCTTACATACTTACTTAGCTATCGGATTTTTTATTATTTATTGTCTAATTTATATGTATGCAAAGATCTCTGATACGGCATTAAGTCTCTTTGATAAATGCGTACAGCTCTTGTTCAGCCATTAATTCACTTTTCCCTTTGGAAAAAATCATATTCGTTTTTTTCTTCCTTATGCATCCCTGTATTTCCCCGTGTTTACGTATGCTTCTTTGTGTTTCTTATTTAATTTATATTTATATGTACATTTCAGAATGCGTAGATATATGTAGGTGTCAGTCGATGTCTGTGATGTCTCTTGGTGTGCAAAATTTTAGACTTCTGCCTACTTACGTATGTAAGTATGTCAAATACAGACGCCCTGGTTGGCGACCTGCATAAAAAGTGATCTGACTGTCAAAATAAAACAAGATCATCTATGAAATGGAAGCACATTGGCCCATAGACAAAGAAGTTGATATTAAGAAAGAAAGAAAGAAAGAAAGAAAGAAAGAAAGAAAGAAAGAAAGAAAGAAAGAAAGAAAGTGATCGAGAAAAGAAGGGATTGTTCACTTGCAGAAAAAGCGGAGAAATAAGCACATATTCAAATAAAGAAGAGAAGGAAAAGAAAAAAGAACAAAATAAAGAAGGAAGAAAGAAGCAAAAAGAAAGAAAATGAACGAAAACTCGGGAAGAAAATAATCGAAAAGAGAGATTGTACAATTGCAGACAAGCAGTCAAATAGAAACTTTAACTCAAATGATGAAAACAAAGAAATCAAGAAGGAAAAACAGAAAGAAAGAAAGAAAGAAAGAAAGATAGAAAAAAAGAAAGAGATTGTTCAATTGCAGAAAAGCAGTCAAATAGAAACATGCACTCAAATGATGAAAAGAAAGAAATCAAGAAGGAAAACCAGAAAGAAAGAAAGACAGAAAGAAAGAAAGAAAGAAAGAGATTGTTCAATTGCAGAAAAGCAGTCAAATAGAAACATGCACTCAAATGATGAAAAGAAAGAAATCAAGAAGGAAAACCAGAAAGAAAGAAAGACAGAAAGAAAGAAAGAAAGAAAGAGATTGTTCAATTGCAGAAAAGCAGTCAAATAGAAACATGCACTCAAATGATGAAAAGAAAGAAATCAAGAAGGAAAACCAGAAAGAAAGAAAGACAGAAAGAAAGAAAGAAAGAAAAAGAAAGCCAGAGATTGTTCAATTGCAGAAAAGCAATCAAATAGAAACATACACTCAAATGATGAAAAGAAAGAAATCAAGAAGGAAAACCAGAAAGAAAGAAAGACAGAAAGAAAGAAAGAAAGAAAGAAAGAAAGAAAAAAAAGAAAGAAAGAGATTGTTCAATTGCAGAAAAGCAGTCAAATAGAAACATGCACTCAAATGATGAAAAGAAAGAAATCAAGAAGGAAAACCAGAAAGAAAGAAAGACAGAAAGAAAGAAAGAAAGAAAGAAAGAAAGAAAAAAAAGAAAGAAAGAGATTGTTCAATTGCAGAAAAGCAATCAAATAGAAACATACACTCAAATGATGAAAAGAAAGAAATCAAGAAGGAAAACCAGAAAGAAAGAAAGACAGAAAGAAAGAAAGAAAGAAAGAAAAAAAAGAAAGAAAGAGATTGTTCAATTGCAGAAAAGCAGTCAAATAGAAACATGCACTCAAATGATGAAAAGAAAGAAATCAAGAAGGAAAACCAGAAAGAAAGAAAGACAGAAGAAAGAAAGAAAAAGAAAGACAGAGATTGTTCAATTGCAGAAAAGCAGTCAAATAGAAACATGCACTCAAATGATGAAAAGAAAGAAATCAAGAAGGAAAACCAGAAAGAAAGAAAGACAGAAAGAAAGAAAGAAAAAGAAAGACAGAGATTGTTCAATTGCAGAAAAGCAGTCAAATAGAAACATGCACTCAAATGATGAAAAGAAAGAAATCAAGAAGGAAAACCAGAAAGAAAGAAAGACAGAAAGAAAGAAAGAAAAAGAAAGACAGAGATTGTTCAATTGCAGAAAAGCAGTCAAATAGAAACATGCACTCAAATGATGAAAAGAAAGAAAGAAAGCAAGAAAGGTGACAAAGATAAGAAAACCAAATAAAAGAGAAGAAGAAAGAACAGAAGTGAATGTTAGTAAAGAAAATGATTGAAAGAAAATAGGAAGAATAGTCACTTGAACAAAAGGCAGCACACATTCAAATGAAGAAAAGTATGTAAATAAATAAGTGAATAAAGAAAGAAGTATGAGTACTTAAAACAAATGAAGAAAATGGAGTGGAAATTAGAATTGGAACTGTACCATGAAGTGATGCAATGATTAACAAGCTATAGCTTCGGACCATTTACACTCTAATGAGTTCGATCCTCTCTGAGTGCAGCCTTCTGTCAGTCTAAGAAGATCTTTGCAACTATTTGGGTGACTACATAGAAACATTAGGTACAGTAAGCAAGTGTGGTCTTTGTGAATATGTAAAAAGAAAAGACATAAAAATGTAACAGAAACGAAAACAAACAAAAGAAAGAAAAAGAAGTTAAAAACCTTAGGAAAAAAGGTAAAATATGTATAAAGAAATTCATACTAAAAGCAAACAAAAGCTAAAAAAACAGTGTCATCTTCTTACAAGTATATATAGTTTTCCAAGTGGATACCAGTAAGCGTATAGCGTCAGTATCAAGATGGTGTAGGCCAAAACAAAAAGTTATGATGCTTTTGGCAGCATCCATGAGTGTATGCGCAAAGAGAATTCAGAAAATATTCAGAGACCTGAATAAATGGAGGACTAATGGTCATGAGAATGAACATGAAACCTCATCGACTGCAACACTCATACTTTTTGTTCGTCCCCGAGATAGAATTCATACAACCACTGCTTGAACTTGGTACATATGAGAAAAAGTAACGGTCTTATTTGAGGAATGCAATGTCTAAAAAGAGACGCTGAATTCACATCGATAAGATTTTGAAGATGCTAACTTGAAAACATCTCCACTGAATATATGCGTAAAGGAATAATAATAATGATAATAATAATAATAATAATAATAATAATAATAATAATAAGAAGAAGAAGAAGAAGAAGAAGAAGAAGAAGAAAATGTAAGTTTCAGTAGCACTTGATACGATCACTCATTGCGCATGAGTGAAGACAGTATGATAATTCTTGTCCAATGTAATGCCTCAACAAGGGAGATAACCTCTGCCAAGGGTTCTCTGACCATACCACTGTTCTCTTAGTAGAGAGACTGCACGAAAAAGAAGGGGCAGTAAAAAAAACAAAAGAAAAATCATTAAAAAGACGAAACGTAATAAAAGCAGTTTTTTGTTGATACTTCTCTCCGGAGTAATAGAGATAAACTGAAGTGTTTGAGGTTCGAACCTTAGAAATGAATTCGTTAGGATAAAAAAAGAAACCTGTCGAAATTTACATCGAAGAAGAACACATTTTTTAATCTATTCTATAATAAAGAAGCTGTGTACTTGCATAAATGTGTATAGTGTATGTGTCTGGTTTTGTTACAAAACTACATTTAGACGCTTAAAGCTACATAAATACTAATTCAGCATGTTTCATGGAAGGGTTGGATAAACAATTTATTTTTATGCTCTTTATCTAAGCGGAGATATTTGTAAATTATACATACGTAATAGATAGCATCATAAAACAGCAAAATACGTTTCCAATTTAAACTCGACTTTATTCAATATTCATTTAAAAAAAACAGTGGCAAAGTAAATTAATGAATGAACGGATTGTGAAGTATTTCATTCTTTTTATTTAATAAAGTGTGATGTTTAAATTATTATTAATAAATCATTTATTTATTTTATATAAAAAGATAAATACGAAAGAACACTAATATTTGCCAAAAATTATAAACAAGTTTGTATTTATTTACATAAATAAAGCCTACGTCATTCAATTATTTAAAAATGAACACTAGCAAAATTAGATTAAATTAAAAATGAAAAAATAGAAGAGTACCTGGGCAGCAATCATTTTATTTAATAAAGAGCTAATTTGTTTTAAATTAGAAACCTTATTAAATAAAATTTGTTCACAGACTCTCTTTCCTTACGAAATCAAATTTCTATCTGTTTGTACAATATTAAGCGCAAAAATCTTTAAAAAAGATATAATATTGATTTAAAATATTAAAAAAAGATGATTTAAACTATAAATAAATTCGATTATACCAGGTGATCAAAAAGTATCAGGACTGTTGTTGTACGCAGAGTGAAGCCACTTGAACTTGAACTCTATCGTGCAGTCCTACTACGTTCTCGCTCACTTCCGTTGTTTCTAGAATTGCTTGGAAGGAAAGTGCGTACAGTGTGTGGCCGTCTCACCCAAAAAAACATTTTAAAATGGTCATAACAAGTCACGAATCATGGGTCTATGACTATGACCCCGAAATCAAGGCTCAGTTTTCGCGGTGGAAAGCCCCAACGTCTCCGAGAGCGAAGAAAGTGCGAATGAATCGAAACAATATAAAGACTCTGTTGACAGTTTTCTTCGACAACATGGGTATTGTTAATCATGAGTGTACTCCACCAGGTCAGTGTCAAATTTTCCAAGCCTTCTTTCCTCATTATGTGCCCTAGACATTTTAATTGTCTCTTTCTGATGTTAAGTATAAGTGTCCATAGAGT
The DNA here is from genome assembly GCA_964036315.1 of Acanthosepion esculentum. Lineage (NCBI taxonomy): Eukaryota > Metazoa > Mollusca > Cephalopoda > Sepiida > Sepiidae > Acanthosepion > Acanthosepion esculentum. The sequence continues at coordinate 76,618,957 of OZ038476.1, forward strand.
GTTTTCATTTTCTCTAAAACTTCGTCATTGCTCAAATGTTCAGTCCATAGTATTCTCAGCATCCTTCTGTAGAACCACATTTCTGTTGTCACAAGTCTCTTCTTCATTAGTGAAGATATTGCCCAGCATTCACTGCATTTCAAAAGAACCGATATTACATAACAGTGCAGTACTCATTTTTTCCAATGAAATGAGCCTGTTTCTTAATGCTTTGCTTAGCTTTTAGAAAGCATTTTTCGCTATCCGAATGTGCCTTCGGACTTCGGTGTCACATTTGCTATCCTCTGTTAAAATATGTCCTAAATATTTAAGTTTTTCTCCTTGATTTTAGCCTCTCCAATCTAGCATCTTCGTAAATTTCATATTAGTAGAAAGAATTCAAACATATTCTGATAGAAACATAAGTTTTGTCGAATATATAGAAGTGGAGATATATACGTTTGAAATATTTTTCAGCTAAAGATTTTATGACTGCATTTTAAAAAATACGAAAATACAAATAATAATTGAAATTTAATAAACCATTCTGTATTTATCGTACAAGCCCTAGCAATAGAGACTAACTTCTAGGTGGTTTTGGAAAATTCAAACGTGGGTGTGACCTATCCTACCTTTTGACTCAAGTATAAACTGCACCTATGTCTACCTTGCAACTTAACTATATACCAGACTTGTATCTACTTTTTGACACAAGTAGAGACAAAGCCTATGTCTACCTTTCTAATCAAGTGTAAACCGGACCTATATTTACCTTTTGACTCAAGAATAAACCGGACCTATATTTACCTTTTGACTCAAGAATAAACCGGACCTATATTTACCTTTTGACTCAAGAATAAACCAGACCTATATCTTATTTTTTGAGTCAAGTATAAACCATATGTATAAAGGTAAAAGACAATAGGAAAAGTGTATTATTAGCCCACGCGTTTCGTCCAATGTGAACTTTTTCCAGGCAAAAACGAAATGAATTTATTAAAACGCGTCGGCTAATAATACAGTTTTCCTATTGTCTTTTACCTTTATACATATTATCTTTTTCTACAGGTTAACTCTGAGAAATCTTAAATATAAACCATATCCATGTCTACTTTTTGACTCAAGTATAAACCGGACATTTGTCCACTTTTGACTCATGTATAAACCGGGCCCCTATCTATTTTTGCCTCGTATAAACCGATTCTATATCTACTATTTGATTCAAACTACATTTATGTCAACCATTTAACCCAATTGTAAACAGGTCATATGTCTGCCATTTGACTGAAGTATAAACTGGAAATATTTCTAGCTTTTGCCTTAAGTATAAACCGGACCTATATCTACTCAACTATTAGCCAGATCCGTATCTACTTTTTGTTTCAAGTATAAACTGGACCTATGCCTACATTCTGGCTCAAGTATAAACTGGGCATATATTTACTTATGGTTCAATATAAACTAGACCTATATTTAATTTTTGGCTCAAGTAAAAATCAGTTATATCTACTTTTTGATACAAGTATAACCTGGACCCATATCTACATTTGGCTCAAGTATAAACCAGACCTATGTCTACTTTTTGATTCAAGTATAATCAAAACCTCTACCCACTTTTCGATTCAAGTATAAATTTGATTTCTATATTTTAACGAGTATAAACCTGGCCTATGTTTATCTATCTACGTATTAATAACGTTATTATTTTTGCCCTATAAGTCTTGTATTCTGCATTTAATAACCTAACAATATTGATACGTGGTTAAATTAACCAAAGATAAAATGACATAGAACTTAATTACCTGTAGAATGGAAATTAGTTTATTATTTATTAATAAAAGGCAACCTTCTTGGGTAGAAATTCTGCTTCAAAATTGCAAAATGAAATTTTATTTTTAATCTTTAAATTATGCAAGTTGACTGCGAAACGTGTCTAGGCTAGACTTTAAGAAAAAGTGTACAATTACTCCCTGGGAAGGTATACTTCGATTTTTTTCCATTAGGTCATGTTTTGCTGTTGATTGTTAATCCTCGGCGCTCATCATCTTCAATCGGCACTCACAGTGCGTTTAACCAGGGAGTTTTCCGATATTCCTTCGTATTGTAATTTTATTAGAGTGTTCCGAAAGTAATTATGTATTTCATCCCTACGAATTATGAACGAATTAACCAAGGCAGAACCAAGGTTGAAACAAGGAACTTGTGTCTAAAATTACTTTATCATTTCTTCTATCCATATAGCGTGTCATTTACAGCGCATTTCAGAGTTTAATTGGCAAAACTTTTGAAGAGTTAATTTAGGTTCCTCGTAAGCATTTACTTGAGAACCGAACATAACGTTCTATCCTCTGCAGCAGTCTTTTAATCAGGGACGCGAAACATTCATTTTGCATCGCATTGTTGCAGGTGATGAAAAATGGCATTTGCACATCAGCAGAAAACGAAAAATACAGTGATTATCACAAAATAAGAGACCAGTGCAAACACCAAAATAAGGACTACATACACAGAAGTCTTTGCTTTGTATCTGGAGGGATATGAATGGTGTCATCCATTACGAACTACTGGAACACGGAAGGACCATCAATGTAGACGTTTATTGCCAGAAACATGACAGTATTAACCAAATATTACTTAGAAAGTGTACTGCCTTGATAAACCAAAAAAGTGTTATTCTCCAGTATGACAATGTATGCACAAACTCTGCAAAACAAAGAACAAGAAAAATAAGATCTTTAGAATGAGAGGTTTTTCCAAATTTCGATACTCACCAGATTTAACGCCTGTTGATTTTTATTTGTTTTGGTCACTAGAACATTTCATAAGTGGAAGAACGTTCGAAAACAAATAAATTTAAAACACTCTTTCAAATTTTTTTTTTTTTTCGTTTTATTTTACAGGAAAAACAGATTTCTTTAAGTACTGAATCGGAGATTTGTTTTCGCGTTTGGCTGCAGGCGTTGCATTTTTGATGAAAAACATTTAAGTAAATTTAACTTACATTTTTTATATCCTTTCTGGTAAAATATCATTACTTTCGGAATGACCGTAAGGATATTTAAACAATTTTAGCTTTTTTATATTCTTTCTGGTCAAACGTCATTATTTTTCTGAACTCCTCAATTGTTTAATGTTATGCAAAAAAAAAAGAAAGAAAATATCATTGTAAAAATATTTTAATAAAGATTTTCCAAAAAATACTCGATTTTTTTTTTTTAATTTATAAAAGATATTTCACATTATTCTGTCTGCTATTGATCGCGCCTGCAATGTTATGAAATATTGTTTTAATAATCAAGAAATTAGAAGACTAAGTCAATACTCTGCATCTGCTATAACTTTAATAACTTTAATACATATGTCTTATGTGACAGGCTAGGAAATACCACATGGTTTGAATCGAATTTAATGTCAATGAAGAAATGGGGTTCTGGTCAATCTATAATGATTCCAATATGTTCTGAACACCCATCAGATGATGTCGGAATAGGCTTTCCACTCCGTATTACACTAGACTAGAGTATTGTTGGTCATTTTTTATATAAAATGTGTTTTGCTGATAATTTTACTATAAAAATGTATTCTTTTACTTTCATAGCGTTTGGTTTTTGTTTGAGGTTTGTCTATTTGCCCATAGCTGGGGCCCTAACAGGTGCTACCACCTGGGAACAACAGCAATTAAGTGGTCGTTTCCCGCTCCTAAAAAACTCCAATATTCCGATCAGAGGCCTCGCTGTCGGATGTAGTTTATCGTCAGACTCCGAAACTAAAACTAAAGTCCTCATCTGCATAGTTCCAGTATAAACATCAGGTTGACTCCCTGTGTGTTGAGGAAACAAAAATGCAACGGATGAAAGGAAAATGTACAGCGCCATGATCACCTACATCCTGAAGATCAGATGACATTTTTTTAAGTCTGAATTAATAATGGTTGCTATGGTACTTATAATGAAGTCAAGATGTGATAGTGTTGACTATGGCTGTAGTTTCATCTAGCATCAACAATAATGCTCGTATCATTGTAAAAAAAATTCTAACTATATTGGTAATGACAGTTTCTGGAATAATGCCACTCGTGTTGATTACCATTTTGATAATCAATAATGCAATTGATAATGAGATGAACGAAAAATAGTGATATCATTAGCGATCATGGCGGCAAGAATCACAATAAGGACGCTGGCTTCGACGGAGGCGTAAGTTACATACCGCCAGCGCCCAGTAGCCGGTCTGGGTGGACACTGTCCAGCCGGTGCTCGTCTCTACAATGACCAATTGTGAAAGCGTCGACCACAGACTCGCTACGAATCAGACAAAGGACAGCCGACCGACCACATACCTCGACTTGTGAAAGCCGCACCGCGTCGCTTCCGTCTTCTTGCCGCTTATAAGTGTTCACTAATAACGGATGTATTGTGTTCAAGATGGCTACTTGATGGCGGCGGCCAATAGAGCTGGGTACGTGGCAGCAACGGGTGAGTGAATGATGGAAGTGTTAGGGCCGGGTTGTTTGAGATTTGGGGTTTGGCGGGTGAAGCTGTCTTGTTGGCGCGGTTCTGGCCAGTAATGGCGACTAGCGGTCTACGTATGGCAGCTGGATGTCATCTAGACACAGAAACAGTGATGACGCCGATGCATATAGAATTCTGTATATTCCGTCTACGACTGTAGAAATGAATGCTTGCATTTGTGCATATGTCGCATTTGATATGCATATATATCTTTACACACACACACACACACACTCACACACACACACACATACACACACACATACATACATACATGCATACACACACACATACATATATGTGTGTGTGTGTGTGTGTGTGTGTGTGTGTGTGTGTGTGTGTGTGTGTGTGTGTGTGTGTGTGTGTGTGTGACTGGAAGATTCAACAATAAGACCACAGCATCTAGCAATGATTAGTTGAATTCTGATCTAAAATGTTGTAATGTTCAATGTAAGCGTTGGGTTAGGTGCATTGACAAGGAAGGAAATTCTGTTGAAAATAAATACTATTTTCATCATGAGGCCACACACCTACTGATGTACTTACATACATACACACAAGCACATAGATTCCATATATAATTATAATGTGAATTATATGTGTAATAATAAGTATGTGTATATATACACACACACACATATATATATATATATATATATATATATATATATATATATATATATATATATATATATATATATATAGTAAGAGAGAGAGAGAGAATTAATACAAGTAAAAGGTTGTCACTGATTAATGTTATCTTCAGCTTCCTGACTTCAGCGTTTCGTAGACGGTCTCGATCGTTCACTCGTCAGTGGTTATCAGCAATTGACTGCTTATACTTCTTGATTTTTCTTTTTTTACATGCACTTATCATTGGTAGAAGCATTTTGTCATCGTGTATGTGTGCTTGTGTGCGTTATCGTGCATGCGGCCATGCGCCCGTCTGTGCGGATGTGCGTGCGTGTAAGGTGTAAGTTGACACTCAGGTCAACGCTGAGAGGCGACAATCTTTTACATGTTTGAACGCAGTCTCCAGGCCTTTCGGTGTTGACCACAGTGTCGACTTTTATATTTACATTAGTCCCATCCCTAATATTGAAAAATTTTACCCATAAATATGAAATACCTTAAAATTATATTTTCTCATATATATATAAATATATAGGCTCCTGTAAAATTAATTTCGGTTGAGCTCTCTGGGGAAGTAGGTTTGTAAACAGTGACTATTAAGGCTAGTATAGCGTGACTCTTCGGCAAAAGCGAATTGAGTGCTGTGTGAGTGTTTATCTAAAAATAAATACGCTAAAATTCACCTTCATCCATGCCGTGCGCCGACGGCATAGTGTTAGAATTCCCGACTGACGCCAATTCAGTCGGGTTTCGATCGTAGCTAAAGGCAACCGGACACTGAAGAGCGAAACAGTCTGTCTTTGGATGACAATAATATATATATATATATATATATATATATATATATATATATATATTATTGTCATGTGTGTGTGTGTGTGTGTGTGTGTGTGTGTGTGTGTGTGTGTGTGTGTGTGTGTGTGTAACACTTTAATTATCTCTACTCGGTGTTTCAAATCCGTAAAAGATGCACTGAAAGTTCCGCAATCTACGACCCCCTTGAGGTTATTAAACGACCGGGCTTCTACAGCTTATCATCTCTTCTTAGTAAACTGTTAAGGAAACAATGAGGAATTCAAAAAAAATATTAAAACAGATGAATATATAAATACAAACTTGTGTACATGATGTGCTGATCGATACGTGCTTCGATTGGACTAAGTTTTGAGAGGTGACTGATCAATCTGCAAGTGTGTGTGATGCATGTGTGACCAATGTAGCTATTCAATGTTGTCTTTTGATTATTACTGTTGGAGATGCGATCTCCCAGCAAAGGGGCATGAGAATTTATAAACAACATTATTTTTACATATGGGGGATTTATAAGGCACGGTGTTGCTGGTAATAATTAAATGTTTTAAACTTATTGTCTTAGGTGTTTGTTAGGATCGTTGAGTGATATGTACCTGTGAATTATATTTTTAATTGCTTTTTCATCCTTTTTTTAAAGTATGCTATATTTATGGTTTAAGTGCTCAATGTCGAGTATATAGTCTATGTAAATATCTGGGAAGTGTCTTGACGGAGGACGGTAGGTGCGACGCTGAGATCCGAAGACGGATTGGGATGTCTAAGGATGCATTCCAAAAGCTGGGCAGACTTCTGCGAGACAGGAGGATTTCTTTGGTGACAATAAAAGAGTACTGAGCTGCTACGTGACATCTGTCCTCCTATACGGCAGCGAATGTTGGACGGTCTCCTCAAAAATTAAGAAGAGACTCCAAGCAGAGGAGATGTAGTTCTAAGGATAATGATGGAATCTAATTTTAAAAAATGATACATCTTATGTGTAAAAATATATATTTATATGATTAAAGCGAAAAAAAATCCGCTTTTTGATGACGCTGTGAAAGATATCAAAATAAGAATTTTCCAAATTGTCTTATTTATTCACCATAGATTAATTTCCAATTAACCGGCTACGATTTATTTAACGAGATTCCTATAACAGATGCCGCAACTGGATAACTGGCAGTTGACTTCTTTAACTCCATAAACGAATTTACTGAGAGAATAATTCCTCCCCAAAAGTCGGGCTTTAATAACTCTTCTTTTACACTTGGCTAGTGTGTTCACTCATTCGATATTGAATGCAGCGAAACATCGGAATTTACTTGATTGTTGGGCCGATTCTTTCGCTGCACGACGGCCGTAAGGCAAGATGGCGGCTGAAAAGAGGCGGAGCATGAAAGGGCAAATCTCGTATTTCAAATCTACTTGACTGAAAATTGAAGTGGTTCGCTTTCATTAGTATGGCGTGAGGACGTGCGTAAATGCTCTTGCAGGCAAATAGATAGATAGATAGATAGATAAACAACGACAATAGCATAGATAGATAGCTATAAAGACAAAGATAATGGCCTATATATATATATAGATATATAGATAGATAGATAGATAGATAGATAGATAGATAGATAGATAGATATGAACATACTGAGATAGAGACGGATGTAATACACAGACTTCTATATAACAAGGGCAAAAATTTATGCATGATAATACATATATATATATATATATATATATATATATATATATATATGAGAAACGAATACATAATTATGCCTAGACAGGAATAGATGGCATTTCCTTCATTCGTACATACATTGAGGTCAAGTTGAAACAAAAGCAGATTATCTTACATTCCTTATAAGTATCTTGAGATGCATCAACGTATTGAATAGGCTACACATGTATACATGCAAATATGAGTATGAGTCTATTTATGATTTTCAGCTTGCATAGATCTGTGTGTTTAAGTATACGTATGTCAGCGCTTAATATTGTAGGTGTCTATATACATCAATACACTGCCAACATACACCCACGCACATACACACACACACACACATATATATATATATATATATATATATATATATATATTATAATTATTTTCGCGACACAGAAATTACCATGTTTCGAAACCAAAATCATACATTAAACTTAAAATTTAAAGTAGTTCCATTTTCAAGCTATGCAGAATAACCTTCGAAAAAATTATTTACTCTATTTATAAGCCAGATAGTATTATTTATTTTAAGTTGATGTGGAATGAGATTGCAAATTTTTTTTTATTAAGGGGGTGTTGGCCTTTTTGATAAGTATATTTTTATGTGGCAACGTGAAAATCGGTTAAGGTTAGGTGTGGGTTTTAAATTTCTGTCTGTTGTTACTGACTTCCTTTTATGCGAACTTGTCATCACAGTCTTTTTTCTTACACTACAATACAATTGATATTTTTATTTATTTTTTTTATTTCTTAAACTACATCAAGATTTTCTCAAAGTAGTTTTCAAATATGACTAAGTCATATTATTTATATTTTTATTTTTATTTATAAAGATCTAAAATACTATGTTTATTATATTTTAGAATTTAATTACGGATTTATAAACTATGTTGTTAATGATCAAATAATAGATATATAATTATGCAAATTATTTTTATAATTAATTATTTTTTAAGGAAAATATGAAACTACTATTTCATTTCTTTGATTTAATAAATGTTTATCTTTCAGAAACTTAATAATATATATACATATACTTTATTTATATTTATCTATTTAAGGCAAATGTTATTAAAGAAAGCAGGCATTTTGCGACGATTAATTTTACTCATCGACTTTTCCAAATCACGAATAATCCTTCTTAGATAAGGAGGAAATTCCGTCAGAAATTATCCAAATTTTATTTAAGAAGAAATATCGTCCAAGCTTTCGATTTTCTTGAGGCATCATCAGGGTAGGTAGGAACAAATATTAAGAACTAGTAAGTGTAGTGGATTAGGCAAAGTGTGTTGTAACGTAGGTGAGGTGTGACGTGCATGTGTGTATTTTTATTTTATTTTTATATACATTTGAATTTGGGAAGTCTTAAATTATAATTGTTTTTATTTATAGATAGTTGTTTTTGTTATACGAGTATTGCGTCGAGGATCGTAAGTCTGTTTTTACTGTTTGATTTTGCTTATATTTTGGTATTGTTCGTGAGTAGATATGATCCTTATGCAGCTTAATTATGGATTCTGATGGCCCTCTGATCCGACAAGTGGCAGGTGAATCCTCGTGAAAGTGTGGTTGTAGTATATCCAATATAAGACGTTTGTGTGTGTGTGTGCGTGTGTGTGTGTGCGTGTGTGTGTGTGTGTGTGTGATTTTTTTTTTTACGGATAAATATTCTTCGAGTGTGCAAGTATACTCATACACAAAATTGGTTTTGTATAGGGCGTTAGAATTTTGAGATCTATTATTTATAGCAACTAGGTTCATCTATTTATATTTCTCTCTCTCTCTCTCTTTCGCTCTATTTCTCTCTCACACACACACATTCTCTCTCTCTCTCTCTATCTCTCTCACTTTCACACAATTACGCCCACATATGTGTACACAACATATACTTAAATGAGAATGTGCTGAAAAGATCTCGAATCCACCCACTTCCCAAAATCTAACCAAATGTTAAAAACATTTTTTTTCAGCACCTCCTTCTATAAATTCTTTTTCTTTTGCCATCTTTCTATCTCGGAGTAAGCGCAAAGAATTGGTCTAGACTGTGTGTTGGAGTACCTACTGTGGTTTTACGTCCCGATTTTAGAAACAGCAGGCTCCGTTGCAATTGTTGAATGTGAAAGCTGCATCTGGCTCTATGCTGGTACAGCCCCCTCTCTCTCTCTCTCTCTCTCTCTCTCTCTCTCTCTCTCTCTCTCTCTCTCTCTCTCTCTCTCTCTTCCCACTCGGTCGTCTAAATGCCAGCTTTGTTAACAAGCCTTCAGCTAGCCAACGTGTTGTCTCCAAGTCTGTTCGTTTGATGCCGCCTACCGTCATGTCGCGTTTACAAGCATCTTTGTAGCCAAGGACTAGTCGTCCTGCAAGTATGGAGACAGTGACAAGTTCTACGTACAGAATATCTTTACGTATATATATACGGCCGTCCTGCATGCACTCAACATGGCCTAGCCAGCATATACGTCTCTGGGAAAACAAGTCAAATATGCTTGGTATTCTCGCCTGTTGTTTGGAGCACGGTCTTTTCCAAGTCATGTCCAGAAACATTCTGTGATTGAGAAGAAAGGCTGTGAGTTTGATATATAACACACACACACACACACACACACACACACACACACACACACATATATATATATATATATATATATATATATATATATATATATATATATATATATATATATATATATAACCACAGTAGATTTCTTGCTAGTGTTACTCGTGAAACCAGAAAGCTTATACGGGATTAGGAAATTATTTTATTGAAAATAAATAAACACATGTCTAAATTGTATAATCAGACATGTTTAAATGAAAATATACTGAAGTCAACACCCAGAGGCGACAGTCTGTTTAATACTAAATGCAATGTTTCATTTAGCATGACACAGACTGTTGGCTCTGGGTGTTGGCTTCAATGTCCACTTCTATATTTACATACGCTCTATCCCTGATATTAGCACTTTAACATATAAATATAGTATACCTTAAAACCATATATATATATATATATATATATATATATATATATATATATATATATTGTATAAGAATATAGTATACCTTAAAACTATATATATATATATATATATATATATATATATATATATATATATATATATAGATATATATATATATATATTCTGATCAGTTTGTCACGAAAGTGAATCCTTGATGTTTTTGACTTGTGGTATGCGATATATATATATATATATATATATATATATATATATATATATATATATATATATATATATATATATATATATATATATATATATATATATATGTATGTATGTATGTATGTATGTATATTTGTGTGTGTGTGTCTTTGTATGCTTGGAGGGCACATTCTCTTTATTAAATTTTCTAGTGCGCGCAGGCCAGAAGACAAAAGCACTGTTTATATAAACGGAAATTCTACAAAAATATGGGGATCCATTAAAAATAATGTTTAAACTAATATATACCAGGTGTAACAGCAAAATTGTACAAATCGCGTAAAAGCAAAATCGTCCATTTGTTAGATTAAGTTCTGAACCATTGTATCTTAGAAATGATTAAAGATATCTTACCGAAATTCTACAAGGTTTTTATAACATTCTTGGACACTACTTTGAACGATAAGAATGTATTTAGCTGTAACTTGAAATAATGATCCCTCTTCCGCCTTTGACCTCCTGATCCAGTTTTCCTATCTACAGTTCCCTCTCTTTTAAACTTATTCACCGTTCTCTTGAACTAGAACAGTGAGCGAAATAAAGAGTTCAGTTCGACTTTCCAACCACCTGAAGGAGGCCGGAGCGTACAACGGCCGAAACGTTGTAATAAATATGGCGACAAAAATGAGGACAATAGTCCGAATAATGTAAATAGTGTATATTATATTTTATTCTTCATATTTTTGCTACACGGGTTTCCGGTCTCGTGACTTTCTTCAGGCAAATAAAAGGAATCAATTTTTAAAGGAATACATTTCCTTGTGTTCTTTTAATGTTTTCCATTCTCAAGTTCTTGGACCACAAGAAAGGTTATCTTCAAAACAAAATAAAAGGGTTAATTGATACTAAAGTCAATACTAGCAGAACAGTGTAATTTGTCTGCTATGATTTTTTTTCTCTACTACACTTAGAAAAGTGATGGTGGTGGGAGAGGCCATCCGAGGGGCCAGCCAAAATCCTGGGTGAGCATTGGCCTCTTCTGGCTTCCCCTCTATAATCGCCATTGGATAACCTGACGAAGCCCAACCCTCTCTAATCTCTTCTGAGATTTTCCTTCACGACCGGCTGCCACCCCAGACCTACTCTTTCACACAGCTTTTGGGGAGAAAAGACGGATTTATAACTTTCCCAAGGATATTCGCACATGGGTGAAATGAGCTCGATTTGTATTTGAATTTGTCTCTCTGATCCTTCAGTCCGAGCCGCTATCCGTTACTCTAATATAATGTTGCTAATTACTAATTTATAATCCCATCGTTATATATTCACCTACAGTTATTATCGTATTGACGTCATCTTTCAATGAAATCGAGGTTAAAATTAAAAGAAAAAAATGAAGATTCATCCATAAAAGGTACTCATATTACTGTAATCTTTTCGATTTACATGAGGCACACAACGATTATATCTCAAAATACATGTATAGATACACTTTTTCCTCTCAGGTCATCGCTCTTATACTCTTTCATTCTCTTTTATTATCTCTCTATCTCTCCTTCCCGTTCTCTCTCTTTCTCTTTCTCACTATGCTCCTCTCTTTCCAGTACACATATTCTCTTCTCATCCATTCTCTGACGCACGCCTGCGCACACGCATGCGTGTACGTATCTATATGCGACAAGAAACTAATGAATGAGGTGTCTGTCTTTAAGTGTACACATTAAACTTGTTCAGGATATCCGGGCTTCGTCTTACACCAGCGAAGTAACATTGTCTCATGCTAAGTGTATGAGACAGTCTTACCGTGCAGGGTCTTAATTTACTAACGGAATCCAAGGAGAGGGTTGTTGCCTGCCTCTAATAATTGACAACACAATGAATGCATTTTCTTATTTGGCCACCGTATACTGTTTAGTCTATGCATACTACTACAACGACTTGGTCATGTAACTTTTTTATACGTCGTATCCTTTCAGGATGTAGACGATCATGACTCTCCATAACTTCCTATCTTTTGTAGCTTTAAGCAATGTTTGTGTTATGTTTCGCATATCTCACTGCGTAGTAGCAGTCGTAGTACAGTTCTCCGTGTCCTGTATAGCAACCGGGTTTGCTAGGCATAGTCACCCTATGTTCACCAGTTGTTCTCTATTTATACTTGTCTATCTAATTTGCATACGACACTACAGTTTGTTTTCTTAATATCCCTCCTAGTCTCTGTTCTGCGAGTCATTTACACAAGCTAACTCGGTACGTATCTCAATGTTTCCTTCTGCCCCTTTTGCTTCTAGCATGTCTTGTGGGTGTCAAATTTTCCAGTCTCTCTTGCCTCTATGTGTTCCAAAAATGTCAGGTTTCTCTTTCAGATTATGTGTACAAAACGTTTTGTCTTCGTTTTCCTTAAAACTTCCTTGTTGTTCATATGTTCCGTCCCTGCTATTCTCCGCATCCTTCCGTAGAAACACATCTCTGTTGCTTCAAAGGAGATTGTCCAGCATTTATTCCCTTAAAGCAGGATTAATATGACATAAGATTTGTGGTACTCTTATATTTGCTTCTAACTAGAGTTTCCTGTTTCTTAATAGTGCGTTCAGCTTTTGTAAAGTATCTTTCGCTATTCCAATAGACATCGGATTTCGGTGTCACATTTTTCATCGACTTTTATAAGACTTCCCAGGTGGTTGAATACAGACATCGAAATCACTAAAAATGTATGGCTCTGTTTTTAAAACTTTTCATGTTCAATTGAAACTCCTCGGTTTCGCATCCAAAACGTAAACAAAACAATTTCTAAAGAAATAATGGATTTCTAATTTATTAACCTGACAAATTTTTGCTGCGTCAAACGTTACTTTTAGTGGAGACTCTTATTTGAGTAGACGCTCCGTTTATGTTAAACGGCATTTCATTTCGTCTACCGGCTTGAATATTCGAGAAATCATATTAAATTAAAATGCGACTGCCTGAGACGAAATAAAATACTGTTTGAAAAAAACGGAGCGTCTACTCAAATAAGAGTATCCACTAAGAATAACGTTTAAACTGATATATATATATATATATATATATATATATATATATATATATATATATATATATATATATATATATTTTTTCCGTTTGTCTTTATTCATATTGTCCTTTTACAGATATACACTATCTGAAATTTTTAGACACACACACACACACACACACACACACACACACACATATATATATATATATATATATGGATATATATATATATATACTATTTACATTATTCGGACTATTGTCCTCATCTTTGTCACCATGTTTATCACAACGTTTCGGCCGTTGTACGTTCCGGCCTTCGTCAGGTGGTTGGAATGTCGAACTGAACCCGTTATTTCCAACCACCTGAAGAAGGCCGGAGCGTACAACAGCCGAAACGTTGTCATAAACATGGCGACAAAGATGAGGACTATAGTCCGAAAAATATAAATAGTGTACATAGTACCTCATCTCAGAAATATATATATGTGTATGTATGTATGTATGTATGTATGTATGTATATAATGAAATGGACTAAATCCGACAATTATTTTAATGTATTTTCTGTTTATACGTTATTTTATAGATACAAATATTTAAGTAAATGCTCTCTTTATAATAAACAGTATTAACAACATTTACCGGCTTGAAAGTCCGAGAACCTTCATAGAAAATGTTTCCTTCGACTGGAATCGAACCTGTATCAATCATTTGGCTTGACATGCTATACCATTTAGTTACAGACGAAGAAAACGTCTTGAGTGATGAACACGCAAGTCGAGGACAAGACATGGTGACAAATCGGGAGCATCGGCAGAAGAGCGCTAGTTGCAGTGTAGCTTTCGCTAAATACACGTCCCTGCTCGATTTCGCCATGCCTCCTCTTTAATTTCATTGTTTTTATTGTGTGTGTTTTTTTAATAAATAAAGAACGATGAAACCAAAGAAGGATAATGATAACAGCAAACCAAAAAGAGAAATCACGATACCTGGTGTTTCCCCCCTACACTTTCATCACCTTCTAGCTACGCTATCTAATCTCCCCCGTACATGTACAGTAAAATTAAATTAAGTTTTCCTCTATATTTTCAATCCACCTATATGGCAATGAATGCTGGAGAGTCTCCTTACAGATGAAGAAGAGACTTGCGGCAACAGAAATCTGGTTATACAGAAGGATGTTGAGAATACCTTGGATCGTACATGTGAGCAACAACGAAGTTTTAGAGAAAATGGAACAAAAACGACACTTGTACTTAAAATCAGGAAGAGACAGTTGAGATTTCTAGGGTATTTAATGAGGAAAGAAGGCTTGGAAAATGTTATACTTACAGGTCAGATTGAAGGCAACAGGAACAGAGGAAAGAAGCGCATCACCTAACTAGCGAGCTTCAATGAATGCATGGCGGAGACATGGTTTAGGAAAGATAACAAAAAGAGAAAATTTATTAAGAGTTACAAAGAATAGGAAATCGAGGAGAGCTATGATCACCAACATCTTGAATAAACACGATACATAGAAGAAGAAAATTGTGTCTATGTTTTTGTGCTAGATTTAAGAATTATCATCGTTTTGTGTATGATCTTGTGCACAAAGTAGTGTCGGAAAAGTTTAAATAAACAATCATCTGTGGCCCAGGAAGGGATTTACATTAATTCCTATGAGGAAAACAGATCAGTTTACGAAAATTTCGGGTTACGAACAGGATTCAGAGACTAATTAAATTCGTTAACCGAGGTTTCACTATATTTCATAAATATAAAAGCGCCCTATATAATAATGTTTGAAGTAATATCTATCATTTTTATGTCATAATTTTCGAATAAATGATTATATACGAGGGTTATTCAATAAATAAGGTGAATTTTTCGGTATAAGGACATCTAATACAGATAGAAGCTTACTTTTTTTCTTTTTTTTCAACGTAGTCTCCCAGCACTGTTACACACTTTTACCATCTGTGCACAAGCTTCCGTATTCCATCAGCGTAATAATCTTTGGACTGATATCTCAGCCAGTCGCTCACAACACTTTTGACTTCATCGTCACTTTTAAACTTCGTGCCTCTCGTGAACGCTTTCAAGGGACCAAACAGGTGAAAGTTTGAAGGGGCAAGGTCTGGGCTGTAAGGGGGATAAGGGGGCAGTTCCCAGCCCAGCTCGTTGAGGGTCTACACCGTTTGGGCTGCTGTGCTATTTGTGCTCTGCAGTAAGCATCTTTGGCATCCACCGGCAGCTGACCTTGTGTGCTGTCCCAACAGATAAGCTCAAAGTCCTTGCAATGTCATCCACTGTCAGACTGAATGAGGTCATTGACTGATTCGATCACCTCAGGAGACCTCACTTCTGTAGGCCTCCCAGGCCTGTCTTCATCCTCAACACTGCTCCGTTCTTCTTTAAACAATTTAGCCCACTTGTAGACATTTTTTTGGCTGAAACATGTGGCACCATACACAGTTGACATTCTCCTATGAATTTCAACTGGTTTGCACCCTTCAGCAACCAAAAACTTGATAACTGACCGCTGTTCAATCCTGGAGCATGCTTCTTGTTTGGCCATCTTTGTTAATCGCCAAAACTCTGAAAGTTTTTTTAATCTGCAAAAGAAATTAAATCCATGTGAAAAAGAAGTAAAACAAATTTTTTTTTAAAAAAGTAAGATTCTATCTGTATTAGAAGTCCTTATACCGAAAAATTCACCTTATTTATTGAATGACCCTATATATATATATATATATATATATATATATATATATATATATATATATATATATATATATATATGTATATATATATATATATGTGTGTGTGTGTGTGTGTGTGTGTGTGTGTGTGTGTGTGTGTGTGTGTCCTTGCTTGATCCAGCTTCTAATGCTCTGAAGGGAGCGGCTTGGTGAAAGAAAACGAAGACGTTGCTCTTGAGGCACTATTCTTTGGGTTATGCATACTTAGATGAGTTTCCCCATCCGAATTTAGTGAGTAGCTGCGCTATATCGAGTCTAGTTAATTTCTGCTTTATTATCGAGGCTCGTTGGTCCAGTCGTATGACACTTGCGTTCTGTCGTAAGTGTCCGGGTTCGACTCTCGGTAGTTGATGCGCACTGCCTAGGTTGTTCCAAATAGGACGAAACGGCCGTCCTGTGCTTCCTGCATTCCGCTGAGGTTATTTCTTGACTCAATGAAATTGCAATGGGTCATATATATTCTGTTTATACGCTATTTTTATAGATATAATTGATTTAAGTAAATGCTCTGTTTTTTTTAATTAAACAGTAATAATTAAATTTAACAGCCTGAATGTTCGAGAAATTCCGTAGAAAATATGCACTCTCCGACATTTCCCGAACATACAGGCCGGTAAATGGGTGTGCTTGATTATAGTTGGTTGGTTAGATCCAGCGTTCACTTACCTCACTTTTGTGTTGGCTTTCCTGTATGGGGAGACACTGCCAGTTTATAGATTTAATTCTACCTCTAAATATTGAACAACCTTCTTATTCATATCGACCACTATTTCAAAGTCAAGGCTTTTGCAGTGTTTGAAGAGCATCTTTCTTATATTGTCATTTACTCTTTTGTTGTCTGGTAATATCATCAGTCCGTCATCCCTATACAGGCCGTGATTGTCTATGTGTACTATTTTGTTGATCTTATATAAAATATACATGACCATTAATTCTGAAACCTCGGCACCATCAAACGAATCTTGTAGTACATCTAAATCGCGCTTTTTTAATTTTTAATCCATGCTTCACCATTGTGGATTAATATAGATTTACGGCAATGTAAAAGTATATCTATTTGTTCAGGTGGTAGATTTACAAAGCCCTTAGCGAAATTCAAAGCCCTAAGCAGTCCTTTTTCAGATATTGAGGGATACAAATTTTTATATCATATTTCATGAATACATTTTTATCTTTATTTTCACTTTCATGGAACCAAGAAATGCACTCACTTTTGTCCGTCTATTGATTTGCTTAAGTCACACATTTGATTCAGTATTTCCTGGTTTATTCTACCCAATTCAGTTTTGGGTAAAATAAGCTGGTTGGGTTTATTAGTCGAAATGAAGAATTATCGGGAAAGTCATCTTTATGGCACTTTATAGTTAAAAATGCTTGCTTACCGTATGGTATATGGACCCTGCCACTTCTAACCAATTGCGTGTAATGTTTCGTTTCCTCGTTTATATTTCAATGTGCAAATTTAGTACCTTTTAGTGAAATTTAGTGACTTCTTAATTTATTTTTTCCCGTAAGCCTGTAAGTCTTCGGGCTCATCATATAAATATCCCTTGCTTTGTCGCCTTTAACAAGAATATTTTTTTTTATTTTTTTTACTTCAGTAGTTTTTTGGAAATTGCTATAAACTTTTCTAAATTAAGTTTTGTCTATCAGACCAAGCATATTTTTCCGAAGTTAGCCAGCTCTTCAATTACAGGGGAAGCAATTCTTAGTTATGAAATAACATTTTTCCGTGTTTTCTTTGCCCTTTAAATATTTATGTAAGGAAAACAGTACCTTCCATCTTATTCTGATAAGGAGCTGTTCAATTTTTTTGTAATAAATTTAGCATATATTCATGATTGATAGGAATAGTGATTATTTAGCCAGTACGGTTTTTTAAATTCTTGCATTGTAATTTACACCGCAAATACTGTAACTGTTGCCGTGCGTTTGAAAAAAACGTGTAATAGTGAAGTTATACTTACTAACACATATAGTATGTTAAGATAACGTTTATGTTAATTATCGAAAGCGTAACTTTTATCATATATATATATATATATATATATATGTATGTATGTGTGTGTGTGTGTGTGTGTGTGTGTGTGTGTGTCAGTTGTTCGTCGAACGACAGTCTGAACGGTTGAACTCTCTGCCTACGGGCGGAGAGGAACCCGAACGAGGCTACGCCGAAGGGCGGAGTCTCGTTCGGGGAGGTAAACCGGCCCTGAACCCGTTTATTCGGGTTCAAAAGGTATATATTTTTGGCCGGTCCCACGGGCTCGGGGATACCACGTTAAACCGGCCTTGTGCCACATGATACCCTCGTGGGGGGTGACTAAATATTATATATATATATATATATATATATATATATATATATATATATATATATATATATATATATATATACATACATATATATATATATATATATATATATATATATATATATATATATATATCATAAAAATATAGTTTTAAGTTACGCTATCCTATATTTATGGATTAAAGTGCTCAATATCAGGGATAGAGAGTATGTAAATATAAAAGTGGACATTGAAGTCAACACCCAGCGGCGACAATTATATTTCATGCTTAAACGAAATTGTCAGGCCTGACGATTTCGTTTAAACATGATGCAGACTGTCGCCGCTTGTTATATATATATATATATATATATATATATATATATATATATATATATATAAAGGGAAGAGGTTATAGTAGTTCCAACGAGAGAAAAGTGTGTATATTAAAAAGAAGAGAGAAACCGTAAATGTTTTTGGTTGTAATGTCGAATATTTTTTTAAAAAAGCATAATATTCTTTTAAAACCAAAAACGTTTGCGGTTTCTCTCTCCTTTTTAATATATATATATATATATATATATATATATATATATATATATATATATATATATATATATATATCTTTGTATGTATATTCATATGTATACATATATACACATATATATATATATATATATATATATATATATATATACATATATACATATATATATATATATAATATATATATATATATACTAGGCGGCGACAGTCTGCTTCATACATATATATATATCTTTGTATGTATATTCATATGTATACATATATATGCATACACATATATATACATATATATATCTACATATACACATATATATATACATACATATATATATATATATATATATATATATATATATATATATATATATATATATATATATATATATAAACAAAGAGAATTAGGTTAATATGACTGAAATAGGTTATGCAACTTATAAGCCTTCTGCATTATCTGCGTCTGACACTATGCATTTTTTGCTATGACGTCTTTCTTTGGCTCAGGTAAAAAGGAAAAAGAAGGCAGCATTCACCTCTAACAAGTCAGCAAACATCAACGCTGTATTTTATTTTGCAGATTAGGTCAGCTTTACGAAACCGCCGGTAAAGACTCATTCCTGTCGTCATCAACCGTACGCAGTCGCACTCTTGTTGCATAAGAGTGAAGTGTATGTAAAAGGCAGAGGGAAGTGAATCAAGAAGAATTGGTTGAGAGTCGTGGCGAGAAGTAGAATCAATGAAATAGGTGGGGAGAGAAATGTGCATAGAATACAATGTGAGAGAGAGAGAGAGAGAGAGAGAGAGGACAGGCTCTCTGTAACGAGGCCTTTGTGGCCGCCTCTGCTTCATTTTAATTGCGTCAGAGCTTTGACTGACCTGTCCTTGACCAATATTTGTGCTCTGTAAGCTAACTGAATACTGAGGCCAAGTTTGCTAGTATTATACTGACAAGTAACTCACCATGACAGGTCTCAGTCGTCACAGAAAAGGTATTATAATTGTGAGCGCGTGTGGCCGTATGTGTGTGTGTGTGTGTGTGTGCGCGTGTGTGTGTGTGTGTGTGTGTGTGTGTGTGTGTGTGTGTGTGTGTGTGTGTGTGTGTGTTGGTGTGAAAGAGAGATAGAGAGAGGAAGAGAGAGTGTAAAATCAACAAATCCGTCGGCAATGTTCAATAAATAATTTCGGCGTTCTTCGGCGGTCACGTCACTTGCGAAATCGACTCCAGTACCAGCAACCAATATCGAAATTTAAAAACATTCAAATTTGATAAATCAATCTCCATGACAGTTGCCCGACTATTTAAAAAAAATAGCACAGCATTGGATTAAAAAAAAATGTCACCATGGGCAGGTTTTGCCAAATATGTATGGGCGTAAAAAATGATCGACTCTTCCGTCGATTTGGACGGATGAGGATCCAACAACCTCATTCAATCCCGCTTGTGACCTGCATACACGTCCACATATTGTGTAACAGTGAGGATCTCGGGACATAAGAGCAGGAATATTTTTTACCCTTTCGTCTCTTAGCCGGTCAATATCTCCAGTTATTTCTATCCAAGGCAAATATATATATATATATATATATATATATATATATATATATATATATATATATATATATATATATATATTAAGACATTTTTATGTTTATACATTCTTTTTATATATACAAATATTTATAGATACAAATATTTAAGTAAATGATCTGTTTTATAATAAACTCTATTAAGCAGCATTTACCCATCTGAATGTCCGATTTTCATAGAAAATCTTCGTCCTCCGACAGGAATCGAACCTGTATCCTATAAGGAACCGTCATATAGCCTGACGTGCCATAACCGTTTAGGCCACAGAGGAGCGTTCGGTTAGCAAGGTCGATTTTACTGTCTTTTAAACTTTAATCTTCCATGAATCTCTCACGTACATTCATATCTGCTCATGGCGTATCAAATGTAAACATATCACGTCACATATTATGAAATGGACAAAGTCCGGCAATTATTTTAATACATTTTTATGTTTATGCATTCTTTTTGTCAATTTCAGTAAAATCGACCTAAGGCATGTCAGGCTATATGACTCACGAATAATCTTCCGAGTATAAAGGATGAGAGAAATGTGCTATAGTTGTTGATATTTCTTTTATTTTCATTCCCAAATTGCCTGTAGACACCGCATACGCAGGATCGGGTATCTGTCTACCTCCCCGGACGAGACTCCACACTTCGGCATAGCCGCTTTCCTCTCTTCCCGAAGGCAGATAGTTCGACACGGCCAGAGCTTCCAACGCTGACAGCTCACGCTGACAGCTCACGCTGCCAGCTTAGGCGGCATATTGCCCCCCCCCCCCCTTACAATAGTGTCCATGGTAGTTATGAGACCTGGGACATACCCATTAGTGTTCATAGGTACGGTATATAACATAAATTATCATGAATTCTTGGAAAAAATAAGGAATGGTCTTCCAGTGCATTCATCACGATTTGGAAATTTAGAATTTTCCTTCTGTATGACCCAAGGCTAGAAACCCCAGTTTACTCTATTATTTAATTGACTGATTCATGGATTCGTTTTTTACGGCTTATCAACCTTTTGCACGTTATTTAAAGCCAGAAAATATTTTTAGATTGTAAGTTTTGGGAGATACTAATGATTTTGTGATAGAACTTTTACTAATTAACCCATAAATGAGGGAAGAGAGAGAAGGTTGATTCATACCTTTCCATGGGTTATTTGCACATAAGTGAATATAGCAAAGCCAATGGAAACTGGAACTCGACTCTTCGATTAACAGTTTCGAGCCATTACGCCACCCGCACATCCAAGCTATCAGCACCTGGTATTCCTAAGCAGTCACCCATCTACGTACTGACCAGGATCAACGTTACTTAACTTCGGTAATCCTATGGTAACCGGTGTTTCAACGTGTTGTAGTCATAAGGGTCTACTATTTAAGCTGGGAGTGGGGAAGTGGGGGATTCATGATTTATTCGAGGATATTTGTGCGAAAGTGAATGCAAAGGAATAACCAAGAATTTGTACTCGACTCGCCGATATCCGTTTCGCGACCGACGCATCCAACTGTCCATTGCTACGTATATTTCATTTTAAAAGTACACTAGAAATGTACATAAATATACACGCCAATGTTTCTTTTTACCTTATAGTTGGCAATAATCGACTAATATTAATAAAGTTTCTAGGATATATTTATATGTTAAATATGCCACGTCGTTTCTGTTGAGAGATCACATTTTGTTAATGAAGGGTATCGGACATCTGCCTCGTCGCATTCCTGGATTTTGACGACGCCTTGAAAACTTGTTCCTTTCAACTAGGGAATATCGTGGTTGTCAGACCTGGGGAATGTTATGTCAGCCCAAAACTGCTACACAAGCCATTATCACTGATGAAACCTCTGTGAGACGTCCACTCCCTACACACTCTCCTTCAAGCACTGTTATAAGCAAGGAAAGTGATCAAGAACTTTATAACTTAGCGTGCATGCGCTACAGTGTTCAAGATCTATCTGTCTCAAGCGGCTTTAGCTCCGTTACCATAGCAACGGTCCCGATACTTTTTGATCAGACCACCTGTATATATATATATATATATATATATATATATATATATATATATATATATATATATATATATTTATTTACTGATATATATATATATATATATATATATATATATATCAGTAAATAAATATATATATATATATATATATATTTATTTACTGATATATATATATATGTATATATATATATATATATATATATATATATATATATATATATATATATATATATATTAAAATAATAGGAAAGAACAATGAGATTTATAATTCAGAGGTCTTAGCATTTATTTTTATTTTAAAAAAACAGTGATCGATACAACAGTAGAGCATAATTGTTTCTTTTTTAATATATAATCATCGCAACACCGGAATTCTCATGTTTCAAAACTGAAACTTCAATTTAAATTCAATCATAAAAATGATGTTCTTTGTCTATGATTCCAACCTGATACCACAGAGGGTGGTGATCTTTCAGTTCGACATTCCAACCAACTAAAGAAGCCCGGTCCGTACAACGGCCGAAACGTTGTGATAAATATGGCAACAAAGATGAGGACAGTAGTCCGAATAATATAAATAGTGTACATAATACCTTAACTCGGAAATATAGACATACTTCTATATTTCTTTTAATAATTGATGATGAATAAATGACTTTAACTTGGGTTTCAATAAGTGATGTCGGCAGACGTTTTAAATTGTCTTAACAATTGACAGTGAAAATAAATTGAACTTCTGTGTTAAATCTGTATGTTGATATTTTCAGCATTACCTGCCTTCATAATAATAACAATATTTACCGGCAAAACAGCTAGACAATAAAAGCTCAAACGCATGTTCGTCTGTTTTACCTGGAACAGCAAAATAGCTTCTTCCTTTATTTTAATTCTTATAATTGTTACTGTATTTTTACGGTGAGCATCAAAGGGTTGAGATAATTGGTTAGAGAAGTGAAAGCAACCAAATTTTATTTTTCAGTAAATGTTATAAAGAGAAGAGTAAGTTAAGCGAAAAATTAAATGAAAACAGATTTCGCAAAAGTAATTTTTAGCGGTGAATATAGAGTTCTGTAGAATGTGTATGTGCACACATACACACACGTGCGCGCGCTCACACACAAACACACACATGCACATTTTCATATATAAAGAACAAAAAAAAAACGAGGTAGTCTGTCAGGCAGACAGACAAACAGACTGCAGTACCAAGACAGAATTTTAAGTCTCATTAAAGGCATTCGACAAAGTAAGCCACAAGGATATGCTGTAACCGCTCAACAACCTTGATATATTCGGGAAAGATATCAGAATAATCAAGAACCTATACTGGCAGAAAACAGCATGCATGTGCATAGAGAACGAGTTCAGCGAATATACAAAAAGATAGTGATTGTTCAATAATACTCGCTCAAACAGTAAACTGTATAGTGATCCGAATAGAGAAATAGTATAGTGAATAGAGTAGAGAATAGCGGTCCGTATAGTAATAGAGGATAGATTAGAAATGACGATCAATTCGACACACGCTACCTCCCATATATGCGTCTCCTGTATGGTCACGTGGTCTACTTAATTCAATAATGGGATCGCCTGTGTTTGCTCTCTGGCGATCTATGTTCAAACTCAAGTGTCGGCAGTGACACTTTATTCCTATATATTGGTTAAGATAATTTACGCCAATACTGAATCCTAGTATGAATTCTCATTCTATCAGAATCGCTACGTATGTTATGCATCGTTTTTCCTCTGTCCGCCTTGCCTTCCTGCTTTGAGTATCAAATTTTCCAAGCCCTCTTTCCTCATTATGTACACTGAAAATTTTAACAGACTTTTCCGGATGCCAAGTATAAGCGTCCTATTTGTGTTCATTGTCTCTAAAACCTTCCCCACAAGGTCAGTGTCCTTCTTTAGAACCTCGTTTCTGTTACTTCAATCCTCTTCATCATATGCGAAAAAAATTGTCCAGCATTCTCTGCCATGTAGAAGGACTGATATTACGTAATATTTCGCTACTCTTTTCTTTGTTTTTTAAATCATTTCTGTTTCTTAATAATTAGCATAGCTTCTGGAAAGCATCTTTCGCTATCCCAATGCGCCTTCGAATTTCAGTGACGTGTCCTCTATTGAAACACATCCCAGATATTTAAATTGTTGTACTTGTTTGATTTTCGTATCGCCCATTTGTAATTGGCATGTTGGGCTGTTCCTCTTGCTAACGCTCATGTATTCTGCCTTCTTTCAATTGATATATAGTCCTTTCTTCTCTCTTTCCTTCACTAACGTCTGTAGGGATTTTTGTAGTTTTCTTTCTGTGTCTGCTATCAACACTGTGTTATCTGTATATCATATGCTGTTAAGATTGTGACCGCCAATAATAAATCATGTAATCATGTCATGTTCTCTCAGAATTAACTCACTTTGCCTTACACCCCTTTCTATTTTTGTATATTTATTTAATTCATTTCCTACCCGTATGCAAGCGGTCTACTGCCTGTATAAATTATAGAATATTGTAATATTTTACCTAAATATATCAAAGCTCACACAGACAAATTAAAACTGTGAAAGATAATTGTTCAGTGATAAATATTCTTTAAAAAAATGCGCATTTATAGAAAAGACCCAAGGCTACAAATACAGTTTTATTCAATGCCAATAGTAGAAAATGTTCTTATATTTAATTAAATGCAGATTAGCATGTCTCTATATGTAGAAATTACCTTTCTCTTGTCTTTGAATATCGAGTACTTACACGAAAGATACTGAGTCTAACAAAACTTAAGGAACTTATACTTAAAAACTTGAGGATTAGTTCCGATAACCGTCACGCATTTTCCTCCAGATACTGGCGAAATTAAGAAGTCAGGTAGGTAGCTGAGAGTCTATAAATCCTATAAATACCCAAAAGAAAACTACACTCGTGTGTGCGAACGCGTGTGCCTTTCAGTATTGTGGTCAAAAGAAATTAGCGACTCTGTTGTCGGACGCAATTTCAGATTGGGCGTTTCTCCCCTCTACACCGGTTTCTTGGTATTTCTCGTCGTTCTTGGCCTTGTATCCGCTTCGTTCGTTCTGTCACAACTGCACGTATCGCACGATGTACCCCGACAGAACTCACTCTTTTCTCCAAGATGGAGACCATTTAAGATGGAGTTTAACGGAACGAAGCACTCGCCTTCTCTCAAATAGAAGTCCTACATGCCATACACAGACCAACTCTCTCACCTCGAGACAACGGCCAAATCTCAGTCAAAGAAACCACCCCACCACTACCACCACTGACTCGGGCTCCGGTTCACTACGCCCGCTACAATTATGTACTCAGTGTAATTACCTTTACAAGTGCCAGATCAGGCTGAAAACGGAGTACTGCTGCCATATATGGACAGAGACTGCCCCGTCTTCGCTTTCCACACTCGATAGAGTCCAAAAGCGTCCTTGTGGATGACGAATTATTTTCCACCCTATAACCCCTTTCTCACTGACGAGACATCGGTAGCCTCTCGCTGCTCTATCGCTATTTCCATGGAAAAGAGTTCCACCAGGCTTTCACCAGGCTTAACCTACGCGACTAAGATCCGCCATGCCAGGCACATTGTAGCGAACCGTCCTCATTATTTTCTCATTCCTTTGGTGAGATGTAAGTTCTACTCGAGGAGTTTCTTCCCACGAACCGCTGCCTTGTCTATCCGACACCCATCCGAGGATGCTTTCCCGATGACTAAAATCTTAATTAATCTAGGGCTAACCGTTATCTTCTACACCTATCCGCGTAAGCTGTGTCTCTTACTCTGCAACCCTCTACCTCAAGTGGTTCTCGAGCCTTGTACAGGGTGATCATCACTGCAAAAAAAGCATCCGAGAGAATACTATCAGCTCAGAATATACCACCAGCCCAAAGTATGCCACCAGCCCAGAGTATATCATCAGCCGAGAGCAGACCATCAGCCCAGATTATACCATCAGCTCAGAGTATACCACCTGCTCAGAGTATACCACCAGCCCAGAGTATATCACTAGCCGTGAGTATACCATCAGCCCAGAGTATACCACCAGTCCAAAGTATACCACCAGCCAAGAGTATATCATTAGCCGAGATTATACCATCAGTCCAGATTATACCATCAGCTCAGAGTATACCACCTGCTCAGAGTATACCACCGCCCAGAGTATATCACTAGCCGTGAGTATTCCATCAGCCCAGAGTATACACGGTCTTATAGGTTAGACTGCTTTATACAAGAGGCATAAGTTATCATTGGCTATATTATTCTCCTACATATAATATAGCCTGCGTTAGATCATGTCCGACTCAACTAGAATATATCCAACATCTTTTCCTAAACATCTTTTGCATCTTGTATTCACAGATGATAATCCAGGATACTATAAATCATTTAGTGTGATATTTCCGCAGAAATTTCTTACGCGTATGTAGAATACGCGTATAAATTTCAGGCGTTCTATGTACGACCTGGGGAGGGGGTAGCACCTGCTAGGGTCCCAGTTATGGACAAATAGTGAAACCCCAGTCAAAAATCAACAGGGCATTTTTACAATAAAATGACAATAGATTTTTATAGCAAAATGACAATCAATACAAAACTAAAAAATTATAAAAAATACATTCTTATAGTAAAATTGCCAGTAATACATTTTTATAATAAAATTACCAACAATGCATTTTATCATCTACAAACTATATATCTAAAAAAACATACCTTTAACCTGATAGTACAAAATTATGTACAGATGTATAATAGAAATTATGTACATATTATTGAAAGTATAAAACTGCGTGCGGGATATTTAGATTTAGGCATTCAATAACATATAGTGGTTGATATACCACTAAACAAACTCAACCAATCAACCAACAAGCCTCAGTTTTAAACCGATTCCTTCGTTTAGACGGCCTAAATTTTGGATACTTTTTGATTGTGGTCAAAATGTTTGAAAACTCGTCATTTTTGTGATTGACCCTTGTGGTTTTATGGGTGCAGTCTACAGTCCATAATTTAATTTATTATAAACAAATTTGTATACTTCAGAACACTTCCCTGCCTAACAGCTGTATTAATTGAATAAGACTAAATTCCTTTTTAGAAACATGGCTACTTGATTACCTACCGTTGAATAAGTTCACCTCATCCATTTTTACCAGTTTGTAGACTGGAGCCATCGCATAACATTCTAAAGATGAACAGTTGTTGGTCTTAATAGTCAAAGCGGATATAAACTGGCCTACGTATATATAGTTTAGATTAGGCTACTTTTTAAATGAGTACAAAGTAGGCTGGCCACAATCATACTAGGCTTTTATTTTCATGACTAGGGTAAATTATATCGGGATATATTCTAGAATGGGGTTAATATTGACTGCTAGATCGCTACTTATTTCAATATACCCATATAAACTCAAATCGATCGTCTGTAAAATCTATTTGTGGAAGAATGACAAGAGGACAATGTGCGCATGTGCAGAAAAGTTTATGTGCAAATAAGTATTAACGAGTACTACTTCTATGTTGATGTTATTTTAAATACATTATAGACGATTGTGTGCGCATGATTGTGTGACGCATTGTGCATCTGTGATCCAGCAAAAATCTGCTACCTCTATTACGTCACTCTGCCAGACATCAAGTGCCAGTCGCATCAGTTCAAAGCCCCTCTCGGCGCCATTTTGTCTCCGCTCACAGCTTTCGTCTTAATTCGCTCTGTTTAAATCAGTTCGCAAAAAGTGCACGAGAAGTGAGACAATCTCGTACTAAAGCACGATTTCCATTCACTCACAAGTGAAAGTTACTATTTTGCTTTATTTGCAATTAGTTTCTATTTGTTTTAGTCATTATTCTTCATTTGTTTCTGACTATTATTTCCTTTATTTTTAGGAATGTTTTTCTTCAGAGTGGTCTCCTCAATTTAACATTTTCTTTCATTCTTTCCTTCTTTTTTCCCTTTGGTTTTTCTCTCTATTTTCTTTTCTTGGCAACCTTTTTTTCTTTCTTTCGTTTCTTTGTTTTTACCTCTCTATTTGATTTTTCTCCTTTTGGGGGCAAAATCTCGTTCTTTTTTTATTTATTTCTCTTTCTTTTATCGTTTGTCTTATTTTTTATTCTTTCTTTTTTAATCTCTTCACATATTTTTCTTTACTGACATAATCTTATCTCCTTTCTTTCTTTCTTTCTTTCTTTCTTTCTTTACTTTACTTTTTCTTTTAATCGATCGACTCGCCTTTCTTTATCTTTAAACTTTTATCTTCTTTTTTTCCGACTTCGTTATTACCTTTATCTATCTATCTATCTATCTATCTATCTATTTATCTATCTATCTATCTATCTAGTGACTCGTTTTCTTCCTTATTTCTCTCTCTCTCTCTCTCTCTCTCTCTCTCTCTCTCTCTCTCTCTCTCTCTTCTCCTTTACCCGTTCCTTTCCCTTTATCTGGACATCTTGTTTTCAGTAAAATTATATCTTTCTCAAGTTCTATCTTCATGTATCTATATCTTTCTTTTTTTTTTTCAGGCTTACGGCCATATCACGTTGAAACACCGGTTCCAGTAGAAGCATAAGTTAAGCAACCTTGTGCCTGATCACTACCTAGATCGGTGACCGCTTGAGAATTCCAGGTGCAGTAAACTTGGATGTGCGGGTGATGTAATGGATAATGTCTCAGAATTGTTAATCGGGGAGCCGCGTTCCAATTCCCGTTGGGTTCGTTATATTAACTTGCGCGCAAATACTCAAGGGAAAGATATGAATCCACTTCTTCTCCCTCCAGTTAATTAGTAAAACTTGTATCATTAAGCCATTATTATCTCTTCAAAATTATAAAATCTAAAAATATTTTCTGGCTTTAAGTAATATGCAAAGGATTGATAAGACGTAAAAATGAATCAATCATTATGAAATTTCAATTGTCTTTCTCTGACATTGCTCGCATATTTGGTTCATGGTATTCCAACCATCCTTCTGTAGAACAGCATTTCTGTTACCGCAAGTCTCTTCAACTGTCAGGATATTGTCCAGCATTCACTACCATATAGGAGGACTGATAATTTATAAGCGTTCAGCAGTCTTTTCGTTGATTCTAACAAAATTTTCCTGTTTCTTAATACTTTGCTTGGCTTTTGAAAGGCAACATTCGCTATGCCAATGCGTCTTCGCATTTCGGTGTCACATTTTCCGTCCTCTCTTAAAACACATCCCAGATATTAAAACTTTGGTATCTTCAAACTTTTCCTCCCCTCCTTATCTAGGATTTAGTAAAACCTGTATCACTAAATTATTATTATCTCAAAAAATTTTCTTACTATTTGGTAAAAAATATTCTGGCTTTAACCCCTTCTCCGCCAATTATTTTGGGAAAAACGTTTCGTTTTCAGACGATTTTTTTATTTGTTTTGTTCTTTTTATATATATATAGTAACTAAGAAACTGAGTCACCTTGAAGTACTCAAGCGGTGGCTAACACCTCTACCAGACGTAAGAGTTGACAACTGGACTCCTTTCAAGTACAGAAGGGCCTAAAAAAAATCACGATCGACATATAAACACGTCTGAAGTTGGTTATTGAACGGTATGTTGTGGACGTTTTTAGTCGTCCGTATCTGAAAAGGATACTTTTTTGGTAAAAACGTTTATACACGTCTAGGCTTGGAAAGGAGTTAAATAACCTGTAAAAAAAAAAAAAAAAAACGAATCAATTAATTAATTTTCTTTTCAATCATTTTGGTGGGGAATTTTTTCTTTTTTTAAAAATGTCTTTCTTTTTTTTTTTACTTTACTCAAATTTCTCAAAGAATGGAGATATCTGAATTAAAAAAAAAACTCGAGTAATGTGTTTATTGCGTAAGTTGCATCAATGAAAACGCTTTCAAATTATTGACGTCTTAATAAGTTATTTTCTTTCTTAACAAAGATAGAATTTTAAAAATGTATGTATTTTCAAACCATATTATGTTATTTACTTTTTTCATCTCATTTTTTCCTTTTTCGTAAGAAAGTTTTTTCTTTTCTTTTCATCCATTTTTTATAACTTCTTTAAATTCTTTATTGTTCTTGTCAGTTCATTAAATATTTATTTCTTTACTTCTACAGGTTTTTTTTTAATTGGCTGAGTGTTCTCGTTTTTTCTCTTTGTAATGGCCGTTCTATTGTACTTTAGCTTGCCCCTTGTTAATACAATGTGTCGTTTTATTCGTTTCCACGTCGCTTATTTTCTATTTTCTGCGGAGACATAAAAGATTCCGTTTTTACTTATTTTTTTAAATAATTTCACCCCAATCAAGGCAATAAAGCCACTAAAACACAAGGGGTTACTGAGTGTGAGAAAATAAAAACAACATTAGAGGAAGAGGAATCAAATACATAAGGATTGACACTGCATTTAAATTTTTGAATATGAAATTTGTTTGGAAAGAAAAAATCCGGAAGAGAGTTCCACAGGCGAAAAGTGCACGAAAAGAAACTGTTGGCAAGGAACTTACGGTTATATCTAGCCAATTCAATGGTAAATTGATGAGACCTAGTTGCCAATCTAGTACTGAGCTTAAATTCATAAAGTCTAGGAACCATAGAGAAAAGTTTATCTGAACAATTACAATGAAATTATTTATAGAAAAGACACAAGGAAGCTACATTACACGGTGGGAAGCTAATATGCATGTCTGGATCAATAACATCGCGCATTCTTCTTGGATTTTATCAGGTATCTCTAAATATATAGCAGTAGCACCAGCCCATATGTGACAGCAATATTCGAAGCATTGACGAATGGTAGACATATAAATAGGTAAGGTAAATTCTGAAGATAATTCTGTGTGTTTTATATAAAAGTTCAAAGTGAGGTGAGAGACGACAGTCTGCTTCATGTTTGCATTCAATCTGATGACATGAAGATATTATTCAAGCATGAAACAGACTGTCGCCACTCGGTGCTGACATCAGTGTCCACTTATAGATTTAAACACGCATTATCCTTGATACTAAGCACTTTTAACCATAAATGCAGCATACTTAAAAAGTCTTTATCACACACACACACAAACACACATACACACACACAGATATATATATATATATATATATATATATATATATATATATATATATATATATATATATATATATATATGAAGAAATATACTCTTAAGGTGTGCTATATTTATGGGATAAAGTGCTCAATATCAGAGATAAAGCGTGGGTAAATATAAAAGTGAACATAGAAGTCAACACTTAGAAGCGACAGTCTGTTTCATGCTAGACGGAATCGTCGCCTCTAAGTGTTAACTTCAATGTTCACTTTTATATTTATATATATATATATATATATATATATATATATATGTGTGTGTGTGTGTGTGTGTGTGTGTGTATAAAATACATATGTGTAATAATTAAAAGTTCTCGGACCAAAGGCATTTCCCAAAATTTTGATAATGTTTGGTCAATTCGAAAGATTTTGGGAAGTGGGCTAAGCTGAAAACCTTTTGAACAACTAATATATATATATATATATATATATATATATATATATATATATATATATATATATATATATGCTTTTATCATCTTATTTCTTTACGAGGTAGCTTATTGGTACTGAGAAAAAGGTATATGTTGAAAGTACTTATTTTTCGTGTCTAGAGGATTTCACTGGCGATTATATGAAAGCATATCTCCTTAATATATCTGGACTCCTTGGAAATTTTTTCTGGGGTTTCCGCTTAAGAATTTCTAGATCTGGCGCTACGAGGTTGTTTAACGGTTATCGAAACGGAACCAGAAAACCAAATTCGAATTTCATATTAGGTTATTTATGTTCACTTAATACTATTAGTCGAGGGAAAGGCATGAATCAATATGCCTGACCTCCCTTCCATAACTAGACATCTTAACAAATATCTTGTTTCTGGCAAAGCCCGATTGTTGATTGAAAAGATTTTCTTCTGCTTGTCCGAGTCCAAGTACACACTACCCGGTCCAGTGAAACGGGCGAGCAATAACCGAGTAGTACTATAAACAAGAACTAGAAATGGGAAGTGAAACTAGAACAGTCTATCCTGTAGATTAAATAGAGGGTTCCGTTCAGAATTCCCTGTAAGTTACCCAAATCAATATACAGCTGAGGAAGGTCGGAAAGCACAGCGGCTGAAATCTTATGGCAAAAATAACAAAAATTTAGATACAAGTCAGAATATAAATAGTATAAATAATAACTCTTCATCCCAGAAATCCAGACAGAAGCTATAATTTCTGTTTTAATTTTTGTGATGAGGAGTGATCATTATTTAAACTATTTGCATGCAGACTATTGTCCTCATCTTTATCGTTGTTTTCGTAACGTTTCGGCCTTTTTGACCACCGCCCACCCACGGGCCTTCATCAGGAGTATGCCGATCCGATTAACCTGCAAGGAATGTCGACCAGGTTAACCTTCAGAAAATTCTGAACTAAACACTTTATTTAATCAAGGGTTAGACTGTTCTCGTTCCGCTGCTATGTTGTCTGAAACAACCTCAGCCGCTATATGAATAATTTCGTTTTGAACAATAAGCGAACACAGCTTGCATATGTGTCTCAAATTTCCAAACCAAGTTTCTCTATCTCCAGATTTTAAATATTAAATAAAGTTTTTAAATATTGCATCGCACTCATAAATCGTCGCTAGTTGTTTTTCACCGAGGTAAGCTCGTATTATATATATATATATATATATATATATATATATATATATATATAGTCTGTTCTCATTGATTTTATGTATTTTGTTCGGCAAACCCGTTGCAGACTGAGTGACGAAATTTCCTTTAATTTGTTTTTCTAAAAGTAATAATTTTACATTCATGGAACTAAATAATATAAATAGATACATGCAATTATAAATCGTGTGGGTCATAAGAAATATGCTAAATAAATAAAGCTAGTGAATAGAATTTCTCTTATTATTCGTATAATGGGTTGTAACGCAAAATGGGGTTCTTGTTAAGGGTCGAATTAAAAAAAATGTTTTAAAAACGCTGGTCTAGAAGAAGGAAATATCTGAAGAGGCATAGGCTCCGTTAGGTAAGTCATACTACTGCTGCTGTTTGATACTCTTACGACCCTAATGGGCTATGGAGATGTGGCATAACGAAAAAAAGACTCACAACGTGAACGAAACCATTTTATCAATATATTTCCTTTGATATTCAACAACCAGGCTGTCACATGATTACATATCTTCAGAGATTATGTATTATTTTAAATTGTTGATTTATTTGATGACTACGGTCAACATTTTAGTTTTTTTATTTTATTAGAATACTAGTTTCTGTTGCTTTTTAATAAGTGTGATTTCTATATACTAAATTGATTTTTAAATATTAAATTGATTTTCAAATATTTGTAAGTCTACCATTTGTCGATGCTTTGAATATTGCTGCCACATATAGTCCGGTACTACTGCTATATATTTAGACATTCTTGTTAAAATCCAAATAAGAACCAGCAATGTTATTAGTGCTGACCTGGCATCTCGGCTTCGGTCACTTTTCCACCGGTGTAATGTAGTTTACCTCTGCCCTTTCTACAAATAATTTCATGGTAATTGTTCGGATGAACTCCTCGCTATGTTACCTAGATTATATGAATTTAAACGTAGTACTTGATCAGGAAGAAAGTCTCATCAGTTTACAGTTAAATTCACGAGATGTAACTATAAGTTCTGTTCTATAGCCTTGGATGGCAACTGGTCTAGGAGAAGGTCAACTCTGAATTCAAAACCATTCGGCGTCTGCACCGGCATCCCGCGGCCTCTTGGTTACTCCTGCCTCTGCGTCTGTGGAAATTCTGCGGCAAGTAAGAGCATATTCCTCCCTCCACTGGGATAGCACGCGAGGTGTGGGGACCGCGTGTGAAGTTCAAACTCCCTTGTTACTCCGTTTCCAGAATTCGCCGCCGTTGGAATCGGGAATGGCTGTCGCTCGTTTCAACATTGGCGACGGATCGCCGTGCTTGGTCGGCCTTCGTTCCGGACGCGGTGAATTCCTTGGAAGGAGCCGGCTTAACCGATCCAGGGTGAATGCCGCAACATACATACATACATACATACAAGTTCTATTCTAACAATTTCTTTGTTTTTTTCTTTTTTTTTTTAACTTATCGCTTGGTGAACTCACTTCCGGCGCGATGCTTTCCAACTAACTTTGATCTTCAAAAATTTAAACGCAATATCAATCGTTACCTATTATCCTCTTGATCACTTTTCTATTATTCTTGCTCCTTAATAATGTTTCTCTTTTCTTTTATTCTTTCACACTCAGTAACCCATTGTGTCTTAGTTACTTTACTGCGTTGCATGGGGGGAATGATTTTTAAGAAAAGTTTTATTTTAGTAAAAAAAATAATTATATTTTAATTTTTCAAGAAACAAACTCTTTGTTCTGTTACGTATTTCATTATTTATTTAATATAATATTTAATAAATCGTAAATCTTTCATGAATTGTTTCTTCATAATTCAGATCACTTCATTTTGTTAACTCGAAGTAATGCTTACAAAAACGCTAGACAAAAATGGCTGCCGTTGGAAAAAAGCAACAACGTAGCGAAATAAAACCTAGTGCCCCGAAAGCATGTAGAGTTCTGACAGGATGACTGTCGTATACCAGTGCAGACATATCGATTAAATAAGCATCTAGCTGGATAGTGTTTCATGACTGTTTTTGTAACTGTGATTGTAATTGTTTTGTTCTGATTACCAAATCTCCCTGACAAAACTGACAGTTAACTCGAAGAAATAAGAGCTTTAACTTAATTCCTGCAACCCCGAAAAATAAATAAATAAATAAGGATAAATAAATAAATAAATAAAGGAGAGACATTTTTTAAGTCGTTTTATATCTATCAAGATTATTGGTTGACAAACAACAATTAATTTAGCATTATGGCTAATTTCTTAATCTCTTTCTTTTTTTCTTCTTGATTTTCCCTATTATTTCTCTTTCTCTCTTTTTCTCTCTCTATGTCTGTCTCTCTCTTTCGATATATATATATATATATATATATATATATATATATATATATATATATATGTATAATCTTAAGCAAAGATATTATAAAGATAAAAAAAATAAATTGGTACAAGCGCCAATGTGCAACAGACCATTCTCAGATAGTGTTAAAGAAATAGATTGGCAACGTGTCCACTAGCACGCTTTCGGCTTTGTCTCCCCAGGCTTGTCATTATAAAATTCTCGTATTTACATAACTAAGAAGCCATGAGGAAAGCGTGCAAGTCGGTAAACATTTATAGTTAACACACACACACACACACACACACACACACACACACTCACACACATATATATATATATATATATATATATATATATATATATATATATATATATATATATATATATATATACACACACACACACACACAGAAAGAAAGAAAGAAAAAGGGAGAATTAATATAAGTAAAAGAATTGTCACATAGCTGATTGATGTTACTTTCAGCATCCCGACTCCAGAGTTTCGTAGATGAACGCTTGCACGCGCACAAACACACATATACACACACACACAAACACACACACACACACAGGTCCAGAAAAGAAGAAAATTATAAGAACACAAGAATAATTAAATAAAATCTTAACCGCAGTACCTCGTCAGACGTCTTTAATGAAACTTGTATATATATATTTAATTTACATATGATATATATATATATATATATATATATATATATATATATTGAGAATTATATTTGAGAATTATATACATATATATATATATTTTGAGAATTATATTTGAGAATTATATATATATATATATATATATATATGTATATATTATTCTCAAAATGTGTGTGTGTGTGTGTGTGTTTGTGTGTGTGTTTGTGTGTGCGTGTGATCGGATGTTGTTTATGCGTTTCCACAGTTTTCATCCGATTTTCGAATAATTTTTTTCTTTTTTGATAAATAATTCTTCAATGCCGGTTTCGAGTCCAAATTACACATTCTTCGTCTCTTGGACAAGGGTTCAATCTCTCTCAAGTGAGGTTACCTTTTCCGTTGCATAAAGCCTACTACTACAGTTTTAAGGCGTTGCTTTCATTGTCCTTTATAGCCGTTCCCAATTTAATTTTTTATTTATTGTCCTGCCAGTTTTTGCATTACATTCACCGTAGTAATAAGTAAGCTTGCTTTTTTATTACTCAACATTTATTTTTCCAACCTTTCCTAAAGTTAGTCAAGCTTAGTGATCCCTGTAGCTTTACACCGTTCCCTTCTGGTATTTGCCCACGCATTCCATTTGACAATTCATACTTGCCTCAGACATGCCACCAGAGAAAAGAACTTGCCTCGGTCGCAAAACCGCAGCTGCCAGATCCGCCATGCGAATAAGAGATAACGAATCGTCTTTGGAACGTTCAGTTTTCCTGTCTCAAAATGCCTCTCGGAATGCTTCAATCAGAGCCACTGAGTCCGAAGACCAACCTAACCATCGACAGTCCAGAAGAGAATACCTGAACGCTTCTGCACGCGAAGCTGAAAATGACGATCAAAGGAGAAACGCCTCTTCAACTGCTGCTGTGCGTGAGACTGAAACAAGATTGAGAACGCAAAAACGGCCCTTTTCAGGGGACCCCCTCATTCAAATTTTTACCCCCTGGCGATTTGCCTCAATTGCACCCAATTGTTGTTACTAATATTGAGTTTCGGGTGGGCTGACTTTAAACTTAAACTACTCCAAATGAACGGTAAAAATTCCCAGTAATGAAAGTACCCGGTCGAAGACGGGTCATACTGCTAGTATATATATATAATGCACGAATATAATATGCCTGCGTGTATGGGAATGCATTTATAATGCACACGTATAATACAATTAGTAGTCGGTGCTTGAAAACGAAACAACCCATTCTCCAAAATCTGACCAAATGGTCGAATTTTTTTTCTTTCTGTAATCACTTCTTGGTCGGTCTGTGAACCTTTCATCAACTCTCAGGTACACACACACACACACACGTGTGTATACATATATATATATATATATATATATATATATATATATATATATATATATATATATATATATGTACACATACACACTTAGTGGGAAAAATGGAAAGAAAATTCTGACTGTTTATTAAGAAGGGAAAGGAAGAAAAGGGGACAGAGAGGGAGAGAAGAGGAGAGAGACGCGAAAGAGAGACAGAGAAAGAGGTGGAAAGCAGAAACGAAGACGAGTGATGCGATTCTCTTATGGCTGGGATGGTTACCAAGCCGATCCTACCTTTAAGTACTCTCGATTGTTGGAAGTCGTTCTATATCTGCGCCCACTGATGTTTATGGCCGCTGTGTTCTGCTGCTTTGAGAACTATTGAACTTTGAATGTTGTTATTCTGCTTGTTTTACGTTTGATACCCTGGCCTCAATAGAGATTTCGCCACAAACTTGCTCATCTCCGCTTTTGCCTTTCGCTGCCCTTCATATGTGCTGAATTCCCTAACTTTACAGGATCACGCTTCGTTGATTAAAAGAAAGAAAGAAAGAAAGAAAGAAAGAAATGGGAAAACAATTAAATATGAAGGAGAGAATGAAATAAGAAAGAAAAGAGAAATTTACAAAATAAGTTATTCAGTGTTAGAAACATACCGAAGAATGGTATTTTTGGTGTAACACTCCTTCAAGAGTGGACAGCCTGTCTACAGTTAAAATTAGAATCAGAAATCGAAGTTTTCTTTTATTTTCATTTTTTTTGTTTTTCATTTTATCGAAGCACAAACGGAGAATGTTGGCTCTGGTAAGAATTATCTAATCCTAGGCTTCGCCAGAAGTAATTTTTCTCAACACTGTAAATTGCTACAAAACTAAAACATCAACCTGAAAACTCATGTTCTTAAATTGCCTCGTCAGATCGATCATAAGGATATCACGTATGACGCCAAACCCGTTCAGAAACTGTCATCTGTGTACAACCGCTTTCTAAGATCAATGGTTAAAAAAGGGCTTTGAGCGAGTGAAGCCCGAGGGTTTTGGTAAAGATCACCAATGTTTATAACATTGTAGACTGGCGCTACAGAATCACAAACAAAGAGCAGTACCAAATAACAGAAACCACCTCACATGAGGACTACCAGCAGCAATAATAACTAAGATGGATAACACACGTGACTCGAAAAGAAAATAATGATGTAATCAAGAAGTTGACATTCCACACTACGTTAAATAAAAGATTAGGAAGGAAACTCCCATCAATACTAGAAAAAAACGGTAACAGCTTGTTGTATAGGGGTAAAGTGTCGCTGTAGTTTTTAACATAGATCGGCAGAGAGCAGACACAGCCGATTCCATTTCGAATAAGTAGATCACCTGATAGTAAAGGAAATATATATATATATATATATATATATATATATATATATATATATATATATATATATATAAGATAATCCTAATGAGCCAGGCAAACCTACCTAGGTTTCACCTGAACGGATCTTCAGTGAAATGCCGTCATTTCCCTTAGGGTTATCTTAGGTTTGCTCTATTTAGTGTATTGATCCCTTTACGTGGTTGTCTTTTTACTCGTTTTGGGAGTTTTTTTCTCTGGACTTGGAACTTGAACACTGGACGATGGTTTTCGCCTTGGTTTAATGTTCTTGGTTCTTTCTTTTTTTTATTCCCCATTTTTCCTCGGGTACCGATTTGTTCTACTGCAAGTTGAGCTATCCGAGGTTTTCCCAAACGAGTACGACCATTTATATATATATATATATATATATATATATATATATATATATATATATATATATTGTCATCCACAGACAGACTGTTTCGCTGTATCACAGCTCATCAGTGTGGCTAGACGTCCGGTTGCCTCTGGCTAGAATCGAAAACCGGCTGAATTCGCGTCAGTCGGAAATTTTACCCTGAAGCCGTTGGCGCACGACAGAGAAGAAGGTGAATTCAAGCGTATTTATATTTAGATAAACACACAGTGACTGAGAGAACTCGATTCGATTTACCGAAGAGTCTTGCATTATTAGCCGTAATAGTCAGTTTACAAACCCACACATTCTCCCCAGAGAACTCAACCGAAATAAATTTTTCAGGAGCATATATATTGTCATCCACAGACAGACTGTTTCGCTGTATCACAGCTCATCAGTG
The DNA here is from genome assembly GCA_964036315.1 of Acanthosepion esculentum. Classification (NCBI taxonomy): domain Eukaryota; kingdom Metazoa; phylum Mollusca; class Cephalopoda; order Sepiida; family Sepiidae; genus Acanthosepion; species Acanthosepion esculentum. The sequence goes on from OZ038476.1 coordinate 76,659,097, forward strand.
TGGCTAGACGTCCGGTTGCCTCTGGCTAGAATCGAATATATATGGGAATTATCGTGATGTCTAAGTGAACACCATTTCTCCTCTTTTCTCTATTATTATACGGATCATCATTTCTACTCTATCCTCTATTACTATACGGATCGCTATTGTCTATGCTATCCACTATACTATTTCTCTATACTGATCACTACACGGATTACTATTCGGTGGTTACTTTTTCGAGCAAGTACTATTAGTGCAAGTGCTTTTCGAAGGTGTCTGACACCAGTATTGTTCAATGGTGTTACTATAGTTGCATTTGCGATTACAAAGTTGTTTCGACTACAACGAGCATTACGAAAGTGACAGCGAGTATTCGTTGGCATTACAGAAGTGGCAACGAGTGTTGACATCACAAAACAGTTACTGGATTTGATAAACGTATTTTCATGAAAACTTGTTTTAAGAGAAAAAAATTTGTAAACTTCATCCGAAAGACATATTGGCTGCTTGGTCAATTATTGTCAAATGTTTCCTTATAGGGAAAAGGCTCATAATATCATTACCATCGTACGCAGATTATTCCGGTTTATGAAGGAGGAGAGTTTTTTTTATTTTTATTTTTTTTATATTTTATTTTGGGGAGGGGGCTGCGATTTTAAAAAGCCCATAGAGCTTCAAAAATTAATTGAAAAAATCGTTTGAAACTCCCCAAAATTATTCTTTTATTTTATATCTTAAATCTTCATTGGGGTCTGGAAATAGTGACGTCATTAAACGTGAGCGTTTGACATGTAAATAAACCAAATGCTTCAATTCACTGGCATCATTTTCTCTTATTGCTATAAACGTTATTTTTACAGAGGACACGTTTTTGAGTTGACATCTTCGTTTTGTTTTGTTTTTTTCCCCCTTAAACAATGAAATTAATATCCACCGGCCTAGATCGAGAAACCCACCTAAAGAAAAATATATCTCCAGACAAGAAATGAACATGTTTTCCTTTGTTCCGTAAGATAAACCATTCTATAGCCGAAAATGGCTTTATTAATTAGGCTACAGAGGAACGTCATCTCAAGGCACAGCCCAAATACCTACTTAAGGAACGCACACATCTACCTGTGATTTTGAAATATATATATCACCTACACTCCTTTGTGCACACGGAACGAAAATACAATTGTTCTTTAAATGGATTTTTCTAAAACGACATTTTTTCTTATTACTATAAATTAATAAAAAAAATAGCTTAATTCACAATGCAAATAGTTTATGCTGAATGTACTTTAAAATATTTCCGTACTCAAGTCAAAAAGTACCTTTATTGGAAATTTAAGAAAGTATATAAATAAATTTCTAAAATCACAAAAAAAAGTACATCAACAAAAAATATGCTTTTTCGGTAGTTGTTCTCTACGGTTTTCATCAAATGGATGGCGATCCGAGTAACCTACAGGGAATTCCGAAGTGAGCCCTTTATTTAATCTACGGTGGTAGATAGTTCTTGTTTCACTGTTCATATCTCGTCACGTTCTTATTTTGAAGTACTCAGTTATTGCTCGCCTTGTTTCCACTGATTCCAAGTACACACAGCCCGGCACAGAGATGGAACTCACAATTAATAAATATCAGCAACTTCACATGTCCAGTATTTACACTTCATTCCGCAAGGGGCGAGGACAATAGCCAAGTAGATTAAAGCGTCGGTTCGTGAATTTGGGGGACATTGTAATTGTGAATTCAATGAATGTCCCGGACAGTATGGAAACAGGGCAAGAAATAACAAGAATTTTGTTGTTATCACAACGTTTCGGCTATTGTGAACAGCCTTCATCAGGTCTCTGAAGCCTTTATTTAATCTAGTGCTAGACTGTTCTCGCTCCATTTCTCATGTCTTGGAATATGTCGTCCTGTTCTAGATCCCTAGATATGGGCAGTTGTACGAGAACGTAGATTAAATAAAGGGTTCAGTTCGAAATTGCGTGTAATTTACCCGGATCGACACCCACCTGATGAAGGCCAACGATTGAAACATTGCAATTAGACGTGGGAAATAGTCTGCATGTAAATAAAAACCTCCAACTTTAAAAACTTAGCCCGGAAAATTCAAAATTTTTAGCTCGTCTCAACTCAAAGATAATTGGCTTTTAACTGTAACCTATTTAGGACAAAATATTAACCTGGCTCTATGACACTAATGTTGTCCAATGCCCATAACACTGTATTCTATTATCAATGAGGTGTCATATTTTGGTCATATGGTCTTCATGTAACGACATAATCAATGTTTGTGCCGCCCTAGGCGGTTGTAGAATTTACCTTACCTGTAAACAGCATTACAACATCTACTTTATTACAAGTCACATTTTTTTTCAAAATATTTTCTTAATGACTGCATATATTTTGACTTAATTCGGTTAGAACTTTCTCAATACTGACGTGCACAATCGTGTGCAATAAAACATAGCTCTGTGCAACAGTAAGGAAAAGCTTATATTGCTTCATTGCAATTTTTATGTCACATCGACCAAAAGGTATGATTCATCGTCGATTGGTTGGTTGATTTTGTTTAACGGCATATCAACGTCCATTGGTTATTTAATACTGAAATCTAAATATTTCGTAGGCAATTTTATTTTAAATAATAATGATTTAGCGATACAAGTATTACTAATTAACCCATAACTGGGGAGAGAAGATGTGGATTCATACTTTTCCCAGGGATATTTGTGGGTAAATGAAAATAACGAACCCAACTGAATTGGAACTTGGATCTCTCTATTAACAATTTCAAGCCATTTTCCATTACACCACCAGCACATCCAAGCTTACAGTAACTGGTATTTCCATGGGGGTCACCCATCTAGGTACTGATCAGGCTTGACGTTGATTAAGTTCAGTAAACGTAAGAGAACCGGTGTTTCAACGTGATGTGGCCGTAAGAGATTGAGTAGTGATTGCACGTCAAAAATTTTAAAATTCTGCCCAATCATTAAGCAACATTTGGATGTTCTGAATTCATTACAAGGAACGAATCTCACCATAGCCGATGAGTCAAGAAAGTGACTTCTTGATGAATATCAGACTGAGGGTTCGATCCCAACATGCGGCACCAATACAAAGTGCCTGAAAATCTTGTGAGGGAAATTGGGTAGATGAAACTCTACCGAAACCTTCAATGGTTGTGCTACATATTTTTTATAATGATGTTCGCCGTGTACAATGCTCAAGTGTCACTCAAGGTAGAGGGTTACAAAGTAAGGGACACCACCCTAAACAAGGAGATAATGCCACCAAGACGCAAGGGGCCACCAGAAGTAAAAGTGAATGAAAAGGCTTTAGAAGGAACCGAAAACCCAATCCTAAACAGAAAGCAAGGTATAAACCTCTATTCCTGTTCAAAAGACTGAGGAGGAGTGTGAACCGATCAGGAACCTATTATGAATAGTTATGAACGTAATCAAGCATCTGCAAGTGAATCAGGTTTCAAAAATTAAATTACCCATACGGATGTTGGCATGCCGTTAAACAAACGAAAGAGATGATAGTGCGATCAAGAAACATTACAAATTCGGCTGCCTACATTATGCGACCTGACAATGGGAAACACTTTTACCCGATTAATAAAGCCACAATTCATAGCGGCTGTGCACAAATACCAACTTAAGAGTAGAGGGTTTTTCCAAGCTACTCTGGAAGCAAATATGCCTCAAACGCCACTGAAATGAGGCATTATGTATAAGCGTTTTCGAACACGCACAAAACTCGTTGTTCACCCTCATCGAATCACCTCATTAAGCGTGTTATGTGCTGCTCTTTCTGTCTGTTTAGCTGAGGCGCCAATAAAGAGATGGAGAAATTATGTTCTTGACAGGTATCATTACCTACCGATGATACCTGAAGATCATCTTTCAGATATAGCTTAAGAAAATAAAAAGTAGCATTCAAGCGAAAAGACATCTTTATACATGACAACGCTCCAGCTCATACAGTGCAAATAATGAATACTTTTTTAAGGTTTTAAAACGATGGGCTTATGGTGTGGCTGCTATGTTCCCCGGATCTAAACCCCATCGATAACTTTTGCAGTATTGACAAAAAGCGTGTTTATGTGGGTGGCAAGCAATTAGTATCCAGAAATTGAATTTGCGAAGCAGTATCAGTTGTTTGCGAAGCCATTATCCCAGAAGAATTTCTTGAATTAACTTCTGTTGATATTAGTTTGCTTTTAAGTAATTAAAGAGAATTGAAATCATATCAATAAATAATAATGTCCCTCTGTTGGAACGCATTAGAGATAATGAACGGACAGTTTTAGATGGATATATTATTATTATTATTATTATTATTATTATTATTATTATTATGAAGAAGAAGAAGAAGAAGATTATGAAAAATACATACATACATACATACATACATACAGTCTTGTTGAGAAAGATCAATATAAACAGATTAAGATAGAGAAAGAGAAAAAGAGGTTACTGTTATGGTCCAAGTTCCTTGTACCACGGTGATGGTCCAAGGTAGAACCAATGAAGAATAACTCGAACACAGGTATGGAATAACACAGATATATTACAAACATAAGATATATACAAAGAAGTAGAAGTATTAGTAATGACTATCGGATTTGTTTAGCGAGAACTTTGTTGTCTCGACAAGTATCACTATTCCAATGTCTTACAGTAATCGTCTGACTCTGTCTCTGTCTGTGACTGTGACTCTGAACGCTGCTCCCTCTTGAGGCGCAGTATTTATGATGTCCGGAATAGTTCCCATAACACTTACCTAAATTTTCGAAGAATGTGATCATGGAAATAAATTAGTCTAGAATCTAGTTTGCACGGTCTCTTTCGAAGGTGTTCATATTTTTTACCCGCTAACTTTCAAAGGATAACTGTAAATTATATAATACATTAAGTTTGTCTAGTTTATGAAAAGTTCATTAAATATTACGTCGTACATTGTGTGTATGTATGTAATAGATAGATAGATAGATAGATAGATAGATAGATAGATAGATAGATAGATAGATAGATAGATAGATAGATGCTTGTTATTAAAGTATATACTGATAGGAAAATAGAGTGAGTGAGATTATTAGTAAATCAATAAGATGACTGTATATATAAACTGAATATAACAACAGAAGAAAAAGAAAATGGCGATGAGGAGTGGAAACTAAAATCCCAAAAACATAATTTATAGACGAAGTAGGGAAGAAAAAAATATGTAAAAAGGAAGCGGAAATCGAAGCATCGAGAGCAAAAGCCGCCATAATTTTGGTCTCGTTAATCTCGCTTCGCTGCACTTCACGTGTGATCTTCGTGTTTTCACACACCGGAGAGCTCCATAACGCCAGCCGCAAACGAGACTTGCAGGTCAGGAATAAGTATTTCTATTTTCCATGAATACTCGAATATCGCGAGTCGACTGAATTATGGAATGGGTTATCATTACTTCCTTCCGAAGAATAGCGAAAAGTGTTTTTGTTAAAATACCCTTCGCTTTTACTTTTTTGGAGGGGGCAGCTAAATAGCTGCCCATCTCGCTTTTCTTGTTTTACAAAGTCAGTGATATGAATCCATGAACAGTCAATTTTATCAGAATGTGTTTTTTTTAATTATTTAATAATAATAATAATAATAATAATAATAATCTTATAAAACTACAACAATTGGTCTTCAAAGATACCTGGAAACTACAAAAGACTGGGTGATGATCTATGTCAAAGAACATGAAAGATATAAGTAATAAAGGAAGCCAATAAATTCAAAATGGCATTTCGAGTGGGTGAAGAAGTGCAAGCAAACCATAATAAACATACTGCAGTGGCAAAGAATCTAAAAGCGAAATCAAAAGTAAATGCAATGAACCAAATCCAAAAAGGATTGCAAGATAAACCTCTTCATGGTCAATATTCTGCCCGTGCCAAATAAACTGATGTATACAAACCCAGTACCAATTAGTAGTTTACGTAGTGCAGGATTAAAAGATGACATCGAAGATTTTATTTTTCTGTACAGTACCCGTGCTTGCAAACTAGAAATTACAAAGAAATCAAGGACCTCCAATCGGTTGTGGACTGCGGCAAGAATTGGCTGGTTAACTTCAATGCCTCAAAAACGAAATTGTTCTCTATTACTCACTACAAGGAACCATCCCTGCCTCCCATTAGAATGCCTGATGCTCAACTCCACGTGAGCACCTCTTTGCGAATGCTTGGTCTCAATCACACTGTCCACTGACCAGAGATGGAACAAATATATTGAATCAATAGCTTCATCCACCGCAAGGAAAGTTGCTTCCCTGTGTCACGCCAGAAAGTTTTCTCGCCCGAGTCCATCCTTCAAATCTATAAATCAACCATTCGCCCTTGCATGGAATATTGCTGCTGCTCGTCTTAAGGTTCTCGACAAAATCCAGAGACGGATATGCAATGTAATTGGTCCTGATCTGGTATCTTGTCTAAAGTCGATCTCTCACAGACGTGTCATCGTCTCGCTCGGTCTTTTCTGCAAATACTTTCACGGTAACTGCTTCGACGAGCTACTTTCGCTGGTTCCCAGACTGCATGAATTTAAGCGTGCAATTAGGCTGGCATCTCCGTCCCAACCTTTCACTATCGAAACGGTTAAATGTGGCCGTCTCTTCTATTCCAATAGCTTCATGTTTCGCACTTCCCGTCTGTGAAACTCCCTTCCTCTTACTTGCTTCCCTGATAACTATAACTATATCTTCCAGCTATTCAAATGCAATGTCAATCGACATCTCCAGATGCTTTGATCTATTCCCTGTCTTTCTCTTCATCCTTTCCTCTATCAAGTGTCTTTACTCTTGCTCCCAATCTCTGTAACCACTTGCGTGCTAGTGGCATCCCGCCTTCCTTGGGATGAAATGCTTAAAAAAATCACACTAAAATATTGTGTTAACCCGAAATATAGGTTCTGTGATGAACATCCAGAAACAACTGACCATCTTGTATTAGGTTGCTCGCAATTAGCCTCCATCGAAGATAAAAGTGTGACAGTGTGGACCAATAGGTGCACCGTAAAATCTGCAACTTTTACGGAAATAAACATTATAGAATTAGTATGAGCACCAATAATTCTTGTTGTGTTTGGTTCTCTGGATTTGATCGGTAAAGAGTCTGATAGACTCACTGAAGATATGCTAGTCCATGCCTTAAAGAAATACAAACAGTTGTGCTCACAAGCACAGCACACACATTAAGAAGGTATTTATCAATATATATTTGTGAGATCATAGGTTGTTTTAGTTGATTTTTTTTCTGGTTGAGACCCGGAAGGAAATGTGTATACAACAAAAATCAAAGGAAATAATAATAATAATAATAATAATAATAATAATAATAATAATAATAATAATGTCCGGAACTGGCAAAAAAATAAATATACACTGAGACATAACAAGGTAGCGACATATGGGTACTGGAAGATATGCAAGAAGCATGAAATCAAAACCACTGAGAGATTGTATGAGCACCACCCAGACACAGTTACCCAAAATAATGATGTAACTATCCTGTGGGACATGCCAATTCAAACTGGCAGGGAAATGAAAGCCGACAGACCTGATATTATCATAAAAGGCAATAAATTCAGGGGAGTGTATGCTTATTGACAAAGCAGTACCTTCTGAGAGAAAAACCTCCATAACATTTATAGTGAAACTGTCCAAGTACAAGCCAAAAAATATTTTTAGATTGTCAGAATGTTTTGGAGATACTAACGATTTATTAATACAAGTTTTACTAATTAACCCATAGCTGGGGGAGAAGTGGTGGATTCATACATTTCCCAAGAGTATTTGGGTGTAAGTGAATATAACGAACCCAACTGAAATTGGGACTCGGCTCTCCTATAAACAATTCTGAATCATTATTCATTACACTACCCACACATTCAAGCTTACAGCATATTGTAATAATAATAATAATAATAATAATAATAATCGACTATAAATAACGAGAAATGCTACTACCACGATCCAGAGAAAGTGGTTGAGAACGCTCAAGTAAAGAGCTTCTATCATCTGTCTATATTTCTGAGATGAGGTATTATGTACACCATTTAGATTATTCGGAGTATTGTCCTCATCTTTATCGCAATATTTATTACAACGTTTCGGCAGTTGTACGCTCTGGCCTTCTTCAGGTGGTTGGAATGTCGAACTGAACCCTTTATTTCGCTCACTGGGGTAGACTGTTCTAGTTCCACGTGACATGTTTAATGGATGTCAGTTATCTCCTGTTAATTCTCCTCTCCAAGTTCTCCACTGCTTTAACCGGGTATTGAACTAATAAGGAGCGTCAGGGAAAAGCGATAATAACAACAAAAATTGCAATATGAGCTCTTGTAAAAACATGAAATGATAACAGCAAAAATTGCAATATGAGCACTGGTAAAAAAAACAGTTGCTGAAGACATTAGGTTTATAATACCTAGAAATGCATACACAGATGTCCTCAAGGACACATGGCACAGTGGACAAAGGCGTTGGTTAGATCCAGTGACAGGACCCTAAGAGTGTGATTCGGTTAAGGCAGTGGAGAACTTGGAGAGGGGAATTAACAGGAGATAACTGATAACTGACATGGAACTAGAACAGTCTACCCCAGTGAGCGAAGTAAAGGGTTCAGTCCGACATTCCAAACACCTGAAGAAGGTTGGAGCGTACAACGACCGAAACGTTGTAATAAATATGGTTCGAATAATGTAAATAGAGCTTCTATGATATCAAAATCCAAACAGGCCGCTTCCTTGAGACCACCAAACCAAAAATCATCGTTGTTAACAAAGTAACAGAAAAATGCCTTCTCATTGGTGTATCGGTTCCGGTCAAAGAAATTGAAACGCTCAATAAATACACCGGATTGAAGTTACTGTTATCATTGTCTGTTATTATTGAGGTGGTCCTATTATTATTGAACGTAAAGTCCTACAATGTGGAAATCAGAATAAAGCCTAGTATTTGTTTGGCGCTGGAAATATTCTGCAAAAGGTTCTCTCTGTCTTGATAGAGAGCGCCCATTATGCAAGACTTCCAGTTGAAAGACAGTAATAATAATAATAAGTAGTGGTGTTGAGCGTTCATCATAGGAAATTTATTTGAAACAAAAGGATGAGTAACGCCCAAGTGTTGAACATTGTTTGATTATATCTCTCTCAGCATAAGATTTATACGGTTTTCAAGCTTTGGGCTTTAGAAACTGCCCGTAAGGAATGTTTAACACCGGCAAGTTTTCTAAACGCAATATAAATAGTAGATTTCCCTCCATAAAGTCTAAACATTGACTCAATTCATCGGATTGGCAGACTACAACAACAACAACAACAACAACAATAATAATAATAACAACAACAACTATAATAATAATGTTACCACCCGGTGGAATTTCAGAGTTTAGACTGATAGGATAACTAAAGCAAATCAAACAGACGTAATTGTGAACAATCATGTTTAAAAAAATATGCCTTCTGACAGATGTTGCAACTCCAACTGACAAAAATACATCTTAAATGAAAACGCTTGATAAAATAAGTAAGTAATAAGTATCTCGAGATATAAATCAGTAGAATGAGGCCTCAAAAAAAGAAAAAAAATTACGTTTGTTATTAGGCTTTGGGAATGACAAAAAAAAGAAGCAAACAAATATGTGTGTCAAATTTTCCTGGTAGCCTTAAAATATATGATTTGAAAAATATCAAACTCATATGTACTTCTAAAATCTTGCTTAGATTTCTCGCCGTGTGCAATGAGCACAAATACATTTTTTCTCAATGATTGCATAGTGCCTCATTTGTTTGATAGAGAGGTTTGTTTTTAGGGCTTTAATCTTTAGGATATTTAAAGCCAGAAAATATTTTTAGACTGTAAGATTTTTCTTTTTTGCGATAATTATTTACTGATGCAATGGATACTAATTAACCCATTGCTGAGAGGAGTAGAGGTGGATTTGTATGTTTCCCAATGGTATTTGCGCGTATTGAACGAACCCGACTGGAATTGGAACTCGGCTCACCGATTTGCAATTCCGAGTCGATATATACTCGCGCCCACCCAAGCCTCATCTGTTTGCATCTTCCGGTACAAAAAGGCCTTGTCTGTTAAAGTATCTGGTTAAAACTTGGAGGTACTACACAAAAAAGACAAAACACAACAACAATAATTGTCAGATTATTATTATTATTATTATTATTATTATTATAATCTGCTAAAGAAATGAACTCAGGAACAAATCAACAAAATCCATGGTGTACCATCTCTCCAGGAAATCCAAAAATTGTTCTGACAACCATAGCCTATATCCTACGAAGAGTGGTCACTTCGATGTGGTGTAAGTTTTATTTTATTTTTTATTTTTCTGGTTTGTGTTTTTAGCATGTTTACATGATCAAACCCTAGTCTTTTGCACAGTTGTCAGTGAATCGTCCTTCCCCAGTGATACCTATTTTTGCTTGCCTTTTGAGACAATTGCTTACTTATGACTGGTCGCATCTTCTGCATTTTCCATTTTGTTCTCCTTTTTTTAATCGGTATCAGCCCAAGCAAGGTAGTACAGCAACTAGTACGCAAAGGGTTAAAGGATGTGGGAGAATTTGGAAAAGAAACATTAGTAATGGGGAGAAACAGAAAAGAGCAATCAGGAGGACAGTAGATAGCGATAAACATTGCATTGAAATTTTTGCAGATTATATTGGAAACGTGTCTATATTTCTGAGATGAGGTATTATGTACACTATTTACATTATTCGGACTATTGTCCTCATCCTTGTCGCCATATTTATTACAACAAAAATCTCCTGAGCCATCCATGCATAGAAATACAATACGTGAACTAGTAATAAGAAGTGCCAGAAAAAAAAGCGATAATAACAACAAAAATTGCAATATGAGCTCTGGTAAAAACATAAATTGATAACAGCAAAAATTGCAATATGAGCACTGGTAAAAATGGTTGCTGAAGACATTAGGTTTATAATACCCAGAAATTCATACACAGATGTCCTCAACGACACATGGCACAGTGGATAAAGGCGTTGGTTAGATCCAGTGAGAAGACCCAAATAGTGTGAGTTCAATACCCGGGGAATTAACAGGAGATAACTGATAACTGACATCCATTAAACATGGCACGTGGAACTAGAACAGTCTACCCCAGAGAGCGAAATAAAGCGTTCAGTTAGACATTCCAACCACCTGAAGAAGGCCGGAGCGTAAAACGTTGTAATAAATAATGCGACAAAGATGAGGACAAAGTCCGAATAATGTAAATAGTGTAAATTGGAGACGTGAAAATGTCGCAACTACATAAATTTATCTAAGAAGTGTTGTAACAGGCGACACAAAATGTAACACCGAAATCCGAAGAGATATTAGATTAATGTAAGATGTCTTCGAAAGGATGAGCAAAATTTTAACAGGAAAATGCCTTTAAAAACAATGAAAAGAGTACTAAATTACTATGTAATATTAATCATCCATTTAATTATAGGCTAACATTTTTTTCTCGCTTGCGGAAATCTCTTCCTGCTTCTTGCTTCCCAGATAACTTTCATTTTCAAAAAATTAAATGCAATATCAATCGTTATCTTTTGTCTTCTTAATTCTTGATCTTTTATTGTTACTTCTTAATAATGTTTTTTATCGTATTCTCAAACACTCAATAACCCCTTGCATCTTAGTGGCATTATTGATTTGCTTGGTGTAAAATGATTGAAAAATATAACTGTGAATGCTGGACAACGCTGAAGAGTAGACGTGATGCAACAGAAAGTTGTTAAGGGTGCTAAGAATACCATGGACAGAATATGCGAACCATAAGAAAGTTTTATGAAAATAAGAACGAAAAGACACGTGTACTTAGAATCAGGAAGAGACAGTTGAAACTTCAGTGACGATGCAATAGAAAGGCGTTTCTATAGAAGGATGTTAAGAATGCCATGGACAGAACATGCGAGCTATCAGGAAGTTTTATGAAAAACAAGAACAAAAAGGACATGGGTACTTAGATTCAGGAAAAGAACGTTGTAACTTCAGTGACGCATTATGAGAAAAGAGTACTTGGATAAACTGACACTCACAAGATATTATGTCATCCCATAAGTTCTGTCCGAATTTTAACTTTTTGTTAAAATGAATGAAATTTAAAGAGTATTTATAATGTCTAATGGAGCTGAACATTATTTTTATGTTCAGATGCATTTAAACTGATCAAATTTTATTTCAGAGAACAATAAAATTAAATTTTGTTTGATTAAAACCCTGCTAACATGGAAGTACCCAAGAATCATTTGAGGCACATAATTCTTTATGAGTTCAAGAAAGGAAACTCAGCAGCCGAAGCGGCTAGAAACATTCACTCAGTTTATGGAGAGGAATGTGTGAATGAAAGAACTTGCAGAAGATGGTTTGCAAAATTCAGAGGTGGAGATTTCACACTTGAAGATGAAGATCGAACGGGACGTCCAGTTGAGTTTGATGAAAAGCTTCTTGAAGCAGCCCTTGAAGAAAATCCTGCTTTATCAGTTGAGGAATTGGCAGTGGTTCTCAGTTCAAACCATACAACTGTTCATCGTCATCTTCAACAACTTGGAAAAGTTCCTAAACTTGAAAAATGGGTGCCTCATGAATTGTCTAAAAACAACCTCAAATCCCGAGTTGACATCTGCTCTTCTCTCCATTCTCGCCAACTTGTTTCACCTTTTTTGGATAGACTTGTGACTGGCGACGAAAAATGGATCTTTTATCAAAATGTTAAGCGTCGTAGACAGTGGCTTGGTAAAGGGGAAGGACCCCAGCCACAGCCGAGAAGGGAACTTCATGGGCAAAAGGTTCTTCTTTCAATCTGGTGGGATTGTCAAGGAATAATCCATTTTTAATTCGTACCACCTAATGCAACAATTAATGCTCAAATATACTGTCAGCAATTAGAGCGTTTGAACAAAGCTTTGGAGAAAAAAAGACCTGCTCTAGTGAATCGAAAACGGGTGATGTTTCATCAGGACAATGTGCGACCACACACAGCAAGAATCACGTCACAAAAGATCGAAGAACTTGGTTGGGAGAAAATTCCTCATTCACCTTACTCTCCCGACCTTGCTCCTTCAGACTACCATTTGTTTCGTAGCTTACAGAATCATTTGGAAGAAACAGCTTTTATAACACAGTAGGAGGTTAAAACTGACATTTGTGAGTTCTTCGAATCAAAGCCAAAAGAATTTTACAGTAATTAGTAAGCTTGTTAATAAAGGGAAGGAAGTCATAGATAATCAGGGAAAATACATTGTTGATTGAATATGTAATTAAATGTAACATTTAGTTACTTGTTTTCTTTATTCAAAATTCGGACAGAACTTATGGGATGACCTGATATATTGAAAGCAAGAGGGTAGAAAAAACATCGAGTAACCTACCTAACTTAGGTAAATGGGTGCCAGAACAGGGACTGGGAGTAATAGTAACGGGCTAAAAATTCCTTAGAACGACTGTCGATAGGAAGCTGTGGATAGCCATGATCGCTTACGCCCTGAAGATACACAGCAGGATTAAAAGCAACACCTGTCAAAAGGTGTGTGAACCTTCTTGTAGAGTTAACGGTCATCTGGCACAATCTGGTTGGCTGAGCTTCAGTTATGGGTCCAGCCAGTGCTGGGATAACACAACATTGCTAGGTGGGGGGGGTCTCTTCAACAGAAGTTGATGAAATCAACGGCCACGTTATGGTTCACCTGGAGTGGGATAGACTCCGTCAGGTCTAATTGTCCAAGACCTGCTACACATGAATGAATGCTTCTCCGGCTTTGAGCCTAGATGTGTAGAGTGAACTGGTCAGACGATTAATTTCCCATAAACCCTACGACCCCTCCCGGTTATCGGCCTGATGATGGTGATGATGAATTTTTCAAAAGTCTGCATTAAAAACTGTGAAAGACGTGAGAACGTTTGTGTAAAGTCTCCAATTAATATCTTTTGCAATGGTCATTGAAATTTATATTTTTTCAATATATATTTTTAAAATTTAAACAGTAACTATAACACAAATACGACGTAAATTTATAAAAATACGTTTAAAGTACGTTGCACCCCGCAAATAAATTATTTTCTTGACTAGCTGGAATCTGTTACTCAGCTCTTAGCTGTTGTCGAACTCTCTGCCTTCGGGCAGGGAGGAATCCGGACGAGGCTATGACGAAGGGCAGTTCTCGCCCGGGGAGGTAGACAGACAAGAATCTGTTTATGCGGTGTTTACAGGGAATTTTAGGCCGAGACTACGGTCTCGGAATGTCCCACATTAAATTCGGCCTTGTGTCATATACTACCCCGTGGGGAGGTTGGTAAATATTAATAAATTACTTTCTTTTTATGCTAGAGACTTACAGACAATGCCACTTTCTTAGGCGTTCAACTGTTCTGCTAACTTTCAGAGCCGCTGTGGTGAAACATCACCGGAAGTCGTCCGGAACTAAATAGGAACCTTCAAAACGAAAGATGATCGATCGTGTTTAACATTTTCGTCACTCTCGTGTTGTTAACATGAATAACACCTCGGACTACGGCTACCCAGCCTGCCACCCATATACACACACAGGATTCAGAATGTGGCCCCAATTCGAAATCCCAGTGTTCCATTCGATCATCTCTGGCTCGATGGCGTACACACCTGTCCAGCAGCTAAAACAAATCTCTCCGCAGGATGAAAGTATCTCGATTGAGACAAACTTGTAAACAGTCTGACTACTTTGTCATCTCTGCAGCGTATGTATACAAAGTGACATAAAGAGATGGAGATTCGCTACGCATATACGCAGAGGTATACACTGACAGACAAATATGTATGTATGCGTCCTCACCATGCGTTTGGATGAAACGTCAAGGTCATAATAGGGAAATAGAACCAAGAACATATTTCATGGTTGACTGGGTTTTCTTTGTCAGAAATAAAAGGGATAAAATCATTTAATTGTCGAACCTGCTGAGATTCATAGAGATTTCAACTTTTTCTAGAATCTTCGTATGTTGTCTTTGAGAGACTCTGTCTTTGTTCCAAATTCACGCCTCTGCTCGCTTATTTGAACGCGAAAGAACGTAAAGAAAATCCAAACGGAATTAATAAAGCGATTTCAATCCTTAAAATGGCATTTTATTTTTACTTTTTTTTTTTTTTTTTTTACAGCGGACTTCAGGAAGACTTGAATCCATATTGCACTGACTCGACGCCGGTCATGGTTGGGAAATTTCCCGCTTACTGTAATCAAATGCAAGATGCGAGTCTTAATCAGAAACGGGAATTAAGATTGCATTCTCGAATACGCAGAACAACAGAGTTCTTTTGTCTGCTATTCAAACAAATAAGTCTATTTTAGATTAAAGCTAGTACATTGATTCCAAATCTGTACCGAGTGATGCGGATAGAGATAAAAATATATAAATAGTACGCTATAATAAACTAGTAACCAAAGGCATTATTAAGTAGAAAGTCTCAGTTTGTTCATATCTATCTATCTGACTGTTTATCTATATATCTATCTCAGTCAGTCAATCAATCAATCTATTTATCTTTGTCTATCTGTCTATCTATCTTTTTCAGTTTGTTTACGTGTATCTATCTGTTGGATTGGCCAAAATGTCCGTTCGCTTATTTAATAGAAAATTTATTCAGTAAACCGAAGTCAACCCAGTAATATGCTCAATAGCTTCCTAAGAAAAATCTTTTTTTACTTAAAATTACAGGTAAGTAAAAAAACTTCGTAAAGTATTGTATAAAACAACAAATCAGAAAATACTACTAATACTACTACTAATAATAATAATAATAATACTCGCGATTTAAGAAATGTAAAAGAAAAGACACCGTTTGAAAATGTTAAACAATGTCTGTCTCCTCAACTTATATTTAAAAAATATTTTCCCATTTATGATAGGGCCATTGCGGTCTATGCCACCGAAAGTCCTACATTAATAAAATCACAATAAAGTCTCGTATACCATCGCTTCAGAAGTCTACGTTGCCTGGTAGTGCAAATATTTTGGGGATGGTGCTAAATGTTTGAGGTCGTACAAATTGATGATGGTGATGATGATGATGATGATGATGATGATTACTATTATTGTTGTTGTTGTTGTTGTAATAATAATAATAATAATAATAATAATTATTATTATTATTATTATTATTATTATTATTATTATTATTATTATAAGAAGAAGAAGAAGAAGAAAAATTAAACAATCTCAAGTAATTACAGGCCCGTAATATGCAAACAAGTTGGGTACAAATCAGAGCCTGCCTTAAAAGTAAAAAGTTGAATTTTATTTAGAATCTTGACATCTAGAGCGGCAATCTAATCCAAACGAGAAAAACTGAACTTGATAGTAAAAATGGAAATTGCTCGGACGAACTACATTCCCTGGTCTCGCCGAGGCAAACCGATACAGCAAGAACACGCCATACCACTTACCCAGTAGCAAACCACCCACATTCCCTGCATATTCCATCGGTGAAAAGTAAGTTCCACTCGAGCAGCTTCTTCCCGCGAACCACTGCCCTGTGGAATCGACTCCCAAAAGGATGTTTCCCCGATCACTACAATCTTAACCAGTTCAAGGCTAGGGTTAATCGTTATCTCCATGACCTATACACACAAATTGCCTCCTAAGGTCACCCTCTACCTCGAGTGGCCCCCGAACCAGATTGTTGAGGTGGTCGAATCAACGTCTCAAAGGGTGTAGGCACACACATACACATACACAAACTGAATTGGAGGAATTCACTGCAGAGTTGGGATTGAGCAAACCATTGCGTTCTTGGGGTCTGCGGTGTGACTGGGAAATTTCCCGGAGCTTTGAGGAAACTAACCATCACTTTTTTTGCCATTTCACCCCAAATACGGCGATAAAGCCACAAACACGCAAGGGGTTACTGGGATTGAAAGAATAGAGTAGAGAGCTGGTTCAAGAAGACAGAAGATGGCGATTGCATTAACATTTTTGAATAACGTAGTTAACAGGGAAGCAAGAAGCCGGAAAAGAGTTCCACGAACTAGAAGTCTTTGGTTTGGCTTGTTTTGTTTTACAGCATATCAACTTCAATGGGTTATTTAATGCCGACAAAAGTTTTATAGTGGTAATATTTTTTTTTTTTCGAAAATGTATTGCTGGTAATAATTTTTCTTCAAAAATTTATTGCTGGTAATTTTTTACAAAGTATTTCTGGTATTAAAACCTATTTTTACACTTTCACAATGTTTTGACCCCATTTTTAGGTTTTGACCCCTATTTACACATAGCTGGGACCCTAATTGGTGCTACCACCTCAGCTCCGGGTGAACCTGGGAACACCAACAATTAAGAGGTGGTTCCGCGGTCCTTAAAACCTCCCGATCAGAGGCCTTGCTGCTGGACGAAGTTTATCGTCTTACCCAGGATGCAGATGTAGTTTATCATCATACCCAGGACGGGAACTAGAAGTGTAAGAGACGAAAGCATAGAACTTACACATACAACTGGCAATTTCAACGGTAAAGTGATGAAAACTACTACTGCGCTTGAAGACGAAGTATCAAAGGAAAAAGCTCATCAGAACAGTTACCTTGAAAATATTTATAGAAAAGCACAGGTAAGATATGTTATGAAGTGAGAAAATGACTGAAGCCGAGATGCCATGTCAGGACCGATAACATTGCGGATTCTTTTGTGGGTTTTGTAAAGAATCTCTAGATACATATATCAAAAGCATCAGACCAGAGGCAGTACAGAGGAATAGTAGACTTAAAATCAAACTAGTGACATTCTATTAGCGCCGATCAAATCACGATGAATAGATGTTCTTGGTTTAGATATTTATAAACGAGTTGGGCATGATGCCCATATGAAAGTCTCGCTTTAACAAGGCTATTTAAGAACATGATTCGAATTCTTAGGTTCATGTCTTGGTTCTGTAGAATCAAGACAATTTCATGTTCAGTTTTCTTTTATCCTATACTAAATTTGTTGACGGATACGCAATGTGATTGGTCCTGATCTGGCATCTCGTCTACAGTCACTTTCTCAAAGACGTGCCGTCGCTTCCCTCTGTCTTTTCTACAAATACTTTCACGGTAACTGATCCGACGAGCTACTTTCACTGGTTCTCAAACTGCATCAATTTAAGCGTGCTACTAGGTCGGCATCTCAGTCCCACCCTTTCATTGTCGAAACGGTTAAATGTAGCCGTCTCTTCTACTCCAATAGCTTCGCGCCTTGCACTTTCCGTGTGTGGAACTCCCTTCCTCTTACTTGCTTCCCTGGTAGATGTAATCTTCAAATGCAATGCCAGTCGACATCTCCAGATACCTTGATCTAATTCCCCGTCATTTTCTTCATCCTTTCCTCTTTACTCTTGCACCCACTCTCTGTAACCCCTTGCGTGATAGTGGCACTCCCGACTTGCTTGTAGTGAAATGCTTAAAAGAACTGACGTATTTGAAGTTTTTGGTACTGACTAATTCCACATCCTGATTTTTGATGATGGAATCAGGATTAGGTGCCATTATTGCTTTAATTCCAATTACAGATCATTGTTTTTGTTTTGGGAAGTTTTATTTTTTGAGTTTTATTCCTTAGAATACTTGGTAGAGGGTGTTGATCTTTTTGTTCAATATCATTCTTATGCTAGCTACGAAAAACCTGGTGTCGTCCGCATAGTCCCATCTCATCATCGTTACTTTGGCCTCAGGAAGAAAAGCAGTGTGGCGGTCTTCTATTAATTGATTGGTATGTGATGTTCAATTTCCTCATCTACTATACTAAATTTATTATAATCGATCCATACAACGATGTATTAGTATTCACTAATTCAACATCCTGAATTTTATGAAAGATTCAACGCAGTTACCATCAATGTCTTCATTCCAATTCCAGATAATAGTTTCTGTTTGATGTTTAGACTTTTGGAAAAAGACCTGCTACACAAGTGAAAAGTGATAAAAAAAGATACTTTGTTTGCATCGGTGCCTTCAAGAAACTAAGCAAAGTAATGGGAAAATTCTGTTAGAAACAAAGAAAACTATTCTAAACTACTATGTCTATTCGTCTTTATAGCGGAATGATCACGAAAAACCTGAGTGAGAATAGAGTGAGTCTAACAAAATTGGAAAGGATAATCTTTATATGAGAATGAAGTCATTGGTAAAGTTCTTTGTGGAATAAAAGAAAAGAAAAGAAAAGAAAGAAAGAAAGAAAAAGAAAGAGAAAAGAAAGAAAAATAGAATTTGACAAAGAGAAAAGTGATAAAAACACTTTAAAATGCAAATAAAAAGGACGGAAATCCCCTCCACGAAAAGAGAGAAAGAGAGAAAGAAAGAAAGAAAATTAGAATTTGACAAAGAGAAAAGTGATAAAAAAGATACTTTGTTTGCATCGGTGCCTTCAAGAAACTAAGCAAAGTAATGGGGAAATTCTGTTAGAAACAAAGAAAACTATTCTAAACTACTATGTCTATTCGTCTTTATGGCAGTGAAATCTGGACAATTTTGTACAGATGAAGAAAATATCTAAAAGGACAGAGATGTGGTTCTACAGACGAGAGCTGAGAATACCATGTGAGCAATGAGGAAGTTTAAAGAAGCCGGAACTAGATAGACATATACACTTCAAATCATAAAGAGACTGTTGAAATTTCTGAGATCTATTCTGAGGAAGGTCGGCATGGAAAATTAAGTACTAACAGGCTGTATTGTAGGAAGGACGGGATAAGGAAACAATTAGTTACTTACATAATGGTGTTGGCAGAACAGGTGCCAGGAGGGATGGTAAAGAGTCAGACCTTGTTTCGAAATATAGTGGTCAGGAAGTTGTAGAGAACCATAATCTCTCACATCCTGAAGAGACATGGTACAAAAATGACGACGTTACAGCCCCGAGGACACTGAAAAATAATAAGTAATCCACTAAGTCATATATATTTTCTTATAAATTCATGATGAAAATGTTTCAGGTTAAAAGTAAAAACGCACACTGATCCAGGTTGCACGGATGATAATAAATTTAATTTTAAGTTTATTCTTTTTTGTGAGAGTTATTTTGATAAAAACATAAGGTTATAAAGCTGAAGTAACTAAAATTCAATAAAATATTAGATAATTGTTGAAAATATTATAAATTTTAAAAAATTACTCTGTAGTTAAAAACCAAAATCAAATCTAAGATTTCTTAAAGTTATGTCAATTCTGGTCAACCATACTTAACTGTCAACACCTTAGACTGCCGATAACATCAATCAACACGTCCGGAAAACAAGAGCCTGTCGTTAAGAAATAGATTTTACTGATAAGAAGAAAAAAATGAGATTTCAATCAATTTAAGTTCAGTTTGCAATAGACTAAATTATATGCTCAGTGGGTATATTAAATTTAGTTTATTATCTTGGAATTGAAACTAAAATTAAATCTTCAAGAAGGATTATTCAATTTTTGAATTCATTTTAAAATTAGGTATAGCTTTTTTTTGTTAGAACTTAATACGATGAAAACTAAATATTAGTAGCATAAAAATGTCTTATCACTAAGCTGCGAACTTATTCACGTACCTATCTATCTATCTATCTATCTATCTATCTATCTGTCAACCTGTCTGTCTATCAACCTGTCTGTCTGTCTGTATCTCTACTGTTGTCTATTCGTCTTTATAGCGGAATGATCACGGAAAACCTGAGTGAGAATACAGTGAGTCTAACAAAATTGGAAAAGATAATCTTTATATGAGAATGAAGTCATTGGTAATGATCTTTGTGGAAGAAAAGAAAAGAAAAGAAAAGAAAGAAAGAAAGAAAAAGAAAGAGAAAAGAAAGAAAAATAGAATTTGACAAAGAGAAAAGTGATAAAAACACTTTAAAATACAAATAAAAAGGACTGAAATCCCCTCCACGAAAAGAGAGAAAGAGAGAAAGAAAGAAAGAAAATTAGAATTTGACAAAGAGAAAAGTGATAAAAAAGATACTTTAAAATACAAATAAAAAGGACTGGAATCCCCTCCACAAAAAAAGAATTAGAAAGAGAGTAGAAATCTTCAAAGAGAGAAGTGATGAAAAAATACACGCTAAAATACAAATATAAAAAATGGAATCCCCTCTCCAAAAAAAGGGTTAGAAAGAAAGAAAGAAAGAAAGAAAGAAAGAAAGAAAGAGAGAAAGAAAGAAAAAAAGAAAGAAAGAAAGAATCGCTGCAACGAGTGAAGTAACCGGAAAAACTAAACTAAAAGAAAAGAAACAAAACAATGTATTAAACGCTCATTCCGAAAAGAAAACCGGAAAGAAAGAAAAGTAGAATCCGACAAAGAAAAATTGATAAAAAAGAAATTTAAAATGCAAATAAAGAAGGATTGAAATCCCCTCCACAAAAAGCATAAGAAAGAAAGAAGTGAAAAAAAAAACATTCTGAAAGAAAAGAAATAAAACAATAAACTAAAAGAAAAAAGAAAGAAATAATGAAAGAAAGAATGAATGAAATTAAGTCGAGAGTCTAATAATATGTGTAAGAAAGAGCGTGCCGATGCCATCGGCATGGTCAGGAATGAAACGTGAGGCCTGCACTAAACAGGATGGTTATTCCGGGAGTGATAGTGGATGAAGGACTAAGAAATATTGTGAACCAAGATAACCCCAAGAATACGTTCTTAAAACATCGGACAGCTACTTGTTCTCACAACAATGGACACCGTGGAAGCCTTGAAGGTCTTTCGCTAAGACTCAGCTCAATTGTAAAAGGAAAATATTCGTGGGCCAAGCAAATAGTAAGACAGTAGACAAAGGGGTGGAGTATACACACACAAACACACGCACACATATACAAATATATATATATGTATGTGTGTGTGTGTGTGTGTGTGTGTGTGTGTGTGTGTGTGTGTGTGTGTGTACTG
>OZ038476.1:76685999-76713499 GCA_964036315.1 Acanthosepion esculentum
CACACACATACACACACACACACACACACACACACATATATATATATATATATGTCAGACATGTTAATCTGACCTTTATGCAGTAAATCTACAAAAATATTTTGCATTTTAGACATAATAATCAGAGTAACTTTCATCATTTTGTTGGATTA
Organism: Acanthosepion esculentum; assembly: GCA_964036315.1. NCBI lineage: Eukaryota > Metazoa > Mollusca > Cephalopoda > Sepiida > Sepiidae > Acanthosepion > Acanthosepion esculentum. The sequence continues at coordinate 76,686,152 of OZ038476.1, forward strand.
GGTGAATACTGTGCCACAGAAGGATAATGTAACTGCTGATCTATTTTATTCAGGGTAGGCCGTGCCTACCCTGCTTAGCTAGACAGCACATCACTTATATATATATATATATATATATATATATATATATATATATATACACAATTATTATCCCTCATCGGTAGCATGACTCGGAGTTTCATGCACAACGCAAACTTCAGGTACTGGGTATATATGCGTTATTATATATATATATATATATATATATATATATATATATATATATATATATCATTTAATTTCACGTAGAGGTGTGAATTTTTTAATACAAAGTTTTCATTGATTAGAAAATAATTTCACTCTTGTTCACGAAAATATTTTTCTAGAATTTGTGGGCCGTGGTGAAGGGTGTCATTACTGTTATTTTTTTAATGCTCCAAAAATAACACCCGGTAGGTCTACAACTACGCCCACACGTATTTGGGCGGTATTTGCCCTTGTAATGATCGTTTGTCAAACAGATCTTCTGATGGGAGTTTATTGGTTGAAATACATGTATAGGATTTAATTCCTATAACCTTCTGCTAATAGAAAAAAAAAACTTTGTATCAAAAGTCTTATAGTAAAATAATTTCATAAATATTCGTCTTTAAGTTTCTTTTTCATCACGTGCCATGTCCTTTCAAGACGTTTCTGATCACGGCTCTCAACAGCATAACATTTTTTGCACTAACCCTTGATTCGTTACGAACCCTTTTTTGTCTTTGTAACCTTTATTCTGTTTTCTATTTTCTCTAAATTTTCAAGTAAGTTACTGACTGTTTTCCGACACTTCTCTTTCCTCATTACGCGTCCCAAAAATTTCACCCTTCACTTTTTGATTGTTTCTTTGTAGTTTCTATTGTTAGCACTTCCTCGTTTCTTACAAACACGGTCTATGGTATTCTCAGCATGACTTTTATTTATCTGTGAGAAATTGGAGACAAAACATTACACAAGATGCCTTTCTTTGCTTCTGACGATATTTTCCGATCTCTTAATGTTTTGCATAATTTCTAAAAAGCAGCTTTGTATATTCCGAAGTACCTTCGGATTTATGAATCACATTCCGTCGTCTGTATTATAAAAACATCACCTTTTTTTATCGCTGTTGTTTCTAAATGGCCCACATTGTGATAGCAGTAGATTTGGTATGAAAGGAGGTATGTTATATGATCCTAGATGTAAATTTATCTAATTTACTTGGTGGATAGACATTTAATTTTAGATCATTATCAATATGGTTTAAAACAATATCGAGGAAAGGTTTGGTTTTGTTTTATTTCTGCTTAACGGCCCTTCGACCACTATAGATTTATTTTAATGCCAGATAAGGGTTTTGAACCGTGGTATTTAGGGTATAGTTTGATGTTATATTTGGATCAGTTATAATTTTGGTTACAGTAATTAGCGATTGTTTTTAATCAGTTAGTTGAGATAGAAGTTATTTAGTATGTAGTTTCCGATACAAGTTGGTTATTAGAATTTAGTGGGGATCTTTATGAAGTCTGATGGGTTCTTTTTCCTTTTCTTTCAGTTTTCAAAATATATTAAATGTTTTATGTATTTTTGTTGGGAATTTTTAGAGTTTAATATTTTGGCATAAAATTTGATTTCCTTTAGAGTTAAGGATATTGTTTGGTTTAGTGTTTTGAAACAGTTCTTTTGCATCGTTTTCTTACTAATATTTTATTCAGTTACAGATTACAGCAAGCTATAAGTATATGTTCGACTGTGAGAGATACTTGACATCTCTAATGGTAAATGTTAATGGAAAGATAAACCTGAAATGAAATTGACCAACCAGCACAAATTCAACCAAAGACGGGTAGCTGAACAAATGATAATAGCAAGTACCGAAAATGTCTGTAATAGAACTGATGCAGCATAGCTTCACCGCTTCAGCATGGACTTCCCTACTTCAACGGAAAATACGAAAAAATTTTTTTTTTTCTACTCTGGTTTGAAAATGAGATTTCTCTCTTTCTTTAAACAATTCTTACACTTTCAGCTTACGTATGTCTCACAAACTCAATTCGATTGATTTTTTTCTTTTTTTTTCTTTTTTTTTTGTTTGTTAATTTGAATTTATAATGCATACAATGTAGCTTAGTCACTGTTTCATTTATTTCTCAAGAGTGATCAAGGATTGCAAAAGCTTTCCGAAATATATCTGTTTTAACAGTAAAGTATCCGTTGTAATTACAAGTTTTTATTCTTTTTAATTCAACTTCCCCAATGGAATCAAGCGTTTTTACAATTAGATGAAAGCTAATGTAGTTTTTGTTTTCTTTTTCATAAGTAAATTCAATTTTTATTCTCGATGTGGTTTAATTCATTTACAATATCAAGTAAAATCAATATATCAAAAACAAGTTGATGGTTGAGACAAAATACTTTGAAAGGGACCATTTTCGAGAAATTCTAAGACAAGTTAAAACATTGTTATTGGGAGATCCCCACCTCCAAAAAAAATGAATGAAGTAGCTTAAGTATGCATTGAACGCCCAAAATTCAAAATTTAAATTCAAAGCTAAACGCATCTGTATTTTCAGCGTTTCTCATAAATTTTGATTAAAATTAAAACCGGATTAAAATTAAAATTAAAATTGGATACAACGTTTGTTGTACTTAGTCCCCCACTGCATGTCTAAAATGACATCCATAAAAGCATTATTCGCCAGAAGAAGTCCTTTCGAGGAACTAAACGCGTAAAGTTGGATTTTTTCATTTTGTCATTCAATTATAAACTATTAGTTTGATTATATATAGAGTTGCATATCATATATATATATATATATATATATATATATATATATATATATATATATATATATATATATATATATATATATATATATATATATATATATATATATATTACATGCTTCTGAAAAAATTATTTCGTTTGATCTCTTCGGGGGGAAAAGTGAATTTGTAAACAGTGACTATTACTACTGCTGATGCAAGACTCTTCGTTAAGACGAATCAAGTTCTCCGGTCACTGGCGTGTTTGTCTAAAAAATAAATACGCCTAATTTTTTTTTTAATTATAAGTTTGAGATATAAGTTATGTGCCCTATTGGCTTAAGGGTAAAATCTCTGACTGATACCAAATCAGTCGGGTTTCGATCCCTGCTTGAGGAAACCGGATGTCTAGTCACACCGATGAGATGTAAAACAGCGAAACTGTCTGTCTGTGGATGACAATATATATATATATATATGTGTGTGTGTGTGTGTAAATGTATGTGTTTAGACAGGCAAAATGTGAATAAAAGTATCGGATGCGTAAAATTGTTGTACACAAATGTAACGTAGAGAGAAAAAATAACAGTAAGTTTTCAAATTTTGAATTAGAGATCACTCTAAAGTATTCTAAATATTTACTATGGAGGACGCTAAGTAACAATTTTTCGGCCGATTAAACGAAATTGAGTTAACATTCTAATTGTTATCATTGAATTTATTTTTTTATGTAATTATTTATTTGTTTATTTTTATGCATTTTATTTTGTTTATTTATTTATTTATTTATTTATTTATTAAATGTCATGAATTAATCGTTTTATTCTATTTTTTAAATATAATTATTTTTTTAACATACATATGCATGACCATAATTTAAAAAAATGATAATATTGAGATATAATTAATTTGTCTCAAATAAAAATAAAAAATAACTAATTCATCATCATAATTTCCTACTTTGATATAACACTTAATTCCGTTGAGAATTTTAATCGCATAGAACGCACACTATACAGTGAAACTTCAGATCAAAATTCAACCAATAACTACGTGTCATATTCTGAACATATTGACACATCGTCGTTTGCTTCTATGAGTACTAAAAAGGATACTTATACTAAACATCAGAAAGAGACAATTGAAATTTCTAGGTCACGTGGTGAGAAAAGAAGGCTTGGAAAATTTGATACTCACGGGAAATATTACAGACAAGAGGGACAGAATAAAACAGCGCATAACCTATCTAACAAACTTGAGTAAATGGATGGCAGAACAAAGTTTAGGAGAGACAACAAAAGGATAAAATTTACAAAGGAGAGAAAATTGTGGAGAGTCATGATCGTCAAAGGCTTGGAGGAACACGGCATATAGAAGAAGAAAGAAGAAGAAGAAGAAGAAGAAGAAGAAGAAGAAGAAGAAGAAGAAGAAGATTAGTCTTCGGGTTAACTATCAGCTGAACAATAGAAGGTTACGAAATTGATTTTATGCTTTCATTTCCCAATAAGTGTTGTGCACACCAAGAGAGAAAGAAAGGAAAACTCAGTATCGAGGATCAAATATTCTACTTTCAAAATTCTGACACTGATTGCTCGCTTTGATTCTGAAGCTTGAAGCACAACGATAAACCCTCTGATCGAAAATCATTGACACAATGTATAAAAACGAAAAAATGTCCGAGAATCTGTATAGGCGAACCAGATTGTCCTTGAATGCACAATTGTTTTTAATTGTGAGTTTGGACGTGTGTCAATACGTGGCATAATTCTCGCGTTAAAAGAGAGAATGAAATTTTCTAAGAAGAGATTTGTCTACGACAATGAATGTAAAGACTCCATGATGCTAGTCTTAAATTACAATCAACAAGTGCAGAATATGAACATAAAACAAACTATAAATTGAAAGATTATTTCACTCACACTGTCTGCATTTTTCTCTGCCTTCTCTTATTTATTAACTTCTCCGTCCATTTTCTTAGGTTTTTCATAATTTGAATCACCCTCTCTCTCTCTCTCTCTCTCTCTCTCTCTCTCTCTCTCTCTCTCTCTCTCTCTTCTTTCAGAATCTTTTTTTATTATTATTTTCCACCCTTCCTTTTATCCTAGGCTTTTCGCTCTTTTTTCATCATTTTTCACTCTTTGACTTTTCTCTCTCTCACTCTCTCTTTTCTCACAGGCTTTCTCTCTTTTTTATCATTTTTACTCTCCCTTTTTCCCCAGGATTTTCTGTCTTTTTTATCATTTTTACTCTCCATTTTCTCCAAGGCTTTTCTCTCTTTTTCCTCATTTTTCACTCTCCCTTTTCTTTTTCTCCCGGGCTTTTCTCTCTTCTTTATAATTTTTTTATCGCCATTTTTTTCAATGTTTTTCTTTCTTTTTCAATTTTCTTTTTCTGTTTTTCTCAATTTCATTTTCTCATTTTTCTCTCACCCTTTTCCTCAGATTTTTCTGTGTTTTTTTTTATCATTTTTCTCTTTTGCTTAGGGTTTTTTACTTTTTATCATTTTTTCTCTCTTCGTTTTTGCAAGCTTTTTTTTCTTTTAATCACTTCTCTTTCTCCTTTTTTCTCAGCTTATTCTTTTTATCACGTCTGTCTGTCTGTCTGTCTCTCTCTCTCTCCCTCTCTCTCTCTTTTTTTCTCTCTCTCTCTCTCCCTCTCTCTCTCTCTTTTTCTCTCTCTCTCTCTCGCTCTCTCTCTCTCTCTCTCTCTCTCTCTGTCTCTGTCTCAGCCTTTCCTTTCCTTTTTATCTTTTTTCTCTACCTTATCCCCAGACTTTTCTTTTGTGGTGGGATTTTCTCTCTCGTTTCTTCTCAGTCTCTTCTCTCTCTCTCTCTCTCTCTCTCTCTCTCTCTCTCTCTCTCTCTCTCTCTCTATCTATCTATCTCTATCTCTATCAGCCTTTTCTTTCTTTTCATCAAGTTACTGTCTTTCTTCTTTTTTTATCTGTTCTTACCTTTCTTTCTTTTTTCTTTGTGAGTCCCTCACATTCTTTTTGCTCGAGTTCGAGTTTCATTTGTGTTCATTATATTCACTTATGCGCAAATATCCATTGGAAATATATGAAGCCATCTCTTCTCCTCGCCTCTATAGGTTAAATAGCTGAACTTGCATATGGAAAAATCATTTTTATCTCCAAAAAATTATTAATGCAATATTCTCTCGCAAAAAAATATTCTCATAATCCAAAATATGTTTAGCCTTTAAATAACCTACAAAGATTGATTAGCCGTAAAATAAATCAATCGATCAACTAGCTTTTGCTCAACCCTTTTCAGACAATCCAAAAAATTGGTAAACTGTTATTATCTAAGTTCTCTCTCTTGTCTTATAATGAATAAAGTGTCTGGCTTATTCCCTGTTTTAGCAATATGTACAGTCGAGATTATTCCCTGTTTCAACAATATTTGCGTATAGTTTATTCCCTGTTTCAGCGATATCTGCAGTACAGTTTATTTTTCCTTTTTCAGCAATATCTGCAGTACAGTTTTTTCCTTTTTTAACAATATGCGCAGTACAGATTATTCCTTGTTTCTTCGTATGCGTAGTCCGTTACACTTACATGTACAGTACAGTTTATTCTCTTTTCAGTAATATGTTCAATACAGTTATTCACTGTTTCAGGAATATGTACAGTACAGGGGAGGAAAAAGTGTTTTCTCTACAATGTGCGTTTTATGGCGAGTCTTAGCCTTGAAGTTTCGGACTGATCGAAATAAGGGATTGTAGTTTGATTGAAGAATTTCCATGGAAATAGCGTTAGAGATAACGGTTCGTCTGTGAGAAAAGGGTTGTAAAAATGGAGGATAGCAGGCGGTATCAAGTACAGGAAAGCAACCATTTTACCAGCATCTTTTGCGACTGGCCGTATATACGAGTTATTGTTGAGGCCTGGCTTGATCTAGGTGATCAAGACGCGGCCCCTTTGAGATGACACCCGTTCATCGCCATAGGCGAAAATTCAGGGTACCCTCGGTGATGATGGAACGTCACTAGCTTGGTTTTCTAGCTATTGAATGTACCCAGCCAGATTTTACAAGCCCCCCCCCCTACTGAGCTTTTAGAGCTAGGTCAGATGAGAGATCATCTGTCAGGCTCGTCATCCCGAGTTTTCGAGGTACGCACATATACCGTTGTATCTGGTCGCCTCGACGTGCTGTAATGGTTAACATGCTTGTCTCGCTAGAACAGTTACGACTAAGTAGCGAGTACGATCCTCACTGGGTGTCACATACATTCGGTTTTATGCCACATCTCGGCTACGCTTAAAAAACCACCATATACTGTTGTATCTTTTTCGGCAACACATGTTGTACATAATCCCATTCAGACAAATCGTGCTGTATATCTTATTCTGACAGTACAAGCTTATTCCTAATTTATGCGTTGTCAAGTTCACCTGTCCTTTCTTTGTTAAGCAAAGAATTTGATACTTTGTCCCTGTTGGGCAACTAACCCACATCGAGTCAAGGATCAGCCAGACGGAGCAGTATAACAACGAATACGTTAAGGCGGCCGAATAAGTTTTGTAATTATAGCAACTAACCCCAATATTATGAAGTTTACCGTTACCGGTTCATTTAAAGTTTATTTCTCGCCTTCCTCTGTCTCTGTAATTGTTTAATCCGTATCTCAGTTCTTTCTCTTTCCACTTCTTTCCTTCCACATTGAAATTCAAACTCACCTTTTCGCTTTCACAATATTTCCTTCTTTTAAACTTTGAAATTTTATTTACTATTTATTTCATTTCTTTTTTTTTTTTACTCCAGAGGGGTCCATAGGTGCGCGCCTGTCGTCCGGTCCACACTCTTCCTTGGTCTTTTGAACAGGATTAGAAATTTAGGATTGGGTTTCCGGTTCCTTCTAAACTCAACTCTGTACTTCTAACGTCTGTACTTAAACTCTGAAATTTATTTATTTTTCTTCGATAGAAGTTCATAGGTTTGCCTTTCGTCCGCTTCATCCGTCTTTTGAGCAGGAGTAAAGGTTTTGTTTACTATTTAGGATTGGTTTTTCGTTTCCTTCTAAATTCTGCTGCAACTCAATGTTTCTAACGTCTATGCTTAAACTCCGAAATTTTTACTATTTATTTATCTAATTTTTATTTTTTAATTTTATTTTTTATCCACAATTGGAGTAGATAGGTTCACCTATTGTCTGGATCCAAATCCTAGTCCGTATTTTAACCGAAGTACATGCTTATCCGTTGTTTCCTGATTAGTAATGGGTTTCCGGATGCTTCTAAAATCTACTTCATCTCTATACTTCTAAAGTTTCCGCCTATACACTGAAATTTTACTATTTATTTTTTTTAATTTTTTTGTCGACAATAGGAGTAGATAGGTTCACTTATTGTCTGAATCCAACTCCTATTCCTTTTTTTTTTAACCGAAGTAAATGCTTATCCGTTGTTTCCTGATTAGTAATGGGTTTCCGGATGCTTCTAAAATCTACTTCATCTCTATACTTCTAACATTTCCGCCTATACACTGAAATTTTTCTATTTATTTATTTATTTACTTTTTTTGTCCACAATATGAGTAGATAGGTTCACCTATTGTCTGGATTCAAGTCCTCATCCGTTTTTTAACCGAAGTACATTTTTATCCGTTGTTTCCTGTTTAGGATTGGGTTTCCGGATGCTTCTAAAATCTACTTCATCCCTATAATTCTAAAATTTCCGTCCATACTCTGAAATTTTACTATTTATTTATTTTTTTTATTTTTTATTTTTTGTCCACAATAGGAGTAGATAGGTTCACCTATTGTCTGGATCCAAATCCTACTCCGTTTTTTTAACCGATGTAAATGTTTATCCGTTGTTTCCTGTTTAGTAATGGGTTTCCGGATGCTTCTAAAATCTACTTCATCTCTATACTTCTAAAATTTCTGCCTATACACTGAAAATTTACTATTTATTTTTTTAAATTTTTTTATTTCTTTGTCCGCAATACGAGTAGATAGGTCCACCTATTGTCTGGATCTAACTCCTGCTCCGTTTTTTTAACCTAAGTACATGCTTGTCCGTTGTTTCCTGTTTAGTAATGGGTTTCCGGATGCTTCTAAAATCTACTTCATCTCTATACTTCTAAAGTTTCCGCCTATACTCTGAAATTTTACTTTTTTTTTTTTTGGTCCACAATAGGAGTAGATAGGTTCACCTATTGTCTGGATCCAACTCCTATTCCGTTTTTTTTTACCGAAGTACATGTTTATCCGTTGTTTCCTGTTTAGGATTGGGTTTCCGGATGCTTCTAAAATCTACTTCATCTTTATACTTCTAAAATTTCCGCCTATACTCTGAAATTTTACTATTTATTTTTTTTATTTTTTTTAAATTTCTGTCCTCAATAGGAGTAGATAGGTTCACCTATTGTCTGGATCCAACTCCTAGTCCGTATTTTAACTGAAGTATATGCTTATCTGTTGTTTCCTGTTTAGTAATGGGTTTCCGGATGCTTCTAAAATCTACTTCATCTCTATACATCTGAAATTTCCGCCTATACACTGAAATTTTACTTTATTTTTTTTATTTTTTGTCCACAATAGGAGTAGATAGGTTCACCTATTATCTGGATCCAACTCCTAGTCCGTTTTTTGGGGTTTTTTTTTTAAACCGAAGTAGACGTTTATCTTTTGTGTCCGGTTTAGGATTTGTTTTCCGGATCCTTCGGATTCTGCTTCAACTCTATACTTCTAAAGTCTCTGCCTATACTCTGAAATTTTACTTACTATTTATTTATTTTCCTCGATAGAAGTAGATAGATTTGCCTATAGTACGTTTCACAATCTTGCTTGGTCTTTTGAACAGGAGTAGAGGTTTATCCATTGTTTCCTTTTTAGGATTGGGTTTCCATTTCCTTCTAAATTCTGCTGCAACTCAATACTTCTAACGTCTATTCTTAATCTATGAAAGTTTTACTATTTATTTATGTATTTATTTTTTTGTCCGTAATAGTAGTAGGTTTGCCTATTGTAAGGTTAACATTATTCCTCGGTCTTTTGAAAAAGAGTAAATGTTTATCCCTCGTTTGCTGTTTAGGATTCGGTTTCCGGTTTCTTTTAAAGTCTTTTACTCCGAATAGCCCATTGCGTCTTAGTGGCATTATCGCCTTGCTTGAGGTGAATTGATTAAAAAATATATATATTCTTTTTCTTTATTTTTAGTTGTTATACATTATCTTTTCGCTTCTCAGTTTATTCACTTTTTTCTAAACTTGCATTCATCTTTCTAAATGTTTACTTCCTATTTTTTGCTCTCTTCTTTCTAATTTTTCAGTCTTTCAATTTTACACAGAATCTCTACATGTTCTTTATTCCTTTGTCCGTTTCTTCTTCTTCTTCTTCTTCTTCTTCTTCTTCTTCTTCTTCTTCTTTGTCTCTTTCTTCCTTTCTTTCTATTTTCCTTCTTTTTTTTCTGTTTTATTTTTCTCACTCTATCTTTCTCCACTTCTTTTTCTTTTTCGGATCTTCTGTAAATCTCTTCTTTTTCTCAGTCCGTTTCTTTTTTATCAGCTTCGTTCACCCTTCTTCACGGCTTGTTGCGGGCCGTTGTATACGTTGAGAAATAAACACATGTGTCTCCTGAAATACCCACAACAAACATAGCAAACTCGGGATTTGACTCCACATAAAGAAATATAAGGAAATGTCAAGAATCAATATATATGTAAAAATAAATGATAATATATTAACAATAAAGGGTTACAAGTGGCAAAGACAAAGATGCGAGTGTCAAATGAATATGAAAACCGTTTTGGTCCAAAGCATATGTAGTGAATGAATGTACGTACGGACGTGTGTGTGTGTGTGTGTGTGTGTGTGTGTGTGTGTGTGTGTGTGTGTGTGTGTGTGTGTGTGTGTTCATGCGTTTCCCAAAAGAGGAACGCGTTCCGCGAGGGGTTACGTGTTGGCGTGAAAAGAAAGTGATAAAAAGTTAATGCAGAGTATTTATAGTCCTGAGAGCGCCCCCTAGTGGCGGTTTCAAAAATTAGGAGGAGGTAACCCGACAGGGTTTTTCTTTCTTTTTATTATTTCCTTTTCTACCAGAATTTTCTTTCTTTTTTTATCAGATTTTATCTCCCTTTTTCTCAAAGTTTTTATTAGTTTTCTTTCTCTACTTTTTTTTTTTCGCAGCATTTTTCACTTTTATTTTTGTAAGATTCTCTGACTTTCTTAATTGTCAGCTTCTTACTTTCTCTTCCTGCCCAACTAGTTTTTCATTCTTTTGTTTCTACGGTCGCACACCTTGATCTGTTTTGTATATATTTTATACACACGCACAAGGAGTTACTGAGTGTGAAAAATATGATAAAGCAAAAAGATGATTAAGGAGTAATAATAAAACACGGGAGTTAAGAAGACAAAAGATAATGATTGACATTGCATTTAAATTTTTGAAGATCAAAGTTTGCTGGAAAGCAAGAGGTCGGAAGTGAGTTCCACAAGCAAGAAGCGCGTGAGAAGAAAATATTAGCATAGAACTTACGCTTATATCTACCCATTTAAACCTTATCATTATATCAATTCAGTACTGCGCTTAAATTCATAAAGTCGAGGTACTCAAGAAGAAATCTCATCAGAACAATTACCACGAAGATATTTATAAAATAAAGGGGCAGGGAAGCTACATTACGGCGAGGGAAAAGTGACTGAAGCCAAGATATACCTAGATGGAAAGACCAATAACATTGCAGATTCTTTGGGTTTTGTCAAGAATATCCAAATGCATAGCAGAAGCACTAGATTAGATCTGAGAGCAATATTCTATACATGAGTAAATGGTAGACTTATAAATGTGTAAAATAGATTCTGACTAGAAAAATTGCCTTGTACGTTAGATAGATAGATAGATAGATAGATAGATAGATAGATAGATAGATAGATAGATATGAACAAACTAAGATAGATATGGACAGAAAAATAGATAGATATGAACAGACTAAGATGATATGAACAGATTAAGATAGATAGATAGATAGATAGATATGAACAGACTAAGATAGATAGATAGATAGATAGATAGATAGATAGATAGATAGATAGATAGATAGATATGAACAGACTAAGATAGATAGATAGATAGATAGATAGATAGATAGATAGATAGATAGATTACTCTATGAATCTGCATGGTGAGATATTTCCCAGTGGTGCAAGTTGTTGATTTGAATGGTGATGGCAATGGTAATATAAGCCGTTTCCTTATAAGGAAATATTAACCATTCCTTGATCGAGCAACCATTGCTATATTCTGTTGACATATATAAAAATCTTTCTATTAAAACATCTTTTCCATAAAATAGGTCAATCAAGTTCAGTAACTGTTATTGCTCTTTCCAGTAAGAATGGGCGTTTCCTTCCTAACCTTTTGTTTGAAGTAGTGTCGAATGTCAGTATTTTGATTATGTCATTATTTTCTCTTTGACTAACATGTGGTATCCATTTCAGTTGTTGCCATTGTTGAATGTATCCGTGTGATGTGCTTTCTGATACTTGGTATCGCTCTTTGTTTGTGATTCTGTAGCGCCAATTCGCAAGTTTCAAAGAAATATAACCCTTGCCAATACCTACAGGTTTCATACGCTTGAAGCCCTTTTTAACCCTAGATCTGAGGCTTAATTAAAATGCCAGGAATCTAAATGCATTCCAAAGCAGGCATTTCACACACACACACACACACACACACACACACACACACACTCCTACTTAGAGGACTGGCGCAAATCAATCTTTTCATCTCCATTTCTAATGAATTGGTCATAATACTGAGTTTATATTTAGTTCTATTGTTCTTCCTTCTTACATTCTTGCGTTTTGTGGTCTTTCTTTGATTAAATGTATTTCACATCTTTTTAACTTTGACGATATCCTTAATTTATCCTTCATCTCTTTCTCTTTCTTGCTCCCTCTCTCTATCTCTGTCTTGCTTGAGGTGAATTGTTTCGTGTTATCTCCCTCTCTAACGAGCGCTTTCCACCCCCATCTCTCTCTCTCTCTCTCACTCTCTCTCTCTCTCTCTCTAACCATTCTTTCAGTCGCCTTGTAAATTCTTTCTAACGCCTTTTCATTTTCGTTCATTTTCTTCATTCCTTAGTTCGGGACGAAAACCCAGTTCCTTCTTCTTCATTCCTTTCAACATCATCAATCATTCTTTGGTTATTTTACACTCTTTATCATTATTCTGACTATAGAACATTTCACCTGTCCGTCAAGCATTGTCCAAAATATCTCACCATTAATTCCACCCCAATATGGTCCCGTTCCACCCGGACGTAGGCCTCCAGCAACAGCCAATTAGAAGCTGTACACAAGTGACCATCAATATTCGGTACTGACAATAAGGTTATCTTTCAGCTGTGATCTAAACAGCGATATTCTCGTCTTCATTCTCGGCCATGCCGAGAGTGAAGACGAGAATACAAAGGCTATACATCCTTTGAATGGCGTTTTTATTTATTTGCTTTAACCATCCTTTTTCTTCTTAACTACAATTACGACGACGACGACGACGACGACGACGACGACGACGACGGAAACCGCTACTCCTACTCCATGGTAAATACTGCTTTATTTACGCCTACAATAGATATATACATCAGTTATATTTTATTGACTTTTTGTCTGTCTCCACACACACATTCTCTCTCTCTCTCACACACACGCACACACACACACACACACACACACACACACACACACACACACACATATATATATATATATATATATATATATATGTGTGTGTGTGTGTGTGTGTGTGTGTGTGTGTGTGTGTGTGTGTGTCTGCTCGTAGTTCAATTAGGTCTCATTTAAACACACACAAAGACCTATCGTTATTACTTACTTTAGGGAGAAATAGTCTAATTAGTCTATTTCTCCCTCAAGTAAGTAATAACAATAGTGAATACACAGTCAAAAATCACGTACACATTTATTACAAAAACCAAATGCATAAGAATTACAAACAAGATGAATCCTCACTAAGACACATTATAAAGAAGTACACTACCCCAATAAAAAAATCAATTAATTATCTACTATAAAACATTTAAGACAGCTAACCTTATCCACAGAAATAACAACACACCAGCTAAGTCAAAACTACAAAGAACAAACATTATCTATGAGTTCAAATGCCCCTTAAGGAACTGTGTTCCTGATCAAACCGGACTCATGAATAATTACATCGGTTACACAACTACATGCTTATCCAGACGCCTTACGTTACACATATCCGACCACAGCTCCATTAGAATGCATTTAAACACGCACACAAATTTACCAGACTCCATTAGAAACATATTAGTAGAAAACACAAATATATTAACTGCTTCCGTCTGCAAAAAAGATTAAAAATAATGGAGGCTTTAGTAATAAAAAAGAAAAGGCCAGCTCTTAACAATATTAACTACGGACAAAGCCACAATGTGCTAACCGTATTCGGAAATTAAAAGCATCCCTACTACACACTAAGTCATACACATAATGCACAGACTCAATTAAGCTGAAAAATCGAATCATCCTTGATAATGGCTAAAGGTATAGCCGAAAGCGCTCGAAAAACATAAAACATTCGGACAGTTTCTACACACCCTTTGTCCTGTAAAGAAAGCTCTTGTTCGAACACAAGAAAAATTAAATAAAATTCGTAGTACCTTGTCCGTCGTTTTTAATGAAACATATATATATATATATATATATATATATATATATATATATATATATATATTCGTGTTTCGATCCTGGCTTGAAGCAACCGGGTATCTAGCCACACTGATAATATGTAATACAGCGGAACAGGCCTGAATATGGAAAACCATATATCATATATATATATATATATATATATATATATATATATATATATATATATATATACGAGGGTCATTCAATAAATAAGTTGAATTTTTCGGTATAAGGTCTTCTAATACAGATAGAAGATTAATCTTTTTTATTTATTTTTTTTTGTTTTACTTCTTTTTCACATGGATTTAATTTCTTTTGCAGATTAAAAAAAAACTTTGAGAGTTTTGGGAATTAACAAAGATGGCCGACCAAGAAGCACACTCCAGGACTGAACAGCGGTCAGTTATCAAGTTTTTGGTTGCTGAAGGGTGCGAACCAGTTGAAATTCATAGGAGAATGTCAACTGTGTATGGTGCCATATGTTTCAGCCAAAAAAATGTCTACAAGTGGGCTAAATTGTTTAAAGAAGGACGGAGCAGTGTTGAGGATGAAGACAGGCCTGGGAGGCCTACAGGAGTGAGGTCTCCTGAGCTGATTGAATCAGTCAATGACCTCATTCAGTCTGAGAGAAGGGTGACAGTGGATGACATTGCAAGGACTTTGAGCTTGGGGACAAACGCAGGGGTCATCAGTCAGAAGGAGTTATCTTGCATCATGACAACGCAAGGCCTCACACAACAGCCCAGACGGTGCAGACCATCAACGAGCTGGGTTGGGAACTGCTCCCTCATCTCCCTTACAGCGCAGACCTTGCCCCTTCAGACTTTCACCTGTTTGGTCCCTTGAAAACGTTCGCGAGAGGCCCGAAGTTTAAAAGTGCCGATGAAGTCAAAAGATTTGTGAGCGACTGGCTGAGGCATCAGTCCAAAGATTTTTACGCTGATGGAATACGGAAGCTTGTGCATAGATGGGAAAAGTGTGTGAGAGTGCTGGGAGACTACGTTGAAAATTTTTTTAAAAAGTAAGCTTCTATCTGTATTAGAAGTCCTTATACCGAAAAATTCACCTCATTTATTGAATGACCCTCGTATATATATATATATATATATATATATATATATATATATATATATATATATATATATATATATATATATTATGTTTTTGTGTGTGTGTTATTATAGTAAATTTATATATCGTGGGTACACGCGTTTGACTAATTTAAGGAAAACTCCTTTCAAATATAGTATTTATCTCCCTTTAGTTTTCTACATTTACATTCTTATTGAAGATTCGATTTAACGCTTTCGGTGACGCCAGTTGTCGGAAAAAATTACATTCACTGATAGGAACCGAACCAGTTGCCGGCAGAGTAAATATTTTCGTTGTGTTCGATGTCATTTTTATGTCGTCGTTGTCACCCAGCCTTTTCGTATCCTTCTTCCTTCCTGTGCATTCGCGAGGTAGCAGTGACTTCGCCTCGATTGTTGCAGAAATGCTCTGCCAGGATTCCAATATCCATGTACGGAAAAACTTAGTCGGCAAATGTTGCCTGTAAATTTTCCCAAACTTCATGTTAATTACATCAATTCTTATTTTTTTGTCTATACAAAAGAGATACAATGTAGTATAATTAAAAACAATAGCAATGAAAATAAAAACAAAAGCGTTAGAAAGCTGTCGCCTCTGAGTGTTAATTTCAATGTTCACTTTTATATTTATATTTACATACGCTCTATCTCTGATATTGAGCACTTTATCCCATAAATATAGCACACCTTAAAACTATATTTCACATATATATATATATATATATATATATATATATATATATATATATATATATATATATATATATATATACACACGATTTACGCTCGCCGAAAAATGCAGTACGATTGCATTTTTAGATTTATGCATAATTCTAAATACATTAGCAAACATTGAAAAAGAGAAATAATTATTTAATAACATGAGGCTGAGCAGAAAAATGTCACGTAATCACGTCATATGATCAATATTTTTAAAGGCGCTATTCCGACAAGAATTACATTGATGCCAATGATTAGTTGATCATTTCAGTGAAACGTTTTTTTAAAAAAAACAATGGAGTACACGTATGAAAGCAAAAAGCGGAATGATTGATTGATTTTTTACGGCTTATCAATCCTTTATGATTATAAGAAGTTGCTTACAGTATCCGGTGTAGCCAAGCAGTCCGACAGATAAATGCAAAAATTAGAAAGCTAAGAGATAGGGATAATGATATTCTTATTTAGTAAATGAATGATAAAGTTACAAAATTCTGTGTAACGTGTTTCATCTTCTAAAAGGACTTCATCAGAATAAAATAATGTTCTTGCTGATGGAATTTATATATATATGTTGGGGAAGGTGGAGATATAAGCGATGACTCCGGTTATAATTATGCACCAAGAGGAAAACCTGAAGATGTAACTTTTATTTTTTAAGTTAGAAAATCTTTCATTTTATTTTATCTTATTTTCACGGCGTCCGACATATCTAGACACGCAGCTCAGCCGATCTCTTTCGATATCCTTTTTTTTTTTTTTTTTTTTTTTTTTTTTTTCATTTCGGCTGAGCTGTGCGGATAGAAACGTCGGTCGCTGCAAAACTGTTTCGAATTAGACCAGAAGTTTCCCACTTTGTTACCTAACATTGTTCTGATATATAGAAATTTATATATCATATTCTACCAGAAATTAATATACAAGAGGTGACGAATCAGTTTCGATTTAGGAATCGGATCTTAGAATGAAGTGACTTAACATTAGTTCTTCTTCGAAAAATATGTAGAGATTATTCTTGAAGTTTTTCTTTCGCAAAGGATAACACCTCAAGAGAAACCAATTGCGGTTTTACCTATTTAAAAAATAAAAAAGCATAACTTAATTATTTCAAAACAGACTCTCTCTGTCTGTCTGTCTATCTGACTCTGTCTCTCTCTGTATCTCTCTGTGTCTCTCTGTCTCTCTCTCCCTATATATATATATATATATATATATATATATATATATATATATATATATATATATATATATATGAGATATAAAATATTGGGAACACCGACTAACTATCTGATGAAACCACTCTGTAAGAAGCCATGGTAGTATAAAAGTCAGTGTTTCCAATATTTTATATCTTAAATTCACCTACATTTTCGCTTTTGAAAATTGTATTATTTTTATTAAACCCTTCCTTTTAGCAAATATCATTTTTGCTTTGTATCAGCTTAAGTATATATATATATATATATATATATATATATATATATATATATATATATATATATATATATATGTAACCTAATGAGCCAGGTAATACCTACCCAGGTTTCACCACATAGGATCATCAGGGTGAACTGTTCAGTTCACCCTGATGATAGATATCATGTGGTGTAACCTAGGTAGGTAGTACCTGGCACATTAGGATTTATTTATTTTACATACACACACACACACACACACACACACACACACACACACACACACATATATATATATATATATATATATATATATATATATATATGTGTATCAAATATGTGGTGCAGTTTAATTTATATTACAATGAATCATTCATACAAAAAGTAAATTAGAAAAGTTAATGATATAAAATGGAGAAATCCCTTCGCTAACTAAATGTTAAAGATGCATTAACCCACTAACCACCCAATGAATGTTATGGTCCTTGTTTTTTTAAATTATAAACTATATTAGGTCTTCCTTAAATATGCAAGTACTTTCGATGGTTCCTCCGGTCATCATCAGACATGGGAACTATTTTGTTTTTGGTAAAATACAGGTAGCATCTGAGATAAAAAAAAAGTATAATGAAAATCGAAATATGTTTTTTTATTTTTTTAAATGTTGTATTGATAACGGATACAAACTTGTGGAGCGTGCAGTCGCTACGCTAAGATTGATTTTTAAAAACTTTAAGTGATGCGTTTTTTTTACTAATATGGTAAATTAAGAATTTTTTTTGTAGGAGTTTATCAGTCAACGTGGCATGAACTAAAATGTTCAATAAGTAGAGTAATAAAACAACATATGCTTATATTATTTAATGAAACATGTTTGAATGAAGATATGCTATATATATATATATATATATATATATATATATATATATATATATATATATATATTTCTTTTATTTTTTTTTAAATAATATTCCTTCGCTACATAAGAGTTCCCATGTTTCAAAAGCGAAAGCCGAGACACTTAATATAATATAAAAAAATATTATAATATAAGCTCTACTTCTATATGCAGCACTGTCTTTTTAAAAATAAAAGCAAAAATACTAAGGATCTCCGGATTATTTACCTAACGTGTTCTTTCCTATTTTTCTGCATATCTGCACACACACACACACATATATATATATATATATATATATATATATATATATATATATATATATATATATATATATATATATATATAAAGTAACCTCAACATGTAATTATTACTACCCTCATCCAGCATGCCTTAAAATTGCTACTATTACTACTACAAAATAGAACTTACACACATGCAATACACTACCAACAAACTACTTGAAAAAGGCTAATAAATTAGTCAAAAACGCTTACGGACAGATTCTGTACACTATTAATCCCAATAGAAGAAAAACTATAAAAACTATATATATATTTTTTTTTTTTTTGAATTAAAGAAAAACTTAATCTTTATAATAAACAAACTTTTCCTTCTCTGTCACATTCAGTTCACATTGAAAGGTGTATAATATAAACATTGCTGCCCAAATATACAATGTAAATGTCATAACACACTCTACTTCTACGAAGCTGACCAATTGTCTTTAACTTTTACTGCAAGTAAAATTTATAAGTTTAAAAATCTCTGTGCATGAAATTAAAAAAAATCACTTTCCTATTTTAATATTAATTCTATAAAAACAAACATTTATTTAAAAAAAAATTCAACTCATGTCAGAAAAAAAAAGAGTGTGGACAAAGTTTTTGATATCTTTGTTTATTGCCCCCTTTTCATTTTTATTCTTTTATAGCCTAGTATTCAAGTCACTGATGGTAAAGTGTCTGTTTGTATATATGTCTATGCATTAGTGCATCTATGCATGTCGCTGTCTGTGAATTTTAGTTTAATTTATGATCAGAACTGCTGACTTATATCATATTTCCTCAACACTACCCCAGTCACACCACTTTACAGTCGATGGGTTAAGGCTTCCACTTTCTTTGATTTTCGCCGAATTTAAGTCGGGCTAAATTTAATTTGCCCTTTTTGAAATGATGCATTCTGCTAAAAATCTTTTACTGTACGAAATAAACTATTTCAAATGATCATTTGAAAACTATAAGTTCAAATGAAAATGTGTTCTCTGAAAAACAGGGCATATAAGTTATAGAGATTTTAAAACATTATTTATAAAATGAAAGCAAGAAATACATTACCTATTAAGTATGTCTCCAGCTTCGATAGTGTTCAAATCTACGCAACCCAACTAGCTACTTTAATTTTATTTCATTCTCATTTTACTTACTTCTTTCGTTGTTTTTTTTTTCTTTCGTCATTCTTATGAACAATATCAAGGAATGTATTTCGGTCAATATTCTGAGACACGGAGCTAAACAATTAATTTTGGTTCCAGCTGAATTAAGAATGAAAACGTCGCTCTACGAAAGATATTTGTTGAAATATACTTGAACGTTGACTGACTCGGTGTTAGCTCGACAAGGCTGACCCCTTGAGTCGCCAATGATATATATATATATATATATATATATATATATATATATATATATATATATATATATATATATAACTGAGAAAGCGAGAGTGGCAGAGAGAGCTACTTACTAAGTTTAGCTTAACCTGCATAAGGCTAAACATTAATAAAAAAAAAATGGAAGACTGTGCAAAGACAATTTTTAAAGTTCCTTTTAAAATTAAAAATTCGAAATCCCGAACGCTATTGACTACAGTTTAAGATACGTAAATATGCCACTCACTAAACACACGCATTTACACTTTCTTTTCGAGTTCAGCCGTTTACCTACTTTCAGTTTTTGTAATGAGCTTCATCTTCGCATCAATATCCGCTAACACAAGTCCAGTACATTATCGACAAACGTATGATTGTGCGACAATTCAGAATTATTTTAAAGTCAACCCATTCTGCTATTTGTGTTGATTTCACCGCATACTAATTTAGGCTAGGACGCGTTCAGAATAATAGTGCAAAAGTTGCACTAGCCTCCTTTTGATATATTTGGAATTGCCATTTTAATCTTTACTTCCTTCCATTTTTCAGTCTCACTTTTCATTTCGTTCTGTCTTTTTCTCCTTATTTTTTTTCTTTATTCTTTCCCCCATCTCCTCACCTTCTCATTTTTTTGTTTTGAGAATTTTCTTCTTACTTATAGAATGTCACTTGCCTTCATTTTTCGTTTGTTACCTTTGTTTCTTGTTATAACGTCTTCGTTTATATTTCTTTCTTTCTTTCTTTCTCATACTTTTAATTTTATCTATCTATCTATCTATCTATCTATCTATCTCATTTTGTTCATATCTATCTGTCACCCCTTCCCCCTCCCTCTCTCTCTTTCTCTGTCTATCTATCTATCTATCTATCTATCTATCTATCTATCTATTCTACTTTTTTCTTCTTTTTTTTCTTTCTCTCATATTCTACCCTTATCTAGACCTGACGTTTCAGTTTATCATTCTGGTACCATCATCTGTATGAGCACCGCTACAATTCGAAATCAGTTGGACGTAGAACCGACACTTACAAAATAACCTTATTGTAAAAACTTTTCTAAACTGTGGTGCGCTGATCCATTTCAAGTCATGATTTCGAAATATAATTTCAAGGCAGATCCAAATCATTTGGAAAAACCTTTTACACACAAAATAAATTATACACTTGATATAGCAATCGATTCGTTCCCTTTATTCTCTTCATCTGGATATTGTCTCTCTCACTCTCTCTCTCTCTCTCTCTCTCTCTCTCTCTCTCTCTCTCGGCCTCTCGTCTTTGCATTCTATATCTTTACGCCTTAACTGACATCAGGCCTCTACTTTCAATAGTATCTTTTCTCTCTTTTCATTCATGTACTATTTTTCTTTTCAATGTAAGCACACACTCACCTATCTATATATATATATATGTGTGTGTGTTTGTGTGCGTGCGTGCGTGCGTGTGTGTGTGTGTGTGAGTGTGTGTGTGTGTGTGTGTCCATGTGTGTGTGTGTGTGTGTGTGTATCAATGGTGACTCCGAAAGTCGGGCTTCTCAGGCTAAGCCCGAGTGAGTCAACATTCAAGTATAACTATTTCAAAGCAACAAAAAACTTTCGTAGGGCGTTATTTTCATTTTTGACTTCAGCTTGATCCAAAATTAATTGTTTTTAACTCCGTGCTTCAGAATATTGACCGAAATATATTTCGTTGATATTGTTCATAAGAAAGATCAAAGAAAAAAAAGAAAGTAAAAAAATATAAAATTAACGTGGCTAGTCGGACTATCAAGCTGAATACATACTTAATAGGAAATATATTTCTTGTTTTAATTTTTAGAAATAATCTTTTAAAAATCTCTAATGATTTGTATGCCCTATTTTTCAAAGAACATATTTTTGTTTATACCTATTGTTTTCAAGTGTCCATTTTAAATATTTTTTCCGTACAGTATAAGGTTTTTAACGGAATATATCAATTAAAAAAAGGGCAAATTAAATTTAGCCCGACTTAAATTCTGCGAAAATTAAAGAAAGTGGCAGCCTTAACTCTACGACTGGGGTGTTAGGATGATGAGTTTGACTGGGGTAGTGTTGAGGAAATATGATATCAGTCAGCAGTACTGATCATAAGTGTGCAATAAAATAAACTAAAAATTCAAAGACAGAGAGATACATAAACACATTAATTATGTTTATGTACGCACCCACAGACACATACACACACTGATCAACACATAATTTTCCAGACTTTAAAAAGAGGAAGACACCTCCATCCACACCTTTAGCCTCACTCAGTGAAATATACATTTCTACTTTCTGACCCTACAACAACTATTCCTATCTCTACCATCAGTGACTTGATAACCAGGCTATAAAACAGTAAAAGGGGGAAAGGGACAATAAGCAAACATATCAAAGACTTTGTCCACGCTCGTTTTTCTTCCATGTCTGTAATTTTTTTAAATAGATGTTTATTTTTATAGAATTATTAAAATACCAAACTGTGTTTTTTGTTTATTGCATGCACAGTGATTTTAAAAAATTATATATTTTACTTAGAGTAAAAGAATCATTTTAGCATCTAAATTATAACCAAGAGTATATTTATATTGTAATGAGCCCGACAAACATTGATGACCTAGGGTTACCAGTGATATATATATATATATATATATATATATATATATATATATATATATATATATATATATAGGGGAGAGAGAGAGAGAGAGAGAGAGAGAGTACCCGTACTGTCAAAAGAAGGAATGTATCATAAGTAATATATTATATTGTAAGTAATTTTCGTTTAATCCAATTACATTTCTTCTTTGTAACAATTGAGGGGAAGTGTGCAAAATAGAGATGACCCAGCCGCCCAATTTCAAGTTATATTTGTTTTTGGAAAGAAAAAAAGAACTTTATTTAAATACAAATTATGATAGACAGGCATGAGTTACGGGCGACATTAATCGTTTTGAACATTTGTTTTATGAATTTAACTGCATTTTATTTCCTTTTTAGGACCAATTAGGAAGAAAGAAAGAAATGTAATTTATGTACGTAGGTGAGAAAAAATGAAAAGATATTATATATTTCTTTTTTTTCTTTTAAAAACAAATATAACTTGAATTTGGGCTGGTGGGTTATGTTTGTTTAAAAAAGTCAATACATGTGTGCGTGCTTTTGACTTGTAACGGTGTATACAAAAGATAGTTAGAATTTAGTTGTTAAATTTTTAAAAACTGTGTCGCAGTTGTTCGGGGCGGTCTCTTTGTAGTTTTCAGCGCGGTAGCTTTTTGTGTGTTGACGTGAATGAGGGTTTTGACGTGTGTGCGTCTCATGTCAAAATTTTGCACATATCTCTTCAGTGTAACACACACAAAACATATATATGTAGCGTATTAAGGATATAATTGTAAGTGGCGGGGTGCGTGTCTGTATAACCAATTCAGACAAAATAACCAAGTAACAAACTTTGTATTGGAATCGCTTGGTCGAAAAATATATCTATATATCACTGAGTTGTCTTTTTTTCTTTTCCGATATTTTTTTTTTTTTTTTTGCAAAATTCATCATAAAGATATAATAAATTAAACTAAAATTCACAGACAGAGACATGCATAGATGCACTAATGCATAGGCCTATATACAAACACACAATCTACCATCAGTGACTTGATAACCAGGCTATAAAAGAATAAAAATGAAAAGGGGGCAATAAACAAAGATATCAAAAACTTTGTCCACACTCTTTTTTTTTCTGACATGAGTTGAAATTTTTTTTAAGATAAATGTTTGTTTTTATTGAAAATTTCATTTTTTTTATATTTTTACGTGTTGTCCAATAAACAGTAAGCTTTTATATATTTTTTACTATTACTGTTATTATATATATCAGGATATTACACCGAAAACATGTAAAAATCGCTACGCAATTGCGGTCGTGATTCAATGTGTATCAATGCATCTTATCAGGCGATTGTAAATTACTGGCGAGGGAACGATTTATTTAGATTTAAAAGCAAAATACCTATTTTTACGAAAAAAGGGTGGAGATTATAAGGTTTCTGGTTTTTAATCTGATCAACCAATCAAATATGACCTACGTTAAATTTAAACTAAGCGAAGAGGCAAAAATTACCCATAGATAGGCAGCTAACGGCAGCCAGACATAACATGAAGCGAATACATATGTTTACATAAATTATACAAACCGGACAATGCAGCTTCCTAAGAACTAAAAATGGGGTGGAGAGGTAATTTAACAAAATGCTACACAAGTTATAAGCTTTATGAATTTCCGACATAATTTTTTTTTGTGTAGTTTCTAGTTGATAAATAAATACATTCTTTATGAAACTAGTAAATAATTTAAACATATTGAATTATGTAGTAAATTAATATGCAACTGTTAAATAAAGATAATCACTATTGAGCCCTCTTTTAAATTAAAAGTTACGAAGTTTGGAATTGACCCAATTTTTCTCATTGTACCTGGATATATACATATATATATATATATATTAGGCAGCATATATTTTATATTATAAAGACATGTTCATACATTGAATCAATTAGCAATATTAATGCAATTAATGGCGAAATCTCTTCGCTAATAATCTTAATATAAGCATTAAACTACTAACAATCCACTGAATGATGCGATCCAGGTGGTTCCAATATTATATAACAGTTAATAAATAACTCATTCTTAAAAAAAACATCTTTCGGTCTACAACACATTTATTTCGTCTTCGAGTTTTGATTTTAAAGGAAAAAAATTACAGCCTGATGATGAGGACATGAAGTTCTTGAAAGTACTTGCTGGTTTAAAAAGTACACCAGATCCATCAGACAACAATTTTATACATAAGGATCGCATCATTCAGTGGATTGTTAGTAGTTTAATGCTTAGATTAAGTCTATTAGCGAAGGGATTTCGCCATTAATTGCATTAATATTGCTAATTGATTCAATGTATGATTATCTCTTTATAATGTGTGTGTATATATATATATATATATATATATATATATATATATATATATATATAATTTATATTAATTTTAATAATATACATTTTCCCCACCGGTAGCACAAGTCGGAGTTTGATGCGCAACGCACTCGTCAGGTGCTGATTGATTTGTTTCCAGCCAGTACAAGATGATTGCGATGTTCATGGAACTCGGAGTTGTTTTACCGGTGAAGAAAAAATGTATATTTATTATTAATATAACTTATAGCCCTGTTGTTATACATTGAGTATTATTTTATTAGCAACAGATCTTATATTTATATAACTATACCTTAATGAATTTAATCTTAACATGAAGAAACTGATTAGACAACTAGAAAGGATCGGTATAAAAATAACTAGATACAATGTCTATATTATTCAATGAAACATGTTTGAATGAAGATATGCTGCCTATATATATATATATATATATATATATATATGTCTGTGTGTGTGTATGCGTGTCTGTGCGTGGGTGTGTGTGTTGCGTTGTATGTGCCTACAGTTTCTGTTTAATGTCTCCTTTGCTTTTTCGTTCGTTCATCTTCCTTTTAGTCTTCGTCTTTAACGTCTCTCATTACTTTTATTTCTTTGTTCCGTTTCATATGTGTATTTTTCTTCTTCTTCCTTCTCTATCCTTTTCTTTCTCCTTGCCTCTTTTCTTCCATTTTACTTTTCTGTTAAAATCTCTCTCTCTCTCTCTTTCCCCCTCTCTCTCTCTCTCTCTCTTTCTCTCTCTCTCTCTCTCTCTCTATTACTTAATTATTCTTCCTTCCTAATTCTGCTCCTTGTCTTCCATTCGGGCACATTCTTTCTTTTTTGTTTTTTCCCCTTTTTCTCTGTTCCTTCTTGACGCTTCCTTCCTTCCTTCCTTCCTTCCTTCCTTCCTTCCTTCCTTTTTTTTTCTTCTAAATTTCATTCGTTTTCCTCTTTTTTATCTTGACAATTTCTTTCTTTATATTTTATTCTCTGTTTCTCAATTCCTGATCATTTCTTCTTCTTTCTTTCTCGCTTCTTTATTTATTTATTTATTCATTCATTCATTCATAACAGTCTGACTCCTTATGTCCGTAAATTTCACTTTTTCTTTCATGCTGTCAATTCAAAATCTCTTCATTTTTAACGTTTTTCTTACCCACTCTCTTTCTTTTTTGATGCACTCCCTTCTTTTTGTCTATATCACTCTCTCTCTCTCTCTCTCTCTCTCTCTCTCTCTCTTATTCTCTGAATGCATATAAAATTCTCTCTCTTCTAGCCGATTGTTTTCACCATTGATTTATCCCCTCTCCATCTCGTTCGTACCTTCCATACCGCGCTTGTCTGTCTCCAGTGTAACGCTATTAAAGAATCAGACTGTCTGCAATAGGAATTATGATCCAAAGTGTCTCGAACATATCGAGTGTTTGCTCATCTTTGTCTGCATTATTTGTCCCAACGACTTACAACAACGGAGAATAGAGAAAGAGAACAGGATTGAAAATAATGGGCGTTTCCGGAAACACTTTTACTTGACATGTCATTTCTGATACATTCAGTTTATTGTGTCACGCAAGGAGAAACAGAGAGAAAGATAAAAAGATTTCAACTGAGATAGATAGATAGATAGATAGATAGATAGATAGATAGATAGATAGATAGATAGATAGATATGAACAGATTAATTTTGATATGAACAGATTGCGAAAGATAAATAGATAGATAGATAGATAGATAGATAGATAGATAGGTAGATACTGACTTGTATAGATAGATAGATAGATAGATAGATAGATATGAACAGATTAATTTTGATATGAACAGATTGCGATAGATAGATAGATAGATAGATACTGACTTGTATAGATTGATAGATAGATACTGACTTGTATAGATAGATAGATAGATAGATAGATAGATAGATAAATAGATAGATAGATAGATAGATAGATAGATAGATAGATAGATAGATAGATAGATACTGACCTGTATAGATAGATAGATAGATAGATAGATACTGACCTGTATAGATAGATAGATAGATAGATAGATACTGATTTGTATAGATAGATAGATAGATAGATAGATAGATACTGACTTGTATAGATAGATAGATAGATAGATAGATAGATAGATAGATACTGACTTAGA
>OZ038476.1:76715999-76763499 GCA_964036315.1 Acanthosepion esculentum
GCCAGCCAGTTGACAGCCACTTCACGCCCACCACTTCAGCGTAATAAAGGCGCCACCTCGTGGAGAGCAACCGGAAGTGATACAACTTGTTTGGTGTGAGACAATGATACCCACTTCCCTAATTACGCGACGCGATTAACTAACAAGATCTTTTTACCGTCTCCATCTTTTTTATCTATCTATTGCTCTCTCTCTCTCTCGCTCTCTCGCTCTCTATCTATCTATCTATCTATCTATATGCATTTCTTTCTCTCTTTGTCACCCTATCTATCACTGGTGTACGTATGGAAGGATGTCCATACTTTTGACATTGTGCAATATCCTATGCCAGAAGATGTTATTCGAAACTACGAAAAGACATTGCTTCAAATTCTTCTTCTCTGTCCATTCAGGAAGTGACTGATCATGGCTCTCCACAACTTTCTATCTTTTGTAGATCTTTATATATTTTGTCTTTTCGCTGTTTTCCCTAATCGCTGTTCTGCCAACGATTTACACAAGCTCTTTAGGTAGGTTATGTGATACTTTCCTCTTGCTCTCTTGCCTTCAGTCTGTCCTGTGTGCGTGTCAAATTTTATATGCCCTCTTTCCTCATTATGTACCCCAGAAATTTCAACTCTTTCTGATGTTAAGTGTAATAGTACTTTATCGTTGCTCACATGTTCGGCCCATGGTATTCTCAGCATCCTTCCGTAGAATCACATTTCTGTTGTCTCAAGTCTCTTCATCTGTGAAGAGATTGTCCAGTATTCACTGTCATATTGGAGGACCGACATTGCGTAATAATTAAGTACTCTTTTCTTTGTTTCTAACGGGATTTTATTGTTTCTTAATACTTTGCTTAGCTTTTGAAAGGTACCTTTCGCTATCCCAATGCGCCTTCGGATTTCAGTGTCGTACTTTCCGTCCACCGTTAAAACACTTCCTTCTTTGATTTTTCGCATCTCCTCTTTGTAATTCGCATGTTGAGTTCTTCTTTTTTGCTGACAACCATATCTTCTGTATTCTTCTCGTTTACTTTACGACCTTGTGTAGAAATTCCTGTATTTTTTTCTGCACCATGTGCATATTTAATCTAGTGAAGATTGCCGCCGTTAATGAATCTTGGAGGACTTCGAGTTCTTTCAGAATCAACTCTCTGTAAAGGTGGAATAAGTCTGGTGAGAAGACGCATCCTTGTCTTACAACCCTTTCTATTTTTTATATATTTACCAAATTCATTTACTATCCGCAGGTAGGCGGTTTGCTGCTTGTATAAGTTATACTAATATCTTTCCAAAATATATCAAACTTACCAATCACTTCCAACAGATTTTTGTCATGCTCATTTGTAGGAAAGACTTTGTAAATCACAGATAAAATAATAAAGATTGTTCCAAAAATTTGGACTGATTTTAAATGTGAATTAAGTTTAAGAGTCTAATGATTTTTTTTGTTTTGTTTTTCTTTCAGATTTAACAACTTAAGTCTTTGGCAATTTCAACCATCGAAAGATTAACGATCAAACAACGTGATAAAGTTTCAAGAGTGAAATTGGAAAAATTGTTCGTAAATTCAAACAAACTGGTGGCAGATGTGAAAATACCAAAATTGCGTACTCGTTTACGTCGTTCAGCGGAAAATATTGCTGCAGTGCACGAGAATGTAGCCGAAAATCCAGACACTTCTATTCGTCATCGCGCGCAGGAATTGAACCTTTCAACAACAACGTTACATCGTTTCCAATTGCACTCTCGATTGGTCGATTATGTTGACCAAAAAAATCAGGAAGTGCGCGAAATGCATTTCTGTTTGAACGTCCATTTTCGAAATAGTCTTCGGTGTTTGATTGTTAATCTTTCCATGGTTGAAACTGCCAAAGATTTAAGTTGTTAATTCACATTTAAAATCGTTCCAAGTTATTGGAACACCATTTCGTAACGCCTTCGAACAATACTCGGTCAGACGCCGCTAATTCCCATATATACATTTTTCCTTTGCCCGTCACGTGATCTAATTATTTCAAGATGAAGTCAACTATGCTTGCTCTCTGGCGATCTGTGTTCAAACCCAAGTGTCGGCAGCCACACTTTATTCATATATGACACTGATGAAGGTGCAAAAAGCGAGCAAAATCTAAATGATACTGTCCCATTATCTTTTTGATGCGGTTATGCATTCATATGCTTGCAAAATCTCTGATAGTATGTTTTTGTTTCCTTTCTTTCTCTGTTTTCTTTATCTTTCTATATATCAAAGATGTGCCTGTAAATCTATTCTTGTATACTGGTTTGTCCGTAGCGATCGTTCAGCGTTTGACATTTGATGGCATGAGCAGTGTTTAGGTTAACAAACTTTGAAAAGATCGCCTGCGATTTTATTTTGACAGCTGTCTTATCAGAATACATTTTTAAATTTTTAAAGTAGCATATTGTTGCTTATTGATTGTAATACTGAAAATAGAAGAAAATAATAAACATTTTCTGCATGTTTAAAACACCATATATATTTAATACAAAGGCGTCCACGGCTCTCCATAGATTCCTTTCTTCATTATCTGTGAACTGCCATGACTCCTTGGAAAAGGGAATGGATTATCTATGAATTTCTCTGCTTGCTTAGAAAAGATAATGGAATATGTGGAGTGTCGTTATTTGTTAGGAAATATAGTACAGTTATTTCTCCATGGTTTTGAATTCGGATTTGTCTTTTTACTGTGACTTTCACTCAAAGCTCTTATTCAGTCGAGCTAGCTCGGACATTCATGATTTTATCACGCCAGCCATCACGGTCCGGCAACAAGGTCAAAAGGTGATTAGAGTCGCATTCCGTGTCATAACATAGCTGGTAAATGTAGGTGGTTTATCACACACACACACACATACACACACGTTTAATCTGTTCCCCTGTTGTTTTAAACAGGAGTAGAGTTTTATCCCTTGTGTCCTATTTACTATTGGGTTTCCGGATCCTTCTAAAGTCTTCTCATTCTCTTTCACTCCCAGTAGCCCCTTGCATCTTAGTGGCATTATCGCCTTGCTTCGTGTTGAAACGATTTTAAAATTATCTGTAAATTTGAATTTGACGATAATATTAATGTGTTTAAAATTCAATTAAATAATTGTCTCTGTCCCTTCAGGACGTGTGCGATTAGAACTCTCAAAAACTTACAGTACTTTGTAGCTCTTTGAAACCGTTTACTATATTTTAAACTCATTTATTTTATACAATTACCTAGGATTTTATACAGATTCCTTTCTATAATGGGGAAAATATCTAATACATATAATCGTACAATTTCAGATTAAATTATGTTATGTAATAACGACTTCATGAAATTAAGTTGATGTCAAAATGTCAAAATGGACGGGGTGTATTTAAGTAGCAATTTTTTTTTAAATTTCTCTCTCTCTCTCTCTCTCTCTCTCTCTATATATATATATATATATATATATATATATATATATATATATATATATAATTATTATTTTTATTCGGTCGAGATAGCTCGGACACTCATGATTCTATCATGGCAACCATCACGGTCCTGCATCAAGGTCAAAAGGTCATTAGGGTCGCATTCTGTGTTATAACATAGCTGGCCAATGGTAGATGGTTGCTGGGCAATATTCTCATCTTGCGCCATGTCTAGGTTTCCAAAGCAGCAGATCACTCGTGAGTTCTTGTTTTGCTCGCCAGCAATGTCCTGCAAAGCGCATTCTTCGTTCACGTAACATTGTAGAAATATCAAGGATGGGTCCATAGAGCTGTAATTTAGTTGGATTTTGTCTCCAAGAGATGTTAATTATAGCTCTCAGCATTCGAGTCTAGGTTCCATCAAGCTTAGACTCTAGGATTTTAGTTAATGTTCAAACAGTGACGCCATACCATAACTGCAGTCGCTCGAATGAAGCTCCGTTTGAGGTTATCTGGTAGATGAAATTTCCAGATTACATCCGTTTTATTCAAGGCGACCCAGACTTTAGCTATGCAAATTTTCACATGCTTTTGAATAGAATTTATTTTGCTTCCTATGTATGTAAAAAATTCGAGAGACTATTGATTCACCTGAGACAGTTTGTATTGAGTCTTGCTGGTTGTAGCCTATGATTGCCGTTTTAGAGACACTGACATCGTTGACAGCATTTTCTAGATGATGTAGGAGAACTGTGACATTGGTAATGGAGTCTGCAGTGATAGCTAGGTCACATTCAATGAATAAGGTACATTTTTTGGTATAAGGTCTTCTAATACAGATAGAAGCTTACTCTTTTTTATTATTTTTTGTTTTACTTCTTTTTCACATGGATTTAATTTCTTTTGCAGATTAAAAAAAAATCTTTGAGAGTTTTGGCGATTAACAAAGATGTCCGACCAAGAAGCATGCTCCAGGATTGAACAGCGGTCAGTTATCAAGTTTTTGGTTGCTGAAGGGTGCAAACCAGTTGAAATTCATAGGAGAATGTCAACTGTGTATGGAGCCACATATTTCAACCAAAAAATGTCTACAAGTGGGCTAAATTGTTTAAAGAAAAGACGGAGCAGTGTTGAGGATGAAGACAGGCCTGGGAGGCCTACAGAAGTGAGGTCTCCTGAGGTGATCGAATCAGTCAATGACCTCATTCAGTCTGACAGAAAGGTGACAGTGGATGACATTGCAAGGACTTTGAGCTTATCTGTTGGGACAAACGCAGGGGTCATCAGTCAGAAGGAGTCATCTTGCATCATGACAACGCAAGGCCTCACACAGCAGCCCAAACGGTGCAGACCATCAACGAGCTGGGCTGGGAACTGCTCCCTCATCCCCCTTACAGCCCAGACCTTGCCCCTTCAGACTTTCACCTGTTTGCTCCCTTGAAAGCGTTCACGAGAGGCACGAAATTTAAAAGTGACGATGAAGTCAAAAGTGTTGTGAGCGACTGGCTGATACATCAGTCCAAAGATTTTTACGCTGAGGGAATACGGAAGCTTGTGCACAGATGGGAAAAGTGTGTGTCAGTGTTGGGAGACTACGTTGAAAATTTTTTTAAAAAGTAAGCTACTATCTGTATTAGAAGTCCTTAAACCGAAAAATTCACCTTATTTATTGAATGACCCTCGTACATAATCAATATCTGTCAACTTGCAGGATATCGACTTGATAATAAAATTAAACCTAGATTATAATGTTTATAAATGCTAAGGTGCCCAGTTTATGTTGCCTTTTAATCGTTAGCTGGTGGCAGAGGGAAGAAATGGATTCATGCCTTTCCCAATTTTGTGTTTTCGTCTAAACTTACTATTTGTACGTTCTTTTCCTTTTTCCTTCTTTATTACGGCAGACTCCATTTGTTTTTCGCATGCCCCCTCTCTCTCTTTCTCTATCGTCTCCTTTTTTCAGATGAAGAGGCTAAGAAGGTATTTATGCCCCCTCTTTCGCTGTCTTTACTTTCTATCTTTTCTTCATCAAGATTCTATATATTTTCATTTCTTTTTCGTCTTTCACGTATCGTTTCTGTCCATTCTGTAAACAGTAGTAAGATACCATATCTTAACATAGAGACTAACACTAACTGCCTTCACATTTAAAACGCCCCCTCCCCTTAGTTTGGAATGCTCTCGAATCGTGGGAAATCCATGTTTAATGTCTACCCACACACACACACACACACACACACACACACACACACACACTTATTCTGTATATAAAAACAAATTTATGGCAACATCAAAAGGGTTGACAAGACGTAAAAAACAAACCAATCACTCAATAAATGAACAAATAGAGGCAAAATGATAAAAAACCTTTCCATCAGCATTAAAAATAATCAGCAAAATATACATTTACAAGGCTGGCACAATATTTGTTGTTCATTTTTTTTTGTGGGGGGGGGGTAAATCTATATAATTTCCATCTGTAAGTCTCGAGGTCCTCCACAAAATCTAGAGACGGATATGCAATGTTATAGGTCCTGATCTGGCATATAGCCTACAGTCGCTTTCTCACAGATGTGCCTTCGCTTCCCTCTGTCCACTGACCTGAAGTGGAACAACTACATTGAATCTATAGCTTCAACTACCTCAAGAAAAGTTGGTTCTCTGTGTCGCGCCAGAAGTTTTTTCTCGCCTGGGTCCATCCTTCCAATCTACAAATCAACCATTCGTCCTTGCATGGAATACTGCTGCCATATATGGTTTGATGCTCCCGCTGTTCATCTCTAGGTCCTCGACAAAATCCAGAAACGGATATGCAATGTGATAGGTCCTGATCTGGCATCTCGTCTACAGTCGCTTTCTCACAGATGTGCCGTGGCTTCCCTCTGTCTCTTCTCTAAGTATTTTCACGGCAACTGTTCCGATGCCTTGCTTTCGCTGGTTCCCAGACTGCATGGATTTAAGCGAGCTACTAGGTTGGCATCTCGCTTTCACCCTTTCACCCTTTCACTATCGAAACAGTTAAATGTAATCGTCTCTTCTACTCAAACAGCTTCTTCTCACGCACTTCCAGTCTGTGGAATTCTCTTCCTCTTACTTGCTCAGTTCCCCTGTTATAAATTCCGAACCAGATCACACGTACAACCAAGCTTACAGAACCTGGTATTCCCAAGCGGTCACCCATCTAGGCACTGACCAGACTCGACGTTCCTTATCTTCGGTGATCGTATGGGAACCGGTGTTTCAACGCGATATGGCTGCAAATCATGTAAACGAAAGAATTGGTTGTTCGGACTTAGTTTGATCTATCTATACTTCTAACGTTGTCATATATTATTGATACGTGTGTATTTCCCTCGTTTTGCCCTTTTTTTTAATCGGTGTGCAAAATATTTTAATTTCGTCGGTCAAATTTTGATGAGTGAGGAGCGATAACCGATTAGTATTTTTGCTTTTTCTCTTCATTTTCATTCTTTTCATATTGTCAACTGTTGTTGCTTTCCTGTTGTCTCTTTTAATAATGTCTGTATTTTCTCTCGTATGATTTCTTATTTTATTTGACATGCACAATATTTTAATTTCCTCGGTCGAGTTTTGATGAGTGAGGAGCGATAACCGATTAATATTTTTGCTTTTTCTCTTCATTTTCATTCTTTTCATATTACCAACTGTCGTTGCTTGCCTCTTGTCTCTTTTTATAATGTCTGCATTTTCTTCGTATGATTTCTTATTTTATTTGACATGCACAATATTTTAATTTCTTCTAAGGAGTTCTGACGAATGGGTAGCGATAACCTTTTAACTCAATCTCTAGTATTTTTTATTGTTTCTTTTCTCTTTTGTTTTCCCATTTCTTTTTTCTCTTCATTTTGCCAACTACTTTAGTTGAAGTTTTCCCTTGTCCCTTTATAATAATGACTGCTTTTATTGCATGAAATAAAATAGACTCGTCCATGATTTGATTCTAAGTGAGCCGATGTAAGAAGCAGAGATACGCCTCTTCGTTGGCCTTTTCAATCGCAGTGATTTATCTTTACTCTTTTCCCATTTTCTTGATGGACACCTTTGAAGTGTTACAGAATGGCGGGCGAAAGACGCTTGGCTTTCAAATAAATGACACAGAGACAGCGCAAGGACACGTGAAACAAAATAATCGACATCTTTGATGACGGGAGCTTCAGTAACGAGTTGCGATGTACTATTTTAGCTGTCTGTCTTCCAATCACACACACACACACACACACACACACACACACACACACTCTCTCTCTCTCTCTCACTCTCTCTTTCTCTCTCTCTCTCTAATTTCTAAAACTCTTGATGATTAGAGATTGGCAACTGACCTCTTATCCGATCGAGCGCTAACTTCACAGTGGGGGAAAGACTGGCTGGTTTCATTCAATACCAAACTAGTTACATTCCATCATCGCCAATCGGACTCCGAAGTACCGCCAGTCACGATGAACGGTTTTTCCCTCTGGGAGACCCGTGTCGTGAGCGACTATGCGGCCCTAAACTCACATCAGACCCCAAATGGAACTGTTACATACGATCCATTGTTAACGATCCAGGGGAAATGCTTGGCTCTCTGTACTGCTTCCGTAAGTACCTGACTCCTCATGCTATCCTCTACCTTTACAAGAATCAAATCAGGCCGAGTACTGTTGCCACATTTCGGCTACTGCCCATCCTCGCTTTCCTGTCTTGATAGAGTTCAAAGGCGTCTTGCCACAATTGCTGTATGTTAACGCATTAAATCTCGAGTTCAAAAGCGTCTCCCAGTTCTTGTGGATGACAAATTATTTTTCCACTCGCCAATCTCTCTCTCTCTCTCTCTCTGTCCCCCTCTCTCACACACACACACAGTCGGGATGTGGCAAGCCTCTTACTGCTCTATCGCTACTACCATAGAAATTACTCACTCGAATTACATTCCTTGGTTCCGCCAGGTCTAACCTTCACGGCTAGGACCCGCCATGCCACTTACATTGTAGCAAACCACCTACATTCCTTCCGTATCCCATCGGTTAGAAATAAGTTCCACTCGAACAGCATTTTCCCGCGAACCACTGGTCTATGGAATTGAGTCCCAAGAGGATGTTTCCCAGAACACTAAGATCTTAACTTGTTCTAGTCTAGGGTTAACCATTATCTTCCCCTCCTAACCAGTATAAACTACCTCTTAATGTAACCCTCTCCCTCGATTGGACCCGGGCCTTGTATAGAATTATATTTCATTGAATACGACAGACAAGGTGCTTTGATTTAGTTTTTTATACAATTTCTCATGTGATCTAATCATTTTTTTCTTTTCGTATGATAAATTATATAAAAGTGTCCAGTTGTTCTTTTTTCTCTGAGTGCATTCGGCTATACATTTAGCAATTTTCAAGGTTGAAATGTATGAAATATTAACAAGAAATAGTTTGTTGCATATATGTATTTATATAATGTTTTCATTTTCAAAACACGGTCAAGATATTGATAATTAAGTATATTATTAAAAAAATGTACAACACCAGTTGACAATAGCAAAAAAATTAGATTAATTATTTATTACATCAAATTTAAAACCTCTAACCTTATAGTTAAAATAATAATTCACCTCTTAGAACAAAATTAAATAAGACAAATATTATTTACAAATTTAAATGTCCATTAAGGAATTGTATTCCTTATCAATCAAAATTCATAAATAATTATACAGGCAACATGTTTGACACGAAGACACACTACACCTTTCTGACCAGAGCTCAATTAGGTCTCATTTAAATATTCATGGACAACTACTGGAACCTATTCGTAACATACTTATTGACAACATAAATATAGCAGTATCATCTTTATGCAAAAATGGCTAAAAATAATGGAAGCCTTACTAATAAAAACAAAAAACCAACTCTCAATAATATCAACTATGAACATGGACCCAATATCTTGACCGGGTTTTGAAAACGAAAACATTATATAAATACATACATACAACAACATATTTCTTGTTAATAGTTAATATATTTCAAAATGAAATAAAATGGCTAAATGTATAGCGCTGGGATAAATAGAACAATTGGACAATTTTTATATAATTTATCACCTGAAAAGAAAAAATTATTAGATAACATGAGAAAAACTAAATCAAAGCACCTTGTCTGTCGTATTCAATGAAATGTGTGTTGGAGTTTTTTGAGTACCTTGGTGTACTAATGAGACAACCAAAATGAACTAACTCATTTTATAGTCCACCAAGAAAAGAATTAACCAATCGAAAGCACTGAATATTCAATCCGATGTGTATAAAGGCAGCCATTTTGTTTTTCTCTGAATCTTCACTGTCAACCTCTGATATTGAAGATCTGAAGAATTACTGAACAGCTGCTACTAGTGATATTGGCGTTGTTCCATTGAACACGTTACGTACTGCACTGGATTCAATATTTAAAGACTACGACGAACATGGTCAACATTGTGCATAAAAGAAGGATTGCTGCCTAAATACACACACACATATATATATATATATATATATATATATATATATATATATATATATATATATATATATATATATATATGTATCCAGGTTTGGTTGAAGCCCAGCGAAAATTAGATATCTATATATTGTGCCAAAAGTGTATACACAACTTGAAGCTTTATCAAGTAATACGTCGGGCAACTAGAATCAACTATATCTAATCTAAATAATGCATGGAAGACAGTGTTTATTATAAATGCATGCTCTTAAGATTTTGACATTGCATATTTTCAAATTGATGTCTGTTATGATTCAGACATTGCTGACAACGCGACGCAATGGGATCACAAGCAGCAATGATCATTTAGTTAGGTATTTGGCTACATTATTGCTCTGTGGAAATTTTCATTTCACCAATCGTTGCTGGTTTCTCGGCATTGACAATAGAAAGAGAACAGTCTATTCCCATAGATTAAATAAAGCGTTCATTTCGAAATTACTTGTAGGCTACCCGGATCGACATACACCTGATGAAGGCGGAGTAGGGGTACAACAGCCAAAACGTTGTGATAACAACAACAAAGATGAGGACAATAGTCTACATGTAAACAGTGTAAATAAACGAGACAAAAACTGCAGATATCAACAAATTCATTGTAAATTCTTAACTATACAAAACTTGAATATAACATGAAAAAACAATGACTTGTTGAAATTAACAGTCAGAAAAGAAAAAAAGGTCGTTTCGTTCCTACTAAGCAACCGGCTTTTCGATCAACCGTTGATAAGTTTAAAACGTTACGATATAAAACAGAAATACGAAAAAGTAATAAAGGAACAAAGAATTTACCAACTGCCATACTTAACACGGTGAAAAGAAATATATATATATTTTTTTTTTGCTAGATAAATACTGAAGATATCGAACAATTCTTTATGAATCCTTAACGATACGAAACTAAAATTTAGCCTGAAGACACCAAAACATCTTAGCGGTACAAGGCTTAAATATACAGTGTAACCCGGATATAAGAGAGTTGTCGGGGCCGGATAAGAAGTCTCTTATATCCGGGGTTCCTCTTATATCCGGGTTTTGTCTATTATATATACATTAACACAGGCTCTAATTTGGGACCAGATAAAATCTCTCTTATATTCGGGTTTCTCTTATATACGGGTCTCTTATATCCTGGTTACACTGTAGTACGAAGAATCAGTGACATCTTAACGGTACGAAGCTTAAATAAAGGGTGTTTCAATATCTTGGACCGATTTCAATGTAAATTAAGTTTAAGCGTCTAATGATTTTTTTCTCTTTCTTTCAGATTTGGCGCACATTTAGACGATATTATTTTTCACACATAATTGCCATGACTTAAATAAGATGATCCAATAGAGAAAT
Source organism: Acanthosepion esculentum (assembly GCA_964036315.1). Taxonomy (NCBI): domain Eukaryota; kingdom Metazoa; phylum Mollusca; class Cephalopoda; order Sepiida; family Sepiidae; genus Acanthosepion; species Acanthosepion esculentum. Next base: position 76,727,267 of record OZ038476.1, read on the forward strand.
AAATAAAATTTCACCAATAACACTGATTTATTTACTGCTAATTTTCATCCGTCTTAATGAAATACCCTTATATATAATCCGTCTTAATGAAACACCCTATATATCACGAAGAAATCTTAGTGGTGCAAAGCTTAAATATAGCCTGAAGAAACAAAGATACCCTAATACTCCAAATCTTAAATATAGCATGAAGTAACGGAGTCATCTTAACAGTAAAAAAGATTGCATGATGAAAAAGACACATCTTAGCGGTACAAAACGTAACTATAGCATGAAGTAACATAGACATCTTAACGGAACAAAACTTAAATATAGCCTGAAAGAACAGACGTATCTTAACAGTACAAAACTTAAATATATCCTGAAGAAACATAGAAATCTTAGCTGTACAAAGGTTAAATATAGCCTGTCGACACATAGCCATCTTAGCGATACAAGGCTTACATTTTGCTTGATGAAACAGAGACATCTTAACGGTACGCAACTTAAATATAGCTGGAATATAAACACCTTAACGGTACAAAGCTTTAAGTTGACACGAAGAAACTGAGACATTGTAATAGTCAAAAATTAAAATATAACATGAAGAAAAACCGACGTCTTAACGGTACAAAGCTTAAATATATCCTGAAGAAAAAGAGACATATTGAAATTAACTGTCATAATGAAAATCTGTAGTTTCTCTTATGTCGTCGGCTTCTTGATAAACTCTTAATAAAGACGGTGGATGATAAGTTTAAAATGTTAAAACCATAATGCAAAATTAGCAATGAAAACGAGGTAAAATGGTTTAAAAGTAAATTTTATCTGTCTTCTCACAAAAGAATAAACGAGAGAAAAATAATAGCTCAAGTGAATATAACTTTCAGAAACTAAGAAATACCTGCTTTATTATTAAAGTTTGTATTGTCTTAAATGATAATCTAATTTTGTATTAAGTTAGTTTAAACGTATTATTACATTTTGCATTGTCTTAACTCATTATTCTTGTTTATTGCTTGGTCCGTTGGTAGGAAAGTTGGTTCACTATACCGTGCTGAGCAATTTTTCTTACTAGAGTCTATCTTACACATTTGCATGTCCGTTCATTGAGTATTGGTGCTACATCTGGTCTAGTGCTTCTGTTGTGTATATCTAGAGATTCTTGACAAAATTCGATGAAACATCGACAAGGCATACCGGCTTCGATCATTTTCCCAACGCTGCAACGTAGCTTCCCTGTGCCTTTTTTCTATAAATATTTCCATGGCAATTGGTCTGATTAGCTTTCCCCGTTGATACCTTGATTCAGGGATTTAAGCGTAGTGTTAGATTGGCAGTTAGGTCTCGTCATGATACTGTTGAAACTGGTAAATGTAACTGTAAGTTCTATTCTAATAGTTTCTTCCCCCGCACTTACCTGCATGTGGAACTCTCTTCCGGTTTCTTGATCTTCTATCAAATACGATTTTCAAAGATTTAAACACAATTAAAAAAATTTTATCATCATCATCTGTCTTTCTGAAATCTATTCTTTTATTGTGCTTTCTCCTCGATAACGTTTTCTGGATTTCTTTCACTCCCTGTAACCACTTGAGTGGCTTTATCGCCTTGCCTGGAGTGAAATGATTAAAATAAATTAACTTATTTGTTTATTCAGTTTTTATGTCATTATTTTAAATTATTATTTAAATATGTTGACATAATTTAAATGATTTTTAATATTAAGATTGTTTACATGATAATTTGATTTTCTCATGAGTTGATTTAAATGATTATTAATTTTCGCTATTTAATTTCAGTGAGTTTTTCATTTCTATAAATGATTTTTTCTGTTTTTTGAGTGATTATTTAAATTTGTATTAAGGTATTAATGATTATTTACTTTGCATAAAAAGGTTGAAAAGATTATTAAATTTTGTATTAAATTACTATAAATAATTATTTAAAATTGTATTAAGTTAGTTTGAGAGATTACTGTGTTACGTTTGAACTTTTGACGTAATCCAATCCTCAAGAACTAGTGTAATGAAAACGTTTTGAACGGCCATTCTTCGAAATCCTTTCACATTAATGCAGGAGTTCCCCAGGGCTCTATCGTTGAACCTCCTTTTTTCTTATCTTCATCAACGACCTTCCCGATATTATCGCTTCTCAACTAAGTACTTATGCTGATGATACAACTATTTACTTTTGTCTTAATAGTAAGTCTGATAGTTATTATAAAGTTAAACTTTAGGTAAGAATGAGGAAGCTCAGGCTGTGCTTTGGATATTTCAAAAGTATTTGACATGTTGGTCTTCTTCACAAGTTGAAAGATTATGGTATTTCTAGATAGATTTTTGATCTGATTCAATCGTTCTTGAAACGAAATGAAAGTTGTCTTAAGTGGCCACTCTTCTAAATCGTTTTGCATTGAAGCAAGTATCCTTCAGGGTTCTATTCTTGGACCTACACTGTTTCCTAATTGTCATCAGTTCTCAATCTAGCTGATGAAGGAGTCCCCCAGGGCTCTATCGTTAAACCTTCTTTTTTATAGAAATAGATAGATGTAACCTAAAGTTCTAAGCTGAGATTTTCTGATTGGTTCAATGAGGTCAAATTGATTGCTGATCCTTAAAATGACCTACAGTCTGTTGTTAGCTGGTGCAAGAAATGGTTTTTAAAGTTTAACGCCTCCAAAACGTAACTGCTATATTTTAACCATCTGGGAGAAACATATGTGTCTTCTATCAGCATGGCTGATGCTAACCTCCAGGAGAACAACACATTGCACCTTCTCGGTCATACTTTTTCCAGTGACATGAAGAGGAACGATTAAATTTAATTAACTGCTAAATCTGTTGCTAGAAAAGTTTCTTCACTCGAGAATCCGTCTTGCACGTTTATAAATCTATCATGCACCCGTGCACTGAATATTGCTACAACATCTGGTCTGGTATTCCTCCTATATCTCTCGAGATACTTGTTAAAATCCAGAGAAGGATCTATAATGTTATCTGTCCTGACCTGGCATCTCGGCTTCAGTCACTTTCCCATCGCAATGACGTGGTTTCCTCTGTGTCTTTTCTATAAATATTTTCATGAAAATTGTTCGTATGCGCTTTCGAAGTGCAGACTGTAAACATCACTGGTAGTTTCCATTCTCCTATATAGATGTAAAACGTGGACACTATTGGCAGAAGCAGAGAGAAGGATCCAAGCGTTTGGAGAACAAATGCATGAGAAAACTCCTTGGCATCTTCTATTGGGAACATAAAACCAATGAGTTTGAAAGATTTCTCTTCCCGCCACTATCAAAACGGAGAAAAATGGCGTGGTTTGGACACGTTAAATCCTGGTTCCCTAGTTTCTTTCTTGGACTCAGGCGAGAAAAAACTTCTGGCGCGACACAGAGAACCAACTTTTCTTGAGGTAGTTGAAGCTATAGATTCAATGTAGTTGTTCCACTTCAGGTCAGTGGACAGAGAGAAGCCACGGCACATCTGTGAGAAAGCGACTGTAGGCTATATGCCAGATCAGGACCTATGACATTGCATATCCGTCTCTAGATTTTGTGGAGGTCCTCGAGACTTACAGATGGAAAGTATATAGATTTAGTTTGAAAGATTACTTTGTGTTTTGCAAGACCATTATGCAAGGAACAATTTAAGGTGGACGTTGGAGAGGACGCCAACGCAAAAACTGGTTGGATAATGTCAAGACAATGGACAGGTATGACTATACCAGAATTGCTGATGGCTTCCGTTGATAGACCGTTGTGGAGGAGATTCAGTGTGCCTTCTGAATTCGCCGCCCCCTACTATTACAAAGTCAAGGGGATGATGAGGATGATACTTTCCTCATCAGAAAATCTGCCACACGAATTTAAACATAGTACTAAACTGACAACTAGGTCTCAACGTTTTACTATAGAAATAGCTAGATGTAACCGAAAGCTCTATGCTAAGAGTTTCTTTTCTCGCACTTCTCGCTTGTCGAAATCTCTTCCGGCTTCTTGCTTTCCTGTCAACTATATTCTCCAAAAGTTTAAATGCAACATTAATCGCCATATTTTGTCTTCTTTGTGCCTGTTATTTTATTGTATTTTCTTCTAACTAAAGTCTTCTCATCTTCTTTCACTCTCAGTATTCCATTGCGTCTTAGTAACATTATCGCCTTGCTTTGGAGATAAATGATTAAAAACAAAATTTAAATTTCTTATTAAATGTTTATTAAATTTTGCATTAATTTAGGATTACAGCCAAATCACATTCAAACACGTGTTTTCGTATGATCACCAAACTTCGAGATTTTTCAGTACCTAGATGAGAGACCGCTAGGGAATGCTAGGTGCTCTTAGCATGGATGCACGAGTGGTGTAATGGATAACAGCTCGCAATTGGAAATCGAAGAGTCGTGTTCCAATTCCAGTTAGGTTCGTTATATTCACTTACGCGAAAATATCCTTGGAAAAGGGATGAATCCACCTCTTCTCCCTCCAACTATTGGTTAATTATTAGAACTTGTATCAGTAAATCATTATTATTTCCAAAAAGGTCTTACAATCTAAAATATTTTCTGGCTTTAAATAACTTGCAAAAGGTTGATAAGCCGTAAAAAACAAATCAATCAATTAAAGCATTAATTTAGTTTGAAAGATTACTTTATATGAATTTGTTTTAATTGTTTATACAATTTTGTACTAAATTAATTTGAATAATTATTAAATGCTTATAAATTTTGTATGAAGTCATTTTAGACGATTAATTCAGTTTGTACTGACTTTTTATATCTAAATATTTATTCATTTATTAATTAAGGAGTTTTAAATATTTATTTACATTTGTATTAAATTTTAATTTTAGATTAAATTACTAAAATGATTATTCATTTTTTATTAAGCTAATTTCACGTAATATGAAGTATTATATTATATTAAAGGATTATTCATTTGTGTTATTTAAATGATTATTCATTTTTATTAAGCTAATTTCACGTAATATGCTGTTTTATATTATATCAAAGGATTATTCATTTGTGTTATTTAAATGATTATTCATTTTTATTAAGCTAATTTCATGTAATATGCTGTTTTATATTATATTAAAGGATTATTCATTTGTGTTATTTAAATGATTATTCATTTTTATTAAGCTAATTTCATGTAATATGCTGTTTTATATTATATTAAAGGATTATTCATTTGTGTTATTTAAATGATTATTCATTTTTATTAAGCTAATTTCATGTAATATGCTGTTTTATATTATATTAAAGGATTATTCATTTGTGTTATTTAAATGATTATTCATTTTTATTAAGCTAATTTCATGTAATATGCTGTTTTATATTATATTAAAGGATTATTCATTTGTGTTATTTAAATGATTATTCATTTTTATTAAGCTAATTTCACGTAATATGCTGTTTTATATTATATTAAAGGATTATTCATTTGTGTTATTTAAATAATTATTCATTTTTTATTAAGCTAATTTCACGTAATATGCTGTTTTATATTATATTAAAGGATTATTCATTTGTGTTATTTAAATGATTATTCATTTTTATTAAGCTAATTTCACATAATATGCTGTTTTATATTATATTAAAGGATTATTCATTTGTGTTATTTAAATAATTATTCATTTTTATTAAGCTAATTTCATGTAATATGCTGTTTTATATTATATTAAAGGATTATTCATTTGTGTTATTTAAATGATTATTCATTTTTATTAAGCTAATTTCATGTAATATGCTGTTTTATATTATATTAAAGGATTATTCATTTGTGTTATTTAAATAATTATTCATTTTTATTAAGCTAATTTCATGTAATATGCTGTTTTATATTATATTAAAGGATTATTCATTTGTGTTATTTAAATGATTATTCATTTTTATTAAGCTAATTACATGTAATATGCTGTTTTATATTATATTAAAGGATTATTCATTTGTGTTATTTAAATGATTATTCATTTTTATTAAGATAATTTCATGTAATATGCTGTTTTATATTATATTAAAGGATTATTCATTTGTGTTATTTAAATGATTATTCATTTTTATTAAGCTAATTTCATGTAATATGCTGTTTTATATTATATTAAAGGATTATTCATTTGTGTTATTTAAATGATTATTCATTTTTATTAAGCTAATTTCACGTAATATGCTGTTTTATATTATATTAAAGGATTATTCATTTGTGTTATTTAAATGATTATTCATTTTTATTAAGCTAATTTCACGTAATATGCTGTTTTATATTATATTAAAGGATTATTCATTTGTGTTATTTAAATAATTATTCATTTTTTATTAAGCTAATTTCACGTAATATGCTGTTTTATATTATATTAAAGGATTATTCATTTGTGTTATTTAAATGATTATTCATTTTTATTAAGCTAATTTCACGTAATATGCTGTTTTATATTATATTAAAGGATTATTCATTTGTGTTATTTAAATGATTATTCATTTTTATTAAGCTAATTTCACGTAATATGCTGTTTTATATTATATTAAAGGATTATTCATTTGTGTTATTTAAATGATTATTCAGATTTGTATTAAAATGTTTTTAAATATTATTCAGTTTTATATTAAATTAATTTAATGTTATATTAAATTAGTTCAAATGATTGTTCAATCTTAATCTGATTTGAATGATTATTCGATTTTGTGTTAATCAAATTTAAATGTATTAATAATTTTTGTATTGACTTGAATTATATGATTGTTACATTTTTTATTGTTTTATTGAGTAAGTAATCGTTTAGTTTATTTAACATTTATTTTTTTAGTTTATTATTAAATTTTTTATTAAATTATTTTAAATGATTATTATTTTATTATTATTAGTTTAAAGGATTATTCAATTAATTTTTAATCTGGATGGAATTTACATTAAGTTGATCAAAGAATAAATATTTGTAAAAATATTTTAATTGCCTTCCTCCTTTTTATTCTAATTTCTTGCACGGGTGTATTTGTGTTTCTATCCTTTATTTCCACTTTTAATGGCTTTCTTATTTTTTATTTCTGAAAAGTGAAAAATAAAAGAAGGAATGAAAGAAAAGTGAAAGAAACAAACAAGCAAACAGAGAAAAAAAAAGAAGAGATGTTTTCTTTATAGATTCGATAAAGCATGAATTCTTTGACCAACGAATGTAATCAGAAATAATAAGGAAAAAGAAGTGAGAAGTGCCGAAGCATCTTTATCGAATTAATAGAATAAATCCCAAATTTCTCCAGCAACGAACGTAATCAGAAAGAACGAGAAGTGAAAAGAAAGAAAGAATGAGAGAAAGAAAAAATGAGAAGTGAAAAGAAAGAAAGAAAGAAGAATGGGAAGTGAAAAGAAAGAAAAAAGAAAGAAAGTGAAAAAGAAAAAATCTTTATTGAATGAATCTCAAATTTCTTCAGCAACGAACATAATTTGAAAGAACGAGACGTGAAACGAAAAAAGAATGACAGAAAAAAGAATTAGAGAAAGAAAGAAAAAAATGTGAAGTGAAAAAAACAACGAAAAAAGAAAGAACAAACGAAAGAAAGAAAGAAAATTGGAAAGTGAAAAGAAAGAACGAAAGAGAGAAATAAAGAAAAAAAAAGAGAGAAAGGCGAAATTATCTTCTTTATAGAATTGATAGAATAAATCCCTAATTTCTTCAGAAACGAACCTAATCAGAAAGAACGAGAAGTGAAAAGAAAGAAAGAATGAGAGAAAGAAAAAGATGAGAAGCGAAAAGAAAGGACGAAAAAAGAAAGAAGACAAGAAAGAAAGAATGAAAAATGCAAGAGAGAAAGGCAAACGTATCTTCTTTATAGAATTCATAGAATAAATTGCAAAATTCTTCAGTAACAAACGTAATCAGAAAGAATGAGATGTGGAAAGAAAGAAAGAAAGAAAGAAAAATGACAAGTGAGAAGAGAGAATGAAAAATAAGAAGTGAAAAGAAAGAAAGTATGGAAGAAAGAAATAAAAGTGAAAAAAAAGAATCAACGAAAGAAGGAGCAAGAAAGAAAGGAAGAAATGAAAAGAAATAAAAGAACGAAACATAAAATGAGTAACTAGAAATAAAAGAAGACATTGTGAGCGTCAATTACTTTAGCTGCTCGTAATAGAAGTGCGACTTGGAGGTGCAAGAATGGCTGCCTATGATTTTCTCTTCTCCTACCCCTTGTCCCTTTATTTGAATTTGCAGTCGTGGCCAGGTTCGTCACGTAGGATGTTGATCAGTCCAATCGATCGAACCTCATTGAATTTCCTTGCTCGGAACAGATCAGCACCGTCTCCATTAAAGAGCCGCACAATCCGTCACCTCAGCTTTACCTTGTTCTCTGCTGTCCGGTGCTCTCGGTCTTCTGTTTAACATCCTGTCTTTTCTCTTTCTATTTCCTTATTTCCACGCGACTTCCCTTTCCATAATTTTCTTTTCTTGAACTTAATTGTCTTTTTTTTTTCTTTTCTTTGTTACCATTTTCTTCTCCTCGTTTCTATTTTTCTTTTCACATCGTTACATTTCTTTCAGTTGCTTATTGTCTCTTCTCTATCATTTTCCTCTCTCTTTCTTTCCACGTATTTTCTTATTTTTCCTTCCGAGCCACAACATCCTTCAAGCTTGTGCTTATCCTATTCTGTTTTGGAGACTTCTTTTTCATTCTCTTGTTCTTCCCTTAGTTAAACCATTTCCTAATTGTCTGTTCTCTTTCTTCATTCATTCTCATCCTTAAACTTTCGTGTCTATTTGCCTTTATTCTCTATTTAATCCTTCTCTTTGTCGTTGTCCAATCTATCTATCTCTCTCCTTTATTTATATATTTTCTTTTTTATTACCTTTTCTTTTATTACTATCTCTCTCATCAGTTATGCACTTTTCTTTCTTTCTCTGTTCACTACACACTTCTCTTTCTTTTTCCCTAGTTTCTTTCATTTTCTATTTCTCTTTCTTTCTCTCATCCCCCTATCTTTTTCAATCTCTCCTTCTCTCTCTGATTAACCTTAACTGGTTATCTATTTTATTCTCCAATTTTTAACCTAATTTTCTTCCTTTCTCTCATTCCTTCGATTTTCTCACTTTCCGTTTTGTCTATTTGTTTACTCGTCTCTTTTTCACTCTTTTATTCTCTCTTTTCTTTTTGTCTCTCTTTTCATCTTTTGTTTCTTCCTTTCTATTAATATCTCGCCCCTGTTTGTTTCCTGTCTTTTTTTTTCCTTCATTTATTCTTTTTTCCATTTTTGTCTCTCTTTTCTTCTTTTCTCTCTTTCCTTCCATTTTCATCTCTCCTCTGTTTGTCACTGTTTTATTCCGTTTTCTTTTTCCTTAATTTATTCTATTTCCCTTTTTCTTCCTTTCTTTCTATTATTATCCCTCCCCCTCTTCGTTTTCTTTCTTTTTTCCTTCATTTATTCTTTCTTCCCTTTTGTTCTCTTTTTTTCTTATATCCCCCCTCTCATCATTAACACTCCAATCATTTTCTATTCTTCTTTTTTTTTTGTTCTCTACCTTTATTTTTTATTTATCTATTCTTCTCACTTTTCTTCTTGCCTTCTTTTCCCATATTCTCCTTTTATATTGTTTTTCCTACCCTCTCCTTTTTCGTTACTTTCTTCCTTTACATTTTAACACTACACAGCCTCCCACTCTCACTCTCACTCATTATTTCTAGTTTTCTTCCTCAAGTCACTTTCTCTCTTGCTTTTTATTTCTTTACTTTCCTTTTTCGTTTTTTTTTTTTTTTGCCTTTTACATTTTTATCCCTCTTTCTCTGTCATCAGCTTTTTATTCTTTTCTACCTTAGTTTCTTTAAATTTACTTGACCTTTTTCTTTTTTATCTTTGGTTACTATTCATTTATCTCTTCTTCCGAACAAAAATCTTTCATTCAATTTCTTCCTTCTTCTTTTTGTTTCTCTTCTACTTTTTTCTTCTTTTTTATTTTTATTTCTCATTCTCTTATGCTTCTTTTTTTTCTTTCTCTCTTTTTCCTCACTGTTAATCTAACATCATTCTTCCTTGCTTTTAATGGCATCTTTAATGTTCCCTTTCCCCTTCTCTCGCCTTTTTTTATTCTTTCATTATCTCTTTTCTTCTCTCTGAATCCTTTCTTTTCCCTTCTTTTTCTTTCCCCTTCTTCTATCCCGATTTATCTTTTCTTCTTATTCCTATTTTACTTCATTTTCTTCATCATCTTGTTACAATCTCCCATCATCTAACTCTTCAATATCTTCAGTACACAACACCATTTACCATATTCCTAACTGTTCATCAGTTAAACTAATCCGATACGACAATCATGTTTTCCTTCTGACGTTCCTTTCTTACCGCGTTCCGGGAGTTTTCTCCTAGTTGCGACCTCCCACAATACCGCAACTCTACCTCACCATGGTTATTCTTGCTGGGTTCTTTCTATATTTAACTTTCCCAAGTCACGCGGCAGGATGAAAAGAAAGAGCCAATGAGGTTTGCGAATAAAAGAAAATATGTGAACAAGAGGGAAAACGCCGGGAACAAGGTGATAGGTTCGTTTCTAATTGAAGCGTGAAGGGAAAGATTTCTGAAACAGCAATTAGGGTTTCGTGTGCTTCTTGGGCAAATTCAATTCTTGAAGGCTGCCAATCATGAAACAATCGAATCATAAAAGGAAAACTGGAACGAACGAACGAACGAAAGAAAGAAAGAAAGAAAGAAAGAAAGAAAGAAAGAAAGAAAGAAACCAATGTTGTCCAGTACCAGAATTAAAAGGAAGGGCTAAATAAAGGAATGGTGAGCTAAAGTAAAAGAGTGTAGAACGGTTAAGAAAGAATTTAAAGGAATGCCGTTTGATGAAAGAAAATCAACCAAGAAAGAAAAAAACGAGAAAGAGCACGTTTTAAAAGAAACGAGAAGGAAAGAAGAAAAGCAAACAAGTTCTCAGGTAAAAAAAAATGAAGAAAAGAAAGTTAAAATGAAGAAAAACAATCAAAGAGAAACAAGGAAAGAGAAAGAAAGAAAAACTCAATTAATGCAAAAATAAAGAAGAAGAAGGAAACAATGATAGAAGTAAAGGAAAAAGCTATTGAAAGAAAGCAAGCGAACACGAATGCACACTGGAATAAACGAGAAATATTGAAAGGAACAAAAAATTAAAGTTGAAATTAGGAGCAAGCTAAGAAAGAAAGAAAGAAAGAAAGAAAGAGAGAAAGAATTGTAACCTAGAAAAGGTAACTGAATGAGGAATAACTAAAACGGAGGTTGGAAATGAAATGGTAATCTTTATAACATCAACAAAATAAAATACTCGCCAGTAGCGTGAAGTAGGTAAACCACTGCTAGTAGTGAACTACTTAGACAGCATATTACACCTTCACTTACAATAGTGTCCAACGTATTTATGAGGATTGGGACATACCCATTAGTGTTCAAAGGTACGGTCTATAACACTATCTATCTATCTATCTATCTATCTATTCCTGTCGCTTCATATCTATCTATCTATCTATCTATCTATCTATCTATCTGTTGCAACCTAGGAGGGGTTACTGAATGAGGAATAACCAAAACGGAGGTTGGAAATGGAAACGGTAATCTTTATAACATGAACAAAACACAATTCTCGCCAGCGGCGTGAAATAGGTAAACCACTGCTAGTGGTGGAATACTTAGACAGCATATTACCCCCCCCCCCACTTACATTATCGAGTGGTCACACATGGAGATACTGATCAGGATTGACGTCGCTTAACTTCGGTGATCGTACGAGAACCGATGATCCAATGTGATATCTCCGCAAGCCAGTATGCAATGGTCACTGAATTTACAACTGGGGGTGTCTTCCTAAACACTGTGAAATCATAATCCCGCGAAAAAAAAATAAGACTTCATTTTTAAAAATGAACAAATCTCAGATAAAATATGATACTTACTGCTACTGCTAAGATTGGAGTGTCGACTGTAACGTGATATTTTGCAAGCACGTTTCGCAGAGTAATTACCGTATTTGACGGCATATAAGACGCACCCCAATTTCAGCAGGGCAAATCATGAAAAAATTAGTAATTAGTAAAATTAATAAACCCACATCTGACATATAAGACGCAGATGAATTTTAAAAGATATTTTTAGTAAAAAAAGTGCACCTTATATGCCGTCAGCTAGTTTCATGTGATCAAGGCTCACTGGATTACTTCCCCTAATCTGTCTTTGTCACATTAAGATTATCTTAATAACTAATCATATATAATGATCAGCTCTATGGTTGGGATATGTACCTCCTATCGGTGTTCGAGGTCCAGCAGATAGAAATCTGGGTGCTGATCTTCTAAGTAAGTAGCCTTCCTTATTTTCATGGATTAGTGTAACACAATCATCCAACCCTCATCTCTTTCCCCTTGTGAAACTGCCTCTAAAACCTTAAGGTAAAAATTAGAGTGAGCCTTCTTGAGCATTGAGGTCAGGTCTTGGTGATTGTACTGGGTATATTAATGGTTGGTTAATAAATGCTCAGCTATCACTGATCTAAATATGTTAGCGCACCGATGTCATTTCGCCCAGTTACCATTCCAATTATTGGCTGGTAAGCATTGATGAGATAATTAGCCAATTTTGTTAGATTTTCTATATCGTTTTTTTTTTCCTGAATAATTTTCTCTGTGTAAATCATTACTTCATGATGTTTTATGCAGTGTAAACAAATTTTCAAACCCAAATAAAATCTCCATAATTTATAGCGATTTTCCAAGCGTAGCATAGATGTGGCACAAGGCCGAAAGTAAGGGGCACCCAGTGAGCATCGAACTCACTACTCAGAGGTAATTGTTCTTACGAGACAAGCTTGCTAACCATTACACCGCCTCGAGGTGCCAAAATCTCCATAATTTATCGAGTGAGTAAAACTGATGCTTATTAGCGGAACACGTGAAATTTCACAATTTTCCTGTTTTGAAAATTCGCATGTGTTATAATTCTTAAATTAATGATTGAATACATTCCTTTCGAGTCCCTTGGTTATAAAATTCCTCCATAGCTTCGTTAAACATTTGAGCTAAACAACTTTAACAAAATACTGTAATAACAGTCATAATGCAATGTAATTGGCCCTGATCTGGCATCTCGTCTGCAGCCGCTCTCTCACAGACGTGCCATAGCCTCCCTCTGTCTTTTTCACAAAATACTGCTCCGATGAACTACTTTCGGTGGTTCCCAGACTTCATGAATTTAAGCGTTCAACTGGGCTAGCATCTCGCTCTCACCCTTTCACTGTCGAAACTGTTAAATGTAGCCGTCTCTTCTACTCCAATAGCTTAATGTCTCGCACTTCTCGCCTGTGGAACTCCCACCCCAGTTCTTGTTTTCCTGATAGCTATAATCTCTAACTATTCAAATGTAACGTCAATCGACGTCTCCAGATGCCCTGATCTATCCCCTAACCTTCTCTTCATCCTTTCCTCTATCTCTCCTCTTTGCTCTCGCTCCATATCTCTGTAACCCCTTGCGTGCTAGTGGCTTCCCGCCTTGCTTGGGTTTGAATGCTTAAAAATAATAATAATTATAAACAGAGGTTATTATTTAAAGAAGGAAGAGGGTTCAAATGAAAAAAATCAAAACTGACACGGTTTTCTGTTTCACTGAAGCAAGGATGTGCAGGTGGGGTGAGAAATCGAAGAGCCTTGTTCGAATTCCAATCGGGTTCATTACATTCAATTACACGCAAATACCCTTGGGAAAGGTATGAATACATCTCATACCCCAAGCCATGGGATAAATAGTATCACTTGTATCTGGAAAAAATCATTGTTATTCCTAAAAGATTGCTAATGCAATCTTTACACGCCAAAAAGGGATTATTCTTATAATTCAAAATATGTTTAGACTTAAATAAGCAACAAAGGGTTGACAAGCCGTAAAAAACAAATCAATCACTGAAATAAACGTTAATTGCTTGACAGATTCATCCTTTCCTCTCTATTCATTTTCTTTCTTTCTGATTAACAATGTTGGTTTTTTCTCGTCAAAATCCATCTTGTCCATTTACAAATCTATCATTCGTCCATGCATTGAATACTGTTGCCACATCTGGTCTGGTGATCCTGCTGTGCATCTTGAGATTCTTGATAAAATCCAAAGATTGATATGTAATGTAATCGACATTGACCAGGCATCTCGTCTCCAGTCACTTTCTTACCGATGTGACGTGGCTTCCCTCTGTCTTTTCTACAAATATTTTCATGGCAACTGCTCTAACAAGCTATTTTCCCTGGTGTCCCGAATGCATGAATTTAAGCGTGCTACTAGATTGGTATCTAGGTCTTATCCTATTACTGTTGAAATAGCTAAATACGACCATCACTTCTACTCCAACAGTTTCTTTTCTCGCACTTCCCACCTGTGGAACTCCCTTCCGTTTCCTTGCTTTCCTGATAACTATAATCTTCGAAGCAACGTCAATCGTCATCTGTCTTCTTGAACCCCGTTCATCTTTTGTCCTTTCCTCAGTCCTCCCTATTCTCAATCTTCTCTTTCACTTTCACTCTCTGCAACACTCTTCGTACTAGTGTCATCACTGCCTTTCTTGGGGTGAAATAATGAAAAAAAGACTTTCTTTTTCTCACAAAAAAAACAGTTTCTGATATGTTTCTTTCTTCATCCGTCTTCACTGAAAACGGAATGGTCTGTTATTTATCTGAGTTAATGACAGAGTATAACGGACATGCGAAGGGAGAAACACGTTGAATAATGATATGATATCTACAACAGTAAAAAGGGTATGACAACCATATCCATTTTTTACACAAATTTTGATTGTTTTTGTTTTGTTTTTTTTCGACAGATATTGCTTTGTCTTAAAATTGCGTTGAAGTGAAAAAGATGTTTAAATAAAATACATTTTCGTTTTCAAGTATCAAAACCTAACGCATTTACTTATTATGCTGCAGGCTAAATGTTAGGTTTTTCAATCCAGACACGCTGAAGTTCACCATATTTTACTTCCCAGACAGACCCTAACATCTTTTAGCGTTAACTGTCATATTATGATTGCTGGTTTCTGACAGTGTTCTCTCCATTCATTTTCATTATTTTATCGATAATGTGCACAGAACAGACTAAAACACAATTTATGTTTACGCATCGTGTTAAAATACAGTTAATGCTTGTCTGGTATATAAAATAGACATGTCTGGAAGTATGTTCCACTGGTGGAACAATGGTCATTAAAAGGTTAAGAAAATAAACCGGTCATTTCTTTTCAATTACAGACTGTGTTCAGTACTTACCGAAATATCTCGCTGTTCTTAGCAGGAAGGCTTTCTGTAAGGTCTCCATTTCCATTATATATTTCTATACTCAGAATCAGAAAGACAGACGAAATTTCTTGAACACATAACGTGGAAGGAGGGCTTGGAGAAATCGACACTCACAGGACAGCGGAACGGGAGGGATGGTAAAAAGACAAACATTACTAAAAGCAACTAAGGATAAGAAGGTGTTGTGAGCCATGATCGTCCGTGTCCTGAAGAGATATGTCACAAAGTAGAAAAAGATGAAGAAGAATGTTTACTATACCCAGTGTTACCAAACTGTCCACCATCTAACGTAAATATTTCCACTTTTTAAAAAAAAACATACATTGTTTCAAAAGTGGATCAGAATATTGTAAAATTAATGGTTAAAGGAAACATAACTTTGGAAATAGCGAATAGGTTGAGTAGATACCATAGGACGATTTTTTAAAAAATACTGAAATCATTGGCGCGATAAGAACAAGAAAAACAAACTTACTTTAAGCATGTCACAAAAAAGAGATCTGGAAAAAATGTAAAAAAAAAAAAAAAGGGTAATAAACAAGAAATATTTATTGAACAAGGAAAATATTTGAAGAAGCTGGTTATGTAAATGTTTTCTACGGTTTATCAACAGAGAGGAAAAGTGCCAACTATTAAGAATATTGGCTATAGAATTGAAAGCAATTAAATTAGCAGCTTTAAAAATAAGCACCACAAAGAGAAACCTGTAAGTAAAACAAAGCAGTACAGATAACTTACCCCTAACAGAATATTTTAGTGGCGAATCTAGAGCTACATTGGTTGGACATGATAGCTGAAGCAGAAGTTGTTCTTCGTGGAAATTGTAAAAAATAAACACAAGTCAGAGGACAATGCGTCGACACGCGAGTGCGTGTTGAACAAGTTACAAACAATGAATTTCAAGCTAAAGAGTATATTCAGCAAAACAATGCTCCTTCACGTTCAGCAAAACTGACCCACCTTAATCTAAAAAAAAAAAACTTTCAAAGGCACACGATTAATTGAATTTCCCTCGCCTTTTCCAGATATTAATCCAACAGAAAAGCGGTCCATCATCAAAAGATATTTATATGAGCATGGAAAGCGATATTCAAGCAAAGGTCTCTAGAAAGCAATAAAAACTGCAACCAACCATGTTTTTTTTTAATTGTTTCACCGCAAGCAAGACAATAAAGCCACTAAAACACAGAGGGACTAAAGAGTATGAAAGAATAAAAAAAGAAAAAAACATTATTAATGAGCGAGTACAATAAAGGAAGAGGAATCAAGAAGGCAGTAGGTAGTAATTCACATTGGATTTAAATTTTTGATGACCAAAATTGGCTGGAAAGCAAGAAGCCAGAAGGGAGTTCCACTGGCGAGAAATGAAAGAAAAGAAACAGCGTAGAATTTACAGTTACATCTAAGCAATTCAGCTGTAAAATGATGAGACCTTGCTGCCAAACTATTACCGTACTTAAATTTATAAAATCTAGGTACCATAGAGGAAACTTCATCAGAACAATTACTATGAAATTATTTATAGAAAATTGATAGAAAAAAAAACAGGGAAGCTACATTGCTACATTGCGGCAGTGGGAAAATGACTGAAGCCGGGATACCCGGTCAGGACCAATAACATTGCAGATTTTGGATTTTTATTAAGAATCTCTAAATAGGAGCACCAGACTAGATGTGTCTGCGATATCCGAAGCATTTACGTATGGTAGACTTATAAATATGTAAGATAGATTCTGGACATAAAAATATCTAGCATGACAAAGTGAACCAGATTTCCAACCAGCAGACCTAGCAATGGATTCAATATAATCCTTTTCACTTCATGTCAGCAGAAAACGTTGGTTTGAGAAGGCACATTGAGTCACTCTCCTGGAGGTTAGCATCAGCCATGATGATGGAAGACAGAAAGAGGTCTCTCAGGTGATTGATAGAAAGTAGTTTCATTTTGAAGGCGTTGAAATTAACAAACCATTCATTGCCCCAGTTAGAATAGATTTTAGGTCACGTGAGATCAGCTGCCAATTTGACCTTATCGAAAAAATAACACTTACTATTAAGACAGGAGTAAATACTTGGGTCATCAGTATAGACACTGAGTAGAGAGTCGACACCATCTGAACGGTCGTCCATGAAAATTAGGAAATCGTAAGTCCAAGGATAGAACTCTGGGGGACGGCTGTATTAATGCAAAAAGACCGAGAAGAGTGGCCGTTGAAGACAACTTTCATTTTGAACAGTAGAAAACGATGACCGAAAAACTATCGTAAGTTATTAAATGTCAAGTAGAGCCGATACTAACATGTAGAATAATATCGAAAATAGTTCAATAAAATTCTTTATGTGCGAACTATCCTCCTCGTTTTGTTTGTTACTATCACAACGTTTCGGGCATTGTGTCCTGCGGCCTTCATCAGGTGTATATCAATTCAGATAATCTACGTGAATACCGAACACTTTATTTAATCTACAGGA
Source organism: Acanthosepion esculentum (assembly GCA_964036315.1). Lineage (NCBI taxonomy): Eukaryota > Metazoa > Mollusca > Cephalopoda > Sepiida > Sepiidae > Acanthosepion > Acanthosepion esculentum. Next base: position 76,744,994 of record OZ038476.1, read on the forward strand.
GTAGGCTGTTCTCGTCCCGACTAGACGAGATATCCTTAGATAAGGGTAGTGGAATCGACCAGAATTGGTCAGCCAATATCCGTCGAGAGCAGTATGGAAAAATTGCATACTCCTGTGAATACTTCCGGTTCTATGATCGCAGAACAGTTAATGAAGAATCCGATTTGTGCATCGTCTTTTACCAGTGACCTTTAAACCATAATCATTAGAGCACATTCGGATTACCATGTTAAAATTCTTGAGACCATTTGTCTTAAGTCTAAGCAGCCTTCCCTTTGTAAGCAGAAGGAAAGGCTGCTGGGTTACAATGTTATCTGTATGTGATTTTTTTCTAATTCTCCGGTCGTATGTTTTCCCCTTTTTTAATCATCGATTGGCTCTGAAGAACAAAAAGTGATAATTGGTTAGTCCGTTTTTTGTTATTTCTATATTTTTCGATTCATCATTTTACAGTGAGTATGTTTTTAATCTTTGTTCTTCCCCCCTTTTATTATATACCTTTTTGTATTTTTGAAAGGATTTTTATCCGACATTATTTTTTATTACCATAAGCTTTATTAGATAACGTTTATCGTAATTAAAAAAATATATCGAATAGAAAATACTTTCACAAATTGCTGTTGTTTACGTTTCGGGTACGAAACTGAAGCTATGAGATATAAATTCGAAGAAAGTCCCAACGAGAAAACGTGCTTTCCTTAAATAGGTAATTCGAAACTTGCCCTGTCAAGCTGATTCCGTAGCCGTACTGGTAGTGGTACACTTTGGCTAAAAAATGTTTTCCCTGTTAAAAAAATAAAAAATAAAATAAATAAAAAGATGGGAGGCACAATTTTTTTGAGTAAGATTTCTGAATTCAGGATGGTTAATTTCACTGTTTAATAAAATAAAAAACAGTGATAGCAATTCAAACGCGTGTGCGTGTTGGGGTGCATTTAGGCAGCAAATTCTTTTTTAGGCAAGTCTGACTGAATAAATTACAAACATTATGTCTACTTATTTTATGAGTGATTTTCACTGTTACGGTGCATTTCTTGTCTCATTTAATTGTAATTATACAGAAAAATATTCGTGAATATGAAAGGATTATGATAAAAATAAGTAGACATAAAGTTTTTCATCTCTATCTATAAAAGGCAGGATGTGTGTGTGTGTGTGTGTGTGTGTGTGTGTGTGTGTGTGTGTGTGTGTGTGTGTGTGTGTAACGAATGCACGGCTGCAATTTTCGACGGATTTGCACCAAAATTTACATGCACATGCTCCAAGTCAGTAATAATGCCACGACCGACGTTGCATTTCCCGACTCCCATCTATAGTGGAAATAATTGATTTCTTTTCATGTTTCTACGGCAGTTTTCATGTAGTTTGCGGCCATTTTCTACTGGCCAGAGTCAGAGCCTATAGCTGGCTGCCACGAATAGGCAGGAAGATTCTACTGGACAGCGTGAGAGCCAACAGCTGACTGACACGAATGTTAACTAGCATGCTAGCATGCAAAAAAAATCGATGGCTGCATTCGTCAAAAGTGGGAAAATTTTAAATCTGCATGGCACTTTACTCCAATTGGCTCTTTCGCTTGCTTAAACTCAACGTTCATTCTGATTCCGCAGAACTGGGTAGGGTGTGAAAAAGTATTGTTGTTAACATTCTTTTTTCATTCGGTTTTTCCAGTTACGAGTCCTTTTTTAAAGCTGATCGTTTTGTGTTCATTTTGTTTAGTTCTTTTTTCGTTACAAATTTAATGTTTAGTATAGAGCTTAGAAAAAATTCGCAGTGTGAGATAGGCAAGAAGTAAGGCATGTAGCAACATCAGCACGGCAAAGGGCACTCCTTTAAAGGCAAGGAAGGGCAAAAATATTTTAAGTCAAGTGATAGCGATTTCTGTATGAGTCGTACGATTTTTGAATCAAGCACGGGCAACGCCGGGCCATGCTGCTAGTTTATTATATATATATATATATATATATATATATATATATATATATATATAGTATGAGGGCCACTCAGGATAGAGGGTTACGATAAGGGGTAGTTTATATGGATACGAGGTGAAGATAACAGTAAACTTGAACAGGTTAAGATTGTAGAGATCGGGGAAACATTCTCTAGGGAGTCTGTTTCATACAGCAGTGGTTCATGGGAAGAAGCTGTTTGAGTGGAACTTACTTCTCGCCGATGGTATACGGAGGGAATATGGGTGGATTGCTACTATGTAAGTGATATGGCGGGTCCTAGCCGTGAAGTTCAGACCTAGTGGTACCAGGAACTGCTGTTCGTCCGAGCACTTTACATGGTAGTAGAGATAGAGTAGTAAGAGGCTCACCGCATACCGCCCTTTAGAGAGAGGTTAGAGTGTGTAAGACTCGGAGGCGCATTTGACTAGAAAGTGAGGTATAAGCAATATGGCAACAGTATTCCTTTTTCGGCCTGATCTGGCTCTTATAAAGATAGAGGATAGCATGTGGATTTAGGTACTTACTGGGGCATTACAAGGAGCTGATTATTTTACCTGCATCTTTAGCGATGGGTCATATACAGGAATTCCATTTGAAGTCGGGTGTGAGTTTGGGGCCCAATATCCTCTCGAGGGGACATCTGTTCATTGTGACTGGCGATAGTTCGGTGGTGATGGAATCTAAACAGTTTGGTTTTAGAGGCAATAAATGTAAATACTTTTAAAATATCCGTTTTTAAAGAATTAATAACATTTTGTACCCACCACAGATTATTTAACTTTCATTTATGCATTTCAGTGACCGGCTCGGATTGAAGAATCGGAGGGCAGAGTTCAAATTCCAGTCGAATCCATTACATTCACTTACGTGCTAATACCCTTGTGAAAGGTATGGAAATTCATACACAGACGTCCTTAAGGGCACATCGCACAGTGGATAAAAAGACGTTGGTTAGATCCAGTGACAGGACCCAAAGAGTTGTGAGTTCAATACCTGATTAAGGCACTGGAGAACTTGGAGAGGTAAATTAACAGGAGATAACTGATAACTGACATTCATTAGACATGGCACGTTGAACTAGAACAGTCTACCCCAGCGAGCGAAATAAAGAGATCATTTCGATATTCCAACCACCTGAAGAAGGCTGGAGCGTACAACTGCCCAAACGTTGTGATAAATATGGTAACAAAGATGAGGACAACAGTCCGAATAATGTAAATAATAAAAATGCATTTAGTTGAGCCATAAACTTGTATTCAAAATATTTAGATTCTGGTATTTAATAACCAATAGATGTTGATATGCCGCTAAACAAAATCACCCAACCAACCATAATTTGAGAGCATACTCTACTCTTCTGCGTCTATGCGCCGTGCCACTTCAGGACGTGGGCGATCATGGCTCTTAACAACTTTCTGTCCTTTGTAGCTCTTAGTATAGTTTGTCTTTTCATTATCTACCCTCGTCCTTGTTCTGCCGTCCATTTACACAATCCCATTAGATATGTTACTCGGTATTTACCCGAGCTCCCCACAAGGTGGTATGTGGCAAAAGGCCGTTTTTTTTTAAGCGTACACACGGAAAAACATTCCCCGTAGACCCCGCATACACGGGTCGGGTTGCTGTCTACTTTACCCGTGACGAGACTCTGCCTGTAGGCAAAGCTTCGTCTGAGTTCCTCTCCGATCGAAAGCAGAGAGTCCAACAAGCTGAACTTTGATAAACTCATTAAGTGGGTTATTCGCCGCTTACTTCTGTCCTTCCTATTAAGTGTCAAAATCTCTCAGCCGTCTTTTTACTCATAACATGCCTTTTCAACGGTTTCTTTCTGCTTACGGCCATATAACGTTGAAACACCGGTTACCGTACGATCATCGAAGCAACGTCGATCCTGGTCGGGACTTAAATGAGTGACCGCTCGGGAATACCAGGTGCGTAAGTTTCGATGTGTGGATAGTGTGATGGATAATAACTCCGAATTATTAATTAGTGCCGAGTTCAGTTTTCAGTATTCACTTATGCGTAAATACCCTTGGGAAAGGTATGAATCCACCTCGTCTCCCTCCAGCTATGGGTTAGTTAGTAAGACTTGTATCACTAAATCATTATTATCTCTGAAAAGAATTCTTACAAACTAAAAATATTTTCTGGCTTTAAATAACCTGCAAAAGGTTGATAAGCCGTAGAAAACGGATCTAATAATATTTCTTTCTGATTCTATGTTTTTTGTTTTTGTTTTTTAATCAAAGCACCGTCGCCTCTCTCTGTCTCTTTTATAAATACTTCCATGGTAATTGCTCCGATGAGCTGCTATCACTGGTTCCCAGGCTCTATGAATTCAAGCGTCCTACGAGGCTGGCATCCCGTTCCCACCCTTTCACTGTTGAAACTGTTAAATGTAGATGTCTCTTCTACTCCAATAGCTTCATATGTCGCACCTCACGCCTATGGAACTCCCTTCCTCATTCCTGTTTTCCTGATGACTATGATCTCCAACTATTCAAGTGTAACGTCAATCGACATCTCCAGTTGCCTTGATCTATCCTCTATCCTTCTCCACATCCTTTCCTCTAACATTCCTATTTGCTCTCGCTCCAAATCCTCTGTAAGCCATTGCCTTGCCTGGGGTGAAAAGCTTAAAAAAAAATTCACCCCCAAGCAAAGCGATAATGCCACTAAGACAAGAAATGAAATAGAAAGAAAAAAAAACTTTAGAAGAAACCGGAAACCCAATCCTAAATAGGGAATATAAGACTATTCATATTCAAAAGACCGGGAAGGAGTATGAACCGGGCTATTAGGAAAAAAAAATTTTTTTTTAAATACATGGATAGTAAATAAAACTTCATAGTTTAAATGGAGACGTTAGAAGTACAGAGTTGAAGTAGACTTTAAAAGGAACCGGAAACCCAATCCTAAACAAGAAACAAGAAACCCTCAACTCCCGTTAAAAGACCTGGGAGGAGTATAAACCGGACGATGGGTGAACTTTTCTTTTCGGCCAGTGATACTTTTTTTACTTTTGCCGCAGAAATCACGTGAAATGCCTCGTGGACGAAATAGTTGCTTATCCCCCTATCACCGGTTCCAGCTCAAGTACAATGTTATGATTTTGACTACTGTTTATTCTCAAGACAGGCTGATCCTAAACCACCTGTTCGAATTGGCCTTGTGTCATACCAAGCTAAACTATGTAAATATCAAGGCACACATATGCTTACATTTATATGATACATTTTGTGTCGAACTAAATAGGGATCGAACACATTAACCATGACAGGCGCGATAATAATTGCTTTACGGCAGGTGCGCTGGATCAGATCTTTATTGGGCTAAGCCATCTTTTGTATTCAAACTCTGCACTTATACCTCTTTCTTTTTCTCTCTTTCTCTCTCTCTCTCTCTCATTTACTCCCATACTAAACTGCTATCTTTCTATTTACTTTTACCAACTTCGCTTTCATCGTTCTCTCGCTCCCCCTCCAACACTCTCTTTGTTTCTCTCCCTCTTTTTATCACCAGATTTACCGCCTTTCTTGTTTGATAGGTTTTCGCAAACCACAAGCCAATACAAATCATACTTGAATGGACACCGGCCACATAAAGATCACCACGGTCAAAATCAGCGATGACCAATACAGCTTACGGTGTCCACTAATTCGGCCATTGTCGGCCTGGATAGTCTTGTAATGGATTTAGCCGGACGCTGCTTTATGGTTCCGGCAACGCCAGCCAGCGGCGCACAACATCGCGGAATATAAATATGTCAGTCAGCGTTCAGAGATTAACACAGCTTGTGCCTATGGTGGTTTTTCATCCGGGCAATTGGGAAGGATTATGAAAAAGTGACGAACAGCAAAGAAACAAGAGCTAATGAAAAGAGGAAAGAAAATGCACTGATTGAAAAAGAAAGAAAAAAAGAGGCCAAGAATGGTTAGGAAATGGGAAAAAGAGAGTAAAATAGAAAGAAAGAAAGAAAGAAAGAAAGAAAGAAAGAAAGAAAGAAAGAAAGAAAGAAAGAAAGAAAGAGACAAACAAACAAACAAACAGAAGCAAGGAATAGGCGGGAAGTGAAAGAAAGAAAGAAAGAAAGAAAGAAAGAAAGAAAGAAAGAAAGAAAGAAAGAAAGAAAGAAAGAAAGAAAGAAAGAAAGAAAGAAGCTTGGAATGTTAAGGAAATAAGAAAAAGAGAGTAAAATACAAAGAAAGAAAGAAAGAAACAAACAAACAAACAGAAGCAAGGAAGAGAAAGAAAGAAAGAAAGAAAGAAAGAAAGAAAGAAAGAAAGAAGCAAGGAATGGACAGGAAACAAGAGAAAAAGAGAATAAAATATAAAGAAAGAAAGAAAAAATGAAAGAAAAAACAGTTAGCTATGATCGGGAAACGAGAAAAAGTGAATAAAATACAAAGATAGAAAGAAAGAAAGAAAGAAAGAAAGAAAGAAGCGTGGAATGTTAAGAAAGTGAGAATAAGAGAATAATAAAATTAAAAAGAAGGAAATAATAGGAGAGTCGTCATATAAAATGATAATATAGGAGAGAAAGACAAAATATGAATATGAAAGAAAAGTAATGTCAAAAGAAAAGGAAGGGAAAGAAGAAACAATTTAAAAATGGGAGAGTAAGAATTTGACGACGAAAACAGTTTAAAAAGAAAGAAAAATACGTTGAGACAATGTTAAGTTAATTTTCGCCTTAATTTGCCGTCTCTCATCGCGAGTTGGCGACAGTCTCGGGAATATGAAGACAACCGAATCGGAAAAGAGGTGATTATACATAGGCGCCTTACCATGGAGAAATGGTCAACAAGATAATTTCGTCGACTATTATATACCATAGTGAATTCAATCCTCAGTGGACATCCCCACTGGATATCCCGCATTTTATGACAAACGAAGTTGGGCTAAGCTGTGTAAATCTCGACAGCTATTCAGACAAGGAATTAAGCCTGAAAGTTTTAAAAAGCTGAGCAAGATTCCCATCTTTAGGAACTAGCGCCATCAAATCTTTCTCCTGCTCAATAACAGCACATTCACTTATGACATCTGTTGAAACCAGGCGATGTTAATATCTCGACAGACATTTTTAAATTCCAGTTCCTCTTCTTTTGTGCCAATTTTGTCCATCAAACGAGTCATGAGCAATAAGAAGTGAGTCTTGATATAAAAGCTGGTTCTCTTATCTTCCTGGCGCTACCTGATCTTCCTGGCGCTATCTCATCTTTCTTATAGCCTGAAATTTAAAAATGAAGCTTAGAGATTTTTTCTTACTCCCATGTCCCTTATACGAAAGATCGCAAAGTTGTTTCCCGTTGCCTTTTCCACAGTTTTGACTTCAATTTGTTTTCCTTCTCCTAATATAGTAGCCACTCAAGATTGTAGAACTCAATCTACATTATTTTTTAATTCTTAGCTTAGTTAGGGAGAGACGCGGTGGATCCATGCTTTTCTCAACGTCATTAGATTGAAAGTAAAAACAACAGTCTAGGCTGAGATTTGAACGCAGTTCACCAATACCCCTTTCCGTGATAATAACTGTTACGTTACTGCATAATTTTTTTTTTAAATCACCTGCTTCTATAAACTATCGCAGGAAAGAGAAGTATAATTCAACTATGTCAGTGTCGCATGACCGAAATTCTATTTTTATAAGGGCTCCAGTAGCGACTATGAACAACTTATTTTAAATCATTTCATCCCGAGAAAGGCATTAAAGCCACTAAGACACAAGGAGTTAGTGAGTGTGATAGAATATGAGAAAGGAAAACATTGTTAAAGAGAAAGGAAAATAAAAGAACAGGAATTAAGACAGGAGATATCTATTGAAATTGCATTTAAATTTTTGAAGATCAAAGTTGACTGGAAAGCAAGAGATCAGAACAACAAGCGAGAAGTGCTAGAAAAGTGTCATATAGGAAGAAGATGAGTAACTACCGACACCGAGGTTCAATCGTGACACTCTGGACTTAAGTTTTCCGACAGGTGTATAAATAGCGGTGTCAGGCTAATGACTGCAGTGACTACTGAATGGAACTATCCAGTCGAATTAGTGTGAATTATTGTGCATCGATGATTTGGGTTTTGATTTAGGATTTACCGGACGTTAAGCCGAGCCACGCTACTAACAAGGTATTCACTGAAATGGTTAATTATCTTTGGTTTACTTTTACTTCTCTGTTCTTGTTAAGTATTTGTTTGCGGTTGTAATTAAATAATGTTTTATTTAACATTGAAGTCTTGAGTTATGCTTCATGATTATCGGCCACCGTACGTCACAAAAAGAAGAAACTGTTAGCATAGAGCTTACGGTTAAATCTCGCCTTTTCAACTATAAAATGGTGAAAAATTATCCCCAATCAAGTTCTGCAATTAAATTCGTAATATCTAGGTACCAAAGTGGAAAGCCCCACACAACAATTACTATGAAAACCAGTTGTAGAAAAGGCACAAGGAAAAGTGGGTAAGTGACCAAAACCGTGAGAACGGGCCAGGACCAATATCATTACATATTCTTTGTATTTTATCAAGAATCTCTAAATACATAGTAGAAACAACAGACCAGCTGTGACAGCAATATTGACGAACTAAATGTATAAGATAGATCATGGCGAGAAATATTGTCGAGAACGACACAGTAAACCACAGCCTAATGGTTTGGTTTGGTTTGGTTTGGTTTGGTTTACTGCATATCAACCTCAATGTTTTTTTTTATGCCACAAGATTGTTATTGCTGGTAATGTATAGCTAGTAATATATTTTTTATTAAAATGTATAGCTGGTAATATTTTTTCTCAAAAATGTACAGTTGGGAAATTTGTTTTTCAAAAATGTATAGCTGGTAATATATTTTTTCAAAATTGTATTGCTGGTAATATTTTTTAATGTATTGCTGGTAATAATTTCTTTTCAAAAGTTTTTTCAGCGAATTAGTGAAGGTCTCAATATATATATATATATATATATATATATATATATATATATATATATATATATATATATATGGTGCGAAGAATAACTTGTCTAAATTATGTAAAAATGAAAATGACACTGTCATCTCATTTTAATAGATACATTTACCAAAATTACACAAACATGTCTTGAAATACTAAAGAGTAAATTCTTTTAATAAAACCGCCATTGACTTTAACGGTATTTAGTGTCCTCCCCACGAGGGACAGATGTGGCACAAGGCCGGGTTTAAAGTGGGGTACCCGAGCCCGTAGGCTCGGCCAAAAATAGCCCGTAGATCCCGTATAAACGGGATCGGGTCGGTCAACCACCCCGAACGAGGCTCTGCCCTTCGGCGGAACCTCGTCCGGGTTCCTCTCTGCTCAAAGGTAGAGAGTTCGACCAGTAACTCCTCAACCGTAGTCGAGTCGTAAACTTTAACCACAGCCTCGATACGACTTTACAATCTCATGCAAATCTTCTGGATGGTCTCTTTGTTTAAGTTGGTGAATGCTGCCTTCAGTTCATCTTTGGTGTTACAAGGAGTTTTGTTGGTCTCTCGCTCAAATGTGCCCTACACATAATAATCAAGTTTGGGGAGTTAGATGGCCAAGTTATGATGTGGTCGCAGAAATTGTCTGTAGCTATGACTTGGTTTTTCTGCTTATGTAGCATGGTGCAGAGTCCAGTTGCCAGACATAAGATCTTCCAGCAGCCAGGGCAGCTTGACCCAGGGTAGCACTGCCTCATCAAGGCACGTCTCAATATATATATAGTGTGTGTGTGTGTGTGCTAAAGGCCGTGGATGTTCATATATATATATATATATATATATATATATATATATATATATATATATATATGAAGAAATATACTCTTACGGTGTGCAATATTTATGAGACAAAGTGCTCAATATTAGAGATAGAGCGTGTGTAAATATAAAAGTGAACATTGAAGTCAACACTTAGAGGCGACAGGCTGTTTCATGCTAGAGGCAATCGTCAGGCCACCGTGTCCTGACGATCGCATCTAGCATAAAACGGCCTGTCGCCTCTAAGTGTTGACTTCAATGTTCACTTTCACACACATATATATATATATATATATATATATATATATATATATATATATATATATATATATATATATATATATATATATATATATATACGAACCTCCACGGCCTTTAGGACACGTAAGGTCATGCCGATATAGCAAATCCGAATAGTGTCTGTAACCGCAAATTTATTCAAATATTCTTGAAACATTCAAATTTGCTCAGTTTCGTATCCTAGCGTAATCAAAGCAATTTCTAAAGAAGTAATGGATTTTGTTATTTATTAATCCGTCAGATTTCAGCACTTGAATGAAATTTTTACTGGATACCCACTGTGGTAATAAATAACCATATCTCATCTCTCCTCTTGCTTCTAACCATCCACCACAATAATTCTTTCAGCCCTAAAGCTGAATGAGTCAGATAAAGCCTCATAAGCTTCTACTTAGAGTTGGTACTATATTCACACCCATATTTGAGTAGACGCTCCGTTTATTTATTAAACAGTGTATTTATTTATTTTCGTCTTCCTTCCTGAAAATTCGAGAAAACTTATTAAAGAAAAGACGCGCCCTCCTCCTGTTTGTGTATTTGATTTGGGCATCGATTTTTCATTTATGCAAGTTTGGTTGAAGCCCAACTAATGTTGACTGTTTACATTTTTTTTTAAGATTCCCCCGCACGGACTTCCCTGGTTTCTGCGTAGTATGTGAAAATAAATTTCCAGATATCTTCTGAGCGCTTTTGACATTCATAACCCTTTTGTGTGTAGGGCAGGGTTTTACTTTGCTGGATTTCGAACCGTCACGTTTTCAGGCTTCAGTGGATGTCAATCGAAAACTTACAAAAGAAATAAAATGCATGCACGCAGATATCGTTATCAACAGAAAAAGAAAACACTTTAATAATAGCGTATTAAAGTCAAAAGGCCTAAGAAGACGTTGGATCATAATTTTCGTTGGGCTTCAACCAAACCTGTATATATATATATATATATATATATGTGTGTGTGTGTGTGTGTGTGTGTGTGTGTGTGTGTGTGTGTGTGTGTGTGTGTGTGTGTGTGTATTTAGGCAGCAATCCTTCTTTCATACACATTTCATTGAATACGACAGACAAGGTGCTTTGATTTAGTTTTTTGTTTTCTTTTCGGATGATAAATTATATAAAGACCGTCCGGCTATATATTTAACCATTTTCAAGGTTGAAATATATCAACTGTTAACAAGAAAGCATCATCGACATGCAAAAAAGGCTAAAAACAATAGAAGCCTTGTTGATAAAAACAAAAAACAACACTCAGTAATATCAACTATGAACATTGACACAATATCTTGACAGTGTTTTGAAAATGAAAACATTATATAAATACATACCTACAACAAACTATATCTTGTTAACTATTTCTTTCAACCTTGAAAATGGCTAAATGTATAGCCGAAAGCGCTCGTGTAAAAAGAACAACTGGACAGTTTTTATATAATTTATCTTCCGAAAAGAAAAAAAATTGTAATTATACTGTTCGATATCAATAGATAAATTATTTATAGTAATAAATAAAACTAAATATCCACTTCGCTTGTTCCAACTCTGATTTCTATGGAAATTACATCCACTCGTCAGGAAATTTGATTTTAAAATTTAATTTTCTTAAAAGACCTTACGTTTCCACTGCATTAATTAACTTCTTTAAAGAAAAAATATTTTCTGAAAATATATTCAATTATACATAGTGTCAGTCAGTTATGTGCCATGCGTGATACACGCTTAAGCGATGATGTATCTTTCGATAGATGACTGACGATGCAGATTTTTCCCTGCAATAGGTTGCCATTTCTTTTTGCGGTAGACCAGTTGCCATTCAAGTCTATAGAACCCGGTCTATCCTGCTATTTACACATAGCTGGCGGGGAAGAAAAGGATTAATACTTTTCCCAAGAGTAATAGCACGTAAGTGAATCTAATGGATTTGACTGGAATTCGATCTCGGCTCTCCGATTTCTCTATCCATTACTCTACCGTGCCTTCCAGTTGTGTACTAGCTGCAATTGGAAATTAAGAATATATCTACCTTCAGCATGTTTTTATACCAGTAGTAGTTTAACAAAAAATAATCCTTAAAATGGTTAACAGTTTAGACGAAAGCGCGCGGAGCCAACTAACTTTCGAACAATTTTTACATTCATTAAGTACAGAAAAATGTATTGCAACAAACTCGTAAATAAGAAAGACTTGCTTGTGTTTTTTATCAAGTTTCGAAATCCTGGTCTTTACCTAAACTCGAACGTGGACAACTGGCTCCGCTGGAAAATAACAGTGCGCCGAGTTCAAGTTGATGCTGTCTGCTGCGTTCACTTTTGTACTATGGCCCTTGGAAAGGGTATAAATACATCTCTTCTTTCCCCAGCTATAGAGAAAATAGCAGAGTGAGCCAGGCTTTGTAGACAAAGGAGTCATCCAGAACAACAATAATTCAAAACCAATGAGAAAGCAACGAGATACAACTTCACTATATGTCCAAAGAAGTCATTGAAAACCACGAATAAAAATTAAAAAAACTGAGGAATCTATGGAGGGCTATGATCGTCTACCTCTTGAAGAGTCATGGTGGTAATAATAATATGTTTGTTTTGTTTTGTTTTACGGCCTATCAACCTCAATGAGTCACTTAATGCCGACAACTTTTTCTTTTTTTTCCTGGTAATATTTTTGCTTTGTCAAAAATCTATTTCTGTTCATATTTTTTCCTCAAAATTGTATACCTGGTTAATATATTTTTTTTCAAAAACGTATAGCTTGTAATAATACTATTTTTCCAAAAACGTATAGCTGGTAATACTATTTTTCCAAAAATGTATAGTTGGTAATATTATTTTTTCAAAAACATATAGCTGGCAACATTATTTTTTAAAAAAAAATTATCAGAGGCCTTGCTGTTGGATGTAGTTTATCGTCATACCCAGGACGATAATAATCATAATAATAATAATAATAATAATAATAATCAGTAAATACTGTTTATTCCTTTTGGGGATGTAAGGTTTTCTCTTTTCTTTTTTCATTGGATTGCATTTTCTATACTGAATGTTTTTTTTATCCGTTTTAATTCTCTTTTCTTTCTCTAATTTGTTTTTTCGCTGATTTTTATTTCCCTTTTTGGCTTCATTTCTTTTCCCCAAAGAAAAAAAATACGGTCTCAATATTAAATAAAAGTCAACAGATGTTGAAAAATAAGGCATAGTCATAAAATTTTGTCCCACCAAACCCGGTAAATTGCGATGCGGCGAATGTCCACTCCCCGATTCTGAAGTGGTGGTCGTTTATTCAGAAAAGTAAGTTTTTGAAATGGAGATGAGTCAAAAAATTAACCGACCGTGTAATTCCTGTAAAGCAGCTATAGTTAAGAAAGAAAGAAAATGTGTGTGAGAGAGAGAGAGAGAGATGGTGGCAGGTGAAATAAATGGAGGGAAGAGCAAAGAATTTAAAATCTGAGATTTATTGTTAACCGTTGAAGATTTACTTTGGGCAGAATTAAACACTAATAGCTTCTGGGGTTTCAAATTTGCTTAGCAGAGACGGAGATTTAGAGAGTGCTGGCAGGATAAAATGAATACTTGGAAATGCGACGGCGTCAGCTAACTTTTGAAAGAATATATGTGTCTATGATAAGAAACGTTTATCAATCTAACATGCTTCGCTTTTGTTAAAGCTTCATCAGAGAATGGGATATGGAAAAAAAGATGAAAGAAATTCTGGTATTTTTACTTTTGTTTTGTTTGATTTTCATTGGTTAGTTAGTATAATTTATGGCGTTCCTAATTCAAGGAGAAACGACTGGTCCCTTTGAAGTTCCACGAAATTAACGGATTCCAAACCTAACTGAAAAACCGTGAATAGTGCTTTATGTATGTAAGTGTATAATAATTTTAGTTTGTCTATGTGGGATTTAGGTGATAATGTATACAGAGGAATCTCGGTTCTCGGACGTTCACATGTCGAACAAATCGGTTTTCGAACAGAAAATTCGAGATGTAATTGCCTCGGTTATCGAACAAAATTTCGGTTCTCGAACAACATAGCCGAACCGAGTTAACCCGAACAGAATAATTTCTGAGTTGATCGCCGTGTTGTATACATTCGTGTGTTATGTCGTGCTTTTATTTTCTAATTTTATTGTACTGTGACTTTTTGTCTCTACATTTATTCCTGTTGGAAAAATAGTTTCGGTTTACGAACATTTCGTGTTACGAACGGCCTACAAGAATGAATTAAATTCGTGAACCGAGGTTCCACTGTATTCGTAATGTATGTGTATGTCTAGTAGACATTATCTTTGGTGATTTTTCAAATGTTTGGGAACGTTTTTACGTACATACTGTTTTACATTAAAAGAAATTACGTTGCATTCTGTAAGAATGGATTCAATAAACGTCGGTGATGTAATATAATGTTTTTGATGTGTATTTATAGCTGGTAATATAGCAATTAAGTATAATTATTAATGCAATTAACAAGTCGAATGCACGTGAAACATGATTGACTAATGAAAACCAAACAACACAGCAGTAAAAATACCAGAATTTCCTTCTTGTTTTTCTCTATATCTCATTCTATGATAAAGCTTGAATAAAAGTGAAACATGTTACATTAATAAACGTGTTCTCTTTGTTCTTTGTCATATCATTCTATCGGATTCCAATCCATATTTGATCGCAACTCATATGAGACTATCAGGGCCAACGCTAGGTTCTCGCGGGTGGGGCTGCGTACCAAGGTTTTAGTACGCAGCCCCACCCGCCCACTACTATAAGTCGATTTCAAAGTTTCCCAACCGGTGAGGTGGGAGTCACAAATTCTCGAAGGAAAATTGGAGGGGGGGGGGAATCAGCGCTTTTTAAAAATTACCAAAAATAATGAAATTATCCAATTTAAATGAAAATTTCAGTACATAGTCATTAATTATTTACTGTTATAATGAATAGTTTGTTTGTTTTTTATTTTAAAAAAACTGAGAAAATTCTTTTCGTAATAACTACCAATATTTTCATGACTAAATTTTACTCGAAGAAAATGTTTAAGTCGCAATTTTTTACATTTCCATAAAGATTAATCGCTGACGCATCTCCGCTGAAAAGAAGTTTTACAAAGATTCCGACACAACACAAACGGATTGGCTTAAAAATTTGTTTTACAAACAATATTTTAATTTTCGGGGAAAAATTTAAAATCTTTATTTTTTAAGCGATTATTTTCTATGTTTTAGTAATGTAAAAAGCAGGAACTAGAAATTTTATGTTAATTATTAGCCGTGGACTTTTGGTTAGTATTATTATTAGTTTTAAAAAAAAATCAGAGATCCTCCTTAGGGGATGATCTCGGAATAAAAAAATGATTTTACCAAGATATATTACCCTCTTAATTGATTTAAAAGATCTCTTCAGAAAAATTACAATTTAAAAAATAAGCTCTACTGAAATTAACACTTCTGCCCCGCTCCCCAGTAAGCATGTGGCCCCCATGCAGTTGAAAGTTTCGTGGTAGTAAGCACTAGCCCTGTCGATTATTATAGTTGATAATTGACAATATAACTTAGGTAAAATATAAAATTTTTAAAAAAGTAAAAAGTACAAAAAGCTAAAAAAAGACACTGCTGAAACTAGCCCTTTTGAGGCTTCAAACCTCGTCGGGGATTCCTGCATATTATGCACCTCACCGGCCATGCAGATACACGATGTATATTATTAATAGATGACTGACAATGTAACGTCAGTTTAAAAATAATTTTAAAAAATGGCGGATGGCCATAAAACAGTGTTGAAAAATACAAACAAACGCGCCCCCCGTGGTTGGGAGTTTCGGGAGTTAGACGCGCCGACCCTGGAGTTTATAAGCTATAAAATGATAGATGCGTTTTACTGCATTGTTTCTTTCGAGGTAAACTGTTATCTGAGAGTTCAAAGAATATTTCAAAGTAACTTGTAGCGATTTCTCTTGAAAATGGACAAAATTTCACATTATAATTTTTATCAGTTACTTGCAGAAAAATGGTTTATCCCCAAGAACATTCATATTGACATGTTTGCCACATTACAGGACGATACACCAGCTTTATCATCAGTGCAAATGTGGGTAGTTGAATTTAAGGAAAGAGGGTCCTGAGGATGACCCAATATCTGGATACGCTGTAACTGCCACCACGGAGGAAAACATTGATCGTCTTCATCACATGTTGATGGATGACAGGAAGTTGTTTATAAATCAAATAGCTATTACTATATCCCGTGAGAGAGTTTAGAATATTTTGCACAATGAACTTGGCACGACAAAGGTTTCTGCTCGGTGGGTGCCACGCCTTTGGATACCTGATCAAAAGCTCATCAGGCTAATCACATCACAGGAAAGTTTGACATTATTTGAGGCAGATCCATATGGTTTCTTTGAATGTTTCCTAACCCAGGATGAGTGTTGGATTTATCACATTGGGCTAGAGACAATCTATGCAATTGAAACATCCCTCCTCACCTTCTCCAAAGAAGGCCAATGTCGTTTCATCTTCAAGGAAGTTGATGGTCTCAGTTTTTTTTACAAAAGGCATTGTTTTTTTACTATCCTCAAAAGGGCCACACCATCAATGGAGAGTATTATGCCAACTTGTTATCAAGACTAAACACCCAGGAAAACTGATGAAAGGAATCTTGTTTCAAGAGGACAATGCTCCAGTACACAACTCTTAGTAGCTGCTGTGCGTGACTGTGACGTTGAACTGGTTGATCCACCTTTCTATTCTCTTGATTTGACTATCATCTGTTCCCCAACATAACAAAACACTTAGCTGGGAACAAATATCGCAGCGATGATGACGTCATATCTGCTGTTGATGAGATTTTTTTTACCAACAGGATGAACAATCTTCTTTGAACAATCAGATGTCAGTTAAGTTGGAAAAGAAACAATGCGAATATTAATAAGAAGAGTTGAAATTAATGCCCACAAGATTTCATAGCTTCATCATAGTCATACTGTGAGCTTTTCAGCCCTCCCTCGTAAATCTGTTTTTCTGTTCATTTTTCGTAGCTTTGCGTCAAAAGCAGCACGCCGTTGACCAACAAAACGAACTTGGGTTCGAATCTCACTGAGAGTTTTTTTATTTTTATTTCAGATCTGAGCTGTCCAACTGCTGTCGTAGATTGACGGCCTGCATAAAAACTGCGATAACAAGCAAATAAAAAAGTAAGATGAAAGTAATAAAAAAAAGTAATAATAACTCACTAAATATAATTAAAGTTCCCGAGAGATAACGATGCTTTTCATTCAAACACCGACCCCTGATAAAAATGAAATAAATAAAATTATTCTTCTTTTATGTGTCGTGTTCCTTCAGGACGTGGGCGATCATGGCTCTTAGTAATGCTTGTCTTTTTACTATCACCCCCATTGCCTATTTTTCTCTTTATTTCACACAAGATTCCCCGCTGTTTCTTCTTTCTTGTCTTCACTATGTCCTGTGGGTGTGAAATTCACCAAGCCTTCTTTCCTCTTTATGCGTCGCACTAGTCACAGCTGACTCTTTCTGATTCTATGCGCCCTTTTTTATTTTCAATTTCCTTAAGACTTTCTCGTCTATGGTATTCACAGCATTTTTCTGTAGGACCACATATCTGTGGGCCACAAGTCTCCTAAAACCGTTACTTTGTATCATGTCTATATCGCATCAATGAATTCAGTTATCTGCTCTTTATAAACAAGGGTTAAATAAAAACAAATAGGCACGGACTGAGGAATCGGACTGCCGAGGTCGAATTCCAGTCGAGTTCATTAATTTCACTTATGGGCTAATACCCTTGGGAAAGGTATGAATTCACCTCTTCTCTCCCAACCTCAACTATGAGTGAATAGCAGTACAGACTGAGTTCTATAGCCTTGGATGGAGACTGGTCTAGAAGGAAAAATTTTGAATTCAAAACCAGCCTGGAGTGCGTTGAGCCCCGTCAAGCTATCTCTTCCAGGAAACATCACTACTGCTGCAGTACATGCGGGGCCTCTACGACCCTAGAGGGTTATGGGTTAAAAAGAAAAATATAGAAATCAATTTTTCAATTTACAGATCAACGGTTAATTAAGTAAAAACAATTTTTTTTTTCGTTTGTTTATTTTTAACTTCTTCAGCCGAGCAGTATCGAGTAACCTTGCTTGCGTTCATAGTTAAAGATACTCTACTAAAAGAAAAGAGAATGGGTATTCCAGATGGGTTGGCAATATCCGTGGATGAATGGACGGATAGATATGTGGGTGGATCGTAAAAATAACGGTCGATTTACGGTCGCTAGGATTAGGCGACATTCCCTAGAGGGTTTTACTCGAATGGGCATTTGAGACACGTGCTAAGCTGAAGTGGAACTTGATAGCTTTTATGTACGGATGGACCCTCATTGGCTATGGCAATGTGTATAACAATGAGATCTCTTCTCTTTTCTTTCCATCTTTCTATATATCTTCCTCTTTCTCGCACTCTCTTTCTCTCTCTCTCTCTCTCTCTCTCTTTAGATCTC
>OZ038476.1:76773499-76803499 GCA_964036315.1 Acanthosepion esculentum
TAGTGATCAGTCTGCCCTGCTATTAACCCCCAGAATGAGAGAGGGCGGGGGAGAGAAAGAAGAAATAGATTTATACTGTTCAAATGCATCGACTTCAATCAGAACACTACCCATCACACTATGCACACAACCCAGGTAGAAATTTAGAGTTTAATTCGGTTAATAATTTAAGATTTATTCAGTGACCACTGTTTAAAATGCCTAGTACACTTAGGACATAAGCGATTATCGATCTCCGCGATTTCTTCTTTTTTTTTTTTAAATATCCCTCATTTTCAACTATTTCTTGCAAAACATAGTGGAGTTTTTTTTCTGTTGCTTTCTTCAGTTATGTGCCATGTGTAATACACGCTTAGGCGAACATGTATATTTCGATACATGACTGACGAGGCAGGTTTTTTTCCTGCAGTAGGTTGCCATTTCTTTCTTCAGTAGACCAGTTGCTATCCAAGGCTAAATAACCTGGTCTATCCCGCTATTTACCCATAGCTGGGGGGAGAAGAAGAGGATTCATACCTTTCCCAAGGGTATTAATACGTGGGTGAAAGTAATGGATTTGACAGGAATTCGAACTCAGCTCTTCGATTCCGTAATCCGGGCCTCTATCCATTACTCTCCTCCTACTTCTTCTTTTTATGTGCAATGTCCTTTCAGGACGTAGGCGATCATGGATCTCCACCTCTCTCTATCCCTTGCAGTTCTCAACGAGTTCCTTCCCTCTGCTTCCTCCCCCAGACCACGTTCTGTCATCCACTTACTTAAATCCGGGAGTATGTCACGCGTTGTTTTCCCTTGTTTCTCTTTCCCTCTATTCGACCCGTGAGTATTAGATTCTTCAGGCCCTCCTTCCTCATTATGTGTCCCAGAAACTTCAGCTTCTTCTTCCCGATATTAATTATAAGCCTCCTCTTTGTTTGCAACCTCCCTAAGATCTCCTCGTTGCTCAAATGCTCAGTCCTTGATATCCTTAGCATCCTTCTGTAGAACCATATCTCTGTCGCCTCGAGTCTCTTCTTCATCTTTGTGGAAATCGTCCAAAATTCGCTGCCGTAAAGAAGGACAGATGTCACGTAATAGTTCAGTATTCTTTTCTTTGTTACCAAAGATATCCTCCTGTCTCGCAGTACTCTGTCCAACTTTTGGAATGTGTCCATGGCCTCACAACACGCCTACAGATCTGTTTCGCACTTACTGTCCTCAGTCAAGACGCTTCCCAGGTCTTTATACTTCCGCGTCTGCTTGATTCTAGTGTTCCCGTCCTACAAATCGTATTTCGGGCTCATCCTCTTACTGATGACCATGCATTCTGACTTCTTGTAGTTTATGCTTAATCCCTTCTTCTCACTCTCCGTCGCTACCTTCTGTAAGAGATTTTGTAATTTCTTTTCCATGTCTGCTATCAGTACTGTGTCATCTGCGTATCTTATGTTGTCAAGATTGTGGCCGCTAATGCTAAATCCCGGTAAGGTTTCAAATTCTCTCAGAACTGCCTCGCTGTATAGGTTGAACAAGTCGAGTGAGAAGACGCGTCCTTGCCTTACGCCCCTTTCTGTTTTTGTGTATTCACTGAACTCGTTCCCTATGCGCATGCATGCTGCTTGCTGTCAGTATACGCGGTTTTAAATTCAGTTCATCCTTCTCCTAGACTGAATGCGGTCCAAAGCTAGAGAGCTCAGCGTACAGTGCGAATGAACTCATAGCTGGAAATGAGGAGACATTAGTCCGTTGCTCTTCTCAAGGGCGATCATTTCGGAATCATGATCTTGGGAAAGACAGGAATATTTTTCTCTTTGATTTGATTTGCAAACTGATCCTAGCTAGGGGGTGGGGAGAAGAAGAGAATTCATACCTTACCCAAGGGTATTTGCACGTAAGTGAATGTAAATGATTTGACTGGAATTCGAACTCGGCTCTCCGATTTCTCAATCCGAGCCGCTATCCATTACTTTACTGTGCCTTCTACTTCACGGTTTTGGTTAATAATTTAAGATTTAGGAAAGGCAGGGATATTTTCCCAGTGAGCATTCAGGCTGTAATTGCATTCAAGCCTATTTGATTTATATGACTTGCAAAGTGGTTCTAAAAATTGTTACTCCTGAGTATTGACTTCAATTCTCTCTGATGCTATGTTCTGGTACTGCACTCAAAATAAGCGGTGCTTTACTGGTACAAGAGGATGGATCAATAATTCTCTACTCTGGTACGTTATTTGCTGAATTTTGAACCGAAATTTTAACTTTAATATTTTTTTATTTTCTGTGATTAATATTCACCACTGAATTAAGGGCATTAACAAAGTAGATTATGTTGCTAAATAAATAATTGCTAAGTGCTTTTTGTTTCTTCATTACGTTACAAATATATTGATGTACCGAAGTGTATCGATTTCTATGATTTGTCAAGCTTATTTTCAAATATTGTTTCTGCATTGTAATGTATCTTCTCTTTGTGCTAGAAGTGATAAATTCCAAGATTGTTTCCGCGAAAGAGAACGCAACGTCTTCGGTTAGAATTCGAACTTGGCACGCCAGTTTCGATTCCCATGCTGATAAGAGCTAGAGTACGCGTGCATCATATATAGATATTTATTAGACCTTTTTTCTTTTTCTTTTCTTTTTTTTTTTTAATTAATTCACCCGAAGACGATAACGCCATTAAGACGCAAGGGGGCGACTGGAAGAGACAAAAAAGGAAACAGACTTGAGAAGAAACCGAAAACCCAATAATAGTATATTTCAGAGTTTAGGCGAAGACGTTAGAAGCATAGAGTTGAAATAAAATTTAGAAGGAACCGGAAACCCAATCCTAAAAAGGACTCAAGAGATACACATCTACTCTTGTTCAAATGACCGGAGATGAGCGTAATCCGGCTCATTTTGGTTTATAAATTTATAGTTTTTCAATTATCATCTTCCTTCAGGCCATAGACGATCATAGCTATCCATAACTTCCTTTATTTTTATTATTGTTTTATTATCAGTGTTTCTTATGAAAGATTGTTTGTTGGTTTACGATTGCCTTCGCCACGGTTTTGAGTTCAGACTTTCCCACTTGAAAACTGTTAACGAAACCAAAGTTTGAAAAGAACGACTCCATAAAATAGTAGAGTACAACAATAATAAATGCTAAATAAGTTCGCCCAATGCACGGTTCAAACTCCTCCTCAGTCTTTTGAATAGGAATAGAGGTATAACCATTGTTTCCTGTTTAGGACTAGGTTTTCGGTTCTTTCTAAAGTCTTATCATTCTCTGTCACTACCAGTAGCAATTTGCGTCTTAGGGGCATCATCGCCTTGCTTGGGGGTGAAATGATTAAAAAAGCAATACATACATACATATATATATATAAATATATATATATATATATATATATATATATATATATATATGTTGCGTACATTTTGGCAGTATGTTTTCATTAAGAAATGCTTCATTAAGTAATTTAGACAAGTTTTGTCTACTTTATTATTAATAGGATCCTCTTATATTTACGTACGAGTTTCTTAAGTATTCTTATTAAAGGAAGAAAGAAAATTACCATGTTGATGTATATCCATTTTATTTCCGAGTACTTTCGACATTAAAATAATACCATCTTCTGGGCCTTGTTTTTGCTAAGACAAAATTGCTGTGTTCATCTGCAACAATTTTTGTCTTAGCAAAAACAAGACCCCGAAGATGACATTGTGCTAATGTCGAAAGTAATCAGAACTTTTAATAAAGATACTAAGAAACGCGTCCGTAAATATGAGAGGACTCTATTAAGAATAAGTAGACAAAACTTATCTAAATTGTTTAATGAAACAATATATATATATATATATATATATATATATATATATATATATATAAAGACTCATGCATGTAAATTTTCTAAGGATTTTAAAAATACTATGCCATTTTTGATGATATAAGTAAACTAGTATGTAAGTATGTATTTATGTATGTATGTATGTGTGTTTATATGAGCGTGTATAGGCTTGTGAAAATGCGTGAGTGCTTGAGTATGTGTGGACGTTTCTTGTGAGTCCGTGTGTATTTGTGTAAATGCATGTGTGCTTGAGTTTGTGTGTGCATTTTTTATGGTGCGTATGCGTACGTGTATTTATGCGAGCTACTTTGTTCGAGTGCATGTGTTAGTGTGTGTATGTGTTTATGCAAGTTTGTTTGCGAGTGTATGTGTGTACTTATCTGTGTTTCTACTCGAATTCATGTGTGAGTTTCTGTTTATGAGTGTACTGAGTGCTTTTGTAAGTCTGTATACGCTTATGTGAGGATGAATGAGAGTGCTTGTGTGTGTGTGTGTACTTAGTACAACATAATTTGCAGCAGGGCTAAATTAATGTTGATAGATAGATAGATAGATTTAGGTGAGACTATATGGACAAAAAGGCTAAAAATAATCGAAGCCTTATTAATAAAAACAAAAAAAACAACACTTAACTATGAACATGGACACAATATCTTGACCGTGTTTTGAAAAATGAAAACATTTTATAAAACATACATACAACAAACTATTTCTTATTTAACAGTTAAAATGTTTCATCCTTGAAAATGGCTAAAAGTATAGCAAAAGCGCTCGGATAAAAAGAACGTTCGGATAGTTTTTATATAATTTATCATCCGAAAAGAAAAAAATTATTAGATCGCATGAGAAATTGTATAAAAAACTAAATAAAAGCACCTTGTCAGTCGCATTCAATGAAATGTGCATGAAAGGATTGCTGCCTAAATATTTATATATATATATATATATATATATATATATATATATATATATATAAAGGCGTGTGTGTTTAGGTATACAGTAATTTCTCGAAAATAATACCTATTTTTTTACTGTAAATTGCAGGTGATAGTAGGGGTGCGTATTATAAATAGGTTTAAACAAAATATCTTTTTCGTTATTGATTTATAATAATAAATACGTACTTGTTGTTCTAAAATAAGGAAGATATTACCCCACTTTGCATTTTAAATCCAACAACAATAATTGTAACATGTTTTGTCAATAAATTTATGCTTATCAGTAACCACATTTTTTTATTTGGCGAAAAAATAAAAATATCTATAAAAAGGTCAATTTCGAAGAAAAGAGGATATCAAGTTAACAATTTATTGAAATTTTAATTTTCATGATCATGATGATCATCATCATCGTCATCACTTTCTAATACAGAATCAATATCTAAATTGTCATTAAATAAATTATCATTCACAATATTATCTTTGTCCTGTTCAAAATTATCTTCGGCCTCTTCATTCTCTTGCCAATGTCACATTCAGAGCCATCCATGGCTGTCGTAAGACAACACTTCTTGATGCGTATTGTACATAGGAATAGATATATTTCTTAATTTTTGGATCGTGCGTATTATTTATGGGTGCGCACTATTTTCGAGAAATTACGGTAGTAGGTCGATAAACAACATTTCGAAAACGAGAGCATAATAATAATATATATATATTTACACTGATTTTCAGCCTGTACATGGCCTAAGAGCCACTCGAGATAGAGGGTTACAGAGTAAGCTGCACACTTTATGGGCATATGCGGAGAAGATAACGGTTGGCACTATACTTAAATAGGTTAAGATTGTAGTGATCGGTGAGGCATTGTCTTGGAAATCAATTCACCATGAGGGCATTAGACAAAATAGAAGCATGACTGGATAAATGTTGAAAATCGTAATGTTCGAAGACGCCTGTCTCTTTTCTTAACGAAAAATAATATATCGTAGAAAGTCACCTGAAATTTTCACGGTTTTCCTATTTTAATTTTCTGATGAATCTTAACTCTTCAGTTAATGCTTGAATAAACTTATGGATAGTGTTACGACAATACAATATCCGTAGAAATTCCCCTATCACATCGTTAAAATATTTGCGCGCAGCAATTTAACAAAATATTGCAATAACAACCATAACCATGAATGCTGGTTACCTCGAAGTGGTGTAATGGTTAACAAGTGTGTCTAGTTAGTAACAATTACGCGTGAGTTCGATCCTCATTGTATGGATACGCCATACTTTCGGCATTGTGCCACATCTGAGCTACGATAGCCATAAATCGCCAAATATAAATGCTGGTTGTTATTTTAAGAAATGCTTACGAATGAAATGATTTAAAATTGTCAACGTCTTCTATTTCATTGAGTCAACCGTTAAACACTTCTATCTTGTCTTTTTTTTTCTTTTTTCTATGCAATCGAAACGAAATAGTTCATTATTTATAAGGTATTGGCAGGAAGTTTTAAAGTGTCTTTCCGTCTTTCTTTTCTTCTTTCTTTCTAGAGAATTCCCCGTCTTACGAACATTTCTCTTAATAATAATTTTAAAATAATTCTGCAACTGATTTTTTTTGTGTTATTGTTGTTTGTTTTTGTTTTTTTGTTATTATTGGTGTTTTGTTATTGTTGTTTTTTGTTTGTTTTTTTTTGTTTTTTGTTTTGCATTATTCGGTTTCCATTGTTCGATACTGTGAATATGACAAATGTCGCTTTTTAAGTAGTTACCATAGCTTCTCGGCCTTTTGGCTGAGATTCGATCACTTGATACTTACCTGTCACAGGGCTGCGGCCCTGTGCTGGGGGTATCGCGGCTACGACTATCTTGGAGTAGCTATGACAAGCAAAGACCGGCTATGACAAGCCAAATCAAGCTATGACTAGCTTACACCAGCTCTGACCAGTTTGGACAAGCTATAACCGGCTAAGACCAGCTTAGACCAGCGTCCCGAGTGAAAACACTCGGGTCCCCACGTTAAAAACCGACCTTGTGTCACAACTTGACTCAGTGGCGGGGAGTAATTAAATCTCCCTTCTCGGCCTTGTGGCTGAGATTACAGTGTAGTATCTGTTCTTATCAGCTTCATCGGATTCTCTCTCTCTCTCCCCACTTCTATCTTTCCTTATTTCTTTCTTCATTCCTCCATTTTCTGACTGAAACCAAGTAATGTATTTTCCCCTCTTTTCACGCTATAAAAACTCGAAATAGTACATTTTTATGAGGTATTGATAGGACATAACCGTGGAACGAAGGGTGAGACAAGCACAATTATATATATACTAGTGAACCCGTGCCTTCAAAATTGATTGCAAGAAAGACTGTATTATAAGTTATATGTATTATATTGTAAGTAATTTTCGTTTAAGTACAATTTTGTAATTTAAAATTGTTCGTTGTTAACGTTAATAATTGAACAGTGTACAATTTATAAACACCCCAGGAAAGATATCCTTATTTTATCGTTATTGTGTGCGTGCACGCACGCACACACATAGCTTTTCTACGAATGATTTTGTGACACGCCTTGGGTGTTCTTGAGAGTAAAATTTGGTGAGGAATTAGAAAATCATCGCTAATGATAGTCGATCCCACAATCCAAGACACCTCGAAGAAAAGTAACTTTATAAACTTCGACCAAGTTTTGTCCGATATATCTTAATCTCCTCTCACTATCCCTTTCTATTTCCCCCCTCTCTTTCTCTTTTATTCTTTTTTTCTTTGCAGTTGTGTATCTGTTTCTTTTCGTGGTTACTTTTCATCAATCCTTTCGCTTTGATCGTAGTTCGCAAAGCGAGGGAAACAAGGGGGCTGCTTTGTAGTTTGTCAGCGCGGTAGCTTTTTGGGTTTAGACGTGAATGGGGTCATGTCAAAATTTTGCTCACTGCCCTTCAATTATTACACACAAATCCATAAACATACACCAGTCAGTTATGTGCCATGCGAGATACACGCTTAGACGATCATGTATCTTTCGATACATGACTGACGAGGCAGGTTTTTCCCGCCGTAGGTTGGCATACCAGTTGCTATTCAAGGCTATAGAACCCGGTCTGTTCTGCTATTTACCCATAGCTGTGGGGGAGAAGAAAAGGATTCATACCTTTCCCAAGTGTATTAATACGTAACTGAAAGTAATGGATTTGGCTGGAATTCGAATTCGGCTCTCCGATTCCTCAATTCGAGCCGCTATCCATTACTCTCTTCCTACTTCTTTTTATGCGCCATTTCCTTTCAGTACGTAGGCGATCCTGGCTCTCCACCTTCCTCTATACCTTGCAGCTGTCAACAAGTTCCTTCCCTCTGCTTCCTCCCGCCCAGACCACGTTCTGTGATCCACTTTTATATTTTCCCTTGTCTCTCTTTCCCTCTATATATATACACCCCCCATATATATATATATATATATATATATATATATATATGTGTGTGTGTTATTCACAGACAGTACTGTTTTGCTGTATCACAGCTCCTCAGTGCGACTAGACTTCCGAATGCCTCAAGCCAGGATTGAAACACAACTAATTTTGTGTCAGCCAGAGCAATCTTCACTCAGTTGAGTTATATATATATATATATATATATATATATATAACAAATGTGCGGATACTTAAACTGTTAGCGACACGGATTGATCGCCGAGACGATTACAAATAAGTTTTTTTCTGTTTCGTTTACTTCAGCTAAAAACTTCAGAAAAGGCGGTTGTCCATCTCCCATCATTACAAGTTAAATGCCAAGGTGACCTGGCCCTGTTGCCTATATAAAGTGTCAAACGTTATTTAGAAAAGCAACAATGAAAAATGCTGGAGATTTATGAACGGCCATGTCCCATAACACAAAGTATAAACGAAAAAACATTCTATTTATCCCACATTGTATCAGCAGAAGCTTTATGAGGGAACGATATATGATGCACAAAAGTAAACGTTTACTTATCCACCACTTGTGGATAAAATACTACTTGCAAATAAAATATGTCGAATTAATAAATTGAAAAAAACAATCCATAAATTCTTTAGAAATTGCTTTGTTTATGTGCGGATACAAAACTGAGGAGATGTGTATATTTCGAGCGTCAGAGGAAAATTTGTGTTTAAAGGCACTATTCATCTCCAGGTGGCACAGGTTCGAGTCCTGTCGGAGAGCGGGTATTGTACTTTAATAAGATTTCTCGAATATTCAGCTGGTAGACGAAAATAAATAAATATGCTGTTTTAATAATTAAACTGATATAGCCGTGAAATACAGGTAACCGCCAAAATTAACTTTTAAGCAATAAAAAAAAAAAACATTACTTCTTGATAAAATATAATTTTATGGTATGCTGTATTTATTGGTTAAAATACTCAATATTAGGGATAGAGTGTATGTAAATATAAAAGTAGACATTGATGGCCTGACGATTGCATTGAGCATGAAACAGACTGTCACCACTAGGCATTGACTTCAATGCACGCACAAAAACACACACACACACACACACATATATATATATATATATATATATATATATATATATATATATATATATATGTATGTATTCTTTTTCTCTCACGGCAATATATATGCTCCTGAAAAATTTATTTCGGTTGAGCTCTCTGGGGAGGATGTGTGGGTTTGTAAACAGTGACTATTACGGCTAATAATGCAAGACTCTTCGGTAAATCGAATCGAGTTCTCTCAGTCACTGTGTGTTTATCTAAAAATAAATACGCTTAAATTCACCTTCTTCTCTGCCGTGCGCCAATGGCTTCAGGGTAAAATTTCCGACTGACGCGAATTCAGCCGGTTTTCGATTCTAGCCAGAGGCAACCGGACGTTTAGCCACACTGATTTATTCAGGAAACTGGATCTTCCCACTTAGATTTTTATAAAATTTGATAAATTTATTTATCTATTTATTATTTTATCTATTTTTTAATTTTTTATTTTCCTGTTCGTGATCAGAATTAGATCAATGCAGGAGGGCCCGATGGGATCGTAATAGAAATGCTTAGACGACTTGTTTCATTGAATAATATAGATATATTTTGTCTATTTATTTTAATAATAATAATCCTTTCTAGTTCTCTAATCATTTTCTTGATATTAAGTTGAAATTCATCAAAGAAGGGGCCGTAGATTTTGGAGTTTGTTTTTTGTTTTTTTATTCAAGTACTTTCGATCTCCTCCGCGATCATCATTAGAGGTGAATTAATACAAAGTTAAACTTATTAAAACTGTGATCGCTGTCATGTTCATTTTTGAAAACACGCGTGAACGCACTGTTATAAGTATTTTAAATTTTAAATTCATCAGTTGCAGTTGCAAAACAAGCGTCTGAATATAAAGGAGCTAAAGAGAAATGGTAGAGATTCAAAATGGCATTAAATGTTGGTCAAATGCACTTCAAAATGTTGCTGCTACAATCATAATAGATTTTGTTGGGTATTGGTTGGTTGGTTTTGATATAGAGGGCCTCGAAAATTTGAAGTTTTCATTTATTATTTTCATGTTGTAGTATATTGGTGTGGTCAACAAGTATTTTCGGTATTGTGAAGGTGTACATGGATGTGTCTTTAAATGTGTTGCAATAGATCGAAAGCATTGGGTTGGTGCATAATTATCAGGCATTTTTGTAGGCGACTTATTTGTTAATAAAATTGCTGTTTTGTTTACGTTTTTTAGTAAAAATATTATTCTATTTTCAGGTTATAAAAATGCGTGCCGATAATCATACGCTACGGAATAATCATTTAAAAATGTTATTGTTGAATCGTCACGTTTCTTTTTTCATAATAAATATTGTATAAAAAATACATAGGTTAGAAAAAACTACGGCGCCTTCCTAGATGAATTACAACTAGAACTAGAATGGGTTATTATAAAAATGGACACAACGTGTTTATATTATTCAATCAAGCCTTTTTGAATATATATATATATATATATATATATATATATATATATATATATATATTATAAGAGATTAGAACAAAACTACGTGGAAATCGCTACACAACATACTATTTCAACATGTTTTTGTTCTAATAAAAATAATAATAATATATTGCACTATTTTATATTGATCTTTTTTAAAAGTAAATGCTAAGAATAGTGGATTTTTAGTCCATCTGTTGTTTCTCTCATTTCGAGATATATATGTTCACTTTATATAAGCTCAATACTGCTCTTCAAAAGTGTAAATTTTAAATTCATTTTTTCAACTTTTAAAGTGAAGTCTGAAGATCCAGAGAAACATAAAATCTCTGGTGAAATAAATTATAACTAATGGAGCCTTAAAGTAGTCTGGGTTTTTTTTTTTCAAATTAAATTTTATATATATATATATATATATATGTGTGTGTAATCGTGTACATATCAGGTATCAAGGGAGGCTTTTGTCATGATATCGCCTGCCCGTTACTAAAAGTTATACTTGACGCCCAGAGCCACTACCAAAGTAACAGTCCTTCCTGTATAACATTACATTACGAAAACTTGCCAGCGAAGAAAACTTGACCGAAGAGTAAATGAACTTCGTATGACTCCCTTCCACACAGCCTCTTTGTGTATTCAGAAGACAGAAAGAAAGCGGACCAGAGAAGATGAAGAAAACCGACTTTGCCTAACTGCCAATATTTGAAACACTTGTTCACACGACAATGGCATCTGGGAATTAATGAGGACCGCACAAAGAAAAGGATTCCATTACCTGCTTGTATAGTTAAAATAGTCGTCTGTTATCGTCGTCGTAGTATCAGCAGTATACAGAGAAAAGGACGAGATAGAAAATGGGTAAAATTGTTTCACTGTTGTTATCTTGAGTCCTTTTTCCTAATCCTTTACATTAAGTGCTATATCGTTGTAACTCTGATCACTGTATCTCACTGGTTTCGACATCGTTTGCATTACTGTGCACTCGTTTTTTTCAATTTGTTTTCTTTTATAAAGGGTGTTTCATTAAGACGGATCAAAGTCAGCAGTAAATAAATCAGTGTTATTGGTGAAAATTTATTTATTTTTCTATTGGATCATGGTATTTAAGTCATGGTAATTATGTGTGAAAAATAATATCGCCCAAATGTCCGCCAAATCTGAAATAAAAAGAGAAAAATCATTAGACGCTTAAACTTAATTCACATTTAAAATCGGTCCAAGTTATTGGAACACGCTTTATATATTTTTTTTCTTGTGTTCATATTAGTGTTTCTTTTTACGGATATAAAATGTGTAAAAACTGTCCAAATGTTCTATATATCTCAACGTTCTCTTTAATAAAATTTCTCGAATATTCAGGCCTGTAAATGATAATATAGTGTTTAAATATATTTAAAAAAACAAAACAGAGTGTCTATTAAATATGGGTATCCACTAAAAATAACATATATATGTGTGTGTGTGTGTGTGTGTGTGTGTGAATAAAAAAAGATAAGAGGTAAAGCTATACTTAGCCGACTTGTTTCGTTCACTGAGGGAGTTTATCAAGTCAATGTTGTATTTATTATGCTGCACGTGTTTATATACAGAGAGGCGAGGATGTCATTGGTTTATCAAGGCTTGTAAAATTGAGAAAGTTCATGAATGTTCATCAGGTGGTTAAAAGGTCAGTCAACGCATATGGAGGACACAAAATGTTTTAATTCAAAGTCTGGTGAAAAGTAAAGTGAACGAATAAAATTCAATAATTATTTTTTTGTCTAAATGAATATCGTTTGGATTATGATTATATTGTTATTGTATGAGATGGACGTATCCGCTTCATATCTTAAAAGGATGAAGTGATTGATCTAAGTGTTTTCTTTTGATTTTCCAACATATTTGTTGTTGTGTATGTTGGTTTAGGAAAGGTGAGATTGGGAAAAAACCGGGGTGTAGATAGATATTTTGATAATATTCGATGATGGCACTCTCGAGAATTTTTATTCATTTTGTCTCTTCTACAGATACACTCCATCTGAGAATGAATATATATATATATATATATATATATATATATTCTCAGATGGAGTGTATATATATATATATATATATATATATATATATATATATATATATATATATATATTACAACGAATCACTCATACAAAAAGTAAAGTTAATGATATAAAATGGCGAATTCGCTTCGCTAACTAAATTTTAAAGATGCATTAACCTACTAACCACTCGATGAATGTTATGATCCCTGTTTTTTTTTTTTATTATTATAAACTGTATTAGGTCTTCCTTAAATATGTAAGTACTTTCGACGAGTTCTCCGGTCATCATCAGGCATGGAAATTATTTTCTTTTTGGTAAAATTCAGGTAGCATCCGAGACGAAAAAAATATAATGAAAATCTAAATAGATTTTTTGAATTGTGTTATTGATAACAGATACAAAACTTGTAGAGCGTGAATTCGACGTTTTATATCATTAACTTTACTTATTGTATGAATGATTGTAATTTAAATTAAACTGCACCACATATTTGACATATATATATATATACAGTGTAACCCGGATATAAGAGAGATTTTCTCTGGTCCCAAATTAGAGCCTTTGTTAATGTATATATAATAGACCAAACCCGGATATAAGAGAAACCCGGATATAAGATACTTCTTCTCCGGTCTCGACAACTCTCTTATATCCGGGTTACACTGTGTGTGTGTATATATATATATATATATATATATATATATATATATATATATATATATATATAATTAGGAGGATTTGAAATAATCATAATTAAGTAATTTCATCGAGTCCAGAAGAAACCTCAACAGAATACACTGGACGGCCGTTTCGTCCTATATTTGGGACTCATCAGCAGTGCGCATCCACTACCAAGAATTGAACCCCGAACAGTTACGATAGGAGGCAACTTTCTGCATTCTGTTGAGTTTATTTCTAGACTCGATGAATTACCTAATTATGATATATATATATATATATATATATATATATATATATATATATATATATATATATATATATATATATATATAGTACTTAAAATATGTTATATTCATAAGACACATAAGGCAAGACGGAGAGTGTAAAACACTGAGTAACGAACCTAATGAGCGTGTGTAATTGGATGCTGGTATATGGACTGAGAGAGATAGTAAAGGAACAAACATTACTTAGATCTAGAATGGTAAGGATTGTGGAGTCGTGACTGCTCAGGTTCTGAACGAACACGCCACATAAAAGAAGACATTATTTAAATTTGGTAACCGCCCCCATCGAAACAGTCTTTTTAGACATGTAAACTGCTATCTCATCACCTCTTCAAAAGTACATCCGAAATTCATTTCCTGAAGGTCGTCCAATACCGCCGGCGATTCCATTCGAATCGACAGTTTCAGTTCCAGTCATGTGAGATGTCTAATGGATTGTTTGGCATCTACTCCTCATGGACGAGTTCACACATTTTTTTCCACTTTTTCTGTCGTTCTGTTGGTGATTGGTCGCTCTAAACCAGTGACTCTCAACGTGGGCGGTAACACTCCCTTGGGGATGTTATGAACTTTCAAGGAGACAATAAGCGTTAACAGGGAAAACTGATTGAAACAAGTCACATTTTATATGTATTTTTTAAATGCTCATCCAATACAAGGCTCAAGAGCCACTCAAGGTAGAGGGTTACTGAATGAAATAGTTGGGATATTGTCAAGATTATCGAACCCACTCACAGCAGTGTTTGTTGCGATAACTTTTATTATTTTGGTTTTATTTATTTTATTTTAAACAGTTTTAATGTTATTTGTTTTATTTCATTTATGATATATATTACAGTGTAACCCGGATATAAGATACCCTGATATAAGAGAAACCCGGATATAAGAGAGATTTTATCTGGTCCCAAATTAGAGCCTGTGTTAATGTATATATAATAGACCAAACCCGGATATAAGATACTTCTTCTCCGGTCCCGACAACTCTCTTATATCCGGGTTTCACTGTATTATTATTTTATATTTTTATTTATTAATAATAATAATGTCCCTACAGATACTCGTATTTGAGTAGACGCTCCGTTTGCTTATCAAACAGGGATCTTGTCAAGATTAGTGAACCCTCTCCTCGGCAAGGTTTGCTATTCTTTACAAGATGATGATTAGGTTAGTTATTCTTTACATGAGAATAATCGGCTTCGCTGTTCTAGGCATGAGAGTTTGGTACAGGTAACTTTAAGCTGTTTTCATATACTAGCTTTAATTTATTAATTCAGATATCTAGGAACCTTCAAGATGGATAGATCTACGATCACGGAAGTCGTGAAGCCATTACTTGAGGAGAATAGCTTACTAGTGATTGACCGGATAAAGAACAAATCACTTATTTGACGGGAATTAAAACGTGTAATACATTTATGAATTGGACAAAGTGCAGTGCTTCTTTGGACGGCTATGTATAGAAGTGACAAATGAAAGACTTTTCACGGCACAAACGAAATGTAGCAATAAGAAAAGACTTATTTTTTTGCTAAATTAAAAAGTGGAATTACAGCAGTGGATTCACATTTATTGCTGGTGTAATGAAATGAAAGAACAGGAAACTTTTCATGTTGTAAATATATCTCGCCAGACAATAGTGGATTTTTTACAACTTTTTCAGAGAGGTGTGCACGAGACATGTTGAGCTTAATCCTATAAAACTTGGTGGACCTGGGAGAAGAGTTCAAATCGATTAATCGTGCTTTTCCCACAAACCAAAATACCATCGAGGAAGAGCCCCTAAGAGTCAAGTCAGTGTTTTTGGCTTGGTAAATACTAGTACATCACCAGCAATTGGGTATATGGAAATAGTTGAGCACGGAGACCAAAAGACATTTCTGCCAATAATCAAAAAAGTGGTGAGACATGGATCAAGTATTCACCGAGATGAATCGCCAGTTTACAGAGATATAGCTAATAATTCAAACTACCAGCACAGAACCGTCAATCACTCTTTGCACTTCGTTGACCCGCAGACAGGCATTCACGCACAACATATAGAATCATACCGAGTAAAGCGAAAGGTTAAAATTAAGAATATACGAAGAAAGTGAATAATATGTTATTGTAATTGTTTATTTATCATTAAACGAACTCATTTATATTTCCAAAATTTATTTTGATAAATAGAACATATTTTGTCAAGGGTTTGCTGTTCTTTACATGGAAATAATTGGGTTCGCTGTTCTTGACATGGAAATGTTGGGTTCGATAATCTTGACAAGTTCCTTAAACAGTATATTTATATATTTACGAGTCGTAATAATTAATGGAATAACAACAAATATTCATTTAATAATTTCAGATAATGTACTTTCATTTTTAGATATCAGTGGAAGATTATATTGAAAATTTTCCTTAAAAGATTTATCTATTCATATATTTAGTGAAGGAACTTTTATCCCAGTAGAAAGCCGAAATAATATTTTTTAAAATATTGCAATCCGTGCCAAACATTTTTCTAAGACTAAATTCTTTTCGCCAATTGTCTAAATTCTCTGGTTCGCAGACAGGCATTCACACACAGCATATAGAATCATACTTGGCAAAGCATAAGGGTAAAATTAAGAACAAGCGAGGAAAGTGAATAATATGTTATTTTAATTACTCATTTATCATTAAACGAACTCATTTATATTTCCAACATTGCTTTTAATAAATAAAGCATATTTTGTCAAGGGTTTCCTATTCTTTGCGTGGGGATAATTGGGTACGATAATCTTGACATGGAAATGTTGGGTTCGCTAATCTTGACAAGATCCGATAGTTGTATGAATGTAAGCGGACAGTAAGTGCGGATTAAGTAAATATGCGGATATGTAGGGTAGATAACGGTTGAGCCTAAACCTGAAGAGATCAAGATTGTAGTAATAGGAGAAACATCCTCTCGGGAGTCTGTTCCACAATGTAACAGCTCCTGGAAAGAATTTGATTGGAACTTCTTACTTACCAATGGAAGACGATGGTAATGTAGCTGAGGCGATCCTGTGGAATAGACATAGAGTGTCCTAAATCTGAAGGTCTGAACTTGTGGAACTAAGGAATGTAACTTATCTTAACATTTCCTCGTGAAATGGTGACAGAGTAGCATATTCCTATATATCTACATTTTTAGATGTGTTTTAATGGCAGTGAATGATGGACAATGAGATGAGACTTGAAAAAAGATGCTGTGAATACCGTGGATGTAACATATGAACAACGAGGAAGTTATAAGGAAGATGGAAACAAAAGAGACACTTGAACTTAGAATCAATTGACATTTCTAGGACACAATGAAGAAAGAAGGCTTGAAGAATTTGACACTCACAGTACAGATTGAAAGTAAAAGTAGTGAAGATAAACAGCAAGTAACCTACCCAACGAGCTTGGGTAAATGGATGGTAGAACAGGGACTGAGAATGAGAGTGAGGGGACAAACATTGCTTAGAACTAAAAAGGATAGAAAGTTGTAAAAAACCATGCTCGGCCACGCCCTGAAAGTACATGGCATATAAAAAAAGTATGAGGCAAAAACCTGAGAATTATATCCGGCACCTCTTATGACATGTTTACGCGGTTTTGCGGGTGATGAATAAATAGTCCACCCTTCAACTAAACAGAGGTAACGTCGCAAACCGATCGCTACCTGTTGTAATGGAATGTTCCACACTCCCTATCGTCCATGTGGACTGACTATATCAGTAGCTATATATGGAGCACAGAATACCTGTAGGCTCGCTTCGTCAATTAGTTGGAGATTCGTATCCAGCTGTGCTAGTCGAAATCTCTGCCTTCGGCAGAGCCTTGTCAAAGATCATAGACAGCTACCCGACCCCGTTTTTACGCAGGGAGGTGAGGTAAATAACCTTGCTTGTGCCACATCCTGCCTCGCGAGGAGATAAGGTAAATAACCTTACTTCGGCAATTAGTTGGAGATTAGTCTCCATCTGTGCTGGTCGAACTTTCTGTCTTCGGGCAGAGAGCAACCCAGACGAAGCTATGCCGAAGGGCAGAGTCTTGTCTGGGGATGGGGAGGTAGACAGCTACCCGACCCCGTTTTTACGGGGTCTACGGGGAATTTTTGCCCCAACCTATGGGCTCGGTTTTGATCCCGCATTAAAAACGGCCTTGTGCCACATCCTGCCACGCGGTGGGGGGACGTGTAAATTAAATATCCTTGCTTTGAGAATTACTAGCCTGCCACCCGATCTCCTGTCTTTCAGTAGTGTATTCTCTTTTACAATAAACCGCTCTTCTTTCATATACGCGCCTGTTGCTGTTCCTCCACTCAAGTGCCACCTTTATCTGTTTGTAACCTCTTTAAGGATACAACATTACCCTATCGCTATTTCCATGGAAAATATTCTGACGAGCTCCATTCCGTAGTTTCATTTGTTCAGACCTTTACAGCTACCCACCGTGCCATATACACAGTTGCAAGCCATCCCCATTCCCTTGATATTCCATTGGTAAAGAGGAAGTTCTATTCGGACAGCTTCTTCTCAACTGCCACTTTGTGGATGCTTCCCCATCCACTATAATCTTAACCGCTTCAAGTCGAGAGTCAATTCTTACGTTCATTACAACCACATTCAGTAACACTCTATCTTGCGTGTCGCCCGGGCCTTGTACAGGATGAAAAATAGAGTAAATGAAACAGTAAGAGGAGAGCTATAATTTTAACAGACCAGTAAAAATTCGAACTCGTCACATTTTCTATACGCATTTGTTTATTTTTTGCCTAAACATTTGGCACGTTCATGGGTATGATCACCGAAGTTAAGCAACGTCGATCCTGCTCAGTATCTAGATGGGTGACCGCTTGGAAATACCACGTGCTGTAAGCTTGGATGTGCAGGTGGTG
Source organism: Acanthosepion esculentum (assembly GCA_964036315.1). Taxonomy (NCBI): domain Eukaryota; kingdom Metazoa; phylum Mollusca; class Cephalopoda; order Sepiida; family Sepiidae; genus Acanthosepion; species Acanthosepion esculentum. The sequence goes on from OZ038476.1 coordinate 76,792,103, forward strand.
TGATGGATGATGACTGAGAATTTTTAATCAGAGAGCCGAGTTCCAATTCCAGTTGGGTTCATTATATCCCATTACGCGCAAATACTCTTGCGAAAAGTATGAATTCACCTCTTCTCGCCCACCTATGGATTAATTAGTAATACATGTACCACTAAATCATTATTTTCTCCAAAAAAAAAAATTCTTACGTCAAAAGTACTTTCTGGCTTTAAATAACCTGCAAAGGGTTGATAAGCCGTAGAAAATGACTCAATCCGTGACTCATTAGGGCGGGTATCAGTCACAGTACAATTCAAGTATTTCCCGAAACTGCTTCGTATATAAGAGGTGTGCGCATGCGCGTGTATGTATTCTCTTGAGAACCAGGTAAAATCCAAGGTTTCAAACCTTGATTTTCATTCCTAGCCGCTTTTTTCGTGATAGACGGACTTTCTCCACTTCAATTTCATCCACATCTCTGTTAGATTAAGCTAAGCTTTATATATGTGTTCGTTCTTAGAACACAAGTTAGAAGTAGCGTGGAAACTTATAAGTAAGGTTGGCACAAGACAATCTTCTGTAGAACCATATTTCTGTTGCTTCAAGTCTCTTCATCTTTGAGGAGATTGTCCATTTCTCACTGCCATACACAAGGAAAAATATCATGTAACAGTTTAGTACTCTTTTTCTTGTTTCTAGCGAAATTTTTCTATTCCTTAGTACTCTGCTTAGCTTTTGGAAAGCATATTTGGCTATCCCAATATGCTTTCAGATTTCAGTGTCCCACTTTCCGTCCCCTGTAAAACATTTCCTTGATATTTACAGTTTTGTCTTGTTTGATTTTGGTATATCCAATTCGCAATTCGCGTGTTAGGCTCATCCCTTTGCTAACAACCATGTATTCTGTCTTCTGACAGTTAATACTTAGTCTTTTCTTCTCGCTTTCCTTCATTACCTTCACTGTAGGAGTTTTTGTAGTTTTCTTTTCGTGTCTGCTATCAACACTATGTCATCTGCATATATTATGTTGCTAAGGTTGTGGTCGCTAATAAGGAATCCTGATAGGACTTGTAGCTCCCTCAGAATCGCCTCGATGTATAGGTTGAATAAGTCCGGTGAGACGACACATCCTTGTCTTAAACCTCTTTCTATTTTTGTATAACTTCTGAGCTCATTTTCTATTTGCATGCAGGCGGTGTGTCTGCCAGTATAGATTTTTGATTATTCTAATTCCCTTGCCAAATATTTCAAGGTTGCTGAGCTGTTCCAATAGAACATCGCGGCATATTTATCGAACGCCTTGGCGTAATCTACAAAACACAGGTGCACGTCCTTCTGCATTTGTATTGTTCTTTCTGATAACATTCTGAGCATAGATATCGCGTTCCTTGTTCCAGTGTCTTTGACGAACCGTCACTGTTTCTGTCCTGTTTCCGGTCTGATTCTGTTGCGCGTACCATCCTCACTAAGTGCCACAAAAGTTTTGCTTAGCAAGAAACTAATTTAAACTTAGTATTTATTTAATTTCTCAGCGTACCCTCGTCGCTACCGAATGTGGCACAAGGTCAAGGTCTAAAGTGGGTTTTACGGCATCACCAAAAATTGCCCAAGCCCAACCAGATCTTTTTTGTTAATTCACCCCAAATAATGTAAATTGCTTATCGCAAATATTAATTCACCGCAAGAAATTATAAATTTCGAATCAAAGCTTGTTTGTTTTTTGGAGGTTTTTTTTATTAAATTTTTGGCACTCTTTTGAAATTATAAATTTTGAATCAAAATTTGTTTAGCTTGACTCGCAACAACTCCAACCAAAAGAATGAAAAATTACCAAAAATCAGGGAGTTCTTCACATTTTGTAACTGCGGAACATATTCGAGGTACAGTGTAACCCGGATATAAGAGACCCGGATATAAGATATACCCGGATATAAGATAAACCCGGATATATGAGAGATTTTCTCTGGTCCCAAATTAGAGCCTGTGTTAATGTATATATAATAGACCAAACCCGGATATAAGAGAAACCCGGATATAAGATACTTCTTCTCCGGTCCCGACCACTCTCTTATATCCGGGTTACACGGTATATATATTTCCAATTATTCGTTATTTGCCAATATAGTGAGTCAAATATCTATTTTCCCTCTATATCCGCTAATTAAATTTTTTACTTATACAAGATTATCTACTACAACTTACAAGGAATCTTTTCCAATTAAAAAAAAATCTGTTTTTGGCTTTTTTACCGGTGTGAGCGCGAACACTGAACCCACACTTCGAAATAGCGCAGCCGAGTCGCCCACATTTGGGGCCATCGCAAAGGTCAATCCAACCGGAGTGCAATGAAAAAGCCTCGTTCTGGGAGAATTTGGTGTGAGTTTTAGTGAATATAAATTCTTTTTATTATGGGGTGAATCAAGATTTTGGGGTGAATTAACAGAAAAGATCCAATAAACCAATCTCCCTCCCGAAAGAGAGGTACTGCCTTGGGGCTGGCGGGGGGGGGGGCTGCCTTGGGGCTGGGGGGTAATGCCTCGTGCTGGGTGGGGGTAGACCTCCCGGGGTTTTGGTTTAATATTTTTAAAACTTCCTCAGCATGTGTCAGATAAATAAACTTCGTAAATAATAGGGACAAATCAAGAATAAAGCCTCTTAACGGGAATCTTGTCTGTTTCTTATCACTAGGTTTTGTTTTTAGATTTTGTGAAGTAAAAGTATTTTTCTGATAACGTCACATAATTGGTGAAAGTATTTTTTTCTCAAATTGTTTACATATTTACAAAATATACATACACAAAATACTTATATTTCCTGACATGACACATCTTTAATTCGATGGCTCTAATAAATTTTTTTTAGTTTCGTCGAATAAATTTGACTGGGGTTAGCCACTTGACAAACAAAAAGGATGGATGATAACTCAATTTAACCTTACACAGACCTCGTATCGGGAAAGGAACCACATATTTGCGGACAGAGGCATAGGAGGAAGAGGATAACAGATCAACGTACGTGCGAAGTATTTTTACCCATGTAGATTAGAACATGTCGTCTTCGTTTTAAAAGGTCCTCCGTAAACAATACGCTTCAACCGGACGGCCAGCTCGAACCGGGCAACAGGATCCCCTTCCCGACCTACACACCCATACACATTTATAAACGTACGTTCACACACACCACCACCAATTAACTTACTAAACACTCCTAGGTGTCCTTCACATGAATTTAGTTTTTTTTTTCTTTTAAGAGTCCTACCCGCCATCCGAAAACGTTAACACTTTTTTTTTCTTCCCAGCTACGTCCTCTTTTTATAACTTCAGCTTACGATGAAAACGAAGATCTTGACGGTGTTGCCATCTGTTTCGTGGGGAAACGGTCTTTATTTATATAAAAAAAAAGAAAAAAAAGAAGCAAGCAAGCAGCCAATGACCGATCCATCAGCGCCAACACGGGTGACTAGAGTTGTTTATTGTCAAATAATTTGAAGCCTACAAGGTACTCGCAGCTATCAATACGAGGGGGAAATGGATCAAAAAGCGAGACCGTGGCAAAGAATAGAAAAAGGAATACCCAAAAAAGGTGGGTGGGGGAATAGAAAGGAAAAAGAATTAAGAAAGAAAAGAAATAAAGGAAACAAAAAAGAATAAAAATAAAAACAAACTGGCAAACAAACTTATAAATGGACTTCACTTCGGAACAGTTGGTGTTTATTAAAGTTGAAAAAGAAGGCAATATTTTTTGTCCCTCAGAGTGGGTCACTTTTTCAGCCATTTTGTTGATATTACTGTTGAAAAAGAGTTTACTTGCCGCAAATGTTTGTAGTGCCATGTCAAATAATTGGATACAAGTTTCGTCAAGATTTCTCTAATTGTGAAAACAAGAAAAGACAGAATTTATCTGACTCCGCACGAGGGCACATTCGACACAAGCTCATTTTAATGTGGGGCCCCTCCCACGTGTATGTGTGGCTAGTTCCAAAAATGTTTCACTTCTCTCGGTATTTGCTTTTGGGACATGTCGGCCACATGGATGGACTCGGATCATAAAATATTCAGTGGAATGAACAGTTATATCCAGGGAGGACCATAACCTCTAACCAAACGATTTCTTTTTGCCTCCGAAAGAGTTACAAAGGAAGTGAAAGAGAAAAAAAATGATGTGAAAAGTTTGCACACACACACACACACACTGACAAAAATGACGCATGACCCCTCCCTCTTGCAAACTAAAATAAACACCATTAACTTATCTATCATATCCAGATACACCCTAATTATAAACAGAATGAAAAAGCAATTAAAAACAAAATTCATCGATACATATCCCTCAACGATCCTAACAAACACTTAAGCTTTATCATCAAATGACCTAGTTATGACGATAAACTACATCCTGCAGCAAGGCCTCCAATCGGGAGATTGAAGGTTTTGATGAGCATGGAACTTAACTCTTAGCTGTCGCTCCCAGGCCCACCCTGACCCGGCGTAGTAGCACCTGTCAGGCTCGCAGCTCTCAGCAAATAATGAACCCTTAAACAAAACACTGTAAATTTATATAAATACATTTTGTATAATAAAAATATCTGCAATGCTTTTTTTTTATAAAAAAAACAACAACCAAAAATACATATATATATATAGTGAAATGACTAACAATAGCTATATATAGTAAAATGGTCAACTACATATTTACTAAGAATACATTTTTAACCAAATAACCAACAATACATTTTATCTGTAGTTGAAAGTATACAGCTGCGTTCAAAATATATTTAGTTGAAGCCATAAAATTGTATTCAGATTATTTAGATTTCGGCATTAAATAACCCACAGAGGCGCTGCTATGCCGTTAAACAAAACCAACCAACCAATCATCTATAAAACGTTTAAAACGTCTTATTTAATTATTACCAACAACAGCCCACAAACACCTTATATATATATATATATATATATATATATATATATATATATATATATATATATATATAAGAGTAATTCATATAAATAGCTTACCCATTTCCCTAGTCAAATTATATACAGTGTGATGAGTAAATTGCCGCCATTTTATATCTATAATTTCGCGTAGACACGCTGTTTGTAAATGATTTTGTCGGCTGTACAGTATAGTATGGTCAACAGGGCACCGTTTGTGAGAAAAAGAGCACCATCAAGCAATTCACACCGCCAGAAATTTGGAAACGGCATGCTGTTATGCATGGTATTCACGCCAGAAGCTCCAATACGAGTGTTTGGATGTCAATCTGATGACAGTGCAAAGGATTCGGAAAGAGTTGGATGAGTCTAAATGGTAATTACGAAGGTGTTTGTAGTGAGTACTGGTGATGGCGACGTTATGCCTCCATTCATCTACCCACAGGGCTTCAGACTAAACATGGAGGCCGACATCAAGTAACTTTAAGAGGTAGTGCTGCTCTGCGTTAAGAGGGTGACTGCTAGGAGAGACTATGTCTGGCAACAGGACTCTTCCCCATGTCACACATGGCTGTCAGACAATTTCTGCGACCACATCACCCCTTACATCTGGCCACTCCAATCCCCTTGATTATTATGTGTGGTGCGCAGTTGAGCGAGAGGCCAGCAAAACTCCTTGTAACGCCAATGATGAACTGAAGGTAAGGATTATGGTTGAAGCCAATGACGATTTTATTGAACAAATTTACTATTTAGGATTTCAAGATATTTTTGTGTACTTTTTGTCAATATATATCAATTAAAATGAGATGTCAATATTATAGTAATTTTTCGTTATTTAGACGACAATTTATCCATCGCTCGCTATATATATATATATATATATATATATATATATATATATATATATATATATATATATATATCAGTGGCGACTTCTGAGGCCGGGTTTGTCGTACTTAGCTCGAGTGAGTCAACACTCAAGTACATCTATTTCAAACCAACAAAAATCTTAGTAGTGCACCGTTTTCATTCTTGACTTCAGTTCTATCCAAATTTAATTATTTTAACTCTGTGCCTCAAAATACATTTCGTTAATATTGGTCATAATAAAGAAGAAAGAAAAAACAAAAAGAAAGTAAGTAAAATAGAAATTAAATAAAATTAACGTAGCTAATCGGGCTGCGTAGATCTGAGCCCTATCAAGCTGGAGACATACTTAATAGGCAATGCATTTCTTGCTTTAATTTTATAAATAATCTTTTAAAAATCTCTAGTGACTTGTATGCTCTGCTTTTCAAAGAACACATTATTATTTCAACTTATTGTTTTAAAGCTCCATTTTAAATAATATATTTCCTACACTACTACAGCGGAATGTATCAATTGAAAAAGGGCAAATTAAATTTAGTCCGACTTAAAGTCGGCGAAAATCAAAGAAAGTGGCAGCCTTAACTCATCGACTGGAGAGTTGGGGCGAGGAGTGTAACAAGAGTAGTGTTGAGGAAATATGATATCAGTCAACTATTCCTATCTCTACCATCAGTGACTTGATAACCAAGTTATAAAACAATAAAAAAAAATTGAAAGTGAACAATAAACAGACAAATCTATGAAAGACTTTGTCTTCACTCTTTTTTTTTTTCACATGTCTGGATTTTTAAAAATAAATGCTTATTTTGATAGAAATATTGCAATTAATATCAAAATACCAAAATGTGTTTTTTTCGGGCACTGAGATTTTTAAAAATTTCATATTTTAGTGTAGCTAGACATCCGACCGATTCAGGCCGGGACCGAAACCCGGCCGTATTAGTTCGCATTACATGACTGTCTCTAGTGAAAAGCAAACGAACAATCTTTCGATAACGTCACAAAATAGCCTAAAATGGGAGAAAGCTCTTCTTGGTGTACGTAATTCCAGTGTTGCCTCTGCACTGGAACCTGAATAGCATTGGAGTAGAAGCCAAACATGTCTTCGCCGTTAACGAGGCTGATGTACTCACAAAGACAGGAACGTATATGTTACTGTTAGGACACAAGAAGGAACATCGTTAAAATCAACTCAAGTGCACTCCCCGTCCAATACATGAACCGGCTATTCTGGCCAAAGCGTAGGTCAAGGCTATTGAATTTTATCTGAATTTTTCACACATTTACGAAGCAATCAGTTCCCTTATACATCGTCTGTTATGCTTTCAGAACTAACCAAGTTAAAGTTTTCATCGCTGAAAAACACACTTGTTTAGTTTTCATAGGCCAAAACAAAGTGCTTGTTTTTATTGGCTGGTCTATCTTTTTGCTTCCTTCTTTATCAGAGGATTGGCGACAGGTGTATGGACATGAAAACCTGCTTCATATAAACGACGCGATATTGTATGCTAAGATTTTTCATTTCTAACCATTTCAGATATCTGAGACACAATGCTCACATCTGCGTAAAAATGCTCGATTCAACTGAGGAGCTGCTCTGATGTTTTAGATCAGCGGGCCTCAACACTTTTGTGCCACAGACCGGGTGTCATGTAAGACAACTTTTCCACGTACCGCGGCGGAATCGGTCCACGCGCATAACAAAGCACAATAAACAAGATAATGAAATTGAAAAATAATGTTTTTATTCTTTCTGTGTGGCCCGGTACCAAATAGTCCACGGCCTGGTACCAAATGGTCCGCAACCCAGAACCAAATAGTCCACGGCCTGGTACCAAATAGTCCGAGGCTTGGTTCCAAATGGTCCACAACCCGGTGCCAAATAGTCCACGGCCAGGTACCAAATAGTCCACGGCCTGGTACCAAATGGCCCACGGCCCGGTGGTTGGGGGACCCTATTTTAGATGACTTAAAGGAGCCAGAATCATCAAAGAACTTTAATATTCTAGAAATTACGCTATTGTTTTGCAACAGAAAACATCCCTTGAGGTTTTCGTGCGACAACGCGAAACCTAAGTGATTCATCAACTTTTCAACGGCTCAGCCATTGTAAACTAAATGGGGAACAATGTTGCAAAGAAATAAAGAATATTTGTAAACATTATATTAGAATTACGTATTATTATTTTTTTTAATTATATTATTTTATTATTTGTTTAATCACTTATGAAAAGAAAATTGAATTGTTCTTTAATTTCAGGTGAAAAATGTAATGCTTTTGTAATAAAGATTTTTTATTCTATAATTTATTCCATTCTGTGTTCTTTTTTATGCGAATTTAATATAGTGTCTTCTTTTCTGCACAGTGTACTATCAGGACGTGGATGGTCATGGCTCTTCACAACTTCCTATCATTTATAGCTTTTAGTAAGATTTGTCTTTTCAGCGTCACTCCCACTCCCTGTTTTAATGGATAGCGACTCAGAATGAGAAATCGGAGAACCGAGTTCAAATTCCAGTCGGATTTGTTACATTCTCTTATGCAGAAATGCCCTTAGGAAATGTATGAATCCATTTCCTCACTCCAGCTATAGGTTAAATAACTGAACATATCTAGAAAAATCATTGTTATTCTCGAAAAAAATGGTAATGAAATATTCATTCGCCCCAAATAATTATTCTTAGAATCAAAAATATATTTCGGCTTTAACCAACCACAAAAGGTTGATAAGACGTAAAAAAATTAAAAGTGAATCAATCAATCCCACTCCCGATTCTGATATCCATGTACACAAACTCGTTAGATAGGTTACTCGCTGTTTCTCTTGCCTTCAATATATACTGTGAGTGTCAAATTCTCCAAATCCTCTTTTCTTATTATGCGACTGAGGCTATTTAAACTGTCTCTTTCTGATCCTAAATATTAGCATCCTTTTTATTTCCAGATTCTTTAAAACTTCGTCGTTACTCATATGTTCAGTCTATAGTTTTCTCAGCATCCTTCTGTAGAGCCAAATTTCTGTACCTTCAATGACCTTCTTCATCTGTGACGAGATCGTCCAACATTCACTGCAATAGAGGGCTGATATTAAAAAATTTGAAAAGTTCATATCGATTCAGTGTCAAATTTTATCCCTGTTTTTTTACAGTTATCTGTTCTGTATACGAAAACATTTATTCTTTACAAAATGATTTCTTTTAAATAAATCACATACGAATATACACATTTTTTTTTTACTAAAGACCAAAACTTTACATAAATTAATATATGTATATATCCGTTTATTCTCTATTCAATAGAAATAATTATTATCCCCCATTATTCGTGCACGTGCTTCCGATCCCTCCACCACCACCACCACCACCACCACCACCACGCAACACGAATTTTTTTTTAAAAGATTTTATAAAAAGTTTAAAAAATTCAAAAAATTAAGAAAAATAGGCAGGTATCAATGACGTCAGCACAATTTCGAACTCGACATTTGTAAATAACAATGATTATAATGGAGGTTGGATTTGTAGAAACAAGTAAATGTCATCGTAGAACATTAACCCGTGAAGTCCTCTTCAAAACTCTCCCTTCTCCTCCTAAATTCACATGCCAACTTTTGCACTATTCATAAAGCTGGCGCGTGAACCAACCGTATCAGCATAAATGTCCTTTGGTCTAAACCTTTTTTTTCTGCAGATACTTGCTAACACGACGATGCCAGATTTTGACCATTTTCAAGAAAAGTCACTACTAGTTAGATTTGAAGCTTTCTTTATACAGTCAGTTTACCTGGGAGGAAACAATGCAGTTATTAATAAGAAGCGTTGAAATTACTGCATGCGAGCTTTCACAGCTCTAGCATCACTCTCTTCATAGTCACACTATGATCTTTTCAGCCCACCCTCATATATGACGAATGTTACTGTCTGATCGAGTTACATATCTATGGCATATATTTTTTATTGCTTTTTTGCCACTGCGTATTCGAAGTGCATCTGGTTACAGTAAAAATAAGTTGATAGTATTTCCTTGTGGAGTAAAATGGGTTACCTATGTATTTTATTCTGATTAATTGTCTGTAAAAATAATTGCTTTTGCTCATCGACGATGTAACTGGAAAAGCCATTATTACAAAGTGTTTATTATTATTATTATTATTATTATTATTATTATTATTATTATTTATTTCGTTTGATTTCTGTTGTATATACATTTTCTTCCGGGTCCCAACAAAAGATCTAAGTTCAGAAATGGCATCTTGACATATACCACTGATCATTTTTGTAAAGAAACAAACAAAAACAGAAAAAAAAAACTAAGATCACATACAGTTTACATAAATAAAGCTCTTCGTAATATATTTGTAAGTACAATCTTTTGTATTTATTTAAGGCATGGGCTACCAGGAATCTCTTCAATGAGTCTATCGGAATCTTTTCCAATCAATCCGCGGGCTCCAACTACAACTGGAATTACTGATGTCCTCATGTGCCACATTTTTTTAGATTACCATTTCAAGATTCGTGTACAGGGTGCGATGGGTAAATTGTCGTCATTTTATATTTTTAATTTCACGCATGTGTGTTGTCTTTTTCAAATTTTGTCGTCTGCACAGTATAGTCGGGTCAATTGGGCACTGTCTGTGAGAAAAAGAGCACCATGATGCAATTCACTCCGCTAGAAATTTGTAAACGGTATACTGTACTGCTTGACATTCGCACCGGAAGATCCAATACGAACATTTCAGAGTGTTTGGGTGTCAATCTGAGGACACTACCAGACAATACTAGACAATGTCGCAGATAACGACAAACCTGGAAGCAGCAGAAATGTGGTTCTACAAAAGGATACTGAGAATTTTCATTGACGTCGAGCGTAAGCAACGAAAGAGACTTAAGGAAAATGGAAACAAAAAGAAGACATACTCAGAATCAGAACGAAATGTCTGGAACGCATACTGAGGAAAGAAGGCTTGGAAAATTTGATACTCACAAGACTCACTGAAGTGAGAGAGGGAGGCAGGAGTTTATGTGAATGGATGGCAGAACGGCGCGTGGGAGTGATCGTAAATAGAACTTACATTAGTAAGAGATGCATGGGATAGGAGGTTGTGGTGAGCCATGACTATCCACATCCTGCTGGGGACACGGTATGTACAAGAAGAAGATTCCTAGCGAAACAACTACTACTTACTATGTTAAGCGTCTTTCTAAGTTCGTTCTTACGCGACTGCTTACATTTGGCTAAACAAGATAGCCAGTTTTAGGAAGCGTCATGGCGGGGTGGACTGTATAGGGATCAAAAGAAAGCACTCAACCGGCCACTGTCCAACTTGCGGTCATTTTCTGATTAGCCTTGACCTACGCTTCGGTTAGAATAGCCGGTTCATGTATCGGTCGTGGAGTGGACTTGAGCTGATTTCAACGATTTTTCCTTCTACTGTCCTAACACATAGGTTCCCGGCTTTGCAAGTACACCAGCATCGTTAAAGGCGAAGACGTGTTTGGCTTCTACTTCAATGCTATTCCGGTTCTCAGTGCCTCGCTTCCATTTCAGAGGCAACACTGGAATCGCGCACATCAAGCCACAAAGCACGGAAGTGCTTTCTCCCCT
>OZ038476.1:76805999-76875999 GCA_964036315.1 Acanthosepion esculentum
TGAATATACATAGCGGTCAGAATCTCCACACCTAAAGATTGTAATAAGTGCACGAAGTTCCGAGTTATGCTATCGACGTTGGATATTATGTATACTCAATAATATATGCTTATATCTCTGTCTCATAACACTGTATTTATGACACTGTATTTATAACACCCGAGGAATAAATATACTTACGTATGTGCAAGTATTTGTGCGTGTACAGTGGAGTTATGGAGGAGTCACGGTGGAATAATGGATTGAGGAATCGGAGAGCTGAGTTCGAATTCCAGTGTAATAACGTGCTAATAACCTTGGGAAAGGTATGAATCCTCTTCTCCCCTCAGCTATGAGTAAATAGCAGGACAGACCGTGTTCTATAACCTTGGATGGCAACTGGTCTACCGCAGAAAGTAATGCTAACCAGCTGCGGGAAAAAAATCTGCTTCGTCCATTATGTATCGAAAGATACTTGATCGCCTAAGCGTGTATCATGCATGGCACATAACCAAATAACTGATACACATTTTTATCTTACCTATCCATATATATATATATATATATATATATATATATAGTGTAACCCGGATATAAGAGACCCGGATATAAAAGAGACCCGCATATAAGAGCGATTTTCTCTGGTCCCAAATTAGAGCCATACTTACCTGAACAAAATAGACCAAACACGACAACTCTTTTATATCCGGGTTACACTGTATATATATATATATATATATATATATATATATATATATATATATATATATATATATGTATAGTAGCGAGTAAAAGAAATGAATCACCTATATAAAAATCTTAGTTTGCAAGTATCGTGTCAAAATGTGGACCCTTTATTGTTGGAGGTCTCCCCACGTTTTTCAGAGGAAGTAGTTGGCGTATTCTATCGTATTCTCTTTATTGAGATTTATCGGAAACACAGGCCGATAGACGTAATACACACGGTTTAAAATGAAAAAGGGCCGTCTATTTCAAATACGAGTATCCACTATAACGTAATTTCTCTCTCTCTCTCTCTCTCTTTCGCTCTCTCTCACTCTCATTTCGTCATTTACTGTCAGGCATTCATCTAATCATTATTCTGGTTCTCCTAGATAACTCTTCTCTCTTTGTTTCATGTATATCTTTCCATTTCTCTTTTTTTTTTATCTATTTATTTTCTAGTGGTTCCTATCACCTTTCTGCTCGCGCAGGACGCTACAGTAGACAAGTAATATTTAATGACGTCTATTCCTCCTTTGTCTCCTTTTCATCTCACTCTTTTTCTCTCTCATCCTCTCCCTCTCTCACCTCCTCTTTCTCTCTCTCTCTCATCCCCCCTCTCTCTCTCTCATCCCCCTCTCTCTCTCTCATCCCCTCTCTTTCTCTCTCTCTTTCTTTCTTAGGCGTCGGTGTCGGCCGACAGGGTAGAAATGAGTCGGCAAAGACATTAACGAAATTTACGTGGCTCAGGGTTAACTAAAGTTGACCGAAATGCAAGCCTTCTTTCTTTCTTTCTTTCTTTCTTTCTCACATAAATCTGAATATACGCGTGTGTGAGCGCTTTAGTGAGGGAGGGAGTAAAAATAGGAGAATATCAGCGTAGAAAATGAATATTTTGGACGTGATTGCCAATTTGTTTTCGAGTTTATGTAAAACAGTGTTTATACAAACACATGATTTAGGTCTGATATTTTTAATTAAACACATTAATGCATTTAAGCAGATTCCTGCATACTAGATAGATAGATAGATAGATAGATATCGATGAAAGGATTGATATATATACATACATTTTAATGAAGATTGTTTCCACAAACAACCTTCTACAAAACCACTACAAACGTAAACCTGGCAAACAAATTGCCCAAAACTATTATATCTCTTTAACACACGTGGAAAAAATCCCCAGAAAAACTTTATTTTTGTTTCTAGTCTCGTTGAAAAATATCACAGTCGTGTCCGAAAATTCAAATTTGTAACATATTTCTGGTCATTACTTCCATTTAGTCAAAAAGCTTATTAATATACAATAAATATTATTAAACTTATGAGCTTTAAATATTATCAGCTTTATTATGAATATTATTATATTTTTATCTCTAGAAATTCTTTCATCGGCCTATTATATTTAAACACTATAAGAAGCGAAAGTGGGCAATCTTTCTTTATTGTTATATATATATATATATATATATATATATATATATATATATAGAGAGAGAGAGAGAGAGAGAGAGAGAGAGAGAGAGAGATAGATAGATAGATAGATAGATAGATAGATAGATATAGTTACCTCCACCAATTCGGTATACTTATGGTTTAAATGTATTTTTCATAAATGAAAAATCCTTTTAGAAGCTTTCCAACCGCTTAAATTGAAAGCTAAATGATTAAAGTTTCTAATTCCAGAAAAATACTGTGGAGTATTTCAATTAGAAATTTAAATGATTTTTAGTCGATGCTCCCGAAAAAAAAAACAGTCGAAACGGCCATTTTAAAATTTTTTTAGTGAAATGTAAACGAACTTATTTTTCAGTTTTAAAATTCCCGCTAAAATAAGATATACATTTCTGAAAGGTTACTTTCGTAAAATTAGCAAATTTAAAGTTAAATTAAGCTGTTCTGAAACAAATATATATATATATATATATATATATATATATATATATATATATATATATATATATGTATATATATATATATATATATATATATATATATATGGATATATATATATATGGATATATATATATATATATATATGGATATATATATATATATATATATGGATATATATATATATATATGGATATATATATATATATATATATATATATATATGGATATATATATATATGGATATATATATATATGGATATATATATATATAGATATATAGATATAGATATATATATATAGATATATATATATATATCCATATATATATATATATAGATATATAGATATATATACATATATATACATATATATATATACATATATATATATACATATATATATATATATATATATATATATATATACATATATATATATATACATATATATATATATGTACATATATATATATATATATATATATATATATATATATATATATATATATATATATATATATATATCTATATATATAGACTCTTCGGCAGAATTAAGTCACTGTCAGTCACTGTGTGTTTATCTAAATCTAAAAATAAACACGCTAAATTTCACCTTCATTCCTGCCGTGCTGACGGCTTAGTGGTAGAAGTTCCGACTGACGCCAATTCAATCTGGTTTCGATACTAGCTAGAGGCAACCGGACGTCTAGCCACACTGATGAGCTGTGAAACAGCGAAACAGTCTGCCTGTGGATGACAATAGATAGATAGATAGATAGATAGATAGATAGATAGATAGATAGATAGATAGATAAACTGACAGACAAGCAAATAGATAGACAGATCCACATGATTTCATCCTCAATGCTAAAAAACGAGCTTACAAAATCCACAAAGCCAAAAAACTAGACACCACTAAAAACCACTTCTAGGAAAAATTACACAAAAATTCATTATCCAACACTTTTTCTACTAAATTCGCAAACAAACTAATCATCCCTAATACTAGGGTCGTTACCACCCCCTCCAAGACAATCGGAGATTCAGACGAAAAATAAACCCAACACTAATTCAAATGCCAGTATTTATCAAATAAATTGTTTACAATGCAAAAATGTTTATGTGGGGGGGGGGGTAATCACGTGATCTAGCAACCTGTATCTACGAAAACCAGAGAGATTTGCGGTTTGGACAAACTTTCTAACTCAGGAACAAAGTTGGCCATAACTTTCGTTTTACTAATGCTACCCTAATTAAAACAGAACATAATTTTTTAAAGAGAAAATACTTAGAAAGCTTAATAATAATATTATTGCCAACTATAAATACACGCCTAATCATTACATTATATCGCCATCCATTTTTAATCCATTCTTAAAGAATCTAACCTATAACTATCCAATACAAACACTACGTACATAAAACAGCTCCAGATCAATAGAATACCACTGATCTATGCCAACTGACCACACAAAAGTGGAGACAGAACTTCTCCTACTAGACAGACACACGTACACAATTACGAATACACATTACCATCCAATAGACATAGATTTTTTACAAACTTACATGTAGAATTATCTACTGACTTGATGCACGTGATACATGACTGACTAATGAGAGTTGATCCAAACAAAATGGAAATACCAATCATCTGTCTTTTCGTCTGTTTTATCTCAATCCCTGGCGAAGCTTTAATAAAAGTGAAACATGCTAGATTGATAAGCGTTTCCTATTTGTTCGTTATCTTATCGTAGATGTATAGATCGATAGGTAGATAGGGTTTAAATTTAATAATTCTATAAGAGATTATAATAAAAACATTTTACTCCATCTGTTCTTTCTTTCATTTATATATATATATATATATATATATATATATATATATATATATATATATACATATATATAATTATTTATTTAAATATTATAACATAAATATGTTATAAAATCATTAGTGATTTTATAACATATTTATGTTATAATATTTAAATAAATGATTATATCTGCTCTACTCTGTATTGAGCACTCTTTTAAGAATAATAATTGTTGGTTATTGGAACTTATTCCGTATATACCAATCCTATACTTGGATATATATATATATATATATATATATATATATATATATATATATATATATATATATATATATATATATATATATATATATCGATTAACATATAGAACAAAAACAATCTTACCCCTGTAAAAATCGCCCCCCACTAAAAAGTATCCAAATGGATGTCAATTTCCATTCCCGCTTGATTTGCGATATTTCATCATTTGCCTAATGCACACGTGACGTAAAAAAATGACGGAAATTTTCAAAAAGTTTTAATAGTGAGATGGAATGAAACAAATGCTTTGAAACAAAGTATTGAGTTTCAATAAAGCGAAGATAACGAATTACCAAATAAAACAGAGACCAAATGAACCGTTTAATAAATCTGATCCCTTTATATTTTTTAGATATTGAATATCTATGATGCATTGATTACTCCTGGTATTATATAAATCGCTTTTTGCTCAATATCTTTTCATGTTTAAAATTTAATGTCTAATTATAACAGTGAAATGGAAATATCTCTCAGAAGAACAAGTTTAGCAACGGAACGGCAAAGATGGCGACGACAAAGCCTATTTCACGACCAAGTTGAAGCAGGCCGATCACCTAATAAAAATATCTGAATGCCTCTCAGACTTGAGCAAATAAGTTTGCAATCTAATAAACATAGGGGTATAAGAACTTTTTTAATCATTTCATCACAAGCAAGACAATAAAGCCACTAGGATACAAGGGGTTACTGAGTGCTAGAGAATATGAGAAAACTACCATTAAGGAGAGAAGACAATAAAAGAACAAGAAGATTTCGATTGTCATTGCATTTAAATTTTTAATGACCAAAGTTGACTGGAAATCAAGAGGCTGGAAGAGAGTTCCACAAGCGAGAAGTGCGATAGATGAAACTGTTATAAAAGTGAAACATGCTAGATTGATAAACGTTTCCTATTTGTTCGTTATCTTATCATAGATATATAGATCGATAGGTAGATAGGGCTTAAACTTAATAATTTTATAAGAGATTATAATAAAAACATTTTACTCCATCTGTTATTTCTTTCATTTGTATATATATATATATATATATATATATATATATATATATATATATATATATATGTGTGTGTGTGTGTGTGTGTGTGTGTGTGTGTGTGTGTATGTATATATATCGATTAACATGTAGAACAAAAACCATCTTACCCCTGTAAAAATCGCCCCCCACTAAAAAGTACCCAAATGATTTAATTAACTTCTTTCATCTGTTCATAGATTACGGTTACATCTAGTCATTTCAACTGTAAAATGATGAGACCTTGCCGCTAATATAGGACTAGTAAATAGTAATTCATAAAATCTAAGTAACATAGCGAAAGTTCATCAGAAGAATTACCAAAAGAAATCTGAAGTTGATGTTAAAAATTGCACATAACTTTGTTGATTTATTTAAGATGGAATGATCTCTTGTGACTTGCCTCTAATTTGTATTTAGATACATTGTATTTAATATCTGTTTTTCTAGTTGAATTGTTTACCTATATTGCATATGAGCCATTGTTGTACATAATTAGGTAACAATAAAATTTATATTTTATATGAATATTACATCATGAAAATTGAGATGTAGTAGAGTGGCGGGATGCTTGCATCATAGATTCGAGGACAGTAGTATCGAGGGGGAGTATCATAGACGGGGAACGTATCATAGATTGGGGGACACGGGACCCTTGCATCAGCCCTGGCTAATACTTTATTCCTTCCGTATGTGTGTGTGTGTGTGTAATTCATGTGTGAGTTAAAATATAGCAGTTGGCCGTCGGTGGAAGATTATTTACACGATGGCGAGGAGACGCGTCCTGTATGTACCCCGTTCACGAGTGAAATGAGGAACAGAGACATATTTTGTCCTTTCTTTTATAGTCTTGAAATAGCGCCATCAAGTGGCGTCCTGGAAGACAGTTTGGGAGGGGTGAGCAATCCCCACACATCAATTCGCTTTTGACTCTTACGAAACAGCTTCAAGTCATCCATAGTTTATTTTTAATTGTTTTCGGCCCCTACTTATAACCAAGACTTGCCTTCCTCAACAACAAGTGCCGTGCTTCCACGAATAAAACAAGCAAAAGTTGTCATAGAACAAACATTACCCTGGATAAATTCCTTTCTGAATTTCAACTTCTTCAAGCACTTCACCTGAGGACGTCAACTGTGTGTTTCCATGTTTTCATGGTACGTTTGACAAATTCTATGATATTCTTTACCGCTCCAAGCAATTCCATGCACTCCATGATACATGAGACGCCATGTTTATATGCCTTTCTATAATCCACCATTGTCAAGTGGATGTGTCTCCTCTTACCGTTTCTGAGTATACACTTACCTGTCAGCAACCGATCCTCTCTACCTCAACTATTCTGCCTGCACCTCTTTCGTTTTTCTAGCAGGATTTTCTCATTCTCCAGGAAAGTGTACATGCTTTCAAATATAATTCCTGCGAAAAAATTTCCTCAAAATTCGAAAACATGAAATCGGCCTAAAATTATCAACTGCTTTTTCTTTAAATGAACTCTTCCAAAACAATACAGTTCTTCAATGAACCATATAGGTAGACACGTGAACATCTTCAGCCAATAACGTTGAACACTGTCTGGTCTAGATACTTTACAGTTTGTAAATTATTATTATTATTATTATTATTTTTATTTCCTTTGATATCTGGCGTTTACACATTTCTTTCCGGGTCCCGCCCAGGGACCTAAGGTTAGAAATGGCATCATGACACTTTCCACTGCAAAAAAATAAAAATAAAAAAAAATTAAAAAAATAAAAAAATAAAAATAATTACATAGATAAAGCCCTTCGTAAAGTGTGGGCTGTACTTGTCAGAACAATTTTTTGTATCTCTTTGAGGCATGGACTTCCAGGGATCCCTTCAATCAGCCTACTGGAATCTTTTCCAACCAGTCCAAGGGCTCCAACTACAACAGGAATTGTTGATGTTCCCATGTGCCACTTATTATTATTATTATTATTATTATTATTATTATTATTATTATTATTATTATTATTATTTCGTTTGATTTCTGTTCTATTCACATTTCCAACCAGAAAGCTAAGGTCAGAAATGGCTTCTTGACATTTTCCCCCGATCATTTTTGTAAAAAACAAACTGAGATCACATATATTTTACATAGATAAAACTCTTCGTAATGTGTGAGCTGTACTTGTGAGTACATTTTTTTTGTATTTCTTTAAGGCATGGGCTTCCAGGAATCCTTTCAACGAGTCTATCGGAACCTTTTTCCAATCAACCGGGAGGGCTCTAACTCCAACTGGAATTATTGATGTTCTCATGTGCCAAATTTTTTAGATTACCATTTCAAAATCCTTGTATTCTTATAGTTATTTGAACGTCTTCAAAAATACATTAAAATCTGCAGGGATTGCCATGTCAATAAGAAAGCACATTCTGTTTTTGTGGTCTTTGATCAAAATGTCTGGGCGATTAGCTTTGATTATTCTGTCTGTGTGTATTATTATTATTATTATTATTATTATTATTATTATTATTATTATTATTATTATTCCAAAACATATGCCTGTATATATCTTGTAACTACCTCTGGTCTGGTGTTTCGGCTATGTATTTAGAGATAAAATACAAAGAAGAATTTGCAATATTATCGTTTCTAACATGGCATCTCGGCTTCAGTCACTTTCCCACCGCCGTAACGTAGCTTCCCTGAAACTATTCTATAAATATTTTCATGCTAATTGTTCTGATGAGTTTTCCCCTTTCGTTATCTAGGCTTTATGAATTTAAGCGGAGCAGTAAGCGACAAGGTCTCTTCATTTTACAATTGAACAAGCTAGATCTAAGTTCTATGCTAAGAGCTTCTTCCCTCGCCCTTCACGCTTGTGGAACTTTCTTCCGACTTCTTGCTTTCCAGTCAACTTTGATATTCAAAAATTTAAATCAAGTTATATTCTATCTTAATTTCTGTTCTTGTTGTTCTCTCTCGTTAATAATGTTTTCTTTTTTTTCATATTCTCTCACGCTTAGTAATACTTTGCATCTTAGTGACTTTATTGCCTTGCTTGGGATGAAATAGTTAAAAGAAACATTCTTAGAAATATGCTATTAATGTAACTTTTTCTTGTAAATTGATTTTTAAAGTTTCCGATAGATTTAGACAAGTTTTCAAATTTTCATGGTTTAAATATTTTATTCAGCTTTCTCATAATCCTTAAATGATGATAATACCATTTCTTTTAATCCAGATCTGAAGTGAACCTCTTACATCTGTTCCATCGCAAAAGATGCTGGGAAAATAGCCGGTTCCCTGTACCTATTTTCCTGTCTTTTAAGATGAGCACGCTCCCAGTTATTTTAGTTACGTTTTACTTATATTCCATTGCCTTGTCTCGTTGATTACCTGTGCAACCATTTTTTTCAAGACAAGCGACTTGTTTTTACGATGTTTGTACATAGATTGTTTTTTGTTTTTTTTAAATTCACCCCACTCAAGACAGTAAACCCATTAAGACAAAATGGATTACTGGATGTGGAAGAATTAGAAAACAGAAATATTTCTAACGAGTGAGAACATTAGAAGATGACCAATAGAGAGCAGTTTGGGATTAGAGGCGTTAAAATTAACAAGCCATTCTTTGTCCCGATTAACAACAGACTGAAAGTTGTTTTTGGCACCAGCCGCAAATTTGAGCTTATCGAACTGATAAGACTTACTATCGAGACATAAGTAAATGATTGTGTCATCAGCATAGATACCAAATTGAGAACTGATGCCATCGGGGAGGTCGTTAATAAAAATTAAAGACCAAGGATAGAGCCCTGGGGTATACCTGCATTTTTGTTCTCACACTTACATGCATCCTTGTTTCATGTATAACTAGAAGATAATAAACATACTGTCGAAATATTTGTAAACATTTTTTAACATTATTTATTTTATTTTATTTATCTTTTCTAAGAATTGCGCCCTACTGAAAGTGTTTTAATAATAATAATAATAATAATAATAATAATAATAATAATAATAATTGTATCCAGCTGTTGACAAGTAAGATTATCCTTATTCCATGCTACTTACTTTCTCTCAGTTTTAATATTCTTAAATAGCCTCGTCAGATCGATACTTTTATATCGATATCATGCATAGCGCCCAACTCAATTGTCAGTTGTATACAACCGTTTTCACAGATTAATGGTTAAAAATGGCTTCGAGCGAATGAAGCCTGTAAGCCTTAACTAGGTTCATTCGTCTTCGAACACCGGGGACTGGATCTACAGAATCACAAGCAAAGAACTGTACCAAGAAAACGAATCGACCAATCAATCAACCTCGATATCTTTCTTTTGTGAGCATCCCTCTCGCTTTTTGTACTTATATTAGGTTGGTGCAAAAATAATGTCGTTTTTTGACGTTCAACTTCATGTGAGAAAACGACATTATTTTTGCACCAACCTAATAATATTCTTTTTTCCCCTTCACTTTTCTCTCGCTGTCATATCACAAAGAAAGAACTGTACCAAATAACAGAAACCACATCACTTGTGGACTTTCAACAACAACAACAACTAAAATGGATAGCCCATGTTACTCGAAGAGAAAATAATGACATAATCAAGATGTTAGCCTTCTCTGCTACTTCAAACAAAATGTGAGGAAGGAAACAATAAAATTTACTGGACTTGGGGCACCTATTTTCCTGACAAACTATTTTGAGAGAAAGATTTTTCATAAATTTCAATCGTAAGTAGCACTGACTTTAAATAACCCGGGAAATGTTGATAACCCGTAGAAAACGAATCGACCAATCAATCAACCTCGATATCTTTCTTTTGTGAGCATCCCTCTCGCTCTTTGTACTTATATTAGGTTGGTGCAAAAATAATGTCGTTTTTTGACGTTCAACTTCATGTGAGAAAACGACATTATTTTTGCACCAACCTAATAATATTCTTTTTTCCCCTTCACTTTTCTCTCGCTGTCATATCACAAAGAAAGAACTGTACCAAATAACAGAAACCACATCACTTGTGGACTTTCAACAACAACAACTAAAATGGATAGCCCATGTTACTCGAAGAGAAAATAATGACATAATCAAGATGTTAGCCTTCTCTGCTACTTCAAACAAAATGTGAGGAAGGAAACAATAAAATTTATTGGACTTGGGGCACCTATTTTCCTGACAAACTATTTTGAGAGAAAGATTTTTCATAAATTTCAATCGTAAGTAGCACTGACATTAAATAACCTGGGAAATGTTGATAAGCCGTAGAAAACGAATCGACCAATCAATCAACCTTGATATCTTTCTTTTGTGAGCATCCCCCTCGCTCTTTGTACTTATAATATTCTTTTTTTTTCCCCTTCACTTTTCTCTCGCTGTCATATCGCTTACTTTTCCTCTTTCACATCATATTTTTTCCTTTTCTTCTTTTCTTTATCCATTTCGTACCTATTTAATATTGCGATGCGAATTTCTCAGCCAGAGACGGTAATTGATTCCAGTTTAGAAGAGCCCGGGATTAGACAGATACTACACTCTGATCGTAGGTAGAAAGCCTCCCCGAGCAGAATAATCAGTTGGGTAACTCACGTCGTTGTCATGAAACCCCACTAACTTGTCAGCGAGGCAATTATACTTAGTGGGCTAGTAAAAAAAAAAGTGTTTTCTTTCCCATCATCCTCATGATTCCAACAGATTTCAGTATGAATTCATGCGACTTTTCTTTTCTTTTTTTTTTAATTGAAATTACACCAAGCAAGGCAGTAAAGCCACTATGAGTTACTGAGTGTGAAAGAATTAGAAAACAGAAGCATTACTAAGGAACGAGAACAATAGAAGAGTAATCAATAAGACAGTAGATAACGATTGACATTGCGTTTAAATTTCTGGAGATCAAAGTTGGCTGAAAAGCCTGAAGCCTGAAGTGAGTTCCACAGTTTTGAGAGTTAAGGAGTTTGTTTGGCGAGTGTTGTTTTTTATTTCTAATCATTTCACCCCATGCAAGGCAGTAGAGCTACTAAGATATAAGGTGCTACAGGGTGTAAATCAATAAGAAAAAGAGAAACATTATTAAGGAGAGAGAACAATAAAAGAACAGGAACTAAGTAGATAGTAGATAACGATTGATATTGTATTTACATTTTTAGAGGTCAAAGTTGGCTGGAAAGCCTGAAGAGAGTTCCACAGTTTTGTGAGTTAAGGAGTTTGGCGAGTGTTTTTTTATAATCATTTCACCGCACGCAAGGCAGTAGAGTCACTAAGAGACAATGGGTTACTGAGTGTGAAAGAAGAAAAGAGAAACATTTAGGATTGCGAACAATAGAAGAGTAATCAAGAAGACAGTAGATATCGATTGACATTGCATTTAGATTTCTGAAGGTCAATGCTGGCTGGAAAGCAATAAGCTGTAAGAGAGTTTAACAGGGGAGAAAAGAAACTGTTAGCATAGAACTTACCGTTACATCTAGCTATTTCAACTGTAAATTCATGAGACCTTATTGCTAATCTAGTACCGTACTTAAATTCATGAAATCTAGGTACGACAGTGAAGAGCTCATCCGAACAATCATCATGAAAGTATTTATACAAAAAGCACAGAGAAGCAACTTTACGGCGGTGGGAAAGTGATTGAAACCGAGGCGCCAGGTCAGGACCAATAATATTGATGATTCTTCTTTGGACTTTTTCTAAATATATAGCAAGAGCACTAGAAATTACGTGACAGCAATATTCTAAGCATGGACAAATGGACATATGTAAGATAGATTCTGAAGAGAAAAATTGTCTAGTCGGACACAGTGAAACCAACTTTCTTCACAGCTGACCTAGCAATGAATTCAATATAATTTTCCTTCTTCATGTCAGCCGAGAATGTTAGTCCGAGAAGAGATAACCAGCCACTCCCTTGGAGGTTATCATCAACAATGCTATTGGAAGGCAGAAAGTTTCATTGATAATCAACTTTGTCTGTTGTCAGCTCTGTGTTGATTGTTCCAAGGTTGATTTTTATTATTAATATCCAATGGAGAAACCACTAAATTTATTTACCCAGAACCCCCGTCAATCGGTTAATTTTCATCCTACCCCCCGCCGGACAATCCTGTGTATCCCTGCTGGCAATAATTCATAAACATGGATACATTCGTAACTGAAGAAGTCAAATGATTAGACATTTCAATTAAAAGAAACCAATTACACTGAAAATTTGATCCCGAGAGATGTGATCCCGAGAGATTTTATAAAATAAAATATAACTGTGCACTGGTATTTAGTTTTTTTTTTATTTTGTTATTCGACGAATACGGGACAAGAACAATGCTAATGGCTGCTGGAACGCTCGACACAGTCAAGACTTTTGAGCAGATCTCTTTGAAAGCACATACAACATATCTATAAAGAATTAGGTTCTTAGGAACTGCGCATATTCAGAGAAGAATTCTCGTGTAAAATAATACCCCGGCTTCTTGTTAACATTTACCGCAGTCCCTTTGTTATAGAAAGAAATGCCGTGCCAAACTGTGAAATGTATTCTTTCGATCACGTAAACAAATGGTCTCAGGACAAACCATAACCTGTTCCAGAAAAGGAAAAGAAAAAAAGACGCACTCGGACTTTGGTATACAGGCCGACAACCGTATTCATGTTGGAAAGAGAGAAAAAAAAAAGAAAATCGCTAGCCAGATTGAAGATGTGTTCGTGACAACGCACCACAGAATGAAAACGATAGAAAGTGAAACGGTGAGAAAATGCCAGAAACTCGCCAAGGGACTTGGAAAAATATGAAATATGAAAGTAAATATCATAACCATAATAACTGCGTACTTTAGTTTATTGATTCTGACATTGAAGATGGAAAAAATAAGGCACCCTTCTTTTCAGCAATATATATATATATATATATATATATATATATATATATATACTTATATATAAATGACCAATAAAGGTATAGAACATGTAAGAAATAAGTACACAAAAATGCTAAATGCCGACAATTACAGAGCAACAGCTACTTCAAATTACACAATTTATATATATATATATATATATATATATATATATATATGCAAATATGCAAGTTTCTTTAAATTGCACTCTCAGACACACATACACCCACCAACACACACACACACACACACACACACACACATACATACATACACGTGTGTGTGTGTGTGTGTGTGTGTGTGTATGTGTGTGTGTGTGTGTGTGTGTGTGTGTGTGTAAAAGATATATTCTTGGTCTGTCCTGGACATTGAGCTCTACCTGGATTCTATCCTTTTGGAAATTTACATATATATATATATATATATATATATATATATATATATATATATATATATATATATATATATATATATATATATGTATGTATATATAAATAAAAAGGAAAGAACAGTAAGATATAAAATCCGGTGTTCTTATAGATATTTTTATTTTTACACAATAGTGGTCTATGTAAATTTAAATTTACAGAGCATTAATATTATAAATTAATAGATTTAAAATATGGTTTTACCGCTACACAGTGATAACCATGTTTCAGAAATGGAAGCTAAAGCCCCTGAATTTAATTTTGTTATTAAACCAAAGACATTAGTTCCATTTCCTCATCAAGCGAATTTTGGAGTAACTTACTTTTTAAAATTTACAGTTGTTAACGGCACAGGAAAGATTCATAGTTTGAGGGTTTCCAAGGTTACCGATAAATCCATTCATCTAGACAAGGGGTGTTAGAGGGTTCAATTTTTAATTTTCGTTGTATCAGTTTAAAAATTGAACCCTCTACCACTCACTATATATAGTGCCAGTAATACCTACCCGGGTGGGCAGAGAGGAACTCGGACGAGGCTCCTCCGAAGGGCAGAGCCTCGTTCGAGGTGGTTGACCACCCC
Organism: Acanthosepion esculentum; assembly: GCA_964036315.1. Taxonomy (NCBI): domain Eukaryota; kingdom Metazoa; phylum Mollusca; class Cephalopoda; order Sepiida; family Sepiidae; genus Acanthosepion; species Acanthosepion esculentum. Next base: position 76,820,597 of record OZ038476.1, read on the forward strand.
GATCCCGTTTATACGGGTTCTACGGGAAATTTTTGCCCGAGCCTACGGGCTCGGAAAGCCCACATTAAACCGGCCTTGTGCCACATTCGACACACGTGGGCGTGTTGTTAAACATCGTAAGCAGCGACAGTCCTTTTTGGACGTCTCAGCTATTCGGTCGAACTCTCTGCCTCTGAGGCAGAGGGGAACTCTCTGCCTTTGGGCGGGGAGGAACTCTGACGAGGCTCCGCCGAAGGGCAGAGCCTCGTTCGAGGTGGTTGACCACCCCGATCCCGTTTATACGGGTTCTACGGGCAATTTTTGCCCGAGCCTACGGGCTCGGAAGCCCACATTAAACCGGCCTTGTGCCACATTTGACACACGTGGGCGTGTTAATAAACATCGTAAGCAGCGACAGTACTACAACTGCCTAGCTGAGTAGTACCCGTTTCCTACCTTTGTATTTGTGATGTTAAATACACTTGTTCCTTAAACCAACCTCGACTTGATTTTCTTTTTACTATTGTGCCACGACACAACAGTTACTCTCTTTGTTGGCTGGCGGGTCACGTAATTTGATAACTGTGTATTTTTGCAGCAGTCCTTTTTTTATACGAGTTTCATTAAAAACGACTGACATAGAATTGCGGTTACTTGTATAAAAGAACGATTGCTGCCCAAATACAAGATGGCTAGATGCCACTGTAATGCCGATGCTAAGAATTTCTTCTCGCTTTTGGAACTCTCTTCCGGCTCCTTGTTTGATTTTGATCTTCAAAAATTCACATCAGTCGTTGTATTCTTAATTTCTTGTTCTTTTATTTTATTCCTTAATAATTGTTTTGTTTTTTTTTCATATTCTCTCACACTCAGTAACCCCTTGTGCTTTAGTGTCTTTATTACCTTGCATGGAGTGAGATGATTTTTAAAAAAAAAGCAGTCTAGAGGTTATGACCATAAAACTTGTTTGCTTATATACACACACTTCCTCCAACCACCAAACCAGTACAAATAAGCAATCTAGATGTCATGATAATAAATGCATATATCTTTATAAAGCACGTAAACAGAAAAAAAGATTTCTGCATTTATGGAGAAGTAACTGTGAATGATCGAACGATTTAAAAATTGGTTTGTAATATTTCATGCTGATTATTTGCGGAGGATGCATGTTCGAATAGAAATGTTCGGGTTGACAGCGATCAAAACAAGACACTTGATAATAATTAACTACAACTGCTACCAGTTGAAAGCTTTATAAACAAGATCCGCCTTGCTACGTCTACAGAGTTGAATCAGCCTCATTCCCCACGTATTCCACTGGTTAGAAGAATGTTTCACTCGGCCTCTTCCCAAGAACCGCCACTTTGTTGAACAGAATCCTGTTCTTATACTTCCCTGAACTCTATAATCTTAACCTCTTCAAATCTAGCATCAATATGTTATCTATCTTCCATATCTCCATTATCTTCCCTTCCTACTTCCTCGTCTTACGTTCATATCACATAATTAATTCAATAACCGTCCACCTTGTGTGGCTCTGGGGTCTGGCACTGAGTAAACATTGGTAAAAAAAAAAAAATTAAGTCGTTCATAACATGTAGTTTAAAATCATTTGCATCATCTGCGTTATTTTATTTTGACATGCGACATTCAGATAAGCGAAAAAAACAACTGGACAACTTTTGTGTGTGTGTTCGTGTGCATTCACGTGCGCGTGCGCGCGTGTGTGTTGCTTCTTCTTTTATATACCTTCTTTTCAGAACGTGAACGATCAGGGCCCTTCACGTCTTCCTATCCTATCTAGCTCTAAACAAGCTTTGTCCCCATTACTATCCCCCCCCAGCTTCTGTTCTACCATCCATTCACATAACTTCTTTAGGCAGATTACTCGCAGTTATTTTTCTGTCCCTCTTGCCTTAAATGTCCTGTAAGTATCAAATTCTCCGAGCCTCTTTTCTTCATTATATGTCCCAGAAATTTCAGCTGTCTCTTTCTGATTCTAAGTGTTCTTTTTATATCAGTCTTAAAATTAAAAACTACTTCCCTGCTCACAATGTTCCATCCATGGTATCCTTAGCAGATCTGCTTCATCCAGTATTTGAGGAAACTCTCCAACATTCACTGTCGCATAAGAGGACTCATATTACATAGCCTTTCCACACTGAAAAAGTAGCTACTCGCATTTTAATCAGTTAGTAACGTGTATATTGCTACTTAATAAAAATGCTCATTTTTTTTAAAGAACCAGTATCAGGTCATAAAAAGTGGATACCTTACAACAGTATGGGTAATTCTTCAGTCATCATTAATAACATAACAAACTGCCAATAAAGCTCATAAACATTTGTAAATAACATTGCCCACAGTTTCCGAGAACAAGCTTAATGATCTAGAGAAGCTGACGTTGTTACAGTTGTCGAGAATTCATTTGATCTCTCACTTCGTTTCCATCTTTGGGTAAAGAGAGTCACTTGGAGTCGACTTTTATAGACGAGCTGTCATCAATGTTTTCACTGAACACAAAATATTGCAAAGTCTCGTATTTATCTATTTTCAGGCACGATAAACTCAAGATTTGAATTTAACAGTGATGTTTTTTTTATAGCCCGCGATCTGTTTTCCACTGAAACGGAAAAAATTTGCCAATTTCAAATCTTTTCATTTGTACCCACTTCTTAAAATAACGACCAGCATTCATATTTATGATTGTTATTGCAATATTTTGTTAAAGTTGTTAAGCTCAAATATTTAACATTGCGATGGGAGAATTTTCTACTCGCGCGCTCATTCTATCATTAACTAAAGAACTGAATAAGATTCACCAGGAAATGAAATTAGGAAAACCGTGAAATTTTCATGGGTATTTCTAGTTATTATTATCGTTATTAGTAACACTTCGAGAAGAGCGCGATTCAAGAAAAAAAGAACATAGTATTTGACAATGTTCAGCAGTCAGTCAGTTATGTGGGATACAAGCTTTCGATACATGACTGACGAGGCAGATTTTTCCCGCAGTAGGTTGCCATTTCTTTCTGCGGTAGATCATTTTCCATCCAAGGCTATAGAACCCAGTCAGTTCTGCTATTTACCCATAGCTAGTGAGGGAGAAGAAGATTCATACCTTTCCCAAGGGTATTAACTCGTAAATGAATTCGACTGGAATTCGATTCTCCGATTCCTCCATTCGAGCTGCTATCCATTACTCCACCGTGCCTAATTCGTAATTCAGGTAGTCAGTTATGGGCCATGTATGATTAGGCGATCATGGTTGCGTGGCAGGGGGAGGAGAAGAAAGGGATTCATACCTTTCCCAAGGGTATTAGCACGTAAGTGAATATAATGGATTCGACTGGAATTCGAACTCGGTTCTCCGATTCTCCACTGTGTCTCCTACGTATGTATGTTTACAAAGAAAAATTACAAATATAAAAATATAAAAAAACTATAAAAATTCTACAAAAAATATAAGTTTTTATACAAACGCTGCTTACCTTAAAAAAAACATTTTTAACGACGTTTGTACAAAGACTTAGCCGCGCTCTCCTCTAAGTGTTGAAAAATATTGGAAGAGTTACGTCAATCATTTTCTTAATTATTATTATTATTGTTGTTGTTGTTCTGATCTTCCTGTCTCTTCATCAAACTCCCCCCTCTCCTTATAAATATATTGCCACCACCGCTCGCACTACCGTCAATAATATTTTTAGGTGGACATCTTATTCGGTTTATTTCCCTTCCTTCTATAACGAAAGCAATGAACGCCAATAATCCTCATTTTCTCTCTACCCTGCCCAGCCTTTTGTTCCATTTCGATCCCACTTAGACGTCTGCTTTATTTTTATTATGGTGGCTCCTGATCGATATAATAACCACCCAGAGAACTAGTATTATAAACGTTTATGCTCCGAACGACAACGGCAACATTTTAACTATGAATGATGATCCTCCTTCCAAAATGAGACACCATATGACAGTACAGATAAAGTTGCTTGATTCATTCATTCATTTTCTACGGCTTATCAACCCTTTTATTTAAATCCAGAAAATATTTTTGGAGATAGTAATAAAAGTCTTACTAATTAACTGATAGCTAGGAGAGAAGACGTGGATTCATACCTTTCCCAAGAGTATTTGCGCGTAAGTGAATATAACGAACCCAACGAGAATTGAAACTCAGCCCACCGGTTAACAATTCCATTACACCATCCGCACATCCAACTTTACAATACCTGGTTTTCCAAAGCGGTCATTCATCTAAATATTCACCAGATTAGACGTTGATTAACCTCGGTGATCGTACGCAAACCGGTGTTTCAACGAGATATGGCTATATATGGTAGTAGCTTGTTCAGTTAAGTTAATCTTTATAAATAAAACTTAATGCAGGGTGTCCCAAAAGTAACCTGGGGATGACACAGGTCATCCCCAAACAATTTAACAACTCAAATATAACATCTGTGTAGAATTTTGAGGGCTGCAACCAAAGTTATTAACCGTTGTTATAGGGAATGTTATCGAAAGAGCACGTCTGCGGGAAATAAAAAATGGAGGAAATTTACTTCATATAATTTTTCATATTAAAATGGCATATCATTCCCATGTTCGAATTTTCATTCTGTATAAAATTATTTTTGAATACAAAATTAAATATGGAAATGATATTTTAAATGCAAAAATTGTCCATTTTCCCATATGATTTCGGCCACTTCTTCAGCGATTTTCAAGGGGGGTCGTTAATTTCTCTTCATGTTTTGACTGTTTCAGCTGTATTTTTGTGGATGTTGTTCTGAATACTACTAGTAAATGTAACTGTATACCGTTTTAAAAAAATTATGTAACGCTGCTCAAACTCCTGCATTCACTAATTGTAACGTTTAAAGTAGTAGTAGTAGTAGTAGTAATAATAATAATAATAATAATAATAATAATATTATTATTATTATTATTATTAATAATAATAATAATAATATTATTATTATTATTATTATTAATAATAATAATAATAATATTATTATTATTATTATTATTAATAATAATAATAATAATAATAATAATATTATTATAATAATAATAATAATAATAATAATAATAATAATAATAATAATAATAATAATATATGACAAAGTGGAAAAGGTTCTCGTGTGACACGTTTCGTCCTTCCTGTACATGTGTAGTAACATCAACGTATTTTCTTAAAATTGTTGTTGATATATAAAAATTTGTATAACTTCCACCCACATTATATATATATATATATATATATATATATATATATATATATATATATATATATATATATATATATATATATATATATGCAGGTATGTAGAAAAATAGGAAAGAACACGTTAGGTAAATAATCCGGTGTTCTTTAGTATTTTTGTTTTTATTTTTAAAAAACAGTGCTACATATAGAAGTAGAGCTTTAATTATAATTATTTTTAAAGAAATATGATTCCTCCGCTACATAAGAGGTCTCATGTTTCAAAAACGACAGCCGAAAACCTCAATATAATTATTAAAATTAAATTGAATTAAGGTATCAAGCCCTGTTTCATCCTCAACCGAAAACTTTTTCTCTTGAAAAAATAATTATAATATATATATATATATATATATATATATATATATATATATATATATATATATATATATATCGGAAAACGATATATAAAATATGGAAATGTAATAATGCTAACCAAATCTTGTTTACTGAAAGCCACGAGACATGCCATAATTCAAATAACTCTCTCCTTCTCGTTCGTACAGACCAATACACAAAACACTATTCATAGTTTTCGGTGACATCACAACGCCACTACACAGTGTTGTCTGATAAATTCGAAATAATTTTGAAATGTGATTGAATTTTACCTCTTTTCGGGCATATTTTACCTCTTTTCGGACATCTGACTATAGAGTGCCAAGTAGACAAGAATGAGCATTAGCAACACCTGCTTCTCTTCACTCTCAGTCAAGTCCCAACTCTACCAAGACCGTTCTAGACATTTGTGCCGTGTGTACGGTGAAGACGCTATTACAGAAAGAACTGCACAGAAATGATTTCTCGGTCTCTTTCTAACAGACTGCGAGGCATTTCGTTCTACAACTACGTAGAGTTGAAAATGTGGCTCGACGAATTCTTCGAATCAAGCCGCGATGATTTCTACGGTCAAGGCATTCACAAGCTGGTGAAACTTTGGCAAGAAGTCGTGAACAATGCAGGAGAATATATGATTGACTGATTTGCTAAAATTGTTCATGAATAATAGGATTTAAAATAATGAGGAAAAAAAAAACGAACGAATTTATCTGACAGCCCAACACCTTTCTTTTCCTTTCCCCCATTTCTTTTTTTTACCAAAAACACGACATATCAAGGAGGCAAAGGATTAAATTCATCGCTTTTGTTCCCATTAGATAGCATCAAAGATGTGGTTACTATTTGTCAGTTATCGCTTTTGTAATAATTTTTGCGTCAACATAATGAAATCTCTGGTGTTATTTCGGTCATAAAAACGCACGTCGGAGTGTCAAAAATTTCCCGGCGATCGTGCCGAGGCAATCAGCATAAAAACGAGCGAGAGTCAGATAGGGTACGAGGTAGGTGTTGCGGGGCGATGGAAAGGGGACAAATAACGCGGAAATAACGAGAAGAGAGCACGAGCATTAGATTTGAACTCTGTGACGAAGCTATGGCGGACACGACACTCACTGCTCGACCTTTGGACACAATCGGATAGAGATAGGCGTACGCGCCCGAACGGAAAGAAAAGCACACACACACACATACACACTCGCACGCGCACATTCATTGATACGATATTCGTACAGAGTTAAAAATATAGCTTTATACATACAAGTACGCACACACGTGGATCAGTCAGTTATGTGCCATGCGTGATACACGCTTAGGTGATCATGTATCTTTCGATACATCACTGACAAAGCAGTTTTTTTTCCACAGTAGGTTGCCATTTCTTTCTGCGCTAGGCCAGTTACCATCCATGGCTATAGAACCCGGTCTGTCCTGCTATTTACACATAACTGGGGGGGGGGGAGAAGAAGAGGATTCAGACATTTACCAATCTTATTAGCACCTAAGTGAATGTAGTAGATACGTACACTAATTCGCATGTATAAAAACGATATATATATATATATATATATATATATATATATATATATATATATATATATATATATATATATATATATATATATATATATGTGTGTGTGTGTGTGTGTGTGTGTGTGTATAATGATTCTCTAAGCTTAGCTTAGATGTGGCACAAGCTCGAAAGTATGGAGTAACCAGTGAGTATCGAACTCACTACTCAGTTAGAATTGTTCTAGAGAGACAAGCTTCCTAAACATTACACCATGCCGAGGTTCTCCGTCATATAGACATGTATATGGGATAACGATATATAATTTTTTATATATCAAGAACAATTTTTTTGAATGGGTGGAGATGTATGAGAAAATGGAAAACGTTTTCGTCATTTACGACTTCACTAAACTAAGATGGATTATATTAGTTCGACTACGCATGCGCACTAACGAGAGACGCTGGGAATTTCAAATTTAATTTGCGTGTGCGTGTGTGTATGTGTGTGTGTGTGTATTTTGGGTACATAATCTAACCGATTTCATTTAGATTCTTTTTTCTCTTTTTCCTTTTCTTTCTGCTTCCATCACCTTTGTTATTAAATATCCCACATTGTGATAACAAGATCCGTCAAGAATGGTGAATCGTTGTATGAACCTGGATGCAAATTTGCTGAGGATATATAGATAATTAAAGCACTGCTATGTTATAGGCTGGCAATTTTAGTGTATTCAGTGAAGGTTTACAATTGTCACTGTACTGATACGCACAGTATGGATGAATCTAATTATACTAGGGGACATCATCTCATGCTCGATTAGCCTTTGACTCCCACCTTTTCCTAATGGGTCCTTTAGTCCTCTCAAACGAGCGAACTTGTCTCAGTGCCCACCCTGTCAAGCGTGATGTTTCTGACTCAAGCAAGAATTCTGCTGCTTTGATTTCTGGGCAACAATCTCATTCAGTAGCCCACTACCTTGGTGGCTCTTGCGCCTTGTATTGGGTGAAAAGTAGTCAAAAGGAAAATCGTCTATTTTATCAAAATTACGCTACGGTCAATACTGAAAGCGGATAGAATGGCTATTCCAATTTTGCGCGAACACACACCGCCTTCCACCGCCTCAATGACTATTAAAGGCCGATCGATGTAAACGAATTCTTAAGGTGGTTAAAATACTATAAATACTGCCATTATAAACTGAACCAATAGTTTTAGTGTTGCAGGAATACAAATGGTGATTAACTCCCTTTGGATGAGATAAGTCACGTGGGTCACGCGAGGGCTGTTTAGTGACATCACCCCATAGAGTGACGAAAGCGGCAGTCTTTCATTCCGTTTACAGTAGTCATTTGCAATCTTGTTTGAAACATGTCGTTTTTTAAACTTAAGTAATCAGCACATATGCTAGACAAGAAAAATCTCATGAGCCGATCAAGTATAGAAATTAATACAATATGGGGACCAGTAATAAGGAGTGCCAGAGAAAAGCAATGATAACAACGAAAATTGCAATATGAGCTCTGGTAAAAACACGGATGATAACAGCAAAAATTGCAATATGAACACTGGTAAAAAAATGTTTGCTGAAGACATTAGATTTATAATACCCAGAAATTCATACGCGGATGTTCTTAAGGATACATGGCACAGTGGATAAAGGCGTTAGTTAGTGACAGGACCCAAAGAGTAGTGAGTTCAATACTTGGTTAAGGCAGTGGAGAGGTGAATTAACAAGAGATAACTTATAACTGACATCCATTTATCATGGCACGTAGAACTGGAACAGTGTATCCCAGCGTGCGAAATAAAGGGTTCAGTTCCACATTCCAACCACGAAACGTTGTAATAGATATGGCAACAAAGATGAGGATGGTAGTCTGAACAATGTAAATATTGTCGCTATTAAGTTGAGTAAAAAATTTTGAAATGTGCACTTGTGTATAATACGACAAGATTTCTCTTATTATGCACAAGAAAATACAGTTGCCATCATTTAAAATTACAGGTGTTAATTGATAAGTAGTTCAACTTTATTGTATTATATCAATAACTCTAAGTAAAAGCTTATGCAGCTTTATTTGACTTATTCAGTTTTAGGGCTGAAAAACGTTTATTTTATTGTGATGGATGGTTGCAAGCGAGACGGTAGATCTGATGTGCTTATCTTATTAACGCACTTATAAAACAAGTTTTAGACAACACAGAATGATGACATTGATATCAAAATTAGGTAAATGCATTTTTTTCCAAAACTACAATATTATTTTTCAACATAATCACCACTTAATGCTATTGGAATGGATCAGTCCCCAATCCCATAAAACAAGTTTTAATCCAGAGAGAATAATAAAACTGATATGAAAATTAAATCCTTTTTCTTTCTCTTCAAGATTAGTATTTTTCAACATAGTGACCATTTAGAGCTACGGTCTTTGATTAATAGCTAGAATGATCGTGTAAGCGAAATTTTTTACTAAATGATACTAAATGATATAATGAAACTGGCATCAAAATTAAATACATTTATTTCTCTTCCAAATTACAAGTCCCAGTTACGATGAAAGCTAAATTGAATGCCTGATGGGACTCGATAGACATTCAAGAATAGATCTCAAGTATAACGACCCATCGCTAAAAACGCTGCAAAAAATGATCAGCTTCCTGTACCGCACCAGAAAGAACTTGAACCCTGGCTCTCAAACTCTATCTCAACAAAAGCCAAATCAGAATAACAATGGCGTATTGCTGCCACGCCTGGGCCTGAGCTGTTCATCAACCTCGATACAGTCCAAAAGCGATTGCACAGTCATGTCTTCTACTCTTCACCCCCCTTTCCAGACGGAACGGTTCACGTTGAAACACCGGCTCCTGTAGAATCACCGACGTTAAGCAACGTCGAGCCTGTTCAGTACCTAGAAGGGTGACAGCTTGGATACGCATGTGGTGTAATTCATAATCTATCTAGTATAAATGAGTAAGACTACGAATGCACGAATAATATTTTCTCGGATCATTATTATATAATTATATTGCACAAATATGGTACCGGTCCCTGGCCCACTGGGAAGACTTGTTACGTCAATGAAGACTGGCCTTAGAATGAATAAGACATTATGTCCTTATGTTTCGTACAGATAGTTTCAAAATGAGCCTGAAATTAGGCATCTCAAAACAATTGTGAAGCAGTTAGTCAACTACGCACAAGGATGAAGGAAGAAATGACTGGTTTTCGGATTGACTATGAGATCAGGAAGCGGGCGGTCATGGCCCTCCACGACTTCCTGTCCTTTGTTGTTCCTAATTAATTTTGTCTTTTCGTTATTTCTCCTAAACTCTGTTCCGTCTTCCATTTACTCATGCTCATTAAGTATATTATACGTTGTTTTCCCCTGTCTCTGTCGCCCTCAAACTGTCTTGTGAGTATTAAATTCTCCAAGCCCTCCTTCCTTATTATGTGCCCCAGAAACTTCAACTGTTTCTTCCTGGTGTTAAATATAAATTTCCTTTTTGTTCCCATTTTCTCTAAAACATCGTTGTTGCTCATATGTTCGATAAATGGTATCCTCAGCATCCTTCTGTAGAATCACATTTCTGTTGCTTCAATTAATTTGATTGTCCAGCATTCAATTGTATATAGGAGAACAGATATCACGTAACAGTTCAGTACTGTTTTCTTTATTTCTAATGGAGGTGTTTTTCTGTATCTTAATACTCTGCTTAGTTTTTAGAAATCGTCTTTGGCTACCCCAGTGCGTCTTCGGATTTCAGTGTCGCAAGTGATTTATGAAAGTGATTTTATGCTTTTAGAAGAACAAGGGGAGTGTAAAACAACCACGGATTTCTGATTTCTCCGCGTCTTCTTTTTTTCTTTCAATTTAGCCGCTTGCATTATCGTGCTGAAAATTTATCTTATCAGGAATTGTCCAACAGATGCTTTTTTTATTTGATTTTGAGTGCTTGCAGAATTTCACTGTATTCATAAATCTTTGAATTTCAATTGGGGCGAAGATTTCAAGTACCAAAAATTCTATCACGTTTTTATATGCAACTCAGATGTAGAATTTATAACGCCAAGATTACGACTAAGCATTTTTGAATAGGAATTTATATCATGATCACGAATTCCGTAATCACTTAGAGACATAGGGGTACGACACCTACTCCACAGCAGCAGTGGTGTTTCATGAGCAAGACAACCTGACAGAGTTCACATCGCTCCAGGATGGTTTGAATTCAGAGTATTTCTTCTAGACTGGCTGCCAACCAAGACTAAAAAGCCTAATCTGTCCTGATATTTGCCCATATCTGGATGGAGTTGATTGATTTATACCTTTCTCGTCATCAGGTCGAACAAGCTCGATATTCCAGGACACACTGTTTTCATTGCATTTGGAAGCTCATCCAATCTGCAACCCTTGTCTATGGTCAATGTGCATCTTCTTTAGTTGGCCTTATGTTCTTTTTCCATGGGATGGTATCCAAAGTAGAACGTCTCCAGCTAGTTGTTCTTTGCTACGCCAACAGAGACCAGCACATCTTAGTCTTTGTTGGCGTATTAATTTGCCGATGGTTCGTATTTTGCCAGAGAACTCTTTCTTTGTTGGATGATCTTTTTCTGGATTGGTGTAATGCTGCTCGAAGCCTTCGTGTGCAAGCACCATCTAACCTCTTTCTCAGTTTGGCTGTTTAGTGTCCAGGTTAAGATGCCATATACAAGGACGGACTCGACTGCAGTTTTGAAAACGTCGCTCTTCAGTTTGATTTGATTTCCAAGTTTTGTTCATTTTCCAAGTCTGATGTTGACATCATTCTCAGCGGAGGCTATATAGCTACCCAGGTATTTGAAGTCGTCTACTTGCTTGATGTGTTCTCTCAAAGTTTCTATGCCTGTCGATGTATCTTGATTCAGGCAGAGAAACCAAGGATATTGGTATGTAAGAGAATGCAATGAACCCGACTTGAATTCGAACTCAGCTCTCCGATACCGCAATTTGAGTCGTTACCTATTACTCCACCGTGCCTCAATTATAAATACTACCGAAGAAATGTCCCAGCATGCTTCTGTCTCCACTATAAGCAACGTCACCTCGAATATCTGATAGAACCAGGTTATATTTATTTACTACAACGAGTACATATTTTTTTTATCATTTCATCGCAAGCAAGTCAATAAAGCTACTAAGATCAAGGGGTTACTGAGTGTGAGAGAATATGAGAAAAAGAGAAACATTATTAAGGGGAAAGAACAATAAAACAACAGGAAGAGAACGATTGACATTGCATTTAAATCTTTGAAGATCGAAGTTTTAATGGGAAAGCAATAAGCCGGAAAAGAGTTCCACAAGCGAGAAGTGCGAGAGAAAAAAGTTCTGTTAGCATAGAACTTATGGTTACATCTAGCCATTTCAATTGTAAAATAATGATACCTTGCTATCAATCTAGTACTGTGCTTAAATTCATAAAGTCTAGTTACTAAAGAGGAAAGCTCATCAGAACAATTACCAAGAAAATATTTATAGAAAACGCAGAGCGAAGCTACTTTACGGTGGTGGCAAAGTGACAGAAGCCGAGATGTCAGATGGCATTGCAGATTCTTCTTTGGACTTAATCTAGAATCTCTAAATACATAGCAGAAGCACCAGATCAGATGTAACAGCAATATTCAATACATGAACGAATGACAGAACTTATAAATATTTAAAATAGATCCTGGTGAGAAAAACTGTCTAGCACGACACTGTAAATCATCTTTCCTCGCAGCAAACCAAGCAATTCAATATAATCTTTCCACTTCATGCAGGCGCATTATGTCACTCACATGAATGTTCGCATATCCCGACTGGTAGCAAAGAGCACAAACGTTTTGCTTGCTCTTTTTTTAGTTTGTGAATGATTTTTTTCTAGATAACATAAGGCTCTTACAAAATTCTCGTGAAAGGTAGGTGACCGAGGCGAGCCTGGTTCGTGTGTACGGAGCTAGCCTTGATTTTCTCTTTTAAGTTCCCTTGATGCAACGGGCGATTTCCTGTGAACCCTCCCTGCTTAAGTTAGACAATGTTTCCAAGTTAATATGAATAAATGTTGTTCCGGGCATTCACATGTTGAAATTCCTAGCCCCACCTAGTTTGCATTTGTCCCCCATTTTTCATCTCGATTGGGCCAGCCTTTGATTTTCCCCTTTCCGTCATTTATTTTTACCCTTTTCGTTTCCCCTAATGAGTGTGCTTCTTGATTTTGTCTATCAACAGAATACAGCGGCCACTCTTATTATTTTGAGGGATGGACGGGTCCTACTAACATTGTTTTGTTTTAGTTTTATCTTTGCGTCCCATTTTTAGTTTGTTTTCTTTCCACCCCATCATTTAATGAATCATGAAATTTTCATATAAACGAACTTTATGGACAATGAAATGAAATTTTTACGTCATGGAATGTTTTGTAGGTCCCCTGCGAATATGCAGTATTATGGTATATGCAGGATAGAGTGGTGATGGATGAGTCGTTGTGATGAATGAACAAATTGCAATGAATGAATTGGTCGTGATTCTGATTAACTAAGACTAGAATAGTTAATAAAGACCAGTCCCTCCCCATTTTCCCTTCAGCCTTGTGCCACAATTTTGTATCTTTTACGAAATAAATAATTTTACAAAGTTCTAGTCGTTATTGTGTGCGTGATGACCTCACAATATGGTAGCATTAACGTCATAGTGTCCAAAGTCTCGGGATATCCAGTCGTTACCTCATTAAGCTGTCTAAATATTTTTTATGTTTGCTCCTTTTTAGTTTAAACATTTTTCCTTATGAGTATTGGTTTAAAGCTCATTTTTTTAATATATTTTCTTAATCGTTTGGTGCACCAATACATTTTTTTTCTCATAAATATTTGTTTTTTAGTAAATAAAGGTTGACCTTTGCCTTTAGCAACCAAAAACGTCGACTTTTTATGTTTTAGTTAAAATGTCAGGAAAACAAAGTTCCATTGAATGTCTCTGAATAGAAAAAAATGTTTCTAAATTGTATTACGATCATTAAAAAATCATCCAGCCCGAAAACACGTCAAGTTAGTTTTAATACAATGTGGTAAGTTCATAATAGCCTGGCGGCCATCTTCTGTAACACAATCATATCCCACAACCATCAGTGGAATTTTGTAAAATTCACTTGTTTTAGGCCCTTATATCATATATATATATCATGGATTGGAACAAATTTCGTTATGTTTTCTAAGTGAATTTCAAAAGACAATATTTAGATATTTGTACATACATTTATATGCGCCAATTCGTTCACTATATTTCGCCATGTCTGAGGCAGCTTCATGACACCATACCCCACCAACCTCAGATTAGCAGCTTTTGGATCGATGAACTGGGCTAAATGATTTTTTACAGGCTTCTGGAGGATTAAAGTGCTTCCGATTAAAATAATTTTGCAAGGATCGAAATTTGTGGTAATCCGAAGGTACAAGGTCAGACGAATAAGGCGGGTTTAGTAGGACATCCCAGCCAAGTTGTACCATTTTTGCCGGGTTTGTAAATAGACGTGAGGTCTGGCGTTGTCTAAATGAAAGACGAAACCCTTCCTACTAGACAATTCCGAACCCTATTCATCGATTTCTACTTTTAATCAGTCCAATTGGCAACAGTACTTGTCAGAGTGCAACGTTTGATTTTCTGGAAGGAGCTCGAAATATACAACGCCCTTTCAATCCCAGCACATAAATAGCATCAGAGACAAGCAGACCGGCTTTTTGTTTTCTCCAGAACTGTTCTCGCTCCACATTGTAATAAAGAATACCCATTTATTTATCCCTTGTAATTGTTCTCTTTAAAAATGGTTCGTTTTTGTTGCTTTTTGAGCAGAACATCGCAGCTAGAAATGCAGTCCGTTAACTGTTTCCTTTAAATTCTGAGGCAAACATAAAAATAAATTGAATTTGTAGGTCTGATGAAACGGATCGTGATTACGATTCCAATGTAATAAATTATAACCATGTAATATTAGTGCTTGAGGCTTTTATATTATATATATATATATATATATATATATATATATATATATATATATATATATATATATATATATATATGTTAAGGGGTCTCCCCTTTTCACACAAATGGACTCAACCGAGGTATACATATACTACTACCAGTGAATACCCGGAGAGTAGTATTAGAGAAGGGTAGCACAAGAGTCACCGTCACGAGCACCTAGACTCAGTAAGGAGTCATACTGCAATACTTCAATACCAAGACTGTATATATATTATTGCTACTAACCTGCATTTCTGGATCTACTAACCCGTATTACCAGTTTGTATTATTACGTTAATACATTTATTTTCTTTATCCATTCCTGGCGTTTGTTATTCATTGATATCGGATTCATCTCGGAATCCACAACAATATATATATTACTCATTTCCCTTCAAGACTTTTAAATAGGCTTCTAGTTCTTGCCCTTAGTTACATCATGAGTAAGCCTGAAGACTGTGTATCACTTTGAAACACCTGTTCCCGTACGATACCCAAAGTTAATAAACGCTTGGAAATATCAGTTTCTCTAAGCTTTGGTGTGTGTGTGTGTGTGGTGTAATGGATAATGCCTTGGGATTGTTAATCGGAGAGCCGAGTTCCAATTCCCGTTGGGTTCGTTATGTTCACTTACGCGAAAATACCCTTGAGAAAGATATGAAGCCCCCTCTTCTCCCCCACCACCTATGGGTTTATTACTAAGACTTGTATCTCTAAGCCAGTATTATCTCTCACACAAACAATTCTTACAAAGTAAAAATATTTTCTGGCTTTAAATAACCTGAAAATGGTTGATAAGCCGTAGAAAACGAATCAACCAATCAAATGTCGAAAGTAAAAAGTAAAAGTAAAAAAAACTTGTTTTTTATCTGACCTTGATCACGTAACGGTGGCATGTGCGCATCTGTCTTAACTACAAGGCAAGTCCCATTTAACATTCTAGAATTATAGCTCGAGATCAGAGTATACTCAGTTACTCTTGACTATTCTTTTATATTCGGGGTATAAGTTAGGCGAGGGTAGTTTATACCTCGTTTACAAAAGGGTCTAGGCTAAAATAACCTCAGTTATAAAAGAGGCTAAGCTCCCTCATCCGCCCGTGTAATAACGTACATATTATTGCATCCGGATGATAGTCGAGGATACTAGGGATTATGCAGGGTGATAGGTCCGCAGAAAATTCTCCTGTTCATTCTACAGCCGTTAATTTTATTATGATTCCTCGATTTGAACATTCAGTCATTTAAGTGCCGTACGCGATACCCGCTTTGGCAGTTATGTCCCCTTCGATTCATGACCGACTAGGCAGAAGATTTTCTCGCAGTAGCCTGCCATTTCTTTCTGGTTATCAATCAAGGTTATAGGGACACAGTCTGTCCTCCTATTCAAAACATAACTGGAGTGGGTAGAAAAGATTCATACCTTTACCAAGGTTATTTACATATAAGTGAATATAACGAACCCGACTAGAATTCGAACTCAGCTCTTCGAATTCTCATTCCGAGCCGTTATCCACTCCGTACATCCGGTTTGGACATTAGTAAGTTTAATTTCTGTATACCTATCGATTAAAAAGTTGTCATTTTTTGTGATTGGCCACTGTTGTTTTGTGTGTGCAGTGTACAGGCAATAGTGTGATGTATAAACAAATCTGTATACTCCAGAGCAATTTTTCCCAACGTGGGGCGCACCCCCCAACCCTCGTGGGGTATGTCATGCTGAAAAGGGGCACTCAAAGTTTTATTTCGTTTAGGGGTGGTGAACATACTCAGGGAGGGTGGGGGCGTGTGGATTTATCCATTTTTTCAAATTGTCAAAAGTTATTTAATATTGGTTACAAAATTATTGAAAGGTATCTAAATCTGTGTGAAGCTTTCAAACTTTTCTTCATTGCTTTTCCAACTTTTTATATGGCTGAATGTGGTTTCAACGCAATTACACAGCTTCTTACTAAACAAAGAATCTGCCTGAAAATTTACAATTACTTCTAGGCAACATGGAACCTAAGAGTAATAGCCTGAGCCAGTAGACACCAAAGTCAACCATCGCATCGAAAACATTGAGATAAGCTATCAGATAAAAGCATTTTAATCATTGGTATTTATAATAGAAATAAAAACAATATTAAAATTATTTTTGCGCTACTACCTAAGTATTATTTTCTATGAAAGTATATTCAAATCCGCCATTATTACCAGTTTGTATCCAGAAGCAATTACATAACATTCTAGTCAAGAAAAGCAATTGTTGATAATAACAGTAAAAGGAGGTGGAGATTACGCTGTTTGAGATTAAGCTGACTCCAATAATACCTCGCGGTTATTCTAGACTAGTCTAAACTATATCCGGTATATTCTAGCAGTGGTGGGGTAATAATCTTAGATGCTATACCGGGGAGCATAGATTTACAAGCTTAAGCTTAGTGTGGGCACTTCGATGTAATGTAATGGTTAACAAGCTTGTCTCGCTAGATGAATTACGACTGAGTAGTGAGTTCGATCCTCGCTAGGTGCTCCACACTTTCGGCCTTGTGCCACAGCTAAGTAACGCTTAAAAATAATTTCTGGGCACTTCGACGTGTTGTAATGTTGTCGATTGAATATTGAGTACGATCCTCACAGGGTGCTCCGCATTTTGGACCTTGTGCCACATCTGAGGTGCGCTTAGTAAATCGCTATGCTCTCTGCACTAGTTGTACTGTTAGCAGCTCTCAGTGGTGTCTCTGTCTTTTTGGCAGAGCGTAACTCGGTTATTTCTCTGTCTGCGGACAGAGCGCAGTTGAAAAAAATATTAAAAGCTGCCCGGTCCTGAGGAATAGCTACAGTAACCCCTCATTGCACTAAGAAGAAGAGGGATTGGTAGTAATATGAATGCCAGCGCAACCCCACATTAAACGGCCTTATATCACATCCCGTCACCGAGTAAATACCATAACTATACTCGTATAGGCACTTCGACGATGATTAGCAAGCTTGTCTCGCTAGATCATTTACGACTGGGTAGTGCGTTCAATCCTCTCTATGTATCCAATATTTTCGACCTTGTGCCACATCTGAGCTACGCTTAGAAAGCCACTATGACAATAATCGTGGTCTATCCAGATGAGACCGAATTAACTGGACCAATGAATAATCTTCGAGAGATTAACTTCCATCCCATAGCTCAGTATCAGTAACTGAAGAATGCATTTGAAGATTCAGCTATACGGATTGGTATATTCCGAAACGCATGTATATATTTTTATCTCTACGCATATGTATTTGTTTCAAGCAAATCTTGTCGGTGCTGGAACTATTGATTAGCACACTGATCGAAAATGACGTTAAGTATTGAATTTTGTTTGTTGGTCGAGGTGTTGCATGGATTTCTGTTCAAATCGATGAAGGAAAAATCCGGATGATGATGATGATGAAGAAGAAGAAGAAGAAGAAGAAGAAGAAGAAGAAGGAGAAGAAGAAGAAGAAGAAGAAGAAGAAGAAGAAGAAGAAGAAGAAGAAGAAGAAGAAATGTTATCTACTAGATGGATATGAAAAAAAACTGAACAAGATAGATATATCTGAACAGTCATAGATAGATAGATAGATAGATAGATAGATAGATAGATAGATAGATAGATGAGACTGCTAGCTAAATAGAATGATTGAGGAATAGAGAGATATGAGAAAATTGAGACAAATAGATAGATAGAGAGAGAGGGGGGCGCAGAAAGAGATATGAACAAACCGAGATAGATGGATAGAGAGGGAAAAGGACAGAGACAGATATATATGAACTGACGAAGATAGATAGATAGATAGATAGATAGATAGATAGATAGATAGATAGATAGATAGATAGATAGATAGATGAGTGCTAGCTAAATAGAATGATTGAGGAGTAGAGAGATATGAGAAAATTGAGATAGATAGAGAGATAGATAGAGAGAGAGAGAGAGAGAGAGAGATTTGAACGGGTTGATGTCGTAAAATAACTTTGAAATGCAACGATACAAAATATCAACGTAGTTAAATGAATATGAACAAGCTCAGATAACCACTTAGATATCCGTTTTGAATTCCTCGATATAAGATGTAGTTATTTACGTGGTTAGATTTGAAATAGATAGATAGATAGATAGATAGATAGATAGATAGATAGATAAGCAAGAATATCACTGGTAAAGTCATTGCTGATTCAGTTTCCTTGGATTCTAGTCACGTGACTGCCTAGTGCTGTCACAAGCAATGGCGTTTGCTGCGAAATTCCCTGGTCGCTTGCGTGTCTCGTGGCCGTAATCTGTGGATAGATTTCCACTAAATATAAACCTCGATGTTTCCAAACACCCCTAGGGACAGAGACATAGATTTGCGGGTTCAAATGAGAAGAAAGGGAAGAAATAAGCAACCGGAAGAGAAGAATAGTGTGTGATGCTTTTGGGATTCTATGAGAACTTTAAAGGGAGGGGAAAAGTAATAGAAATGAAGTGAGTGGGAAAGGAAGAAAAGGAAAAGAAAAAGGTAATTTAGAACGAAAGAATAAAAAAGAAAGAAAGAAGGAAAGAAAGAACGAAAAAGAAAGAGAAGAAAATAAAAAAGGCCATAAGTTAAAAGAAAGAGAGAAAAAGGAAGAGAAGAAACGAAAAAGAAAGAAAGAAAGGCAGGAAGGAAATAAAGGACAAAAGTGTAAAATAAAGGGATTAGTGAAAAATGTAAGAGAAAAACAAGAAAATTGAAAGAAAAATAAAATTAGGAAAAGAGTCGAAAAAAATCGAGATCAACTACGTATGAAACGAGATCCAATGGCTGACAATACTAAGATTATTATAAAGAAAAAAAAGAGAAATACAAGGAAAACGTTATAAAGAAAAGTAAGTGTTTTACTCAGAGCGAGAGAATCTGAAATAGAGGAAACCCAAAGAGAAGAATATAAAAGGAAAAGAAATAAAAAGCAAAGAAGAAAAATGACTAGTTGACAACAAAAATGGTATTTCAAAAAATATAAAAAAGAAAGAAACCCGAATGGCAACGAATGAAAGAACAATGCGAGTAGAAATTAATAAGAAGAAAAAGTGAAGAAAAGGATTAGAAAGGATGAAAAATGGGAACAGACGTTAAAAAAGAAAATAATTAAAAAAGAAAGAAAGAAAGAAAGAAAGAAAGAATAAAAACAAAGAAAAAGATAACGGAAAAAAGAAAGAAATTCTAATTAAAGAGAAAGCAAAAAAGGAAATTAAACTACAGAAGAAAGAAAGAAAGAAAGAAAGAAGGAAATAAAAATAAAGGAAACAAAAAATAAAGAAAAGTAAATCTAATTAAAGAGAAAGCAAAAATTAAAGAAAGAAAAAAGAAAGAAAGACAAAGCAGGACTGAATAAAAATAAGAAAAACTAAAATGGAAAGAGAAAGAGAATAAATATGATTAAAAGAAAGCAAAAAGGAAATTCTAATTAGAAGAAAGAAAGAAAGAAAGAAAGAAAGAAAGAAAGAAAGAAAGAAAGAAAGTGAAGTACCGGAAAAGGAAAACTTTGAAAAATTGCCATGGATGCACAGAAGAGAATCAATTTCTCACGCCGATCAGTAATTCATGAACTGCAAAACACACACACACATACACAAACACACACACACACACACACACACACACACACACACACACACACACACACACACACACACAGATGCTCAAACAGACACACACATTCACATTTTAACATGCATGCGTATACAAATATAGAAACATGCAAACACAGGCGCCAAAACAAATGTGCACATGCATCAACACAATTTTTATTTCCTTTTGCTCTTCTATTTCCTATCTGAACTGGAAGGAAGATAAATTCGATCAGTCGTTTGCAAATCCCACACCTGCAACTATACACGCATGCGCGTTCCCGTTGTGTGCCCAAACGTTTCAGATTAGATGACACCAGCTAGCTTTCCCATCCTTGTTGCATTCCAAAGTGTCCTGTCTGTTTTTATATGCTCCATGCGTGTTTCGGAGATACTATGTGACAAATATGTTGAGCATTAGTTGATTTGTACAATGCATTTCAACAAAGAAAAAAATGCCGTATTAAAAAGATATCAATCAAAAGGTTTGGTTCGATGCCGGGAAAATTAATGCCTTGTATAAAATATTGGCGAAGAGGTGGAATTGGCCAATCGGTTAATGCAAGAGAAAATCAGCTGTACCGCGTTCAAAATCTGGTTGATACTGTTCGTAATCACTTTCGCAATGACATTAACTTTATTTTTTTACAATACTCGCAGACGTTACTGTCCGTTGGGGGCCAAGAATACGCCGACGGCATCTTCGTGCAGCGGGGTAACCCCCAAAATAGGACCACCTTTTTACTCCTCTTATGCCGTACAAACCAAGCCTATGCCTACCTTTTTTATTCTCGCACAAACGAAACCTTTATTTATCTTTTTGTCTCTCAGAAAAATCAAACCTATGTCTACCGTTTTATTCTCGTATAAGGACAAAAGTATAAAATAAATGGATTAGTGAAAAATGTAATACTCTCTTTTGATTCTCTTCCTATTTTTTACTAATATTCTCCTAATACAAGGCCCAAGAGCCACTCAACTTAGAGAGTTACTATCTGGTGTTGTATGAGCGTAAGAAATGGCAAAGAAGGAAGTTCTTGGAGCTATGCAGGAAAGATAACGGCTAACTGTAGACTTGCTCACGATTTAATTAGTGAACAACATTTCAGAGTTCTGTCGAAGACGTTAGAAGGAACCGGAAACCCAGTCCTAGACAGGAAACAAGGGATGTCTCGCGTATAAACCGAACCTATATCTTTTATCAAACTGACTGAATTCGACATTAAATAATCTGAAAACGGTTGACATGACGTAAACCAAACCAAACCAACCCATTAAGCAGTACTAAAATATTTAAAAAAACATTTCTCCAGGGAGCAATAGTTACTCCTATAAAGAGTTGGCCCCATGTCAAGTAACTTGGCTCCGAGTCGAGTTATTTGGTCGAACTCTCTGCCTTCGGTCAGAGAGGAACCCGGACGAAGCTATGCCGAAGAGCAGAGTCTCGTTCGGGGAGGTAGACTGTCCCTGAACCCGTTTTTACGGGTTCCAATAGGGAATATTTTTGGCCGAGCATACGGGCTCGGAAACCTACATTAAACCCGGCCTTGTGCCACATGTAGCCCTTGTGGGGTGGGGGTGGGCTAAATATTACTACTATAAAGAGTTTAATCCTGACTAGTGACCAAAACTTGTCAACTTGTGCTATAAAAAGATATTTTCCACACTCCAGCTTCTCACTACTTTATCGCTACTACCATGGAAAGTTTTCGGACGAACTGCATCTCCTGGTTCCACCAGGTCTGTCCTTCACGGCTAGGATCCGCCATACCACTTACATAGTAGCAAACTACCCACATTCATTCCTTATTCTATCGACGAGAAGAAAGTTCCACTCAAACAGATTCTTTCTGTGAACCACTACCCTATGGAAGAGACTCCCTAGAGGATGTTTCCCCGATCACTGCAATCTTAACCTGTTCAAGTCTAGTCAACCTTTATCTTCCCCTCGTATTTATATAAACTATCCCTTATCGTAACCCTCTACCTCGAGTGCCCCCGTGTCTTGTACAGGGTAAACCTTACTGTAAAAACGAATCCCAAATAGCAGTGAGTTTAATCTCCGTTGGGTGCTTTATTCATTTATCCTTGTGTCATACATACCATTATACAAATCCTTGGAAATATCAATAAGATTATTGCTTCGAATTGTGCAAAATTAGAAACGTTGTGATGATGTTGCAAAAAGCCTACTTCTTTTACATGTCACATCCTTTCAGAATGTAGGCGATCGTGGCTCTCCACAACTACTTTTCTTTTGTTACTGTAAGTGATCTGTTACTCTTTACCATCCAGAGAGATGGTAAAGAGTTGTCAACTGCACACTATAGTAGGGCCAGTAACAGTTCGGCCATTACTTTACGCAAGTTCGTTAAGTAGATTACTCGCTGTTTACCACTACTTCTCTCGCCATCAGTATGCCCTGTGAGTGTTAAATTCTCCAGGCCCTTTTTTCCTCATTATGCGTTCTAGAAATTTCAACTCTCTTTCTAATTGTAAGTGTATATACTTCCTAGTATCTCCTATTCTCCTTATAACCTCCTCGTTAATCACATATTTCGTCCATGTTATTCTAAGTATACGCCTATAGAAACACATCTTTGTCGCTTCAAGTCTCTTCTTCATCACTGAGAAAAAATATCCAGCATTCGCTGTGAGATTAAATATTAGGAGATTAGATATTACCTAGCAAATCAGTACACGTTTCTTTGTTTCTAGTGAAATTTCCCTATCTCTTAATCCATTGCTTATTTTCTGAAAGACTAATTTCACCATTTACTATACGCAATCAAATACTGTCACATTTTCCGTCTTCCGTTGCTACACGACCCAGACAGTTAAATTGCGCTACCTAGTAGATTTTGACGTCCCTAATACATTGCCCATTCTTTGGGGTCCCTGTTTTGCTGCCAACTGCGCATTTGATCTTTTTATGATTAATAGTCATTTTGTTCTTACTTTCCTTTACTACCTTATCTGGGAATTTTTTTCAGTTTCCTCTCTGAGTCTGATATCAACACAGTGTCTTCCGTATATCTTAGTTGGCTAACATTATGCTCACTGATATTAAATCGTGGTAGGTTATCTAGTGCTCATAGAACCGTATCCCTGAATAAGTTAAATGAATCTTAATCTCATGAGGAAATACATCTTTGTGTTTTTTGTGTATTTACTGAAATTGTTCTCTGTCTGCATGCAATCTGGGGTTTTTTTATTAGTAAATATTACGGATGAATAGAATATTTTCTCACATAAAACAAGTTTTCGTAATATTTCCAGTACTTCTTTAAGTAGTACCTTATCAAATACCTTTGTGTAATCTACGAAATATAGGTACATACCTTTCAGCATTTATACTGTCTGCTCTGACAATATATTACTTAATGTTTATAGGTGTAAGAATTAAAAGAAAAACAGTATTTAACTAAGAACATCATAATCGGGCATAGAAATACAATACCATTAAGCTTAGTCATAAATAATCAGTTGTAATGATTAATATATCCCAAACTAGAAACTGGAATTAGAATGAAAGCAGTGATAAAACCTAACCTGAATCCTTAATAAATGTTCAAGAGGTTGAATTAATAAAAACTAAACATTTAAAATACTTCGGTATATGGATCTGTTAATTACAAATTTGGCATAAAAGGTAGGGAAATTGAATATAGAATTGGCGTTTCATTGCCCAATTCCACAAGATGCAACAGAACCAAAACATTAACATAAAAACTTGAGTAATGGTCTTAAATAGGCTCATCGGATCCAGAGTTTCATGTGGATGTCAGGCATGTAACTATAATCCGTTTAGAAATATCTCTGTAACAGCTTTTCTCATTTCAATGGTTAAAATGGCTTAGATCGAATAAATTAGGTCGTAATGAGGGCCACTGTTCTTCGAAACTTGTGAACTGGTGCTACAGAATCACAAACAAAGAAATGTACTAAATGATAAAAAGCACACAAGAAGAAGAAGAAGAAGAAGAAGAAGAAGAAGAAGAAGAAGAAGAAGAAGAAGAAGAAGAAGAAGAAGAAGAAGAAGAAGAAGAAGAAGAAGAATTTTTTTGTGTAAAGTTTTAGCACGGCATACTATACCTACTTTCTGTGCCGATATCCACATCCACCAATCGGTATATATATATATATATATATATATATATATATATATATATATATATATATATATATCCTGATTAACACCCTCACCCGTAGATGTGCAGTTAAAATGCACCGAAACCAAGTTGCATCTTTGTTGTGAGTAAAATGGTTTTGTTTATATGATAAAATTATAATAAATAAATATATACATATATGTGTGTGTGTGTGTGTGTTTGAGTGTGTGCGTGTGTGTGTATGTGTGTGTGTCTGTATGAACAGGATACGATGGGTAAATTGTTGCCATTTTATATATTTATTTTTGTTTATATGTTTGTTTTTTATTTCATCGATGGCACAGTATACACTCCTGATCAAAAACTTAAGTCCACTTGAAATTTTTTTTAAAAAAGACTGTTTTTCATGGATAAATTTAAAACATTTGTTACTTAAGGTTACTAATTTTATAATCTAAAAGGTTATGTTGACAAAAAGTTATAATCCGAACATTTCCATTGAGAAAATGACATTTTTATAAAATGAGGCGTTTTACACTTGATCAAAATTATAAAACCAGAGACAAAAATTCTACGAAATTGTACAAAAAGTGTACAAAAATATTAAAAAACCAAGTTTAATAATGAGTTCTACCTCCACTGGTTTTGATGACTTCCAAAAGTCTTTGGGGCATGCTAGAAATTAGTGTTTCCATTAAGCTGCGAGGAATATTGCTCCAGCTTCTGAAGATAGCTTCACGAAGTTCATTTTTTGTTGAATATTGTTTGCCATTTCGATAAACATCTCCTGCCATTCATCCCCAAACATTTTCAATTGGGTTCAAGTCCGGTGAGCATGCAGGATGCCTCAAGAGATGGACCCCATTTTCTTGTAGAAAGGTCAAGGTCCGGCATGCACCGTGGATTGCAGCATTATCCTGTTGGAATAACCATCCATCCCCACACAAACTATGACCCTCCGTCACCAATGATGGTTTTTGTTGCATGCTAACATAACCAGCCGCTATCTGATGACCCTGCACCACCTGGAGCTTCATCGTCCCTCTGTAACAAAAGGCACCCCATACCATTAGGGATCTTCCACCGCTATGACGTGTGGAGAAAATTTCAAGAGCCATGTTTTCATTATGCCAATATCGTTGGAAGCCATCAGGACCATCTAGATTGAATTTTTTCTCATCAGAAAACAGGACTTTCTTCTACTTCTCAATGTCCCATGTTTGGTATTCACGACCAAACCTTAAACGGTTCACTTTGTGACATGGAAGCAGCCAAGGAATTTGTTTGCGCTTTTTATTTACCATGCCTTTTTGTCCTAAGTGTCGTTTGATGGTTACTGGACTGCAATCAGCATTCGTGGTTGCCTTAAATTGACAAGAAGAAAGTCCACTGGCTTTCACAACAACCCGTCTTATTCTCCTACTCAATGCTGGAGAAATGTTTTGGGCCTACCAGTAAGCTTTAAGTTTCCATAGTTCGCACTGTACTTTAGAAAGTTGCAATTCACAGTTTTACTGTGATTTACCTTAGCTGCGATCGCCCGCTGTGACAAACCTTGATTATGGAAATCTAGAATTCGAGCAAGCTCAACTTTGGTAAGTTTGCTTACTTTAGGCATAGTGACACCTTTACGCAGTGATTGCTAATCTCTAACTGAACTAAAAACATTGGAATTAGCCTAGATCTAACAATTTATACCCCCTGGTCTTTTAATTTTGATCAAGTGTAAAACGCCTCATTTTATAAAAATGTCCATTTCTGAATAAACTGATCAGATTATAACTTTTTTGTCTACATAACCTTTTAGATTATAGAATTAGTTACCCTATGTAGGAAAAAGTTTATAATGTATCCATAACAGTCTCTTATAAAAAATGTTTCAAGTGGTCTTAAATATTTGATCAGGAGTGTAGTAGGGACAGTTGGGCACTGTCTGTGGAAAAAAAAAGATCACCATGACGCAGAAATTTGCAAACGGCATGCTTGACATTCGTGTTAGAAGCTCCAATACGAATATTTCAGAGTGTCTGGGTGTCAATCTGAGGAACTTGCGCAGAATTCAGAAAGAGTTGGACGAGTTTAATGGGGACTACGAAGATGTTTGGCGTGATCAGTAGTGATAGCGACGTTATGTCTCCATTCATCTTCCCACAGGACCTCAGACTCAACACGGCGGCCTACATCAAGTGCCTTCAGTGGGTATTGCTGCCCTGGGTTAAGTGGGTGGTTGCTGAAATACCCTATGTCTGGCAACAAGACTCTGCAGCATGCCACACAAGCAGGAGAATCCAATCATGGCTGTCAGATAATTTTTGAGCCCACATCACCCCCTACATCTGTCCACCAATCTCCCCAGACTGCAACACTTTGGTTATTAAGTGTGGAGCGAGAGACCAACAAAACTCATTGTAACACCAATGATGAACTGAAGGCAAGGATTATGGCAGCCTTCTCCAGCCTAAACAAGGATATCGTTCAGAAAGTGGCAGGAAATTCAGATGTTGTTCGGAGGCCGTGGTTGAAGCCAATGGCGATTTTATTGAATAAATTTACTCTTTAGTATTTCAAGATATTTTTGTGCAATTTCGGTAAATATATCTGTTAAAATGAGATGTCAGTATTATTTTCATTTTTGCGTAATTTAGACGACAGTTTATCCATCGCACCCTGTATATATTTTTCCTCGCCGGTAGCACACCTCTGAGTTTGATGCACATCACAATCGTCAGTTGCTGATTGAAAGAATATTCATTCGGCACCTGACGATTGTGTTGAGCATGAAACTCATAGTTGAGTTACTGATAAGGAAAAAATGTATATTTATTATTAATATAAATTATAGTTCTATTATTAAATATCGAGCACTATTTGGCTATTGTACTATTGTAACGGTTATTGGTTAGACGAAAACGGTTGTTTCAAATTGTTCTAGAGGTTATTGAGTAGAAGTAATTATAGATCCGAATGTGCTTATTTGTAGTTATTTTGTTTAACTTTTTACACATTATTTACAAGTGTTTACTTAATTATTTGTTGTTCATTAATATTATTACATTTACTCGCTGTGCATATTGCATCAGTAACCAGCATGTCTCCGTACTCGATTTAGTTGAATACAGCATCACTTTATGTCAGATCAGTCTACGAATTCTACAGGTACCATGTAACCGAGTACTACCTGCCACATGGTCCTGTCATCGGCGACTAAATAAGTTCTACCAACAGGCTTTTCTGGCGAGGAGAGTGGCTAGAAAGCCAATTGTCCCTGACCATGGTGATCTTTCAAGTTGGAGGACATCGGCTGTGTTTTGATCTCCACCAAGTCTACTTGATCCATGAATGAATATATTTCCGGCTTTCGACGCAAATATGTGGAGGAAACTGACCAGGTGCTTAGCTGCGCAGCAACTCTCCTGTTACATGGGATTGGTAACAATCAATATTTTTAATCATTTAGCCCCAATCGAGGCAATAAAGCCACTAAGACGTAAGGTGTTACTGAGTGTGGGAGAATATGAGAAAAAGAAAAACATTAAGGGAACAATAAAAGAACAGGAATTAAGAAGACAGATTGATATTGCATTTAAATTTTTGAAGATCAAATTTGATTGGAAAGCAAGAAGTCTGAAGAGAGTTACACAAGCTAGAAGTGCGAGAAAAGATACTGTTAGCATAGAACTTACGGTTGCATCTAGCCATTTCAATTGTAAAATGATGAGACCTTGCCACTAATCTAATACTGCACTTAAATTCCTAAACAACATAGAGAAAAGTTCACCAGAACAATTACCATGAAAATATTTATCAAAAATTCACACAAGGAAGATACGTTATTACAGTGTAAAAGTACTTAATATAAAATTAAGATATAATTAATATAAAACATGGCTTCTCAAATCATGTGAATGCGTGCAAAATTCCGACGGCTAGAACCATTCCAAGACCGGACACAGAATAATGGAATACGATATTACCCCATTAGAAAAAAAAATCTGTTACCCACGAACATGGCCCCTCAATAGATTAAAAACAGTATGTATTTGATGCTATTTATTTATTTTGTATGTAATTATATACCTAATACAAAGAGTGGTCTTAATAAATCGGGGTGTTGGAATTTTTCTCAAATTTTATAAACAGGGGTTTGAAAATCAAAGGATTTTGTATGAAAGAAGATTGGACACTTAGAAAAGCTAAGAATTTAAGATAATTTCGGAATGTTTGTATTTAAAGTTACACTAAAAAATAATCAGTTTTATTCCATTTTAGGCGTTTCGAATTTCAATAAATAATTCTTAGGTTTACTGACAGAACTTTAAATATTATGATTTTTTTTTCTTGTGGGTAGGTGAGGGCAACATATTCATAGTTTTCAGTAATTGTTAAATTTATAAAGATTTGTATGCGAAAAACAAATGTTCAATTGCAAATACTGATTGAAGTGAATATTGACATATTTTGAGAAAAAAATTTCAAACGCAACTCTCTATTTAAAAGTACATTTTTTGCCTATATTCTCTGTCTGTCTGTCTGTCTGTGTGTGTGTGTGTGTGTGTGTGTGTCTCTCTCTCTCTCTCTCTCTCTCTCTCTCTCTCTCTCTCTCTCTGTGCGTGTGTGTCTGTGTTCGTGATGCTTAGAATATGTTGGCGGAACACTGCTTTTAAAAACTCAAAAATTTAGAATCTAACAAAAGAGGCGTTTATTAATTGGTAATTTTTAAAAGAATAAAAAGAACAATGGGACACTATTTTTTTTTTGTTCGTCAAAGTACATAGTTAGAAAAAGCCATTATTTACATTGTTTGGACTGTTGTCCTCATCTTTATTGAATTTCGAACAGAACTCTTATTTCATCCACCGGGGTAGATTGTTCTTGTTCCATGTGCCATGTGCCATAGATGTCTCTGTTATCTCCCTTTAACTCAAATATCCAAGTTTTTGTTCACCACTACCGTAGCTAGGTATTGAACTCACAACTCTTTGGGTCAAACCAACCAACTTTTATCCACTGGGCCACGTGTCGCCAACGACACATAAAACGCGAACAATCTACCCTGGTGGACGAAATAAAGGGTTCAGTTCGAAATTCCAATCGCTTGAAGAAGGCCGAAACGTCGTCGTGAACATACATGCTTGCATAAATGGATGTCAGAACCGACACTAGGAGAGATGGTGTTGTTGTGATTTGTTTTACGGTATATCAACCTCAATGGGTTATTTAATTTACTAGTAATATTATTTTCTTTTCCATAATATTGCTAGTAATTTTTTTTTCTTCAAAAATGTTTCGCTGGTAATAATTTTTTTCTTCAAAAATGTATTGCTGGTATTAAAACATATTTTTACCTGTTCATACTGTTTTGATCACAGATAACCATTTGCCCATAGCTGGGACCCTAATAGGTGCCAGCACCCCGAGTCAGGGAAGACCAGCAATTAAGAGATTGTTCCACGCTCCTCAAAACCTCCGGATCAGAGGCCTTGCTGTCAGATGTAGTTTATCGTCTTACCCAGGACGCGGATCTAGTTTATCGTCATACCCAGGATGGGTGAGAAGACAAGCTTTACTAAGAGGACAGGTATAGGAAGTTGTAAAGAGACTGAAAGGACAGAACACATAGAAGAAGTAATAGAAGAAGAAGAATATTTATTGTATATTATTACGTTTTTTTTGTTTAAATAGATATCTTTACTACCATATGTCAATCATTATCTACTGCCTTCTTGATTCCTCCTCTTTTATTGTTCTCACTCCTTAATAATGATTTTATTTTTCTTATTCTTTCACACTAAGTAACCCCTGGAGTCTTAGAGGCTTTATTGCCTTGCTTGAGGTGAAATGATTAATACATATATATATATATTATTATATATATGTATATACATATATATTACCATTATTATTATTATTATTATTATTTTCATTTTATGGAAATCTTCTTACCATAAATTTTTAAATAATGTAAAAAGAAGTGATGTTTCATAAGTAACATTTTAAAATAAAATAGTTTATAACCATCTTTATTCACCACCTGATGAGATGCTTAGGTTAAGCATCGAAACAAATATGCATCTTTGTAATGATTACTTGTTTGTCCAAATGTACCAACTAATAACAACTAATATATATATATATATATATATGTGTGTGTGTGTGTGTATGTGTGTGTGTGTGTGTGTGTGTGTGTGTGTGTGTATAGCGAGAGAGAGAGAGAGAGAGATTTTGATCCGAACAGTTGAACATCTCGGTGTTCACGAAATAAATTTATAATCGAAATGGATAATTCTCCGTCTTCTTATCATTATAATGCTCTGTAGTCTACACTGAGCTCTCCCTGGATTCATATATATATATATATATATATATATATATATATATATGTGTGTGTGTGTGTGTGTGTGTGTGTATACCCTTTCAAAACGCGATGATTTTAATGATCACAGAGTGGGGCCGAAATAAATAAACGTCCGCCTATTAAAGACTTAAGAATATGTGCGTGCACATGCGGAAAGATGTAAAAAGACCGCTCAGAGGATTCGAACCCGAATTGTTGGTATTGGCGTTTAAAATGCTAATGACCGTCATAGCTGTAATTGTCTCGCGATTTTACCACTAATTAATGCAATTAGAACCTTTTGTTTGCGTCGGTATTTCGCTTTTGTGTCTGCCGGCAGTGATTTTGTTCAGTCAGTCCGAGACAGGGTCATTTAGTGAGGTCGCCCGACCAACTGACTGAGACTAAATCAAAAGAACATAACGGGCGCATAGGCAGGTGGACGGTCGGAGAAACGACCGGGTGAAATAACGAATTGCTACTTAATGAAACTCAAATTACGATTGTAAGTTCGCTTTTCATCTTTGCTTTGTTGAGAAATAAATTTCTACGAAATAAAAAAGAAAATACAGAATAATGAAAGAGGATGATTGTTTTGTGGCATAATTAAAGTGAATTTAATTTGGATGTTGGAGTCAATTAGAATACTGAATACGGGTTTTTCTTGTCAAAGAGCTTTGTGTGTATGTCTGTGGAGGTAAGAGAAAGTGTGGTCGGGAGCTGAAGAGGAAAAAGTACCCAAATGAATAAGAAATGACGATGGTGAATAAAAAAAAATTCGATGGACAGGTAAATATATACGACATATATTTGTGTATAAGTCGATAGTTTAAAAGCAAATTTTCAAGCGAATCGTTTCGATATATGGTCAATGCTTTAGTTAATTTAAAAACCATGAGTGATGAAAAGGCTTGTGAAGAACTCATACCACCACATGTTGAAGAAGAATAATCACTTATGTTCAGTGGACGATGGAGATAAAACAAAAGGTACAGGCTTACGGCCACATCACGTTGAATCTCCAGTTCCCGTACGATCACCGAAATTTAAGCAACGTCGAACTTTGGTCGCTACCTAGGTAGGTGACCGCATGGGAATAACAGGTTCTGTAAGATTGGATGTGCGGGTGGTGTGAGGAATTGTTAATCGGACAGCCGAGTTCAAATTCCCTTTCAGTTCGTTATATTCACTTACGTTCAAATATCCTTGAGTAGGTATGAATCCACCTATCTCCCCCACCAGTTATGTGTTAATTAGTAAAGCTTATATCACGAAACAATTATTACCACCAAAGAATTATTGCAATCTAAAAATATTTTCTGGCTATAAATAACCTGCAAAGGGTTGATAAACCGTAGAAAATGAATCCACCAAACGAATCAAACTGTTATATACCGTACCTATGAACACTAATGGGTATGTCCCAATCCTCATATATACGTTGGACACTATTGTAAGTGGGGGTAATATACTGTCTAAGTATTCCACCACCAGCAGTGGTTTACCTACTTCACGCCGCTGGCGAGTATTGTATTTTGTTCATGTTATAAAGATTACCATTTCATTTCCAATCACCGTATTCAACAACATTCAATAACCTAGGTTACAACACAAACAAAATGTACCAGTTAGATAGTACTCTACCAGGAGTCTCATAATCCATTATAGCCGTAGAGACGGCACATGTACTGCAGCTATAGTAGCAATGGGTGTGTCGATGGGGAGATATCCCTCTTCAGGCTGGTTTTAAATTCAAAATTGTCCCACTGCTAGAATGATATACCCTGCCACGGCTAAAGAACTCAGTATGCTCAGCTATTTAACCCATAGCTTGAGGAAAATGAATTCACCCCCTTTACAAGAGTATCAGTGCTAATTGAATAAATAATTTGAACTCTGTACGTTAATTCAACTTTTCACACCGATATCAGTTGCACAATCTGCATATCTTCTTCTTCTTCTTCTTCTTCTTCTTCTTCTTCTTCTTCTTCTTCTTCTTCTTCTTCTTCTTCTTCTTCTTCTATATGTCTATTATAGTTCTACCAACGCTTTTTGCTATTCCTCTTAGACCCTGTTCTGCTTACCATTTGTACAAGCTCCTTAGGTAGTTTATTCGCTGCTTTCCTGTCTCTCTTGTATTCAGTATATCCTATGAGTGTCAAATTCTCCAATCCCCCTTTCCTCATTATGTGCCCTAGAAATTTCCACTGTCTCATTTTGATTCAAAGTATAAGCGTCCTTTTTGTCTTGATTTTCCTGAAAACTTCCTCATTACTCACATGTTCTCACTCGCTTGGTCACTCTCTCTCTCTCTCTGTCTCTCTTGCCTTCAGCATATGAATGTCAAATTTCCCAAGTCTTCTTTCCTCATTATGTCTCCCAGAAATTTCAACTGTCTCTCGAGCAAAATACAAGTGTCCTTTTTGTATTGATTTTACTTAAAAATTCCTCGTCAGTCACATGTTCTGTCTATGGTATTCTCAACATCCTTCTGTAGAAGCACATTTCTGTTGCCTCAAGTCTCCTTTTCAACTTTGATGAAATTTTCCAACATTTACCGCCATAGAGGACGACTGTTATTACATAACAGTTCAGCGATTTTTTTTTCTGATGAAACGTTCCTGTTTCTTAATACTTTGCTTAGCTTTTGGAAGGCAACTTTCTCTACTTACCTTCATGGACCTACCTGTTAGTAAGGACTTCATGGAAAGAAAACCAATCCAGAAATCCTATACATTGTCTCTTCTTCGAATTGATGCTTAGTCCTTTCTTCTCATTTTCCTTTACTACCTTCTTTCAGAATTCTTGTAGTTTCATTTCGGTGTCTGCTATCAACATTATGTCATCTGCGTAACATGTTATTAAGACTGCCAATAATACTTCCTGGTAGGACTTCTAGTTTGTTTAATAATTTGAGCTTTCAAAACAGGATTTTAGATGAATGAAATAACTTTGAGGATATATTCGAAGGTATATTTTGCTATCCTACTCCGCATACGGATTTCAGTCTCGCACTTTCCGACCTCTGTTAAAACACTTCCTAGGTATTTAAATTGTTGTACTCTTCTCGATTTTATTATCTCTAGTTTGTAATTTACATGTTGGGCGGTTCCTTTTGATAACAATCACACATTTTGTCTTTTTAGAATTGATGTTTAGTATTTTATTCTCAATTCTTTTTACTACATTCAGTAGGATTTCCTGCAATTTCCTTTCGCTGTCCGCTATCAACACTGTCTCACCTGCAATTATTATGTTGTTAAAATTGTGCCCCCCTCCACCTAATGACGCCTGTTAAGACATATATCCAATCAAATATAAAAATAAACAATAATTAATAAAATTCTTAAACCAGAATGTTCTCAAACGGAAATACCAACATGACGTTAGAATTGAGTTCATCACTCCTCTTGTTCTGATAATAACATGTATGTTTTCTTCTTCAGGATAAGCAAAGACGAGTCGAAAGCTCTAGAATCAAAAAGAATAATGAACAATTTCTGCATAATTTTGATCAGCAAGCATTCGTGTCCTTGTAACAAAAAAACGCTACATAAAAATAAGAATTTTTTTTCTTATCTATTATATTCAGTAATGCATGAATGAATTATAAATTTCTGCCCAAAATACATTACTCAAACACACACACACACACACACACACAAACATATATATATATATATATGCATATATATATATATATATATATATATATATATATATATATATATATATATATATATATATATGCATATATATATATATATATATATATATATATATATATATATATATATATATAAACAATATTAGTGGTAAATATACACATACATATGCAATTATATATACACATACATATATGTATAAAAATAATTCCAAGAGGATATGATCCAGGTAGAACTCGATGTCCAGAACAGAGTAAGGATATAATAAAAAGACTTAAACACTAATATTCCATGGTCATAATTTAATAAATTATGACCATGGAATATTAGTGTTTAAGTCTTTTTATTATATATATATATATATATATATATATATATATATATATATATATATATATATATATATATATATATATATATATATATGTATATATATATATATATTATCGGTTAAAAGGTTGAGGTTTCTTTCAGACTCAATGAATGACTTAATTAATAATTATCAAAGTGGCTGATGGGAATGGACAAAAATGAGAATACTTTAGAAGGAACAGGAATCTCAGCCCTAAACAGGAAACAAGGGATTAACCTCTACTCCTGTTCAAAAGACTGGGGAGGAATATGAACCGAACTGCAGGTGAACCTATCTACACCTCTTGAGAAAAAAATAAGATGAATAGTAAATAAAATTTCAGAGTTTAGGCGGAGGCGTTAGGAGCAGAGTTGAAGTAGATTTTAGAAGGAACCAGAAACTGAATCCTAAGTAGAAAAGAAGAGATAGACCTCGAGTAGAGAGGAGTGCAAACCGGACGATAGGTGAACGTATCTACTCTTCAGGAAAGCACTTGTTGTTTTTAGACAGAGAGCACAGTTACTCCGATCCTAGGCAGAATTTCTGATTCAAAAATCATCTGGTCATTTTTTACGGGTATTATGCTAGTAAATAGGATTCTTATGAACATCATCATCATTATCGCCTACCACCGCAAGCAATCCTCATCTTCACCAACCTTACTATAGCCATTACCATCATTTCTACTCTCGACGCCAGCCTCATCATCATAGCAGTGACCAGAAACACTGCAATCTTCAACGTAACCACTATCACAACCGGTAACTCATTACGTTCCTCATCGCCATCACAAATTTGTTCGATGACGTTCCTCCTCTGGGTACCTATTACTTTGGATCTGATCTTGCCTAACCCGAAAAGCGTTACTGGATCATTGCAGATTTCCACAGTTCCCTCCAGCAGGAAAAATGGCATTGTTCATGACTGCACACTGGGCCCCTAGCGCTAATCTCTGCTTCCTAATTTGCTACCTTGCCAAAATATTCCAGCATCTTTTATGAAAGTTCTTGGCCTTACAGTAAAAGACTATACACAACACTGACGCCAATGTCTGCATTTGCAAACACACCTAGGGAGCAGAATAGTCGAATTGTCATTCAACTTGGTATTATAATTATCATAATTTTCAACATCAGTGTTATCATTTAAGTCGAAAGCATAAGCCTCTCTCACTCTCTCACGCAATGGCACTAACAGATATAATGATAGCTCTTGGATGTTTTTTTTCATTATTGTTCTTTCTTTTACTCATTCAGTGTTCACATCAGCGATAGGCGAAGGCTAGTATTAGAGATCAAGTGACAGCAAGTTTCTTCGTTACTCCAGCGTCCTTTTTAGTATTCAAGATCAATGGTTCTCAAACTACCCGATCAAGCATGAAGCTATGATTTTCTTTTTACCGGTGTGCCAAGGAGTGGGAGGTTATCTGTGCCAAATTTTAATTCATACACGATCCGTAAAATATTAAACACTAGCAGTACCCATTAAAACTTTCTGATTTTCTGATGTATCATAATTCTTAATTTTATGATAAGCGATTTTCATGATCATAAAATACCTGTGAAAATTACATCGTTAAATATTTGAACTTAACAACTTTTAACAAAATATCAGAGTAATAATCAGAAGTATAAATGCAGGTCGTTATTTAAAGAAATAAGGGGGTACAAATGAAAATATTAAAAACTGATAAGGTTTTCCATTTCACTGAAGTAGACAGATGAGTGCGTTATCACCTCTCGTATTTATTTATTTATTATGTTAATTTAATACTAAATTTGTTAGTTTATTTATTTTTTTGTTAAAACCAAACAGCAAATGTTATATATCTTTTTCTTTCTCATTTTCCCGCAACCAAAACGGAATGTTCCATTATTTATATGAGGCAATAACAGGGAGTAACGCCCGAGTTAACAAACTTACTGATTTACTTACTAACAAGGGAAAAAAACAAAAAGTATAATATAATTAGTATTAATCTTAATCTTTAGCGGTAAAAATGTAATAAATATACCAAAAATTAACTTTTAAAAATTTGTATTCATTTTATAAACATAATAACATTACAAAATAAATGAAAATAATTAAAAAAAAATAAGGAAAAGTTTTACCAAAATATTAAAAAACATGTTAATAAGTAATTATCTAGTACATTATTAATTTTTATTATTACTATTAATACTAGTGTACATGTGCCAAAAATAATGACGGCATTTTTTAGAAAGATTTAATCGTGAGATTCAATAAAACAAAAGTCTTGAAACAGTTTATTGGTGTTTAATAAAGAGGCGATAAAGAATTCACAAGTAAAATAAAAACAAATGAGCCGTTTAATAAATTCGTTCCCTTTATATTTTTAGACGTTCAGTGGTATCTATCATTCATTGATTACTCCTGGTATTATATATATCGCTTTTTTGCTCAATATCTCTTCATGTCTAAATTTTTAATATCACTTGAAAGAAAAAGATTTAACAACAGAACTACGAAGACGGCGAAAACAAAGCCTATTTCAAGACCAAGTGAAAGCAAGACAATCACAGTAGACAAAGATATCTAAATGCTTCACATGAAAGTCTTGAACAAATAAGACTGCAATCTAAGAAATCAAGGATGAAAGGAACTGATTAATTAAACGGTTCATTTTACTCGGGAATTATTTTTATCTAAATGCATATAAATATTTTATTTGCATAGATTATTACAACGACAAAGGGAAGTAATCACTCATAACTTTACTAACTCAAGTTGATTTACCTACCTTTTCACAACAGACGGGACAGGAAATATATAAATAAATACACTAAAAATATATAAATAAATGGGTATTGATAATTATTATGTGGTTTGATTTACTTTATTATTAATATTATTAATAAATTATTAATAAATTTTAAAATTAATTTATTCTTGACAATATTATTAATTATAACGAGAAAAGTAGATTAAAAACAGTAATTAATATAAGAGTATTTATTTTATAAACGACCAGGCGACTTCATTGTCATCTGTTGTCAGCACATGCTCCCATCCAAGTATCAGGATCGTCACCCTCTCACACTATTCCGTTTCTCTCTCCTGGTGGTGGGGGGTGGCACTGGCGGAGATGGCAGTGAATTGAATAGATAAATTGTTGACTAAATTACTCCAAAATGAAAATAATATTGGCATCTCATTTTAACAGATATATTTACCAAAATTATAAAAAATATCTTGAAATACCTAAGAGTACATTTATTCAATAAAATCGCTAATGGCTTCAAAAAACGGTCTCCAGACGATTTCAGAATCTCCTGCAACTCTTCTGAACAGTCTCTTTGTTTAAGCTGGTGAATGCTGCTATAATCCATGCCTTCAGTTCATCTTTGATGTTACAAGGAGTTTTGTTGATCTCTCGCTCCACACATAATGATCAAAGGAGATGTAGTCTGCGGAGTTAGAAAATTGTCTGACAGCCATGACTGGGTTCACCTGCTTGTGTGGCATAGTGCAGAGTCCTGTTCCAGACATAGGGTCTTCCAGCAGCCACTTTCTTGACCCATGGTACACTACCTCCTCAAGGCACTTAATGTAGACCTTCATGTTGAGTCTGAGGCTCCGGTGGAAGATGAATGTAGGCATAACATCGCCATCATTAGTGATCGCTCCAAACATCATTATGTTGACTGGATATATCATCCAACTCTTTCCGAATCCTCTGTACCCAGATTGACACCAAAACACTCTGAAATGTTCGGATTACAGCATGCCGTTTCAAAATTTCTGCCGGGATGAATTGCGTCGTGGTGCTCTTTTTCGCACAGTCTATGCCCAACTGACCCTACTATACTGTGCAGTCGACAAAATCTAAAACCAACAACGCGCATGTGCGAAATTAAAATAATATAAAATAGCAACAATGTACCCATCGCACACTGCATATTACGTGTGTGTATTTAGGTAGCAAATGTTCTTTAAAGCAAATGTTAAAGGTAACAGACATTTTGTTTAGATTAATTTTATTGGTCGACTTTTCCAAATTACGAATAATCCTTCTCAGATAACGAAGAATTTCCGCCAGAAATTGCCCAAAGTTAATTTCGGAAGAAATATAGTCCAAGCTTTCGACTTTTTAAGTCATCAACAGGGTAGGTTGAGACGAATGGTAAGTTTCATAGAACTGGTGAGTGTATGTAGTGACGTGTGCAAAGAGTGATGTGATGTAGGCGTGGTTCGACGTGTATGTGTGTTTATAATACATACATACATACATACATATATATATATATATATATATATATATATATATATATATATATATATATATATATATATATTTGAGGATGCAGGATCTTAAACTATGACTTTTTGTTTATAGATGGTTGTTTTTGTTGTAGTATTGCTTAAGTCTGTTTTTACTGTTTGATTTTGCTAGTATTTTGGTATTGTTTGTGAGTATCTGCCTCATGTTACTATGATCTTTATGCTGCTTATTAATGTGTTAAGATGGCAATCTGGTCTGATAGGTGGCAGCGGAGCCTCCGCGAGAGTGTTGTTGTAGCATATCCTATGTAAGAGTTTTTGCATTTTTTTTACTTACAGAGAAACATTCTCCGAGTGAGCAAGTATACTCATGCACAACACTGGTCTTGCATAGTGGGGGGGGTATATATTATTTCTAATCTTATTTAATATAATTTGGAGG
Source organism: Acanthosepion esculentum (assembly GCA_964036315.1). Lineage (NCBI taxonomy): Eukaryota > Metazoa > Mollusca > Cephalopoda > Sepiida > Sepiidae > Acanthosepion > Acanthosepion esculentum. Next base: position 76,860,461 of record OZ038476.1, read on the forward strand.
CACGATGGAATAATGGATTGCGGCTCGAATTGAGTTCCAGTCGAGTTCATTACTGTTGAGATCAATAAAACATCCTTCGTCGCCACTGTTGAGATGTTGAGTGTTTCCACGTGAGTATATGGTAATAACGAACAAACACAGTCGTAGGGAAAAATACTGGTATATTCAGAGAGGTATTTACATCAGAGAGATTAGTAGTAGAATGAACGTAGGTTAGTAGTAACAATAAGTAATAGTAATAAAGTCCAACGGTATCTTCCGGTCGAGAAACGGAAGTGTAACTGATCACTACAGAAGTCTCACTCTGCACTGCACTACACTGCTACACTACTCACAGTCTCTAGAACTACTGTTCTATTTATAATAATAGGATCAGTCTATTGTGGTTGTGAAGGTGGGTGCGCACCAACAATTACATTCAATAACGCGCCAATATCCCTGGGAATTGTATGAATCCATCTCTTCTCCCTTATTGGTAATTAGCAGGACAGACTTGGCAACCGGTCTAGGAGAAAGAAAACCCTGAATTCAAACCAGAAGGAAAACTGTGGATTCAGAAAGCCTGGACCATATTTCTTCCGAAATTATTTGGTTATTTTGACAATTTCTGAAGGAAACTGAATTTAAACCAGCCTGGAGAGGGTTGGGCTCCGTCAGGCTATCTTGCTCAAGACACAACTTACACTGAGGCTGAAATACATGTTGGTCCCCTATGACGACTCTAATGAGTTACGGGGTTCGTGATCATGATTTTTAATAACTAGGTTTCTAGTTTTTAATTCTTTTGTAGTAAATACAGTTAGATTTATTATTTACTACAAAACATTAAAAACTAGTCGATCAATAAAATTAATCGACACAAACTATCTGTTGTCTTTAATAATATTTACCTTGAATATGAAATATTTTACAATTTAAAAGATGCGCCTACTTTTTAATCTTGGTTTATTTGAAGAAAATATCACGGGCAATTTAGAACAGATTATTCAATGTAGTTTTGCATTTCGTTTGAAGGATACTCTCCTGACTCAGAAGCCAATCATGCAAAATATGCTTAATAGGTTGATAGAAAGGATTTCAAAGCAATTTCAGTGACCTCTCGAAATATTTTGCTTTGATTTTTATCCCCCGCACCCCCCAAATAAATCAAATAGGCGTTGTGATTTCGTGAATTATGTCATTTTTCTTTGGCTGCCGTCTGCCTGTAGCACGCGTCCCGCTGATTTCAACAGGTTTTCGGGTTTTGAAATTTCAGATAAAGGATGAACAGATGCCGCTTATATAAAACTACCTTCCAGGTATATGTATAAGTTGTGTTATGAAATGTAAAGGAATATCGTTCCATATTTTTTCGATTTATTGGGTTCCATTCCCAAGCTGTACCATTTTATAGATGCTGTATATAATTTAAATAGTCTGTATTAAAAAATCCGAAAAATCTGAAAACCGAAGTATTTCCAATCCCAAAAAATTTGAATAAAGGATTCTCAATCAGTATTATTATTATTATTATTATTATTATTATTATTATTATTATTATTATTATTATGTGTGGTATCATCTTCCCAATGAGTGATTTTAAGTCCTTAATTACCAGGTTCCCTCCAGTGTCTATGAGTAAAAAAGGCCACTGTAGGAGAGTCATTTATGCACATTTAGCACGCTTCGTTTAGATGGATAGGGTATGCTGATGTGTCCAGGAATTTTAATCACATGGTTTTCGATACCCTTCTTTATCGTAACCAATATTCCTATGACAACAGGGATAAAATTTCCACATTTTTGTTAATATTATTATTTATGTGTGTTGTTTCCTGCTTTGTATCCTGTAGAGCCTGGTCTAAACTATGATCTTTAAGCTCTATAGGAGAATTGTCATTTAATTGATAGCACTTTTTTTAGTATATCGGATATTCCTAGTAGGGCAATCTTCTGGGCAACTTGTATGTTGATGTTACCTGGGACACTGTTAGTAAAATTGTCCATTCCTTTTCTCACGAGGCCCAGAGTTCCGATTACTATTGATACAGTCTCAGTCTTCATTCCCCACATCCTGTTAATCTCGATCTCCAGGTCCTTGTATTTGGACAATTTCTCGATAATTTTTATGGAGGTGTTTCTCTCGGATGGTACTGCTATGTCAGTAAACATACAATTCGTGAATTTCTTGTCTTTTATGATAATATCAGGTCTGTTGTCTTTTATTTCCCAGTCAGTTTGAATTGGCATGTCTCAGAAGATAGTTGCATCGTTATTTTGGGTAACTGTGTCTGGTCCCTCATATATTTTAAGGGCTCAAAATAAAACATGCGTCAGTACCCATTGATACATTTTGGATTTCAATACAAAAGGAATATCCCACATTAGCTAAAAAAGCTTTATCAGTTTTATTGCAATTTTCTACTTATTTATCTGAATTAGGCTTCTCAACCTTAAATAACATAAAAAATAAGAGGCGAGAAAGACTACGCTCAACTGAAGAAATGGGGGTCTGCTTATCCCACATTCGACCAAACATTGAAGAAATCGCGAAAAACATCAGGCTCAGGTTTCACACTAAATAAGCTGAAACAAATAGTTGAATAGAAACATTGAAATAAAGTAAGTTCATATTTGCGTGTGTATTCTTTTTAAATCTATGGTTTTATTTCATAACATTTAAATGTATACCCTTCAAAAAATTTCTTTAAGAGTGCTGTGATATTTTCATTTATTCCTAAGTGTGCCGTTGCTTCAAAAGGTTGAGAAGCACTGATCTAGACGCAGTTGCATTCTATCCATTGATATTCACTTAAGATCTGAGTATGTTCTTAGGCAGATCGCTAACATAAAGCAGAAAGAGGGTGGGGCAGAGAAGAGAACACTGGGGAACGCCTGCATTGATCCCATGGGCTTCAGAGAGACTGACCATTAGCAACGACTCTAATGGCCTTAACTGTTAGGAAGAGCTTGATAACTAAGAAAACCATTCCAGAGATTCCATAGCTGGAGAAATTGTGCAGCAACCTCCTATGCTACACTTTGTCAAAGGTTTTTGATATATCTAAGGCGATCGTCCTCGTTATGAATTTGTTGCCTACTGATTCTGTGCGTAATGACAGTTAGGACTTCGGCTGTGGGCATTCTTCTTCTAGGTGACACGTCCCTTCAGTACGTCGGCGATCATGTCACTCCACAATTTCCCGTCCTAGTCTATCTCTCCTAATTCTTGTTCTGCCAACCATTTACACAAGCTCGTTAGGTAGGCCATTCACTGCTTTCCTATGTACCTATTGCCTTCAATATATCCTATGAGTATTAAATTTTTTAAACTGACTTTCCTCATAATACATCATAGAAATTTCCACTGTCACTTTCTGATGCTAACTATAAGTGTCCTTTTTGTTTCCATTTGCCCTAAATCTTCGTCGTTGTTCACATGTTCAGTCCATGTTATTCGTTGCATCCTTCTATAGAAACATGTTTCTGTTGCTCTAGTTAGTTCTTCAACTTTGAAGAGATTGTTCGCTGCTATATAGGAGGACCGGCTCTGCGTAATAGTTTAGTATTCTTTTCTTTGATTCTAACGGGCTTTTTCTGTTTCTTAATACTTTGCTTAGCATTTGGAATGTATCTTTCGTTATCCTTATAGCTGAGCGAAATCCATGCTGCTATTTTTATTTATTGTCATTTAGGTATTATTTTTTCAGTATTTATTATTAGTTATTTATTTGGTTATTAAAAATAAAATGTATAAGCCGTAGCTGTTTCTGCTATTGACTTTATAATTTTTTTTCTTTAAAGCCTTGAATATTTTTTTGGTCTTTCTTCTTCATTGAATCTTCACTTTGTTAGTATTACCGCCATTATCATTCATTTCATCTTTATTTGCGTTGTTACGCAATTTTCATATTTTTTTCCGTATTATGATTTTTCTCATTATTCATATTGTTGTCGTATTTGATCTTGAGTTGTCGTACTTTTTGTTGTAAGTGATTTGGCGATGATATTTGATGAGTTCTGCTTTCGTAGTTTTTGTTTCTTGTTTTTGTTTTCGATTGCTTGTTTGTTTTCCATAGCTCGTGTTTGACAGGAAAACTATTTCCCCTCAAGTTATTCCCGTGGTAAGTATTCATTCCTATTAGGTTTGATGATGCCCATATTTATTCCCGTGTATGAGTCAATGACGATCCAGACAGCAATGCATTCAGTTGGCTGTTCGCCCATCTTCCTTACTGTATATCAGTGTATTTACTACCTGCCCATTACATATATATATATATATATATATATATATATATATATATATATATATATATATATATATATATATATATATATACAATAAATATAAATAAATACAATAAATACTCTTATTATTATTATTATTTCATACAGATTATTATTATTATTATTATTATTATTTCATACAGATTATTATTATTATTATGGTTGTTGTTTCTTTAATCCTTCGAATTTTTTTCATGTGTGTGTGTGGATATACATGTAGTAGATTGATGAAAGAAATTCGAAGATTATAAAAACAGAAACAACAATAACAACAACAACAACAACAATAAGAAGAAGAAGAAGAAGAAGAAGAAGAAGAAGAAGAAGAAGAAGAAGAAGAAGAAGAAGAAGAAGAAGAAAAATATTTATTGTATATTATTACGCTTTTTTAAAAAAAAATAGGTATCTTTACTATCATATATCAATCGTTATCTACTGCCTTCTTGATTCTTCCTCTTTTATTTCTCTCAGTCCTTAATAATAATTTTTTTCTTCTTATTCTTTCACACGCAGTAACCCCCCCCCATCTTAGTGGCTTTATTGCCTTGCATGGGGTGAGATGATTAAAAAAATAATTAGCAGCAAGGTTTGGTGAGATGCAACCACATAGGCTATGCTAAAAGTTCCTTCTCACGCACTTGTCGCTTGTGGAAATCTCTTCGGGCTTTATGCTTTCCAACAAAATTTGATCTTCAAAAGATTCAATGCAATGTCAGTTGTCATCTACTGTCACCTTGATTCCTTCACTTTTGTTCTTCTCGCTCCTTAGTATATTTTTATTTTTTATTATTCTTTCACATTCAGTAATCCCCTGTGTCTCAGTGACTTTATTGCCTTGCTTGGGATGAAATTATATATATATATATATATATATATATATATATATATATATATATATATATATATATATATATATATATTTAAGCTTATCACCCCAAGCAAGGCTGGAAGCCACTAGCACGCAAGGGGTTACAGAAGGTTTGGAGGAAGAGCAGATAGGAGTGGTAAAGGAGAGGATGTGGAGAAAGATAGTGGACCGATCAAGGCAAGGGGGTTACAGAAGATTTGGTGCGAGAGCAGATAGGAATGAAAGGTGAAAGGATGTGGAGAAGGGAAGTGGATAGATCAAGGCAGCTGGAGATGTCGATTGACGTTACACTTAAATAGTTGGAGATTGTATTTGTCAGGGAAACAGGAATAAGGAAGGGAGTTCCACAGGCGAGATGTGCGAGACATGAAGCTATTGGAGTAGAAGAGACGTCTACATCTAACAGTTTCAACGGTGAAGGGGTGGGAACGGGATGCCAGCCTCGTAGGACGTTTAAATTCATGAGGCCTAGGAACCAGCGAAAGCAGCTCCTCGGAGCAATTACCGTGAAAGTATTTGTAAAAAGGACAGAGCGAGGCAACGTCGCGTCTGTGAGAGAGCGACTGCAGACGAGATGACAGATCAGGGCCACTTACATTGTATATCCGTCTCTGAATCTTATCAAGAACCCTGAGGCAAACAGCAGGGGCTCCAGACCACATATGGTAGCAATACTCCATGCAAGGGCGAATGGTCGATTATATATATACCATTTCTAAAAAAAGGTAGTCAAATAGAAATGCCCTGTAAAGGCGGATATTATTATTATGATGACTATTATAATAATGATTATAAACGTTATTTTAGTATAGATACGTGTTTGAATAGACATCGTTGTGTATATATATATATATATATATATATATATATATGTGTGTGTGTAGGGGGTGTAAGTAAATATATATATATATATATATATATATATATATATATATATATATATATATATATATATATATATATATATACATACACATATATATATATTTAAATGAAAAACAGACCACTTTAAGGTTCCATATAATAAATTATTTCACCACAGCTCTTTTAAAGGACAGCGGATCATCATATATATATATATATATATATATATATATATATATATATATATATATATATATATATATATATATATATAATTATTTACTAAACGCAACTAAGTTGTGATACAAGGTTCAATACACGGCTCAAGATTCACTCATTACAGAGGATTACTTAATGTAAAGAGGAATTACGCCATATTAAACTATTTTTAAAAGCCTTAAACATCACGTGTCTCGCTCCTTCAAATAATGCTCATTTGTACGCTTGACTTAATTAATGGTCTGCTTTAACACATATACAGAAGGAACTCGTGTTACGTCAAACACGGCGTAAGGCGTTTCTTGGTGACGCGCCATCCCACCATAACATAATACGTTGTCACACGGCGCTATATGAGGAACATGGCGTTGTTTCTTCACCGATTGTACGCCATATTGGATTGTATTACATTCGCTATCTCTCGTTTGTGTCGTGTTTTTTTTTTTGTTTGTTTTTTGCCCTTCATTATCGTTCCCAAGTTTAAGGCAGACTCGTGCGTGCTTATGCAGGTGAGTTTCGACCTACATTGAAAATCAAGTTACGTCTCGCAGTAGGAACAGATCTCCTCCGTAAGTCGAGGACCCCCTGTACATAAGTAGTTTAATATTTCCAATAAGCAAAACACTTTACTGTATTAAAACGAATTTAAATTGATTGTAAGGATTTATTTTTGCCAAAAGAGATCCTTATCACTCTTTTTGGTCATTTTTCATCGCCATGTAATTCTCTTTATTAAAAAAATCTTTCAAAAATAAAACATACGTTTTTAAAAGAAAATTCGAAGAATATTAGCTGATTTAAAGTATAATTAATCTTATTTGAAACAACCATTATGTAATAAACTATATATCGCAGAAATTCATTTTTTAACCCGATAGTAGCTGTTTATTTATGGTATTGACGAGTTTGACAACTTGATGACAGGTTGATATTTATCTAATGTTCTTCTATGCAGGCTTTAGTCGCTAAAAAGTAACTGAATTAACGTGAAATAATGTCGGATAAAAATCCTTTCAAAAATGAGTTTTTACTTTTCGGGTACGAAATTGAAACTACCAGATATAGACACGTAGAAGCCCCAACGAGAAAATGTGATTTCTTTAATAGGTAATTCCAACCTTATCCTGTCAAGTTGGTCTCTTATAGAGGCATACTTTGGCTCAAATGTTGTTTCTCTGATTGAAAAAAGCGATGCAGGTTCGATTCCTGTCGGATGCACACTTTTTTTTTCGTAGTAACACGGTAAAACACTAAAAATAACATTTATACTAATAAATAATGTCGGATAAATAATCCTTTCAAAAAATGTTGATTGATTCATTTTCTATGGCTTGTCAACCCTTTGCAGGTTATTTACAGCCAGAAAATATTTTTAGACTGTCAGAATTTTTTAGTGATACAAGTCTTACTAATTAACCCATAGCTAGGGGAGAACAGGTGAATTCATATCTTTCTTAAAGGTATTTCCACGTATGTGAATATAAAGAATCCAACTCGAATTGGAATTAGGCTTTCCGAACCATTATCCATTACACCACAGCAACTGGTATTCCCAAGAAATCACCCATGTAGGTACTGACCAAGCTCGATGTTGCTTAACTTGGGTGATTTTACCAGTACGTGATGAGACCGTAAGCCCTTAATATTGTATGTATGCAGGTATAAATGTTACGCAAATAACTCCAAAGTATAAGACACCCCAATCTCAGTCAATCTATTAACCGAAATTTCATTGATCCAGGCCTCTTCACGTATGCACATATAGCCACATAGTCTGGTTGTTTGTTCGTAGTATGTTCAATCTGAGAGAGGTTACAAACAAGGAGGTGGCTTATACTTAACATCAGGAAGAGGCAGCTGAATTTTCTGGGACAGGTAATGAGGAAGGAGGGTCTGGAGAATCTGATACTCACGAGTCGAATAGAGGGAAAGAGAGACAAGGGCAAAAACGCGTGACATACCTGGCGGACTTAAGCAAGTGGATGACAGAACGTGGTCTGGTGGAGGAAGCAGAGGGAAGGAACTTGTTGAGAGCTGCAAGGGATAGAGGGAGGTGGAGAGCCATGATCGCCTACGCCCTGAAAGGACATTGCACATAAAAAGAAATGATGGTTATGTAGTAAGCGTCCTTGAAAAAGAATGTCAAGAATTTAAAGTAGCACAGGCATGGCAAAAGATGCCATTTCAAAGCTAAGCAAAGATATAGGGAAATTTTATTAGAAATTTCCTCACAGATGAAGAAGTTCCTTGAAGCGACAGACATGCAGGTCTACCAACGAATTCTCAAAATACCAAAAACAGAATATGTGAGCAAGGAGGAAGCCTTAAGGAAAATAAGAACTTTAATTGATGCTTACTGTCAGAAAGATACACATGAAATTTTTATGATAATTCATGAGGAAGGACGGCTTAGAAAGTTTAATATTGACATTATATTGTTTCCTGTTTAGGATAGTGTTGTGGGTCAGAACCTTTTACACAAGATGGACTCGTCCAAAGTATACTTATACCGACAGAGAGAATACCTGCATGTTGAGATACGTTGAGTCAGGGTGAGAGATACGGAGACAGTACACAGGGTGTTCACAGAAAGTTATACGAGAGTCCAGCGAGAAAGATAATTACGGCTTCACTTACAGAGACTTTTACATATACTTTCTACTAACCCGCATTCCTGGACTATTATTCTTCACTTCAAGTCTGTATTCTTACGTTTAATACACTTATTTTTCTATCTCAATTACTGGCGTTGTTATTTATTTGTGCAGGATTCCATTCCCGGAATCCACAACAGATAGGTTTCCGGTTCTTTTTAAAGTTTTCTCATTCTCTTCCATTCTCAGTGGCCCCTTGCATCTTGGTAGCATTATCGCCTTGCTTGGGGTGAATTTATTAAAAAGAAGGGAAAAAGTTTGTACTGAAGTAAGGAGATGCAAAAGAAAACAGAGAGCAACTTACCGAATGGATTTGTGCGAATATATGGCAGAGTAGGGCCAAAGTAACTGAAAGCTATAAGGGACACAACATGGATTTTGACGATTATAATACCTGGGTATCAAGTGACACCAAGTCTCACAAGTTCCTCGGAGCTCTCCTCTGTATTTGAAATGTCTTCATTAGCGCCATTATCTGGATGATGCCGATTCTTTCTCCAATTCCCGGTTCCTTCTGTCTTTCATTATTTTCGATAGCGCTCCTAGTGCTCCAACAACAAGTGGCACAACTTCAACATACATGTTCCATGCTTCACCAGGATACTTCAGCTTTATTGGTTGAGCATTTCGATGTCGCTCCCTCATGGCTACATCACGTTGAAACGCCTGTTCATGTACGGACACCGAAGTTAAGCAACGTCGAGAATGATCAGTAACTAGTTGGTGACCGTTTGAGAATACCAGAAGATTGGATGTGTGGGTGGTGTAATGGACAATGGCTCTGAATTGTTAATCGGAGAGCCGAGTTAAAATTCCAGTGGGTTCGTTATATTCACTTACGCGTAAATACCCTTGGAAAATCCGCCTCTTCTTCCCCCAAGTATGGGTTAATTAGTAGGACTGGTATCATTAACCTATAATTAACTAAAAAATATATTCTTATCATCTAAAATATTTTCTGGCTTTAAATAACTTACAAAGGGTTGATAGACCTTAGAAAAGGAATTATGTAATCATATCGCTTACTATGCTACAACAACCACTGGCACACTTGTATTATACATGTTCCAGGCTTCTCCCGCCTTTTCGACGTGATTTTTTATATCGCTCCCTGTGCTCCAATAATGACTGGCATAACTGTAATATCTAGCGAGGTTCAGATATTTAACTGATTTTTTTTGTCTCTATTCAACTGACACGATTTTTCACTTATTTAATTTTTACTAGATTTGTTTTTCTGGCTTGGGTTCCATTTGAATCGCAAATTTGTACAGTTCTTAATGGGTCTTCCTTCCGACCCAAGCATGCCAATTTTGTACTCGTTCTATTATTATCATTATTATTATTGTTTCTTTATCGTTTTGTTCATGAATATTGTTACTATTACTTTTCATGCCAACCCCATTTTTTCCGATGAACATTCAAATAGAAAAAAGTATGTGTCCTCTTCTTTCTCAGCTGAAATGCGATAGATGGAGAAAATGTCGTCCAGGGAAGGTAGTTGCCCGAAGCAAGATACATGGAATGATGGAGACGGACGATGGTGACTGGATACCCAGTGGATTGGAAAAGAAAACAACATCGAAACGGACCGTATTTGTCCATACACAAAACTGGTTGTGCAAAGGGAACCTATTTGCATAAGCAAATGTCTTTTGTATACGTACATATAGGCTCTATGCATGCTGGTATGAATATATGGACATTTTTATATATTTATGCATATTAATGTCTGTGTCTGTTTACACGGTCTGACATATTTGTATAGTTGAAAATTGAGCGCTTGTGAAAATATATGTTTGCAGAAATAAATAACAATATGACAGTATATGTTTATTAGTGCGCACATGCACACTTATCAACACGCGCGTACACATATATACACACGCAATAAAGATAGATAGATAGATAGATAGATAGATAGGGAGACAGACAGATATGAACATAGATAGATAGATAGATAGATAGATAGATAGATAGATAAGGACAAAAGCCAAACTTACCTACGATAAGTGTCCCTTTTGTCGTAATTTATTTTGTCTTTTACAGATATAAGATATCTGAAGATTTTACACACAAGTTTATATACAGAGAGCGAGAGAGTTCCATACAGACAATCAGATAGATAAATAGATAGATATATATAAATATATATATATATGTGTGTGTGTGTGTGTGTGTGTATGTATATATATATATATATAAATAGAGAGAGAGAGAGATTTACATAGACAAGCAGATAGATAGAGAGAGAGAGAGAGAAAGAGAGAGATAGACGAATAAAAACAAAAGGAATACTTATCTACGATAAGTGTTCCTTTTTTTGTTATTCATATTGTCTTTTACAGATATACTCTATCTGAAGATTTTACACACAAGCATATATATATAGAGGGGGACAGATCCATACAGGTAATTAGATAGATAGATAGATAGATAGATAGATAGATAGATAGATAGATAGATAGATAGATAGATATACATAAATATATATACGTATACATATATATAGAGAGAGAGAGAGAAAGAGAGAGGTCCACATAGAGAAACAGATAGATAGATAGACAGATAGATAGATAGATAGATAGATAGATAGATAGATAGTACCCTTGTCGTTTGAAATTTATGAACTGGTTCTTTTCAATCAATGTTTCAGGAAAATAGATTTTTCATGTGCAGTAACTGTTATTGCTCTTTCCAATATTGGTGGGATTCTTTCTAACCTTTTTTATTTTTGTATAACGCCATATATAGATATAAAGACAGGCATATATATATATATATATATATATATATATATATATATATATATATATATATATAGATAGATAGATAGATAGATAGATAGATAGATAGATAGATAGATAGATGCCGAGTGCGAGGGATAAATTGTTATCTAAATTACACAAGATAACACTACCGTCACATTTTACAGATATATTTACTAAAATTGTATAAAAATATATTGAAATACTAAAGAGTAAATTTATTCAATAAAATCGCCATCGGCTTCAACCACGGCCTCCAGACGACTTGTGAATCATTTGCAACTCTTCTGGGCGGTTTTCTTGTTGAAGTTGGTGAATGCTGCCAAAATCCTTGCCTTCCGTTCATCTTTGGTGTTACAAGGAGTTTTGTTAGTCTCTCACTCAAATGCGCCCCACACATAATAATCAAGGGGGTTGCAGTCTGGGGAGTTAGGTGACCAGTAGTAAGGAGGTGATGTGGTTGCAGAAATTGTCTGACAGCCATGACTGGGTTCTCCTACTTCTCTGAGAGCGTCTTCCAACTGCCACCATCTTGACACAGGACAGCATTACCTCCTCAAGGCACTTGATGTAGGCCTCTGTGTTGAGCCTGAGGCCTTTACCAACAAATTCAGGAGTTCTTATCTTATCAGAACGATCAGAGAGAGTTTTCCGAGCTGCCGTACCTTCGTAATCAACATTAAACTCATTCAACTCTTTTCAAATCCTCTGCACTGTCCTCAGACTGACACCCATTGGATTTTAGCTTCCGGTGCGAATGCCATGCAATAGAACGTGCCGTTTACAAATTTCTGGCGGAGTGAATTGCGTCATGATGCTCTTTTCCAACTGCTATACTGTGCAAGCGACAAAATAAAAAAAACAACAACGCAAAGAGATAGATGGATGAACAGAGATAGACATAAGTTATGCAGATACAGATAGATATAAAGAGAAAGAGAGGTGCAGAGACGGATATATCTACATATGTAAAGACATAGATAGATAGATAGATAGATAGATAGATAGATAGATAGATGAACAGAGATAGACATAAGTTATGCAGATACAGATAGATATAGAGAGAAAGAGAGATGTAGAGACGGATATATGTAGATAGATAGATAGATAGATAGATGAACAGAGATAGACATAAGTTATGCAGATACAGATAGATATAGAGAGAAAGAGAGATGCAGAGACGGATATATGTAGATAGATAGATAGATAGATAGATAGCTAGCTAGCTAGCTAGCTAGCTAGATAGATAGATAGATAGATAGATAGATAGATAGATAGATAGATAGATTAACAGAGATAGACATAAGTTATGCAGATACAGATAGATATAAAGAGAAAGAGAGATGCAGAGACGGATATATGTACATATGTAAAGACTTAGATAGATAGATAGATAGATAGATAGATAGATAGATAGATAGATAGATATCGTAATCTTTCAAATATATGAATGTATGACTTCTAATATAGCGGAAATCCATCGAAGTGCCAAAAACCTGCGACAGTGAAAAGTCGACCACTGGAGTATCTGATCTTTCCACTGAAATTTCAGAAACCAATGATGTACACTAAATTCTAAAGGAATCCTTTCACCTAATGAAATCATTACAATCCATCTGAATGGCGGTGTTTAAATCCATGCAAAAAATACAGAGCGTCACACTTTAAATTTCATATTAAATCTTGAACCATTAAGTAGAGAACATATTATAATGCTTGAACCATTAAGTAGAGAACATATTATAATGCTTCTTTTTGTCACCAAAAAGAAGCATTATTTATTGATATAATGAACAGATACGATTTTTCTGTTTCTTTCATTCTCTCTCCTTAACAACAAACTCGCCCAACGTTAATTATTGAATAAGTGGGAGCCCACTAAGTTATAATGTGAAAAATAATTTTCATGGTAAGAAGAGACATCCTTGTCGCCACTGAAATATAATTTTTAAAATTATATAATTAATAAAAAAACTTGAATATTTAAATTTTTAAATAATGAAAACTAAAAAAAAATTATAAAATTAAAATTTCCGTCTACGTAATACCCGTTATAGACGCACACACACAGAAACGTATATATATATATATATATATATAGTTTTGTCATCCACAGACAGACTGTTTCGCAGCTCATCAGTGTGGCTAGACGTCCTGTTGCTTTTAGCTAGGATCGAAACCCGACTGAATTTGCGTCAGTCGGAACTTCTACCACTAAGCCGTCGGCGCACGGCAGGGATGAAGCTGAATTTTAGCGTGTTTATTTTTAGATTTAGATAAACACACAGTGACTGACAGTGGCTCAATTCTGCCGAAGAGTCGTGCAATATTAGCTTAAATAGTCACTGTTTACAAACTCACACCTCAAACCAAAGAACTCAACCGAAATATATATATATATATATATATATATATATATATATATATATATATATATATATATATATATATATGATGCTATTAATATATAAAACATGTGAATATTTAATTTGCATTCTTTAAAAAAGAGAAAAATTACTGCTATATAAATTCAAATGGTTATTTAAATTTGTTCACCGGTAATAACTAATAACGCCATAAAACAACGCTGTACTTTACAATGTACACACACACAAATATATATATATGTGTGTTACTATATATATGTGTGTCAGGTTGAGTTATAATTTTTGTTTTTGGTGACTAATTATAATGATGACTGTACCATCCTAACTAGAAATCATACGAGGTAGTTAAAAATAATCTTGATGTACATACCTTAGTTTTTTCCGCGGCAGTAGCAGCGTACACAGTATACAGAAAAAATAAATATTCCAAATGAATAGCCTCTAGAATAATTTGAAACATGACCGTTATAACCTCCCCAATAGCCGTTAGAATAATGCAATAAACCCCGCTACTCATAATGCACCATTGACCAAAATTTTATAAATAGTCGAGTCAAAACGCAACACACATGGCCTGAAAATTGATTTTAAGCATAAAACAGAGTGTCACCGCTCTAGGTTGACATGTGCACACACACACACACACACACACATATATATATATATATATATATATATATATATATATATATATATATATATATATATATAGAGAGAGAGAGAGAGAGAGAGAGAGAGAGAGATAGATAGATAGATAGATAGATAGATAGATAGAGGGGAATAATGATATTTCGATTCCTTATTTGTCTGGTATCTTTCCTCATTATTGCAGACTTTATTATTCTTACCTTTTCTTTACTGAAATTCACTCAAAGCAGAGGGTTACTGTGAAAATCATTTTGATGAATGAAGTCCGTGATGAGAAGGAGCGAAGATGTGGTAGGAAGTAAAAATTATGAGAAGGAAAATATATAACGAATAACCATTGTCGTGTTAATCCTCTCGTTCTCCCTCGTGTCTACCCATCAGTTGAAATAAAGCCTAGGAACTTTTAAACGTGAAACGTATATTTTGTGCTATTTACAGCAGATCACGACAAACGCCTTTAAAGCCACAAAAAAACGAAGAAAAAACGAGTTATGTTAAACATCGGAAATTTGATTGAATTTCTAAAATTTTTAAATTAGGACTTCATTCACAGCGCCGTACTCTCTCTCTCTCCCTCTCTCTCTTTCTCTCTGCCACACACACACACACACACACACACACACACATATATATATATATATATATATATATATATATATATATATATATATATATATATATATATGTGTGTGTGTGTGTGTGTTTGTGTGTGTGTGTGTGTGTTACTTTAGACGTTATTTTTAGCGGATAGACATATTTGAGCAGGCGCCCTATTTATTTATTTATTAAACAGTATATTTACTTATTTTCACCTACCGGCCTGAATACTCTCACGGAATCTTAATAAAGAAAAACTTTCGCC
>OZ038476.1:76880999-76890999 GCA_964036315.1 Acanthosepion esculentum
ATTGCCTACGTCCTGAAAGGACATGGCACATAAAAAGAAAAGTCTCAAAGTGCAGTATCTGTACCAGCAGCAGCAGCAGCAACAGCCAGCCCACGGCTCTAGTTAACAGCAGTTCCAGCTAGCTAGCCATTATCATCAGCCGCAGCTCCGGCCAGCAGCAACGATATGCGATAAACTGTCCTTTTCAGGACAACACTTTTCAGCAACTACAAGTGTCTTTCCGAGGACAATACTTTTCAACGCTCTTCCCACCCTCTACCTGAACATTCGAGAGATATTTGTTGCCTGGTGCACTTAAATTTATCGATGTATTTTCTTTAACGAAAATAAATTTGGCAATATATTTTTTTACTCGTTTTGTTTGTCGTTGTCTTCCGTCATTCAATATTTGTTTGAGGTCCAGTATATCACCTGCAGCATATTGAAACAGAAAAGATCTCTTTCTGTCCGAAGAAGTCAACTTGTTATTTTACTGTACTAGAACGCGTGTTGAAATCCTCATAGTATATAGTGTTGTTGAAGGTATCGCTAACAATTTTTGTCGATAGTTACAACGTCTACGTTTCGTTCAATTTCACAAACCAATCTATGACCTTTGAATGAGCTGATTTGTTTAGAAAAATACTTTGACAAAAACCCTACTTCGCGGTTTAATAACTTCTTTAATTTCATTTAATTTCATAGGACTTCATAATTATTATTTTTTAAGAAAATGTATTTCCTCCTTTTTAGCAGCGAAGAATAAATTCTTAGAATTTCTTACACTTGAGCATGAAACATAAAACTGGCTAGGAGTAAATATTTATTTCTGAAGCCAAATTTCAACTTTTTGTAGCGTTTGGCATGTGATTAGTTTATAGTTCTCGCAGACGCAGTACGAACTGGGAACTGGATTCTTGTCCATTCGAAAGGATATTCGGATGGTTTAGGAATAAACCTTATTCTTGGATTTAATATCACCCGCACTGTTTCAAGCACGGTACATTGTAATAGTTTATTGTCAATAAGTTTGTCGAACGTAAGAACTGTTCCATTACATAGGTCTTCCTGAAGATTTGTATTGCGCAATAGAGTTAATGGCATTCCTGGTTTCAACAATAGGTTGTGTCTTGGAAATTTCGTTTCGTACTAATGTATTCAAATACTCAACATTGAAACGAACGATATCACTTGCATTAGCGGGGCGGTCTACACTCCCCAACTTTATTGAATTTTCTTCCAGCCAACCATGCATTGTCTCGTTCATAATACGTCTATTCTTGAAATTATTCAGAATTACACACACACACACACACACACACACACACACACACATATATATATATATATATATATATATATATATATATATATATATATATATATATATATATATATATATATAGCATGATGAGAGGCCACGTATACTACATTCTTGATATGTATATAATATATGGATAGAATAAACAAACACGTGGATATTTTAAATCTATATAAATATTCCAACAGTTAAAAAAAATTTCTTTAGATATGGTCAAAAAACCTTTTTAAACAACATCTAAAATACTATCATCAGTCTTCCGCCAAAAATTCAAACACAGTCGCATTCCACATCACGTGACGTCCACGCCCCATGACAAATGCTGTAAACAAACACACAAACACAGTATCTCATTTGATTTCTGAGGAAGGACCGAGGTGGTCTGAAATATTAAATATATATAAAAAAAAAAAACAGAAATAAATACTTTCGTAAAAAAACACCCAATTTTTTTTCAGTTATTCTATCCATATATATATATATATATATATATATATATATATATATATATATATATATATATATATATATATATATATATAAACTTAAAGAAAAGATATCCGAAAGAAATCTTGCATTTTTATTAAATAAGTATTTGTTATTTTAATTATTAAATTGTTTTTAAATAGTGAGAGTATTTTGCATGTTAAATAAGAAAACTTTTAATCCCCCCCAAAAAAAATAGTGAAAAATCATTACACTAAGCTGCACACCCTAGTAAAACCAAAAAAACCAACTGCACTTTGCAACTGCAATTTACCTGTTTACGCTTCCCCGCAAAATTTGATTTCGATGTATGGCTATTTTAGAAGGTGTGACGGACGGACAGACTAACGGAAGTCACAGAATTTTATAGATAGATAGATAGATAGATAGATAGATAGATAGATAGATAGATAGATAGATAGATAGATATGACATTTTCTCATGTGACAAATGTGACACAGTAGGCATACATTCTTCGACACATGCCGCTTGAACCAGAACTGCCATCTTCTGTTTCCATTACATGTAACAAACCATTGGCTGCACAGCGATTTCAACAAGGTGAAGATAACGAAGGAATTCATCCTGGAAGTATTCACCGAATCAAAACCAGTATCAGTTTAGATATCACAGGATCATAGAAAGACGTCAAAATATTTTGAGGAATGAATAATGATGCTATGCAATTATATGAACAAAACTGACAAAACAGTTGAACATTTTACTTTAATCTAATAGATAGATAGATAGATAATCAACAGAATTACACACACACAGATATATATATATATATATATATATATATATATAGAGAGAGAGAGAGAGAGAGAGAGAGAGAGGGGGGAGATAGATAGATAGATAGATCCATATAAAAGGAAAAGAATAGACAGATTAAAAATCTACTGTTCTTTAGCATTTGCATTTTTAAGTGCCCATTACAACATAGAGCATAATATATTTAAGTAAATCTTTTTCATCATAAGTTACCAAATATCGCCTGATGAATTAAAACAATTTTGACTTCCGAAACATGAAAGCTTTTGTGTAGCGATGTAAAATATTTTTCTAATAAAAATATTACTAAAATAGATAGATAGATATTTAGTTAGTTAGTTAGTTAGTTACATAGATAGATAGATAGATAGATAGATAGATAGATAGATAGATAGATAGATAGATAGATAGATATGAACAGAAATTAAAAAGGAAGATAAGAAGAGATTGAAATATGTTATCACACGCATAGATAGATCGTAAGTTAGCTGCATTATAGTATAGGTTTCCTTTTCCTGAACAAGCATGTAAAATTTCCTATATCTTCTCTTTGCAGTTGCTGACGGACAGTTACAAGAATCGACATCTCTTCCATAGCGATTGACCTTCTTCTTTTGTAGACTTTCTTTTACGTTGTTTTTGCAGTCTGGCTGATGACGAGCAAAAGGTCACTGGATCATCAAATTCAACGATTTTCTTCTTGCTCGGATCGCTATAAACAGCAAATTTTATGGCAATCTAAGTTTTATTCCTGGAGATGCCTAAGCCCGAAAAAAAAGAGACACGTTTGGCCGTGAGTGTTGAAGTAAGGTCGTCTTTACGAAAAGCGAAATGTCACACAGTACTTGGTTGTATTATTCATAACTACATGTAAATATTTCATCAGTTTTGCCTAAGCTCACACTGGGTCAACATCGCGAGTATACCCGTTGGGGACTAGATACACTAAACTATGTTTATAAGGGGGGTTATAAATCATTTTTTCCGTTTTTGTTTGCCAAATTTATTCGTCAAAGAAAAAAAAGTACATAAATAAAAATAAAAATATGTCGCCACTTCGAGATTATTTTTTTTTTATTCGTTTTTTTTACGACTTATCACCCTTTTGCTTTTGCAGGTCATTTAAAGCAAGAAAATATTTTACATTGTAAGAATTCTCTTCTTTTTTAAATAATAATGTTTCAGTGATACAAGTCTTACTAATTAACCCATAGTTGGGTGGAACAGAAAAGGTGGATTTATACCTTTCCCAATGATATTTGTGCTTAACTGAATATAACGAACGCAACCGGAATAATTCCGAGCCATTTTCCATTACGCTAGCCGCACATGCAACCTTACAGTACCTTGAATTCCCAAGCGGTCACCCATTTAGGTACTGACCAGGCTCGACATTGCTTAACCATTTTTCACTCATATCAAGTTGAGATCCCGGTATTCGTGCCGAGATCTCAACTTAATATGGCTGAAATCCCTCAATAGTCGAGAGTCTGCGATTATCGAGCATACAAGTTTAGGGAATTGGTCGGCGAGATTGCCTCGCTCAGCTCTTAACCGTGGCTGGTTTAAAACTAATTGATATTCTCTTAAAGAATATTAACAGGATACGAACAGGAATTTCTCTATTCTGTTCAGACTAACGTAAAATAGATTAGATAACTCTCTTAAAAATCATTAACTGGATTCAATCTAACTTTATATTTGAATCAATGACATTTGATTTTCTTTGGAACAAAATAAAAAAAGAAGTGAGTGAACACCGACAAAACCAAACTGGTGATCATACAGGAACCGACATTTCAACGTGATATGGCCGTGAATGTTGGGCGATTTCCTTACGGATGAAAGAGAGACTTGGGGCTAAAAGATCTGGTTCTACAGCAGGATGAACGATTAGTTTGGATTTAGTTTGAAAATGTCAGGCGAAGTAAGGTTTTTCTTTTTTTCTTTAATGTTTATGTATCAAATTATGATACGAGCTGACTTTTTGCGACAAAAACCTTCATTTAATTAAAACATGGGAAGCAGACGAACATTTTAAACACCAAAATCATATACAGTGCTGTTCGATAAAAGTGACTCACCTGATTTTTTTTTTACTTAAAAATTTTTTCGCCTATTGTTTTGGGCGTCAAACTAATTTTTAATCTTACTAATATAAAGACCCCTCCCCGATCACCTAGTAAAAAAAAGTTTACTCACCCTAAGGTATTCTATTGATAATTATAATTTTGGATATAAATGAGATTTAGGGAAAAACTCTGTGCAAAAAAAGTGACTCACTTATTTCCTGCAACTAGTAATCAATAGAAACATAACCGAACAGCTTTAAATAAAGAATAATAGAGGTATAATTTATTTATAATAGGTAATATAGTTCGAAATATTTAATAATCTATGGGTCCTCCTTTATTTTGAATAACCTTTTCAACTCTTTTGGCATTGACTTGATTAGGTTCTGTCAAATCTCATCTCCAAGCATTGAATTCCATTCGGATATGAAATTCACAATCAAATCCTCTTTGTTGCTCAACTGCTTTCTCGAGAGCCTGTACAATGTTCCATAAGTTTTCTATGGGGTTGAGGTCAGGAGATTGGGGCGGCCATGTCATAACACTCACCTGCTACTCATCAAAGTAGTCCTTCATCAATTTTGATTTTTGACAGGGAGCATTATCCTGCATAAAAACGAACTTGGTGGGATCGATTCGCACCCTTTCAGCAGAAGGGAGCAGACAAGACTAAAATTCTCTTGTACTGCTCGCTCCTGAGGGTCTTTTCAATAGGTTTTAAGAAACTAGTTCCATGAAAAGAAAAGCATCCCAGAACATTATACTGAACGGATGCTTGACAGTACTTACTGCTAAATTCAAAGAGCTTTCAAAGCTTCTTCTTCGGATTTTAGATCGCTTATCCTTTGAATTTAGCTCAACTTTCGTTTCATCAGAGAAGAGAACATTTAATAAAAAAAATCAGGTGAGTCACTTTTATCGAACAACACTGTATTTAGTTTAAATTAACAGTTTAAATTAGCAAAGTTCGTTTAGATTAATCAATTCTGTAAATATCTATTGAGGCGCGAATATATGAGCAAAGAGTAAGACTTAAGGAAAATGGGTTCAAAATTGAAAGTATCAGAAAAAAAAACAGCTGAAATTCCTGAGGTATAAATGAGGGCTTGGAGAATTTGATACACAGAGGGAACTGTGAAGACATGAGATGCAGGTGCAAACTTGTCTAAATAGATGACAGTACAGGAACTGGACGGGATATCAAACCTTACCTAGAGTTATAGGATAGGGCGTTGTGGAGAACCATAATCTGAAGGAACGCAGTACCTAGTAGAAGAAGAATATTGAATCAGTAATGTGCGGGTGGTGTCACCATTATCCGCGAGGACATTGCAATCGGTGAACTGTGTTCTAATTTCGGACTTGTCGATTGTGTTCACTTTCACACTATTCCTTTCGGAAATGACATGAATACATATCTTCTGTTCATCTATGTGTTAAATAGCAGGGTAGAATGGGTTTTCTTTCATTTTTAATCATTTCACTCTAAGGAAGGCCATAATGCCATTAAGGCGCAAGGGATTACTGGGAGTGGAAGAGTATGAGAAGACTTTAGTGAGGCGAATGGATAATAAAAGAACAGGATTCAGGGAAACAGATGACGATTGATGCTGAATTTACATTTTTAAAGATTGTAGGTGGCAAGGAAGCAAGAAACCGGAAAAGGGTTCTACAGGTGTAAAGTGCGAGAAAAGAAACGATCTTGCTTAAGAGTTGTAACTAGTCTAAGAGGAGGAACATTCTGAATTCCAAACCATGCAGAGTGCAACTGGAAACGGTATTTACATTCACTTACGCGCAGATACTCTTGGAATAAGCTATGAATCCAACTCTTCTCCTCCTCCCATATATTTGTTGATTAACAGGACAGACTTGGTTTTATAGCCCTTGGTTGACCACCAGACTACCGCAGAAAGAAACGGCAACCTACTGCGGGAACATCTGCCTAGTCAGTTAGGAAACGTGTGTCCCGTATGGCACTTGACTGAATGATCTGTTCCTAAAACTGTTGGCAGTTCACAGATAATAAAGAAAATGAGGCTGTGGAGAGCCATGATCGACTTCATCTTGAAGAGACGTCATTTAAAAGGAGAAAAAAATAACTTACTGAGTCAAACCACCCTTAATTTAACTGAATACTGTGACGACCGAAATGTTCCTATATTTTTATTCTAACTGCGAATTGTCAGATACTACGCTGTTTTATGATTCTCTAACATTGTTACAAATGGACAGTTTTGAATTCCAATTCTTTGATCTTGGTAATTCGATGCATAAGAGGGTTTTTCGATGCACATAGATACAAATGCAAATTGATAGATGTCATGGATACTGCTAACATTTTGTCGTCTCGTGTCCGAATCGCCAAGACAATAAAAAAAGAAATTCGCAGGAATGGTAACATTAGCATTGGTAAAATAATAATACATGTGCGTGTGTGTGCGTGTGTGTATATCGATATGTGTGTGCGGGTGTGTGTGTCTACGTGTATATTGCATGTGTGTGCCTAAGCGTTTATGTTTGTGTTTGTGTATTTGTGTACACGTGTACGTGAGTATGTGTGTGTACGTGTGTATGCGCATGCGTGTCTCACGTGTGTCCATGTGTGTGTTTCTGTATGTGTGTGCATCTATGCGTGCATGAATTTTTGCGTGTGTGTTTGCGTGCATATGATTGTGTATACTTCCATGTATGCGCGTTTGTGTCGATGTGAATGTGCATGCATGTGCCTATGTGAGCTTGTGCATGTGCGCGCATCTATGCGTATGTTTGTGTGTGTCAATATGTGTGCGTATTTGTGTGCGTCTGCGTATGTATGCGAACGAGTGTTTGTGTATGTGTGTTTATTTGTGTGTGTGTGTGTGTGCGTGTGTGTGTGTGTGTGTGTGTGTGTGTGTGTGTGTTTCCTAAAAGGGAGATGGACAAAATACAGGACCGTGGCGCCAACATAAAACTTTTATAGACATATCTACATCAATAAGACCGTAAGCCTATGATGAAAGAAAAGTATTTATTTCACATAATAAATATTAATTTTTCAACATAATCCCATTAATTGCCAATGCACTTAAATATTTATAATTTATAACAAGTACTGTTCTATGAGGGTAGCGTGACGGTTGTCAGTGCCAAAAATAGAATTGGAAGTCCTTGTTTGAATTCCGACTGAGACCGGTGCGTTCATTTCGCAGTAAAGCCCTTGGGAAATGCATAAAACCTTTTCCTACGCCGGCTGTGGGTTAAATAGTTGAGTAGTTTGAGCTCTCTAGCCTTGATTGTCAATGAACAATTCTGAATGCAAAACTCTAGGAAAGCCAACAGGGAAACAGTCCGGTATCTTTCCCAAGAATTGTGGCAATATTTTCAGTAATCAGTTTACTGATATTAAATAAATGTTGAGATAGCAGTAAAAATTGTAACAGACATGCAAAGGCATATATTTAAGATTCAAGCGGGAAAGGGACGAAAATCTATATTCCACAGTCATTTGAATTAAGGACAACGATTTTTGTAAGCAGTTCTATTAAGACCATCATGCTTATCTTCGTTGTTGTTTTGATGCCTTGCGAGATGAGGAAGCTGACCTGACGAGAGTTCAGTTCAAAATGACAATGTTTCTCAGTACGATGACAGAAACCTGAAGAAGACCGGTCTTTACGACGGCCGAAACGTTGTGAGTATAGCAACCAATATGGACGTGCTGATCTGAATATGACGTTAAACGACATCCTCAAAACCTCTAATCGGGAGATTTTTAGGAGCGTGGAACGACCTATTAATTGCTGTTGTTCCAACGTCCACCCTGTCTCGGGGTAGTAGTACGTGTTAGGGTCCCAGCTATGGGCAAATAGTTAACACCCAAACTGGAGTCAAAACACTATAAAACTATAAAATACATTTTCATAGTAAAAAAAAAAAAAATTACCAGCAGTACATTTTTGTAAAAAAATAATTACTAGCTATGCATTTTTGAAAAAAAAATATTACCAGCAATACATTAAAAAATAATTTGATCTGAATAATAAGGCATGTATTTCTCTCATCAATGTAAATATTGAGGTCAACAAATTCTATGGCTCTTAAAAAGAATTCGATAATTATTCCAAATTTTACTTGTTACTTGTTTATGGTGTTCACACAAATTTATGAGATCACTTTTGTTAGTAGATTTACAATAAATACTACGTTTTAGGTCACTATCAATACGGTTTAATATCGATGAAAGGGATAGATAGGTTCGCCTATCGTCCGGATTACACTCTTCCCCGATCTTGCGAACAAGAGTAGAGACATATCTCTAGTTTTCTATTTAGGACATTTTTCATACTCTTTCATTCCCTTGCATCTTAGTAGCCTTACTTGGGGTGAAATGATTAAAAAAAAGTAAGTAAATAAGTAAATTCTATCGTACATTCAACGATATTTAGTTTATTCGTAAGATCAAGAAATATTTTGTTTTAGATGCCAGATCCTTTTATAACAGCATTCCTATCAGGGCACATCTAGTATAATAAATAAAAACTTCTTACCAATAAATAAAATAACAATTTACCGATTCGTCACAAACGAATGTTATTTCTCGTTTAATAGTGATGTTTTTTTAGCAAAGAATTGGATTACCGATTAGATCGCCTCTTAGCGGTGTTTTAGCTTGTCTTTTCTTACAATATCTTGCTATTGGTCGCTTACAATAGACATACTTCTGATGATACTTTATTAATAATTCCCCGTAAAACAATATTAGTTGATCTTGTAAATAAACAAAACAACATCGAAAGCACAATCGAATATTACTGATGAAATAGAAAAATAATACAGTGTAACCCGGATATAAGAGACGCAGATATAAGAGAAACCCGGATATAAGAGAGGTATTCTCTGGTCCCAAATTAGAGCCTGTGTTAATAAAACAAAATAGACCAAAACCGGATATAAGAGAAACCCGGATATAAGATACTTCTTCTCCGGTCCCGACAACTCTCTTATATCCGGGTTACACTGTACATTACTTTGCTTGATATCATGCTCAACTGTACTTTTTAGGACAACTGTAATGTCCTAAAACTAAGTGTCTATTGTAAATCTCCTAATAAATATAATCTCATAAATTTCTATTCTCACCATAACATCAGAATAAAATCCGGAATAATTATCCAATAATAAGGCTTATAAGAATGATAATACCTCATCTCAAAAAATACCAACAACGACTTTCTGTATTAGATTTGTCGTGGGCTTATCAAATTGGCCATGATTTTCTTTCGTCCTATACTACCAACAACTCGTCGAGGTGGCTTTCAAACTACGATTTACCTGCTAGTTTTTACACGACGAACCCCGTTTTTAGGCTCGTGACTTTCTTGTTTTC
>OZ038476.1:76895999-76905999 GCA_964036315.1 Acanthosepion esculentum
CGATACGGCCCAGAGTCTCTCCTAGCGTGACTTGGAGCAGTGATAGATGCCTTCGATTTCCATTGAGAAAAGACTGCCAGTGATGGTGCGTGGGAGTGGTGGGAAGCTGAAAAGTGAGATGAAGAAAGACAGGAAGAATCTGACCATGACGACAGTGACTACTACAGCTGCGGTGATGGTCAGTCGGGTTAGGGGTCGGTGCGGGTAAAGGCGGTGAGTAGAGTGAAATATACTGTGTGTTCACGAAGGAGAGGAGGGGGGGTAGAATTAAGAGCGAGTTGAAGGGAGATAGTGACGGAAAATGAAAACCAAAAAGAAAAGACTATAGAAAGAAAAATTAAATAAATGTAGAAAGAAAGAAAGAAAACAACGCGAAAAACGATAGAAGATAAAAAGAAAACGTTAAAAAGAAAGAAAGAAAGAAAGAAAGAAAGAAAGAAAGAAAGCGTTAACAAATGATAAAGAAGGAAAAAGAAAAACGACAAACATAGACAGAACTGGCGATAAAATGAAGAACAGAAACGATAAAAGAAAGAAAAAAAACATTAACAGATAAGAAAGAAAGAAAGAAAGAAAGAAAGAAAGAAAACGATAAAAAGCAAAACAATGAAGAAAGAAGGAAGACAATAAAAAACAGAAAGTATAAAAGAAAGAAAAAAGAAAACGCTAAGAAGTAAGAAACAAAGAAACAGAGAAAAGAAAAAACAGACATAAAAGGAGACAAAAGAAAGAAAAGAAACAAAAAAAGAAAAGAAACAAAAAAGAAAGAACAGAAATGAAAAAGAAAGAAAGATAAGAAAACGATAAAAATCCAATAGAGATTAATAAAGACATTAAATTAAATTAAACATTAAACATATGAAAAAAGAAAGAAAGAAAACGAGAAAACAATAAAAAGAGGTAAAAAAGAAGATAAAAGAATGAACAGAAACAAAATAGAGAGTAAAGACAAGCGCTAACAAACAAGAAAAAAGAAGAAACAAAACAATAAAAATGAAAAGAAGATAAAAGAAAAACGTTAATAAATAAAAAAGAAATCATAAAGAAAAATTGAATGAAAAAGAAAGAAAATGTTAACAAATATGAAATGAAGAAAAAAGAAAGAAAAAAGAAAACATAAAAATAAGAAAGTTTAATAAATAAAAAAGAAAGAAGTCATAAAGAAATAAGAAAGAAAATATTTACAAATAAGAAATAAATAAGAAAGTATTAAGAAAGAAAGAAAGGAAGAAAGAAAGGAAGGAAGAAAATATTAACGAATAAGAAAGAAAGAAAATATTAACAAATAAGAAAGAAAGAAAAAATTAAGAAATAAGAAAGAAATAAAACATTAAAAAATACGGAAGAAAAAAAAATTAAGAAATAAAAAGGAAAGAAAAATTGATTAAAAAATAAAACAAAAGAGATAAAATGACTATAAAAAGAAAAGAACTACAAAAGAAAGGAAAAAGAAAACGCTAGCAAAAAGGAAAGAAAACGTTAAAAAAGAAAAACAACAGATAAAAAGAAGATACAAGAAAAACAGAAACGAAAAAAGAAAGAAAGAAAACGATAAAATACGACAGAGATTAAAAAGATTAAACATTATCAAGAAACAAAAAGAAAGAAGGAAAGAAAGAAAACGACGAAAAAATAAACAAAGATAATAAGATAGAAGAATGAACAGAAACAAAATAGAAAGAAAGTAAAAAGAAGATGCTAACACATAAGAAAGAAAGAAAGAAAGAAAGAAGGAAAGAAGGAAAGAAAGAAAGAAATCGATTAAAAATAAACAAAGAATGGAAACGATAAAAGAAAGAAAGAAAGAAATCGATTAAAAATAAACAATGAATGGAAACGATAAAAGAAAGAAAGAAAGAAAGAAAGAAAGAGTAAATTTAAAAAAAAAGAACAATAAGCATAAATCATCTTTTTATATACCGTGTCCTTTCAGGGCACAAGTGAAAGTTGGCCACAACTTCCTGTTTTTGTTGGATGTAACCTTTAACCGTTTACCATTCCTTTTTGTCTTTGCTTTGCTTTTCAGTCACTGAAACGCGTTAAGTAGATTATTCGCTGCTTTCCCCTGCTTCTATTCCCTTTAATATGCTTTGTGATGATTAAATTCTCCAAGCCCTCTCTCCTGATCATGGGTTTCAGAAATTTCAGCTCTCCTCTTTATGACTGCAAGTATCAGTTTCTTTGCAGTTCTTATTTTCTTGAACATTCCTCGGGCGGGGCTGTACAATAGTCACTTTGACCATAAATAGTAAGTTCTTTTTTTAATTTCTTTTTTTTCTCCATATTACTATGAATGAAGCATACCAGCATACGAATATATATATATTATTAAATTTTATAAAAGATAATAGGGGGTACAAATTGTTGAGTAAATTAATTGTAAATAGATCAACCTACGCAAGTCAAAACAAAATATGGTCATACCACGTGATTTCGTCAAATTTAACATATATATGTATATTTAATATATATATATATATATATATATATATATATATATATATATATATATATATATATATATATATATATATATAATAAAAAGACTTAAACACTAATATTCCATGGTCATAATTTATTCCATTGGAATCGTAAAAACGACCCAATTCATCAGACCTATTATATCCTTACTCTGTCCTGGACATCGAGTTCTACCTGGATCATATCCTCTTGGAATTATTTTTATACACATATGTGTATGTGCATATTTAATTGCATATTCACCACTAATATTGTCTATATATATATATATATATATATATATATATATATATATATATATATATCAAGACATTCATTTCTGTAGTTTACTGCCACCAGCAAGCAGAAACATTTTTTTCTCTCCCGATGATGGCCATGTTGGCCGAAACTTGTCGAGGAATCTAAATGAAATAATAATAATAAAAACATAAGAATATTAATCTACAACCCAGTATGTCTGAAGATTTTAATTAATTTTTTTAATAATTTTTATCGTTCAAAAAAAAAAAAAATATATATATATATATATATATGCCCTTTAAGGAATTGCGTTCCTGATCAAACCAAATTCATGAATAATTCTATTAGAAATACTATTACATGCCTATCAAGAAGGCCTCCCTAACCATATCTCAATTAGGATTGATTTAAACACACAGGGAAGCCTACCAAACTCTATCCGCAACAAACTTGTAGAAAATTCAAGTATAATTCAACATGTAAAAAAGACCGAAAACAATGGAAGCACTAATAATAACAAATAAAAGTACAACACTCAATAACATCAACTATGAATACGGCCACAATCTAGTGACCGTGTTAGGAAAATAAAAAAAATTCGTGTAACTCTACACACGTACATTAAAAAAAGTCATATATTCAGTTAAAAATAAAAATCATCCTTGATAATGGCTAAAAGAATAGCCGGAAGCGGTCGTATATGCAGAAGATTTGGATAATTTTACACACTTTATGTTCAGATAAGAAAACACTTATACGAACATAAGACAAATTGAATAAAAAATAATTTGTTTGATGTTATATTCAGCACCTCAATTCCAGAATTTCGTAGATGAACCTTTTTGTAATCGTTTGACCCAGGAGGTTTCAGCAATTGACTGCCATTTTTCTCAGGACTTCGTTATCTTTATACTAAGTTTGATGTAATTAATTCAGGCACTATTTATTGGTATTAAATTGATTTTTTTCTCTGTGTGCGTGTGTGAGAAAGTGAGAGAAAGAGAGATAGAGAGCTCAGGTACATGTACATATGTACGTATGTGCCAAATATCGTGTTTTTTTCTCTTTTCATGATTTTCTTGTCTCCTTAGACGCTCTCCCTATTCCCCTTACTTATTTTCTCTCTTAGTCAGTTATGTGCCATGCGTGATACCCGTTTTAGCGATTATGTATCTTTCGATACATGACTGACGAGGCAGATTATTTTTCCCGCAGTAGGTTAGCATTTCTTTCTCCGGTAGACCAGTTGCCAATCAAAGGACATAAAACCCGGTCTCTCCTGCTATTTACCCATAGCTGTGGGGGAGAAAAAGAGGATTCATACCTTTCCCAATAGAAATATCATAACCTGGAGTGCTTTATATATATATATATATATATATATATATATATATATATATATATATATATATATATATATATATATATGACTATCGATTAACCCATTACCTGTCATGAGCCCCATTTGGGGATCTCTTAAAATGAAACTCATTATATGTTATTCCTTGTGTTTACATTGAATTGCTTACATACATTGCATTTGCAGAGGTATATTTTACAGCACTTACCCTTTAAAGTTTTTATTATTAGCCGTAAGAAGACAATTTCTGTCGTAATTTTACATTTCACGTGTAGAAAAATAATGACTATTTTGAAAAGTATTTTTTTATTATTTCTAATCCATATTATTTTTTGATGTTTTACACACATATATATTTGATGTTCTAGTTTCTATAAAAGCGACAATGGTAACTACTGAAATTAAACATAAGGAATAAATAAACTCCTAAGACACCTGTCTGGGCCAAAAATGCGCATTAAAAAAATTTGACAGTTAATGGGTTAAGTACTCTAGATTACGACACTTTCTTTCTTAGTATTTTTTTTTTTTTTGTTAACCTTAAGAAATCCCGTGATATGGCATATTTTGTTTTGGTTTCTGCAGTATGAGAAATTTACAATGAATTTACATGGCAAACAGAATCCTCCTTATTAACTTTTATAAAATTTAATGAATAAAAGAATATATTCGTGGTCAGGAGTGCTAAGTATAATATGAAAAATAATTTTGGAAAAAATGATTATTTCTGGTCGCAGAGTCATTTGTACAACTCCCATCCTAGTTGTTCACATGCATCGAAAAGAGAAAAAACATAACCCAAGAGAAGTCTCAATAATCGGAAATAAAAAAAATTAATAAGAAATGAAAAACACAAAATAAAAAAAAATATCAACAACTATGTATATATAAGTACATATCATAGATGTGGTTGTCATAACTATATATTTTATCCCCGCACGAATGGTAAGAGTCAGAATTTCGAAAGATGATTGTCTACGTAGATAACACATTAAAGCAAAGTATTAAGAAACGAGAAAATTTCGTTAGAAATAAAATAAAAATAACTTACCGATCTGTTATTTAATATCAGTCCTCTTATACATCTGTGAATGCCAAACAATCTCCTCGCAGATGAAGAAGGATATGAGGCAACAGAAACGTTGTTCTACAGAAGGATGGTGAGAATACCATGGACTGAACATGTGAGTAAGGACGCTTATACTTAGAATCAGAAAGAGACAGTTGAAATTTCTAGGACACATAATGAAGAAAAATGGTTCTTTAAGTATTTGGCTCTCACAGGACACCACATTGAAGTCAAGAGGGACATAGGATAGTAGCGAGTAACGTATCTAACTAACTTGTGTAAATGGATGACAGAACAGGAACAAGGATGGAAGAAGGGTAAAAAGACATAACTTACTGAGAGGTACAGAAGACAGAAAGTTGTGGAGAGCTATGTCCGCCCTCGCTCTGAAGAGACACGGTTCGGATAATAATAAGAAAACGATACCCCTCGTCTCCATTAGCCCCGTATAGTTTTTTTTATCATGGGCGTTATTACTATTTTCATGTCAAGCCACAAGAGCCATCTATTCGAACTTGCAGGCATACTTATTATTAGATAAACTCTTTATTTTAGTTACCTTGTTTCCTTCTTTTATGTGCAGTGTTTATTCAGGACGTGGGTGACCAGAATTATCTACCGTTTGTATCTCCTAAAACACGTTTGTCCCTTTACCAACACCCGACTTCATGTTCTACCATACATTTATATAAGCTCGTTATTCACTGTTTCACACTTCCCCTCTTGCCTCCAAAATCCCGTGTGAGTCAAATTTTCTAAACCCTCTTTCCTTATTATGTATTTCAGAAACCAAAAGCGTTCTTTTCGTTTATATTTTCCTTAAAACTTACTCGTTACTCGCATGTTCCGCCCACGGAATTCTCGGCATGTTTCTGTAGAACCACATCTTTGTTGCCTCAAGTTTCCTCTTCATCTATGAGGAAATATTCTTACATTCATTTTTATATAGCACAACTGTTATTACATAACAGTTCAGCAAGTTTTTCTTTGTTTCTAGCTAAAATTTCTTGTTTCTTAATAATTTGCTTAGCTTTCGGAAGGCACCTTTCGCTACTCCAATGCGCTTTCAGATTTCTTCTTCATCAGAATTTAAATTGTTCAGTATTCACTACCAAAGATGAAGATTGATAATGCATAACAGCTGAGTACTGCTTATCTTTAGTTTAAACAATATTTTCCTGTTGCTTAATATTTTGTTTAGCTTCTAGAAAGCATCTTTCGCTGTTTCTATATTCGGATTCCCGTGTCTGTTATAACATTTCCTAGAGATTTATATCTTTTATATATTTGCTTTATTGTGACATCGCCAATTTCTATGACTGCCCGTCTTGTTGACGATCATACATTCTATCTTATTCCAGTTGATAGTTGGTCCTTTCTTCGTGCTTTCCTTTACTACCTGGTCTAGAAGTACCTGCAGATTTTTTGTCTGTGTCCGACAAAAATACAGTATGATCGGAATTCTATTGTTTCAATGGTGCAAAGCAGAAATAAATCCTAGTAGGACATCGTCCTCTCAGATTCACCACGCTGTATAGATTAAATATATCCGGTGAGTAGACGCTTCTTTTTTTTTTTTTTTGTATACTTGCTGAATTTTTATTTTTCTCGCTTTTTTATCGTTTCACCACAACCAAGGCGATGATACCGCTAGAACACGAGTAGTCTAAAGGGAGTAAAGTTAAAACAGAACGAGAAGACTGGGAATGGGGAGAATTGAGGAAAGAACAAAATAAAAGAGAGATCAAGAATAACAAAAGATGACGATTGACGTTGCACTTAATTTTTTGAAGATTGTAGTTATAAATAAAAAAATCGGAAGAGAGCTTCACTGCCGGGAAGTGCAAGAGAAGAAGCTGTTGGAGTAGAAGTGGCGGTTGCATTTAGCTAGTTCAACAGTAAAACGGGGAGACCTAACTGCCAATCTAGTAGAACGCTTAAATTTCAGATGTTGGTTTTACATTCTTACGATTATAGCACGTGAAATTAGAAAAGAAATATTTCATCAATCTCGTGACCAGGCCTCTCCGTCTATCTGGGTTGAAATTCGGTTACATATTTATTCATGCATAGCGTATGTAGATCTAGCAAAGCCCATCCCTCTTCAGTCGATGTCTTCCAATTTGCAGGTTCTCCTTGATCACGGATACGTGGCTGTTGATAGCGTCGGAGTTGGTTTAGGGGCTTTGTTCGGGCTATTTACTTCAGGCCTGTAATCACCGCATAGATAGCTATGGAGCCACGTCTAGACCATTGTGCTAGATGGCCGTTGACACAAATTTTGTTTTTAACCCTGCTCGGTATCTAGCCATCCTCCTCACCAGAAAAAGTTGATGGTGGAACCGGTTTAATCTCCGATGATCTAACCATTTGGCAGGTAGTAATGGGTTACATGTTTATGAGTCTCACTCGGAGAGTGACCTTAGATAATTAAATGTCTACTTTTATCCTGTTCTAGGAACAAACTCAATGCATTTGCTTCTCTTTTGGAACCGATCCAATAACTGACCAAAATGTTTTTCTGTCTTCTGATTCATTCGAAGCTCATTTGTTAGCAACTAATATTAATACACTTCCTTTGTTTTAAGATTTTATGAATTAAGTGTACTAGCGTCTTCGTCTTTTTTGTTTTTATCTTCAATCAATTTCGGATTAATGTTACATTCGAATGTGCGGGTAGGCCTGCTGCAACGATTAAGAGTTCGAATTCAGTCGAGTCCCTTATATTCACATTCGTACAAATGCTCTTGAACCCATCATTTCTCCGACCATCTATGGGTTCAATTAGTTTTAAAAGTCGTTCGTCCACGTTTCCCAGCCATGGGTTAAATACCAGGACAGACTGGGTACTTTAGCCTTGGTTTGCAGGAAAAAAAATAGCAACCTACTGCTGGAAAAATCTTCTGCCTCGTCAGTTATGTATCGAAACATACATGGTCACCCAAGCGTGTATCATGCGTGGCACTTCCGCGTTTAATTTTTGCTAATACTAATTAAGACAATCATAGAACTCTTCTTCTTCTATGTGCCGTATCCTTTCAGGGCATAGGTGACCATGGATCTCGACAACGTCCTTTCCATTGTGGTTTATCTCTTGTTGCCAAGGATCCCTTCTCCCGTTCCGCCATCCATTCACACAAGCTCATCAAGTAACTGACTCGCTGCTCCCCCAATCGCTCTTGCCCTCAATATGCCCCGTGAGGGTTAAGTTTTCCATGCCATCTTTCCTCATTATGTGTCCAAGGTACTTCAGCTGTCTTTTCCTGATTCTGAGTAGAAGAGTTCTTTCTGTTGCCATTTTCTTTCAGACTTCCATGTTGCTTATCCGCTCCGCCCATGGAATTTTCTGTCTTCTTAATTCTTGTTCTCTCTCTGATGCTGTTTTTTCTCATATTCTCTAACACCCAGTAAACCCTTGCCTCTTGCTTGGGGGGAAATTATTCAAATTCAAACT
Organism: Acanthosepion esculentum; assembly: GCA_964036315.1. Classification (NCBI taxonomy): domain Eukaryota; kingdom Metazoa; phylum Mollusca; class Cephalopoda; order Sepiida; family Sepiidae; genus Acanthosepion; species Acanthosepion esculentum. Next base: position 76,904,604 of record OZ038476.1, read on the forward strand.
TTGCGTACGTTGTGCAATTATAATTTTTAATTACAATAAAATGTTTCTAGGAGTTTCAGTTACCTGGCTGATAATAACCTTGCAAAACCCGATAATCTTCATAAAGCCGATGTCACATCGTCACAGTGATATATAATCTATTATGATTTACATATATTATGTGGAATAAATTGAGTAGCTACACAAAAATAGAAAGTGGTGTGAGACAAGAATGTATCTTCTCCCAAGATTTATTCAACTTATCCTAAGAGAACTGGGGGTCCTACAAGAATGTAGTATCAGTGGGTGTAATCTTAACAATATAGAATATGCAGATGGCACAGTGTTCATGGCTGACTTGGAAAGAAAACTACAGGATATCCTACACAGATTAGTAAAAGAAAGAACAAAAGACTAACCATCAACTGCAAGAAGATAGAATGTATGTCCATTAGCAAGAGAAAGGTCCCAAGATGCGAGTTACAAACAGATGTCAATACCAAACTGGTGAAGAAGTTTGAATATCTAGAAATTAACAGAAATAGAAAATGCGACACACAGATCGAAACACACATTAAGCTAGCTAAGTAAGGCGCTGATAAACGGAAAAAAAATCATTAGAAACAAAAAAAAAAGTGATATCTATCCTCTTATATGGCAGTGAATGATAAACAATCTCTCCACGGACGAATAGAAAGCTGACAGTTGCAGAAATATTTTTTTCTACAGATTGATACTGAAAATTCCATGGGCGGAGCGGATAAGCAACATGGAAGTCTTAAAGAAAATGGCAACAGAAAGAACTTTTTTTACCTTCCATCAGCATGGCAAATACTAACCTCCAGGAGAGTAACTCGTTGCGCCTTTTCGGAGTAAAGTTTCCCGCTGATATGACATGGAAAGATTATACTGAATCAATTGCTAGGTCTGATGGTAGAAAAGTTGGTTTCCTGTGTCGTGCTAGACAATTTTTCTCGCCAGAATTTATCTTACACATGTGTAGATTCCTTGCGCTTGACCCTAATACGTCGAATACGACGGGAGAGTCCATCATATATATATTTAACAGTTAGCCTAGGGAGTATAGAGTAGTAACAGTGTCAAGAGAAAATCACTTCTTTTGACATACCGTTGTTTTGCGCGTATATTTGGAAAACATTGCCGACTTGGTTTTATGCTAATACTGACAACGGATTAACAGGCACGGTGGAGTAATGAATAGCGGCTCGGATTGCGAGTTCGAATTCCAGTCGCACCCATTACATTCACTTATATGCTAATACTCTTGGGAAAGGTATGAATCCTCTTCTTTCCCCCACTCCAGCTATGGGTAAATAGCATGACAGACCGGGTTCTATAGCCTTGGATGAAAACTGGCATACCGCAGAAAGGAATGGCAACCTAATGCGGGAAAAAA
>OZ038476.1:76913499-76928499 GCA_964036315.1 Acanthosepion esculentum
TAATTTTAATTCCACTTTTATGAATATACGTCAGGCAGCCACACAGACACTTTTCGAGGAAGCACAGCCTTACAAACTCCGTTGTCACAGCAGATTTATAAACGCTTCTTCTAAAGCAAACAGGGATAAGGTTTCGTTGTTTTAATGTCTTGCAGCCAATAAATGTTCTTTGTTTTCACGAATCGACTATTTGAACCGGTGCCAGAAACTAACAAACGTCTCGATATGGGAATAAGATGAGTCTCACATGAGAAAGTCGCTAGCATCGTTCTACAACGCCCTAATAAATTATCACGAAATGGAGAGAGAACTTGAAAGAAAGAAACAGTGAGGAATTAAGTAAGTAAGAAAGATTAAAACGAACGCATATTTATATATGTATTTGTATAACTTGGTAACGCATCATTTATATATATATATATATATATATATATATATATATATATATATATATATATATATATATATATATATATATATATATATATATATATATATATATATATATATATATATATTGTTGGTTTTAATTTATTTTTGTTTAAACGCTATTTTTTATGGATATTCATATTCGAAAATAGAAGCTCTGTTTTTAATTAAACAACTTTTAAATTTATTTAATGGGCACGTAGCTGAGTGGTTAGAAGCAAGCTCGCATTCTGACTATGAGACCCGGGTTCGAATGTCACCATGGTCGATTTGTCAGGAGACTTTTGAAGAAGACTTCCTGATGTTTATCGGAATGGAGGGGTCGATCCAAATGTGCGGCACCTTTGGAAAAAAAAAACATACCACGGGCTGACCCAAGTCTTGTGAGTTAAACTGGGGGTCGTCAATAGCTGTGCTTGCACGAAGTCAAAAGTCATCGTGGCCGAGGGCTTGAGCGTGCTGGCCTTTTTCAAATTGTTGATCACGCTAGATAACTCGCACTAAGGTCTGCTCAGTATAGTTGCAGTATAAACCACAGTTTACAAGTGGCTAGCTATGCATTTTTTATTCAAGTACATCTACCGGCCTGAATATTCGTGAAATCTTGTCAGAAAAATATGCGTCCCCCGGAAAAATACATATTAAAAATAACAATATGAAGGATTTATTCCATCACCTAAAAATAAATTGTCTTTACGTTAAGATACGATACAGAACAGATATGGATGTTTCGAGAATCGACAGAGAAGTTTGTGTCCAAAAGGGACTATTCGGGCGTTACTTGACAGGAGTCAAACGGCCAGGCTCGTCAGGTGGCGGTAGCTCATAGGGGATGCAGGTTCGAATCCTACCGGAAGATGCATATTTTTCTGAAAAGATTTCTCGAATATTCCGGCGGTAGAAGCAATTGGATAAAAAAAAAATACTGCTTAATCAAAAAACAGAACTACTACTCGAATATGAGTATCCATCAAAAATAGCATTTAAATAAATGAATTAAAATAATATATATATATATATATATATATATATATATATATATATATATATATATATATATTTCTAAAGAATCCAACAGTTTTTATCACTTCAAACGTTATTTTAGTGTTTAGTTAGATACCCGTGTTTAAAATAGACGTGTATTGATTTCAAACAGTGCATATTACATCTAACGGCTTTTGCAATTGATAAGGCTTAATAAAGATAATAACACATTTTCTTTATTATGTACTGTCAGTTACGCAGGACGGTAGATGTAATCCACAGTTAAAAATTTAAAGAGAGTGGCGTCTATTTTACTAATGGGTATCCATTAAAAATAACGTTTGAAATAGTAATATACACAGACAAATGCATATATATACATACATACATACACACACACGCACACACACATACACACACACACACGCATATATATATATATATATATATATATATATATATATATATATATATATATATATATATATATATACAATGGATCATTCATACAAAAAGTAGATTAGTAATTTAGATTTTACTAATCTATTTTTTGTATGAATGATTTATTGTAATATAAATGGAACTGCACCACATATTTGATATATATATATATATATATATATATATATATATATATATATATATATAGAGAGAGAGAGAGAGAGAGAGAGAGAGAGAGAGAGAGAGAGAGAATTAAATGCAACCGATAGGGTATATCTAATTTTTATTGTATTTTTCAAATTTTCGAATTAGGAGTTGTGCATTGGGATCGAAACTGTGGATAAACAGACCGGAGTTTATGCTTGTTCTGTTCTGTTGTTCAATCCCTTTCGACCGTCTCAGTCATATTCAAGAACCATTTAGTGCCCTTGAAGTAGGCATGATTTCTTTGACTACACTCTGATATGCTTTAGAAAGCTGAGAGTTTAAAATAGACCACATAGTCCAGTTTCCAATACATTTTCAACTGAATTACTTTCTCCGTTCATTAAAGCTATATTCTTTAAGACAAAATCAGGCCTGTCACGATAAGCGTCGAATTCATTGATTTCATTATTTTGTGAAAGATCCATCTTATGTCTATATAATCTTTTATATCAATTCCTATATATTTTACCTGTGTATTTTACCTGTGTATTTCTTGGGACATTTTTACAATTCTTTTTTGAAATTCCTAATTCTGGTTTAAAGTTGTTATTATTTTGTTTTGTGCTAATTAAATCTCTTAAGAAACAGGACGATTTCGTTAGAAACGAAGAAAAGAGTACTGAACTGTTATGTGATATCAGTCCTCATATATGGCAGTGAATGCTGCACAAAATAGTAGTAGTTTATTGACTTTCTCTCAATGAAGAAAAAATTGGAGCTGAATTACTGATAGATAATGTTCAGTAACAAATAAAATTAAGGAACGGCGGCTACATAATTAACTGTCCCGACCTGAACTGCGCTTGTCCTTAGATTAACTCTAGCGTCTCCGTCTAAACTCCTAAATTTTAGTTACTAATTTTTTTTAATTTAATCCCTTATTTATTATTATTATTATTTTTTAAATAGGAGTAGATAGGTTCGCCTATCGTCCGTTTCGTACTCCTTATCTGTCTTTTGAACAACAGTAGGGGTTTATCCCTTATTTCCTTTTTAGGATTGGGTTTCCGGTTCTTTCTAAAGTCTTCTCATTCTTTAACCCCTTGCTTCTTAGTGGCATTATCGGCTTGTTTGGGGGTTAAATGATTTTTTTTCATTACGTGCCCACTTTTATCAGGATTATTTATGTTAATTTCTTTATTATTTTTGAAGCTTTAGTACGTTTTATGATGTATATTATACAGGGTGATTGAAAAGTAACTCCGCATTTTAAAATTCTTATAATTTATTTATTAACTGTAATTTTTACAAAAAAATAGATATCAGTGGAAAGCCTTTAGCATGATACTTTATTTAAAATTCGATATGGACACCAGATTTCGCTATCAGCTTCTCAAGCCGTCCAGGAATCGCGTCAACTGAATTTACTTATGTGGTATGGAAGATATAACTGCTTGTATTCGTCCTTAAGTTCTTCCAATCTTGGTTTGGTATAGCAGACTTGATCCTTTAACCAATTCCAAAGGAACAAGTCACAAGTTGTTAAGTCAAGACTCCTAGCTGGCCACTCATACATAAAATAGGGAGTTACATATCAATCGCTTTGTATATGAAATAATATGAACAATGAAAAAAAATTATGACCATCGAATAATTTCCGCTGCACCAAATTCAAAATGTCGATTAAAACGTTACTTAATAATGAAGACAATTCATGGCCATTATTGATGGAAAAACAACCTAAAATACTCATATACATATATAAGAATAACTTGACTCCTTCGATTAAGCCCATTATTAGTCTGAAGAAAATTGAGACAAGTGAACTTTTAATTTTTGTGTGTATATATATATATATATATATATATATATATATATATATATATATATATATATATATAACAATAATAATAATGATGAAAGCGGAGACTTTAGAAATCCATGGTAATAATTTATTTCACAGGATCAGACTGATTCCGTCTATTCAGACCAAACAATTTTACAATGAGTTGAAGATCAAATGTAGATTAAATCTATTTCTCTACTTTTACTCGACATGTTATTAATACGCAACAATGAGAAATTAGATTTTAAGTTATATCGTAAAACAACAAACAAATATGATCTAATCAACTTCTATTCCCACCACAACCAAAACATAAAACCTGGACTAGTCACAGGATTTTACCTTAGAGCCCTTAGGACATGCAGCCCGGAATACCTAAATGATGAAGAGAGATATATTGAGAAAACTTTCAAATTTCTCCACTACCCACATCATTTTATCCTCAACACAAAAACAACGAGCTTATAAAATACACAAAATAAAAAAAACAGACACAACCAATAACACTTCTAACGAAAATTACACACAATTCATAATCCTGTCCTCCATCATTCTTTCCACTAGGATCACTTCAACCACCTCCAAGACAATCGTAGATATAATTAGGAAGAAAAATAAACCCAACACCAATTCAAATGCCTGGATTTATCAAATAATTTGTTTACAATGCAAAAGTGTTTATGTGGATGAAACAACACGTGATCGAAAAGCCCGCATTTACGAATACAAGAGAGACTTGCGTTTGGAAAATCGATCTCTCTTGTTTTTCATCGAAACGACGCTGGAAATAACTTTGATTTCACTAATGTCACCCTAATTGGGAAAGAACATAATACTTTAAGGAGAAAATACATTGAAAGCTTATTAGTGACATTGTTGCCACCAGCTCTGTGGGCACACGCCTAAAACATTACATTACATCGCCGCCTTTCTTTGAGTCCAATCTTGAGGATTCTAACTTATATGTACCTAATACAAAGAATACATTCCTAAACAAGCGAGTGATAAAGTCATAATCCTGCGACTTCTCGCTGTGTGGATGCGTCGCACAGGGGACAAGATAAATGCTTCTACTTGACAGACAGACGCACACAGTTTCGTTGCCCACTTAACATACAAAATTCTTCAGAAACCTACATGCACATAGAATTATCCACAGTTTTAATACACGTGACAGGTGTGTGCCCAATGAGAATTGACCCAAACAAATTCAAAATATCAGTGTTTTCTGTCTTTTTGACTGTTTTCTTTCAATCTCTGAAGAAGTTTTAATAAAAGTGAAACATGTTAGATTGATATACGTTTCCTATTTGTTCTTTTATTTCATATATAAATATATATATATATATATATATATATATATATATATATATATATATATATATATATATATATCCAGGTGTGGGATTGGTATATACGGAGTAAATTCCAATAACCAACAATTATTATTCTTTAAAGAGTGCTCAAAACAGAGTAGACCAGATATAATCATTTATTTAAATATTATAACATAAATATGTTATAAAATCACTATATTTATGTTATAATATTTAAATAAATGATTATATATATATATATATATATATATATATATATATATATATATATATATATTATTAACATTATTATATATATATATATATATATATATATATAATTATTATTTTCTATTTAAAAATTATAGTTCCATCACTACACAGGAATTACCATGTTTCAAAACAGAAACTAAAATTTTAAATTTAATTATAAAATTAAATTTAAAATACATAGCTCCGTTCCATTCTTAAGCGATTTTTGGAATAACCTATTAAGAAATTTACTTCATTTATAATTTATCATTAATTTCCTTAGACAGCTTATGTATCAAATATAAGTTGCTTTCACTATCAGGTTAAGTTAAGGTGGGAGAGGGGTGCCCGCTCACAAACAATGACATCCGTTTTTCGCGTGTCGTCTGGGTTTTTCAATGTTAAGACGTTTTTGGCATTTTTATTTGGCCGCTTAATTTATAATTTTATACAAAAATATTTCTTAAAAGGTCGTCTGAATATGAGTAAGTCGTAATTTTAATATTTAAAATCTATTCCTACAAATTGAAAGTACTTTTTGTACTTCCAATAACTAATAGACTATACGTTATTTTTACAAATAAATATATTAGAATTACATTCGTATTTAAAAAAAATAATAATCAAAGATCAAGTATAAATATGTATGTTTCATGTTTCATCTCTTTTTCAAAATTAAACATTATTTAAGGAAAATGTTTGACATTATCTGCAAAGAATAGCTACTTCATTTCTTTGATTAAGTAAATTTTTATTTTTCAGAAACTCATTAATGTATAATTTTTCATGTTTGCACAAAGGAAAATTTAAGGAAAATGTTGACATTATCTGCAAAGAATAGAAACGTGAAGAAATGTTAACATTAACTGCAAAGAATAGACAAGGAAAATGTTTGACATTATCTACAAAGAATAGCTACTTCATTTCTTTGATTAAGTAAATTTTAATTTTCAGAAACATATTAATGTATAAGTTTTCATGTGTGCACAAAGGACATGGATTATTTAATAACCTACAAGCTCTAGATCTTATTAATTTCCATTTTACTGTTGGTGTTTTATTGGTTTCTTTTAAGTGTCAGAAATATTTAGATAGGGAGGTTTGATTTCTGTATTAATTATTTTTAAAGAACATTTGATATTGGTTCCAACGTCTTTTGAAATCATGTATCCAGTGTAGATTTTAACAATGTCTTGATCTTCAATAGATGAAATATTGCATTGATAAACCAATGATTCCATACAACATTTATTATTGAGAGGAAAGTTTTGAGGATTTCTAAAGTTATATAATTTTTCCTTATCTTCATTTTTTTTTATTTTAAGATCTAGATTTGTTTTGAATTTGTTCTAAGTATTTACTCAAGATATTAGCATTATGTTACTTAATAACCATTTCTTAGTTTTCAGTACAGCAGTAATTTAATTTAAGGTTATTTTTTTTATTAAAAATTGTACTGAGTTTACTGCCTCTAGGAAAATGTTTATCAATTAATGCAAGGAATTTTTGTCCTAATTTATTTTTTGCCAATTGGGTGTATGGGGTGTATACCAAATTATTTTTCTCTTTCTGATTTTTCTATTGTTTCCATTTCCATTTTTTGTATAATGCAGTTTTGGGCATTTGTAGCCACCATTATTTAGAGCTTTATTATAGAAATTACTATGTTCATAGAATATTTTCTCATTTGCTGACTTTTTACTCATTCTCTTTTCGATAGATAAAGATATATGCTTAATTATAGATAGGGAATGATTTGACTTAGGGTGTATATACAATGGATTAGTATTGGCCTTCTTGTAAGGTAGGTATATATTATTCATTAAATCTAATGTTATATCAAGGAAGTTCACTTTTATCAATTTAGTACTTACGGTAATTTTCAAGTTCAAGCATTTAAATTCCCTGTATAATAGTTTTCTAATTTTATCAATTTTAAAGTTTGTAGAATTTTTTATAACCATAAAACCATCATCTCTGTACAAACCAATGTTATTAATTCTAATTTCGCGATATTATATAATCTTACATATCGCGATATATATATATATATATATATATATATATATATATATATATATATATATATATATATAAGGTATATTTAGGCAGCAAACAACTTTGGTTAGAAAAGAACCGACGAAGTTTGTCAGTTTAAAATTAAAATTTAGACAGCGTGTTTGTTCTTTTAATCAAATTTGTTTATAAATCTCTTTTTTCTCTCTCACTCTCTCTCTCTCTCTCTCTCTCTCTCTCTCTCTCTCTCTCTCTCTATATATATATATATATATATATATATATATATATATATATATATATCCTTTTCTGCATGTTTAGTCGAATGTGAAGGACATGAAAAGTTTTATAAGTTTTATTCAATTTTTCTGATGCAATGAATTCACTAAAATAGTTTGACTTGTTTTTTACGGTTTATCAACCTTTTATGTGTTATGTAAAGCCTAAACATATTTGGGATTGTAACAATAATTCTGTTTGCCACTGAATATTTCATTAACTATTTTTGAGGATAACAGCTATTTTTCCAGATACAAATCCTACTATTCAGCCCCTATCTTGGGGAGGGAAATGGATTCCTACCATTCTCAAAGATGTTTGTGCGCTTAAGTGAACGTAACAAACACGATTGGGATTCGAACTCGTGTCAACGATTTTTTATTCCGAGTCGCTATATATTACACCACCCGCACATCCGCATCTACAATAAGAAAGACACCAAAAGATATTAAAAGAAAAGAAAGCAAGTTTGCTTTACACACAAAAAAAATATAGAGAAACAGATAATGTGTGCAGTTTAAAAGGAAGAAACATTGAAAGACATCGAGAGAAAACCCAATAATTTTATGAATTAAAACCCATTATTAATAGGTTCTTTTCAATCGATTATTTTTCTCTCTATAATTGCGAACATTATACTGTATTTTAATTTGAGTAAATGTTGTTGAAGGATGCCAATGGCAGACGTGTTTCTCGGTCGTTCTCTTCGGATGACAATATCAATTTCTAGTTATTAGCAGCAATAATAGATACTGGAAACTAAATTCCTTTGAAATGTCCCTGGATTTAGCTGAAACAAATCCTTGGCCTTATCGAAGTACATTAATATGATTGCGCAAACACACGCACAGAGAAATAAATGTGACAGAGAGAGAGAGAGAGAGTCTGGGAATGATAAGACGTATGGATTAATAATGAGAAATTACTACTGGCCTAAGTTGTTTAATGATGTTGTGAACCATGTAAAAAAAATGTGTTTACATGCCAAGTACAGAGTCGATGGAGTGGGGTTGCCCCAGTATTAGAAACGGTTGTTCCGAATTATCCATTTCAGAAAGTAAGCATGGATATTTCCGGGCCCTATGGAGAAACACAGAGGTAATCTTTACATAGTGAGTTTTGTGGACTGGCTGACGAATTGGCCTGAGGCATTTGCCATACCGGATAAGAAGGACGAACGGTGTCAGATATAATACTGAACGAAATATTCCCTATGTATGGGGGCCCCGAACAGTTGGTTACCGATAATGGATCGGAGAATGTGAATCAGATTATGAGAGAGACGTTGGGAGAATTAAACATACAGCACATAACCACCTCTCCATATCACCCACAAAGTAACGCTAAGGTAGAGAGATTTCATATGGCCCTCGCTGATGTGTTAGCTAAACTAACAGAGGATAATAGGGAAAATTGGGATTTATTCGTAACCCAAGCATCAGCAGCTTGAGATTCTCGATGAACGAGACGACAAAATTTTCCCCTTATTACTTGATATATGTCAGGGATGTAGTCTTACCTATAGACAATCCGTTACGACTTAGGAGGAAGTATTTAGGAGAATATCATCACCAAATAGTTTTAGAACAGCATAACTTTTTAACGCAGATGAGGAGGAGGATTCGAAGAGCCCAGAAAAGGCGAAACGATAGGGTAAATAAAAATACAGAAGTTTCCTTCCAGATAGGAAAATACACCTGAGAGAAGGTAAATTGGACCAGAGATGGAGTCCATACTATAGGATCGTAGAGCAGACGGGTCCGGTTCCTTTGTGATCTGGAACCAATTGACCGGACAGGTAAAGAGAGTGCATGCGAATGATATAAAGCTAGCTGAAATAGGAGAATGGAAAGGAGCCGAAACAAAAACTCAACAGAAAAGGCTGAGGAAAACTACATTGGTAGAACTTGAAGGGTTAGAGACTGAGAGTGAAAGTGAAGGGAGTGAGGAGATTGAAATTAGCCCAACTACCCTTCGAAGGCTGAGGGAGGTAAATCGGACCCCAGCGGGACATTCTGAAGACGCATGGATTGAACCCAACCTTAAGGAAGAAGAACTGAGTGAATGGGAAGAAGAGGATGAAATTCCGTTAGTTCAATTGCAGAGTAAATTGCGGGCTGAAAAAGCACCTAGTGTTAATGAGGAATTACCACTAAAACTGCGATTGAGGGAAACGGTGCAGCCCGAGCCCAGGGATTAAGTGAAACCAGTACAGTGGCCGTGGTGAATGAGTGATGGTCTGGGACTAACTGCGCATTTATCATCAGAGCTGGTGAACTGTGTGGACAGGTCCCATGCATCACGGTGCTGGTGGTGATGTGGGTCGGTGCTTGACGTATCGCTCTAAGATGTAACCACCCGATAAAAACAATAAGAGAATGATTGAGTAAGACGAATTATTCTCTCCAACTCCTTACAGACATTGACGAGAGGAGGCTCGTTGTACTGACGATGCTAGTTGTGGTAGCTAATACCTGGGAACACAGTGAGAATACTGTATTTAAGAAGACTAGCGAAGTGATTATAACTAGATCAAAGTAGTTGATAACTTTGGTGATAGACCTGCAGCTGTATGAGAAGTTACTGGGTCAGTTGAAGACAGAAGTGGACAAACTAGATACAGCCAGGACACAAGTCGCCGGAGAATATTTACAGACTCCGGAATACCACCGTATATTATACCCCTTAGCTCAGGAATCCCTAATACTTGAGAGACAATGGAAGAATATGAGTTACTATTTGAAAGGAATAAAGTTGTTACGGACCAGGCAAATGAGGGCAGTATTACCTATAATGGGAAAGGCATTAAGCGTGTTGTTTGGTACAATCTCCCAAGGCGAAGTGAGAGTAATTAAGAGGAAATTAGAGGCGGTAGAACAGAGACAACAAGCAATGGCTCAGTCGGTTAGAGAGAGCGTATCTATACTCAATGTTACTAGGCTGGAATTGGCTAAGGATAGAAGGAGTATCAATTGGTTGATTTCTCACCTACAGGGTTTTAGAAAAGAAGTGATAAATGTAACCACGTCTTTAACAACCGAATTACAGAAATTAGAGGGGTTTTTGCAAAGGTATTTTCAATTATTAGCTATAATGAGTAAGGTAAGTCAAACAAGTCACTCGTTAACGGTGTTGTTAGAGCATGTGAGAGCACAATTAGGCATGTTGTTGCTGGTATACCTGTCTCCGAGTATAATAACTCCAGAACGATTAAGCGAAGTACTACTGGAGATACAAGCCAAACTACCCCATCATCTTAGATTACCTGTAGACCCCACCCAGCAGTTATTGAGGTATTATAGTGCCTTGGGATGTACTACCTTGTTGGAAGATGATAAATTGCTTGTGCTAGTGTCGGTTCCATTACTGGACAGATTTGTATCTTTGAAATTTATCAGATGAAGAATCTTCCCCTTCCCTATCCAAAACTAAGGCCGAAGATAGGATCGGTGGCTAGGTACAAGGTAGAGACGGAATTTGTTGTCCTAAACCTAGCCAAGACAGAGTTTATGCTATTAACAAAGGGAGAAGCAGAAAAATGCAAGAATGATGCTTTAGGTATCTGTGGGTCTGTTAGTCCAATTTAGGTGACAGGTAGTCATAATCTGTGTGTACTAGATTTATTTAAGAAAAAAAAGAAGGGAATTAGAAATCATTGTCAGGTAGAGGTGTTGGCTAGTGTAATCTTACCTAAAGAAACCAGTGTCTCTGACAGAATTTAGGCGGTGGCCACATAAGAAGAGATCGAATTATCTAACGTGTGTGAATGGAAGCCCACCACTACGATAAGAGTTATTCCCCCTTTGTTTTTTGTAGAACTATCCATTGGTTGTGGAGCTCACGGTCCATCTATCTCTTTACCTCACTACTACCAAGCAGAAGAGAAGTTTGAAGAGAATGTGGCTTTGTTAGAGCTGGTAGGAACGAATACCAGTGGATGGACGGGATTGTGGGAACCCATTGTAAGAGAGATTCCTAAGATATTGCTAGAAAAGATGCCGGAGTTGTTAAAGCCAATCGATAAGATTGATCTTGGACGGTTGAAGTCGGAGTTAGATAGGATAGGTACGCCGAATTCGGGCTGGAGAGAGAATCTGGTTGCTATAATAACCTGGCCGACCGTTGTGGGAATTATACTAATGATAGTCGTGGCCTTGCTGGTTTGGTGGTAGTTGAAGAGGCGTGCGGTGTTGTCGACCGTGCAGAATAAACTGGCACGGGAGTGCATGAGTGAAGGAGGGATTCCAGTTAGTGAACTTTACCAAGGTAGGTCCGACCCGAGTGCATTGGGACCCCTGATATTGAAGAAGAGTCCACGATTGTCGTGGAAGGACTTGAACCAACAAAAGATTCGACAAAGCCTGTTGTGAAGGCGAGACAAAATCGGAGGGACAGATTTAGGAAATAAATCGTTTTTTTTTTATTTTTATTAATGAGACTGAAATAATTGGTAAGGAGTGTTGCGAACTCCAAGAAAAACAATAGGAAAGAATCCTAGAACTAGTGAACTATGTGAAAAGGTTCTATTGCACGAGATCACCAAAACAGTGAACTTTAACCGGAAGTTGCATGTACACATGTATCGTAAGGACAATGAAAATGTAAATGGGCATAATGAGCCCTAAGAAGAACTGAGGACTCTACTTTTGCATGCTGGATGAGACGTATGTTTAAGTAGCCCCTAGTAAGAAGCATGTTGGACTGGGTTTTCTCATATTTTGTTGATATAAAAGCTCGTGTGTCATTTACTAGTAAATGACAGATGAGTAGGGGAGGAAATGTGACAGAGACAGAGTTTGGGAAACACACACACACATATTTTTTTAGTGAAATTGGAGTAGATTTGAATAGCGAAATTAAATCAGAGCATTTTGTTTACTGATGGGGAAATCTGATCTAGGGCAGAAGTTGTGCCCATTGAATCTGGGTCATCAGAAGACAATAAAAATGGTCGAATTAATTTTTATCGATTAAAAATTGAAATAGAGCTGAGTAAGCTAGAAGGAACTTTGGAATTCACATGATTTTGGTTGAAGCAGACCCCCGTGATAATCGCGTGCGAAGTAGTAGGGCCAAAGGTCAGTTATAATCAGCTGGGTTTATCTATATAAACGCGTAGTTATCCTGAAAAAGCAGACTGGAGAACATTCAGGGAGAAGGAACGCCACTATAACTTTAAGCCCCGCACAGAAATTGTTATCCCTCCATCGCAAGAGTCATATATCGTTCTGAGACGATTTAACAACAAGTTAATCACATATACACACTCTCTCTCTGTCTAGAATCCAGTATATGAGATTTTACGTTAAATACTTTTCTTTTCTGCAACCCGTTTCTTTTCTCTACTATTCTTTTCTGGTATATAAAAGACATTAACAATTCAAACATTGAATAGTTGTTTGTCCGGCTTTCTGCAGATATTATTATTATTATTATTATTATTATTATTATTTTGCTGCATTCTAAATTTCTTAGCGCGGACTCTCCAGCCGTGTCTACATCTTCAGTCGACCGTGAACGGACGGACATCACTTCTGCTTTCTGGATCAAACAAATCACAACGTGGAGAGGAAGCAGGGTTAAACCAGCGGACCAGTCGAATAATCTACGGATGCTCAGTGGACCTATGGCCACTCCCTTAAGTTCGGTTAAGACCGAGTAGACACCTCAACCCAGAGAATAAAACGCCGGAGGTTGAGGGGCTGGGGCGAAAGTGTTTGATATATATTTATAAAAATATTAAGCACATAAATATATATATATATTTGCATACTTATCTATCTATCTAAAGATATATTTATTTATTATAATTGTTTCATATAGACAAAAACAATTTACTCACTACAAAGTTGCAACCTTGTTTCTCTGCATTTATTTGCACCTCGACTGGTGAGAACAAAAAATGGTTATGAACAATTCTGTTTGTAAGCAGGCCGCTCGTGGGATGTCACTTCCTTTTTCTATTTGTTTAAAAAAATCATCGGGAGAAACATTTTAAGAGGAGACGGAGAAGGGTAAAGAAAAGATAGGAAAGGAAAAAGGGTGACAGAATAATACAATAGTAGTTGTTGATAGCAGTTTGGTGAATGATTGTTGAGGTGTTAAGGCGATTGCTCGACACGAAAAATTTAAATCAACGGCAACTGTCAGGAGTCTAGGTAAAGCCCTCCCAAGTGCCTTTACAGTAATTCATCGGGTCTAGAATGCAGAAAGCAGTGGACGGCCGTTTCGTCCTATTTGGGACTCATCAGCAGTGCGCATCCACTAACGAGAATCGAACGCGGGTCGTGACGATACAACGCAAGCGACATACCACTAAACCAACGGGCCTCGATGACGAAGATGAAACTGACTAGACTTGATATAGCTCTGCTACTCACTAAATTTCGTGGTGATACTCATCCAAGTATACGAAACACAACGGATTGTGCTTCAAGAGCCACATCCTCTTTCCCCGAGCCACTCCCTCCAGAGACTTAGAAGCTGTATATACGAGGTCTGATAAAAAAAAGTCTCGGGACTGTTGCTATGGAAACGGATCTAAAGTATGTAGAGTGTAGCCGTTTAGCATAAATTGACCTTGAACTCTGTTGCACATACACATTAAGATATAACGTTCTCGGTCACTATCATTGTTCATAGCGATGCTACGTGAGGAAAAGTGTGTAGAGGTGGACCTCTCACCACACCACAGAGGTTCCATCGGTGACCATGGCTTGTACAGCAGTTTTATGTCCTAGCACATCATTACCTATGTCCGACAACCACCATATTCGCCCCTTGTGATTTTTTCTTCTTCAAAAGTCAAATCACACCTGAAAGGAAGAAGATTTGAAGACGTCGAGGAAATCAAAGAGAATGCGACGAGGCAACTTGTGGCTATTCCAAAAAAGGAGTTTCAGAAATGCTTCCATCAATGGAAACAACGCTGGATAAAGTGTGTGGATTGAGAAGGAGACTACTTCGAAGGAGATTAAATGCCGAATTGCTATGTCTTGTAGTTTTCTTTTTATTGCACCAGTCCCAATAATTTTTGATCAGACCTCGTATACAGAAATTTATTCAAAAAGAGTTAAAACATTTTCCTTCTGTATTTTTCACCGCAGAAAATAACATTTAAAAACTTCTAATCACTTCATTTTTTATTCTTTTCTTCATGGATCGTCGTGCGTTCTCATACAAAACCATATATATATATATATATATATATATATATATATATATATATATATATTGTCATCCACAGACAGACTGTTTCGCTGTTTCACAGCTCATCAGTGTGGCTAGACG
>OZ038476.1:76933499-76953499 GCA_964036315.1 Acanthosepion esculentum
TATATATATATATATATATATATATATATATATATATATATATATATATATATATATATCGTCAGGTGCATAATATATATATATATATATATATATATATATATATATATATATATATATATATATATATATACCGTACTGTAATGACAGTAAAGCAGTTCACTTTATTTACGAGGAGGGTGGGGCAGTTAAAAATAAATGAATAAATAAAAATAAAATAATATAAAAACTAATATATATACATATATACACACATACAAAAACAGATATACACAGCCTTACATACGTCCAACTACAAAAATATAATTATAATTCAAATACAATTATGCACATCTAATAAGCAGTTTTAAATAGAATACAAAACTGCAATCAAATATCATGACATATTCGAAAATACAAATATACATATTATATAAAAATAAAGTGTCTCTGCTGACACTTGGGTTTGAACACGGATCGCCAGAGAACAAGCACAGTCGATCTCATCTTGAAATAATTAGATCAAGTAACGAACAAACAGTCATTACAAAGCATACATCCACACACATACACACACATTATTTTTCATTATATCCTTACTCTGTCCTGGACATTGAGTTCTACCTGGATCATATCCTCTTAGAATTATTTTTATACATATATGTATGTGTATATATAATCGCATATGTATGTGTATATTTACCACTAATATTGTCTATATATATATATATACATACATACATACATAAACACACAAACGTACGCAGATATAGTGCAAGATGCGACTATTTTGATCTTGTGCCGAACAATCTTAAGTTTAATAAATTACAGCGTGTGTGAATATGCGTATATCTTTCGTCCTTATTCATGTATGACTGGCCCTGTGTCTCTTGTTCCTATGCACGCGTTCGGTGAATAGGTACAGTAGAAAGTAATGGAGATGCAAAGTGAAGGAAAAAGGTGTTGCACAAACATACGAAAGAAAGAAAGAAAGAAGAAAGAAAAAAGAAAGAAAAAGAAAGAAGAGCTCTGAGAAAGCAAACAGAGCGATTAAAAATGAAAGAAGAATCATGAAAAAAAGAAATAAAATAAAAAGGAAAGCCAAGAGGACAGAACAAAAGTAGCGTCTTCAGAAAAAAAGAAGCAAAAACAGTAGCGAGAAAGAAAGAAAGAAAGAAAGAAGAGTCACGAGAAATAAAGTCAAATGTACGAAAAGAAAGAAAAAAGAAAATAAGAAAAAACAATGAAAAAAGAAAACCCATGTGAAAGAAAGAAAGAAAGATAAAACGAAATAGAAAGAAAGAAAGAAAGAAATAAGGAAAGAAAGAAAGAAAGAAAGAAAGAAAGGACAAGAGAAAGACAAATGTACGAAAAGAACGAAAAAAGAAAGTAAGAAAAACAATGAAAAACGAAAACCTCTTAGAAAGAAAGAAAGAAAAAAGAAAGAAAGAAAAAAAGAAAGAAAGAAAAAAAGAAAGAATGAAAATGAAAAATATAAAGAAAGAATGAATGAAGAGCTCGGAGAAAGCAAACAGCCATCAGAAATGAAAGAACAACAATGGAAAGAACAAAAAAGGACTCTTGAGAAAGAAAAAGGAAGAAGCAAAAAGAGTAGTGAGAAAGAAAGAAAGAAAGAAAGAAAGAAAGAAAGAAGAGAAATGAGATATAAAGACACAAATGTATGAAATGAAAAAAGAACAATGAAAAAGAAAAGCCATGAGAAAGAAAGAGGAAAGAAAAAAGAAAGAAAGAAAAAAGAAAAAAACAATGAAAAACAGAAAACCCATGTGAAAGAAAGAAAGAAAGAATTATAAAACGAAATAGAAAGAAAGAAAGAAAGAAAGAAAGGACAAGAGAAAGTCAAATGTACGAAAAGAAAGAAAAAAGAAAGAAAAACAATGAAAAAAGAGAAAGAGAAAGAAAAAAGTGCTGAAATTGAAACGACATCACCTGCTTAAGATATGCCTATTTTAATCCAAGGATCTTTGCACTCCCACTGCCCTCTCCCCACTCTTCTCTATCTCTATTTCTTTCTCCTTGTCCCTTCCCCACCCGCTGTTTATCCGTAGATATAATATTACTTTAAAAAGAAACTTTCATTTAAGCATCGCATCTCATGTTATGAAAATGATTCTAATGTTTCCTTATTTCTTCCTCTAAGAATCCCCATAATATTTCGATGGAACGTACGTTCTATAAAGGCGAGTCATTAGACAGTTGGAAGCATGGAGTAAACAGAAAAAAATCTCAGCGGATTTGCCTTATTATTC
Source organism: Acanthosepion esculentum (assembly GCA_964036315.1). Lineage (NCBI taxonomy): Eukaryota > Metazoa > Mollusca > Cephalopoda > Sepiida > Sepiidae > Acanthosepion > Acanthosepion esculentum. The sequence goes on from OZ038476.1 coordinate 76,935,749, forward strand.
ATTCAAAAAGTGCAATCAAAAGATCAGAACCCTGGGATGATTCCAGAATAACGAAAAGGTTGAGTTATGATTTTAATATTCCCATGCGCATGCGTAATTACCCACATGAAACGCATACACAACACGCTTACAAATATAACGAAAACTAATGAGGTATACAGATGCGAATGGTGATATATAGCTAGATATAGTTATTACGAATACATGACATAATGTTTTTTGAGGGGATGGGAAGATCGTGTTCCGCCAATCGCATAAGTCGGGATAACATGACTGCCTGTGTTAAAATTTAGTGTTTAACCTAGAAAACAAAAACATTACGAAATTACGTCTTTACACCTCGATTCGAACACTGACTACAAATGAGCAACTACCTTGGAAATGGTAAGAACGTGTTTTACCAATCGCACATATCTAGATGAAAGGGCTACAGGCCTTAAAATTTCAGCGTTTTATTACAAAATGTCGCGGGCACCTCGACATGGTGTAATGGCTAGCAAACTTGTCTCGCTAGAACAATTATGGTTTCGTTATTTTGTTTTACGGCATATCAACCTCAATGGGGGCACCTCGAGGTCGTGTAATGGTGAGCAAGCTTGTCTCGCTCGAACAATTACGACTGAGTAGTGAGTTCGATCCTCACTGGGTGCCCCATACTTTCGGCCTTGCGCCACATCCGATCTACGAAAATCAGGGCACCTCGAGGTGGTGTAATGGTTAGCAAGCTTGTCTTGCTAGAACAATTACGAGTGAGTTCGATCCTCACTGGGTGCTGCATATTTCCGGCTTTGTGCCACATCTAAGCTACGCTTGGAAAATTACCATATCAACCCCAATGGGTTATTTGATGCCGACAAGATTTTTAGGATAGGTTCGTATGAATAGAATTTCTTTGTAGATCCGGTTTCATTGACGTATTTTTGTAAAGCGAGTTTTTGTCGAGAGTCAAATATATTGCTAGTAATAAAATTTTTTCAAATATGTATTGCTAGTATTTTTACACTATTTACATTATTCGGACTATTGTCCTCATCTTTGTCGACATAGTGTAAATAGTGTACATAATACCTCATCTCAAAAATATAGACAGATACTAGTATTTTTACTATAAAAAAAAACTTATTTTTAAACTTTCATAGTTTAGGGGTTAACTATTTGCCCATAGCTGGCACTCTAACAGAACCGGTGGTCAGGATGGACCTGGGAACAACAATAATTAAGAGCTCCTCAAAACCTCCTGATCTTGCTGCCGGATGTAGTTTATTGTCATACGCAGAAGAACAATTATGAATAAGTAGGGAATTCAATCCTTACTGGGTGCCTCATATTTTCCACCTTGTGCCACATTTAAGATACGCTTAGAAAATTACCATTACAAAATTATACCTTTACACCCTGCTTCGAGCACCGACTACAAATGAGAAAAGATTTATAACATGTAGATATTGCAGATTTTACAAGTATGAGACAATAATCAGTGCTGGGGTGTTAGAAAAAACCTGACTTTAACCTGCGCTCGAACAACTAACTCCGGTAAAAAAAAAAAAGCGAAACTCTTTCATCCAGCAAACAGACCTAAACAAGGATAGATAGATAGATAGATAGATAGATAGATAGATAGATAGATAGATAGATAGATATGTGAAAACTGGAATAGATATATAGATAGATAGATAGATAGATAGATAGATAGATAGATAGATAGATAGATAGATAGATATGTGAAAACTGGAATAGATAGATAGATAGATAGATAGATAGATAGATAGATAGATAGATAGATAGATAGATAGATATGTGAAAACTGGAAGAGATAGATAGATAGATAGATAGATAGATAGATAGATAGATAGATAGATAGATAGATATGTGAAAACTGGAATAGATAGATAGATAGATAGATAGATAGATAGATAGATAGATAGATAGATAGATAGATAGATCCATCCGACCTTTTGAAACTGTCCGCCGAGTCGTTTAAGTTAATCTCAACTAGTTTGTTGTCCGTTAAATTGTCCGTTTATTTCCTGTGACGTTTGGTAGTTTGGTTGTTGTAGGGGTCGGGGGAATATGTAAGGAGGTAAACAGACCGGAAGTCATTTAACGATAGAATTTGAGGTAGAAGATTTGGCACGAGAGAATATGTGAGAGTGGAGGAGTAGTTGAGAAGGGAGATCAAACAGAGGTTGAGATACACACACATGCGTGTGCACATACACGTACACACCCACACAAATATTTTTTTAAATAACATTGAAAAATCAAGGCAAAGAGAGGGGGAGTTATAATGAACTCAGAGACTTAAATGTAATAAAAGTCATATTGAAAACAAAACACGGATTAGAATATAAATGTAAAAAGTGGGTTAACTAAATATGAGGACAGTTTGAATTTGTAACCCAAAAGAATCTATTCGCACTTAGTTTGGATAAATTCTTCATTCAGGCTATGGGCGTTCATTGCTCTCCACAATCTCCTATACTTTGTAGCTCTTAGTAAGTTTTGTCTTTTCATCATCTCTCCCTGTTCTGCCATTTACACAATCTTATTTACTGTTCCTCTTTTCTTTAATATGCCCTATAAGTGTTAAATTCTCCAAACACCCTTTACGTGTCACAGAAAAGCCAACTGTCTCTTTCTGATTCTAAATATGTTTCCTTTTTTCCACTATCCGTAAAATATCCTCATTATTCATATGCTCAGTCCATGGTATTCTCAGCATCCTTCTGTAAAATCACATCTCAAATTTTTCCTTAATCAGTGAGGAGATTGTCGACCTACCTTATAAGATGACCGATATTATATAAATGTCTAGCTTTATTTTCTTTGTTTCTAACGAAATTTTTCTGTTTAAAATACTTTGCTGAGCTTTTGGAAAGCATCTTTCGCTATTCCAATGCGCCTTCGGATACTTAAATTCTTGTATATTTGCTTGATTTTGTTATTTCCAATTTGTAGTCCTTTGTTGCTCAGATGTTCCGTTCATGGTATTCTCAGCATTGGTACAGTGTAGAACAACAGGTATGTTGCCTCAAGTCTACTCTTTATCCGTGACAAAACTGTCTAACATTCACTGCCATATAGGAGGATTGGTATTATGTAATCGTTCAGCACATTTTTCTTTATTTCTAACAAAGTTTTCCTGTTTCTTCTTACAGATTGAGAATCCTTTATCCGAAATTCTTGGGAACGGTTTTCAGATTTTTTTTCGGACTTTGGAATACAGTCTATTTAATTTGAATATAGCATCTATAAAGTGAGACAGCTTGGGAATGGAATCCAAGGATAAACAAGATGCCCGTTTACATTTCATAACACAGCTTATACATATACACTGAAGGTCGTTTTATATAAATAATATATACCCTGAAAGTAGCTTTATATAAAATTCAGTAAATTTTGTATGCATACAGATACAAGTAATGACACTAATTATGTAATACTCACACAGATTTTTAAGTGGTGAAATGAAGGTTTCATGCAATAATAATATTTTGTACTTTCTGTACGTGTACAAAAAACATGATCACTACTTACAAAAAGTATATAAATGCAACACCAAAGGCTACTTCTACGTCAGGTGTGATAAACTGGAGGGAGAGGGTACATAATCCCTGGCATCACCGTGAGTGTGAGAAGGAAAATTCGGTAAGCTATCAGTCTTTACCAACGATGTCTTGTTTTGATTTAAATGTTACAATACAGGGTGACCCAAAAAAACGGGAATTTTTGAAGTGCGTATTGCCAGACATGAGCAAGTGGCAACACTGCGAGAAAGTGATCTTGAGCAAGTAAACATTTCGCGATTTTAGTAACGAGAATGAAATTCACTGTATGCCAACTGAGATGTTGCAGCAGTCAATGCGAAATCTCAACAGCAGATTTCAAGAATGCATTCGTTCAGGAGGACGCCATCTACAGGACGTAATTTAAAAAAAATGAAAATTCCATCATTGTTTCTTAAATGGCATGTTTTAAGGTTTCCATTACTATGAATTAAATATTTTTCTTCCATCACTCTTGGTTTTATTGGATTATTAAAAACTTCCCGTTTTTTGGGGTCACCCTATACATAGAAGTACATTATTTGTATAAAAAGAAAACATGGATTCTGATTACAGTTAAATATAATGAAAATCGAAAAAAAGTCAGCATTTTATTTGTAACCCTGGAACGCAATAATCATGCTACGGGTAGCCATGTTGGTTTCTGAAATTTTCGGGTTTTGGAGGTTTTCGGATTAAGGAATTTCGGATAACGTATACTCAGCCTGTATTTTCTTTCGCTTTTGGAAGGTATCGTTTGCTGTTGCAATGAACGTTCGGATTTATGTCACATCTCTCGATAACTGTTCCGTCCTGGGTATGACGATAAACTACATCCGCGTCCTGAGTAAGACGATAAACAACGCCTGCCAGCAAGGCCTCTGCTCAGGAGTTTTTGAGGAGCGTGGAAACGCCTCTTAATTGCTGGTGTTCCCAGGTGCACACTGACTCGAGGTGATAGCACCTGTTAGGATCCCAGCTATGGGCAAATAGTTAACACCCAAACTTGGCTCAAAATACTATGAAAGTGTAAAAATAGGTTTTAATACCAGAAATACTCTGTAAAAAGAAATATTACCAACAATAAATTACCAGCAATACAACCAGCTATACATTTTTTGAAAAAAATATTACCAGAAATACATTTTTGAAAAAAATTATCAGCACTACATTTTTGAAAAAAAATATTACCAGCAATAAAAATTTTATTGGCATTAAATAACCCATTGAGGTGTTGATATGCCATAAATCAAAATAAGACAAACGAAACGAAACCCAATAACTGTTATAACTTTTCAGATATTTAAATTACTGAATTTGCTTGATTCGGACGCATCCTGTTCATAGCTCGCATCTTAAGTTGTCCATAACAACAGGATATAGGTAAATGGTGCCGAGATGATGGTATACACAAAAAGAAAACTGCGGAAACTCTAAGAGAAGGTACTAAACGAAACAAGAAGACTATTTTAAGAAGACTGATATCTTCTTCTTCTTCTTCTTCTTCTTCTTCTTCTTCTTCTTCTTCTTCTTCTTCTTCTTCTTCTTCTTCTTCTATGTGCCCTGTCCCTTCAGGATGTAGGTGATCATGGCTCTCTACGACTTCCTGTCCATTGTAGATCTTAGTAAGTTTTGTCTTTTCGCTATCCCTGTCAATCTATATACTTACACAAGCTCGTTACTTGCTCGGCCACTCGCTCCGTCTCTCTTGCCTTCAGTATGTCCTGTGAGTGTCAAATTTACCAAGTCTTCTCTCCTCATCATATGTGCCGGAAATCTCAACTCTCTTTCTGCTTTTTTGTGTCCTTTTTGTCTCTCTTTTCTTAAAACTTCCTTGTTACTCACATTTTCCGTTTATGGTATTCTCAACGTCCTTCTGTAGAACCACATCTCTGTTCCCTCATGTCTCTTCTTCATATGTGAGAAAACTGACTGCCTTATAGGAGGAATTATATTATAGTACTACTGGGCATTATCTCATTATCCCCCCCTCTCTCTCTCTCTCTCTTTCGTTTCTAACGAAATTTCTTTGATATATCTTAGTAACTTAAGAAATTAACTATTTCAAGCCCTTTTCGAAAGAAAACCAATTGTTATAATCTTTGTTTATCAAATGCTGGGACCAGAACCTGTTACATCGATGTGCTATCGGTGTTTAAACGCCCGCCCATCTCGCTAACGTAATGTGACACAAGGTCGAGATTAATGTGGGTTTATCGGCACTACCGTAAAAAAATAAACCCAGCCCTCTCGTGATGGATAGATACTGCCTGGGGATGCCCTCCCTACTGGGACTTGAGGTGATATTATTAGCATGGGAGCTCGCTCCTGTGACAACCAGAATACAAGGTTCGCATACGGCAATCGTACATCGATGTGTTATCAGTTTTGTGTTTGTTTTTTTCATTTTAACACCTTCGGCATTTATTGTCATTGATTCACTATGACAAAGATTGGCTGATCTTTGCTATTGAAATAATCCTTACCTTTTTTTCTTCTTATCTTTTACTAACCTACGAAATAGAATGAGGTGTGTCCATTTATTTATTGGTCATAACCACTCTGGGGCGATGGTCGAATATATGGAAAACGAAGCCCCCCTTTTTTTTTACATAACAAACGTTAGCAGAAAAGGAGGACGTGATCTTTTCAAGTTGTAAAAACAAACACGGCTTTCAAGATATGTAAGATAATATTAAGCGGTGGCGGCGGCGGCCCACCAACGAAAATTGATTGAAAGATCAACAATCCTGCATTTAGACATTGGATCCTACGAGCAAATGTTGACTGAAGATCATGTCGGCCATTGTTTGGAACAATGAAACAACTGATAAACGAAAGAAATTTAAGAAAAAGAACAATTTAAAAACAAATAAAAATATAATTGGAAACTAATGGAACGTTTTATATCTATATTTTATATCTATATTTTATCTATATTTTATATCTATATTTTTATCTATATTTTATCTATACTCTATATCTATATTTTTTCTATATTTTATATTTTATCTATATTTTATATCTATATTTAATATCTATATTTTATATCTGTATTTCATCTATATTTTATATTTTCTGTTTATATTTTATATCTGTATTTTATATCAATGTTTTATATCTATATTTTATCTATATTTTATATCTGTTTTATATTCATATGTTATCTATATTTTATGTTTTATATCTATATTTTATATTTTATATCTATATTTTATCTATATTTTATATCTATATTTTATATCTATATTTTATCTATATTTTAAATTTTATATCTATATTCTATATCTATATTTTATATCTATATTTCTGAGATGAGCTATTGTATTTATTTAGAGTTATCCATGTAACATAAGGACGACTTTCAAGTAAGACCCGACCTCCCACAGGAGAACATGACTAAGGACTATGTATACGCTATCCTGTGCAGCTGTGGTAAGAAATATAAAGGAGAAACGGGCCGCTCCCTTAAGCTAAGACTGCAAGTAAAACCGTAACACGAAGGAAATATAAAAATTAGGCGTAGCTGACCACATATGGAGGGAAAAGGGAGATCACCGCCTTCTGTGGTATGAGGATGAAATAATAGACCGAGAACATCACTGGAAAATAAGAAAATTTAAGGAATCATCACATATACTAGACCACAAAAATGTCCTAAGCCGGCCAAGCAGAGAAATGAATAGACGAAATAGATGAATGAATGGACGAAATAAAGGGTTCAGTTTGAAATTCCATTCACCTGAAGAAGGCCGGAGGGTACAACGACCGAAACGTCGTGAATATGGAAATAAAGATAAGGACACAGTCCGAATAATGTAAATAGGTTTTATACTTAAAAAAAGAAAACAGAGTAAAGTTTACATTTTATTCAGGTATCATTATAACTACTCGCTATAAAATTAGCATACCGTGATGAAAAGATGCCTCAAACTTAATGAAAACAAAGTTTTATCGTTAAAATGTTTACGTTATTATTAAGAGGAAAGACCAAAGGATTTGATTATTAGATTATATATTTTGATCCTTTTTAGAATGTTCGAAATTTTGGTTAAAAATCTTTTTTTTTTTTGTAGCGTTCTTTTTTATTTTATTTTATTTTTTTTTCAGTGTAAAACATTAATTTGGAAATTCTTGCAAACATCAAATAATTGTCGGATTTTAATTAAACTTTCATGACTTATTGTCAAATGAATTAAATTATAATAATTCTTTGTTTAATATACCATACACTTATTTAATTTATAAAATATCGAGAAATGAAATTTTGTAGAGCTTAATTTTACATTAGTTAAAAGCAGAGCTCTTTGTAGAATTTAAATTAAATCATCAATTCCTTTTTGGATAACAGAAGCACTAGTTATGTAAAATCTGCTCTGAACCGTAAAATAAAAAATGCAATAAAACTAAGACATTATTTAATTAGAAAAGCTTTAAATTGCTTATATGAATAAGATATATTATGGAGACTATTTTCTTAAGATAAAACATTGTTGATGAATTTTAGCAAGAACAGTTTTCATTTTTTTAATTTAAATTATAATTTATGTTTTAAATCATTTAAAATTCTGTCTTACTTTGTAGAGGTTAGATGATATTGTTATTAAGTAACACATATATTTGCTAATCATAAATGGGAAAGGTTACTAAAATTCATCCAACACCAATATTTTAAAAAGGATTTTCAAACTTTTTGTGCGTATAAAGGTGACGATTTTTTAAAATACGGAAGTCCATATACTGCATTCTCACTAAATAAGAGCGGTAACTATAGTAAATTTAAAGTCAAAGTACATAAAATTCAATAACAAAAATTAGATTACGGAGAATATTTTCCTAATTTTTTATGATTAATAGGCAGTTAAAAATTATATAGAAAAAGGCGCTCACGTTATATTGCTCAAATAAATTTTACCGATATATTCACCGCAGAAAAAACATTAGACAAACTTCAATCTGACAACAATTAAAATAAACAGCTATTCCCGTGTTAAAAATGCATTTCTGCGATATTTTAGACTGAAAGTAATATTTGTTTCAAATCTGATTAATTAAACGTTAAATCAGTTAATATTCCTCAAATAAAGTTTCAGAAAATTATATTTTATTTTTGGAAGATTTTTAAATAAAGAGAATTAAATTGCGATGACGGAAATCTAAAATAACGCTAAACTCAGCGATATTATTGATTTCAAAACGAAAACTCTTTCCAGTCAATTTAAATTAGTTTTGAAATAGAACAAAGTATTTTGCTTATTCGAAATATTAGCTTGAAATTAAAACTAAAATAAAAGCTTCAAGAAAGATTTTTCATTTTAAAAATAATTTTAAAACTCAGGTATTGCGTTTCTTTGAAGGTACCTAATTTTATGGAGATTTTGCCTGTTTCAAAATGCATGTGTGCTAATACGCTTCATCGTCGTGTCTCTTCAGGATGTGGGAGATCATGACTCTCCACAACTTCCTATCCTTTGTAGCTTTTAGTAACGCTTGTTTTTGCTATTCCTTCCACGCAACGTTGCCCCATTCATTCACACAAGCTAGTTTCCCACTTTACCACATGGGCCTTTTCTATAAATACTTCCATGGTAATTTTTCTGATTACCTTTCCCACTTTACCACATGGGCCTTTTCTATAAATACTTCCATGGTAATTGTTCTGATGACTTTTCCCCTTTGCTACCTCGACTTTAGGAATATAAGCGGACTATTAGATTGGCGGCAAGATCTCATCATTTTATAGTTGAAATGTCTAAATGCAACCGTAAGTTCTATGCTAAGAGGTTCTTCTCTCGCTCTTCTCGTTTATGGACCGCTCTTCTGGCTTCTTACTTTCCAGTCAAGTTTGATCTTCAAAAATTTACATGAAGTGTCAATCGCTATCTTCTGTCTTCTTAATTGATTTTCATTTATTGTTCTCTCTCCTTAATAATGTTTTATTTTTCTCATATTCTCTCACACTCAGTAACCCCCACTTGCGTCTTAGTGGCTTTATCGCCTTGCTTGGGGTGATATGATTAAAAAAAAAAGGTAGAAAGTCCGCTACCTCACCTTGTCCCTTTTTTCTCTGATATTTCCTGTGAGTGTCAAATTCTCCAAGCCCCCACCCTTTCTCATTAAGGGTTCAAGAAATTTCAACCATGTCTGTCTGAATCTGAGTAAGGTGTACGTTTTGTTTCCATTTACCTACCTTAAGTCTTCTTTGTTAATTACGCACTCTGTTCATGGTATTCTCAGGATTCTTCTGTAGAATTTCTATTACCGCCATTTTTTTCTTTATCTGTGACGAGATTGTGCAATGCTCACTGCCATATTGAAGGATTGAAAATACAAAACAGTTACTTGTTTCGAACGAAATTTTCCTGTTTCTAAATAACAATTTGAAGCTTTTCGATGAAGAATTTAAGTTTGTCCGAAAACAGACCAAATTTTTGCTTGAAATTCTGTTTTGAATTGTTGTCATTATTTCTTAAATTGGACATCATCACTTTGTTCTATTGCGCGTGCGTTAAATAGTGAGAGATAAAAAAAATAAGCAGATATTACAAAGGACAATGAAATCAACGTTCCGTTGACAGGAATTTATACAAAACTGGATCTAACATCACTCGTGACAAAAGAGTAAAAGTCCGTTTTATATCTTCAAATGCAAAAATCTATACTTCCTGTTGGCAACGTAAAGGAAAACCAGAGATTTGGTCTTTTCTTCCAAAACTATCTTTCTGTGCTAACATGCAACTAATGATTCATTCTCAGTGTGTTTGTCTTTAATTGGTTCAACACCCGGTGAAAACAAACACGAGTGCCCAACCAAAGCGTATTTTCCACTAATAGACCGTCGTCTGAATTTGACAGGAAATGTGTAGTTAATTATATTAAAAATATTAAAATCCAAAATTATATGCTTTTAAGATCTTTGTTTTTAAAAAATAAAATTATTGACATTTTTTGAAAGTCTTTCCTTAATAGTAAAAGATTTCTCTTTGATTATTTGGAAAAGATTGATTATTTTATATTCTGTACGATACAGCAAAAATTGAAAATGTACATATGTGGCGGTTCTACCATAGGGGGACCATGTACGCAGCTAGAAAGCGTTAAGGAAAAGGGAAATAAAAATAATCACATATATTTAGAATAAAAAAGAGCTGAAATTTCCGAGATAAATAATGAGGAAAGACGGTTTGGAAAATTTAACGCACACAAAACATATTAAAAGCAAGAAGAAGAGAGAAGAGTAACCTACTTAGCGATTTTGTGTAAATGGATGGCAGAACAATGACTTTGAGGCATACTAAGGTGATATAATATGTCTTAGAGGTGTAAATGATTGAATATTGTGGAGAGCCATGATCGTAACACATCTTGAATAGACATGGCATATAAAAGAATATGTTTCTATTGTCTGTTCCTATCGAAACATCACCTTTCTATTGCTTTTTAACTTTAGACTAGCAGAGGCCTACAACAGTTAAACACCAGATGAGTTTACGAATAAGCTACAACGGCAATTGTCCCCAAGACAAGCTAGCTGGCGTTCGGTCGGCGGCCGATCGCATCCTGCCTTCCTCTATCTGTTCATAGCAATTTGTATCTAGTAAGGGCAATCGGCCTGTATCTACGCGTCCATCGATGTCAGTCTTTCAGTATAAACAGAAATCTGCTAAGTGGCGGACTGGATCTGAAAATATTGATTGCCAGGAGACAAATCGGGCCCAGTCACAACTACAATGCTATCATTTTATTTTCATAACGAATAAATAAAATTATTCAAAAAATACACATGGAAAAAATGGGTACACGTTAAAATTTGTTGGGGAAAAGTGTGTATTTCTTAATATTTATATGTACATGTGCTGTACACATTATTGGCAGTAGATACCAAATGTAAATCCAATAATTAAATATTTTAACTTATTTTTTTAATTTAAATGATGGCTGATATATTAAAATAGCTTACTGCACAATTTACACGTTCAAAAACACAAACAGAGCATTGTATGCAGTCTACTATATAAAGAACAATCGTCTGTGTTCATTAGATTATTGTTTGAATCTTCCAATAATTGTTCCTGCATACAATTCATCTAAGAATTCCTTTTCAATGGATAGCAATAAGTATGTTTTCAAATTCTCCTTCGACAACGAATTTCTAAACCTTGTCTTTATGATCTTTAGCTTTGAAAATGTCCTCTCACATTGAACTCTTTAACTGATAGTGTGCAGATGACATTATAAAGTTCTTATTCTTTTTTATTACTAAAAAAGTTGTCAGTGTTTGTTTCTTCATTTCATTTTTATTTGTTATAGAAGGCCCACGCCATCAAGGGCCCACTCCATCAAGAGCCCACTTGTCATCGGGCAAGCTGATACCCAGTCCGTCACTGAATCTACTATATATATATATCTACTGGATATGCAGACACCAACCACTGGGAAACCAAAGGAAGCCACTGAGGATTGCCTCCTAAGAGAAATTATACCTAAATGTTTTTTATTCATTGACGCTAAATTGTTAACGTGTCGATAACTCTATTAATTTTATTTCTGAATTAATTTCTATAACCTTCTATTTCCCCAAGTTTATATTGCGCGAACATTACAATAATGTGTTGTCTCTATTCGCCAAGACGAGAGACACAGATAACAAAGGGCGAAAAATAAGATTTCGAGCCATTTAGTTATAACCCAACGCATTGGTATAAAATGGCACGGATATGAACAGAACATGGAAGGTTGGGAGAATTATGACTGTAATTGTGATCAGTAACGACCAGAGAGGTAAACCAGAGTAGATTGAGAAGTGGGGGGATTAAAGGCTATAAAAAGATAGGAAACTGAACGAAATATAGGGTAACCACACACACACACACACACACACACACACACACACACACATACATATATATATATATATGATATATTTAAAGGTCAGAGATAGATGAGAATAAATGCGAGAAAGAAGAGTGACGGTTCGATGGACAAGTGATAAGAGAGAAAAAAGATGAAAAACGGAAATACAGTGAGTATATAGATATGAAAAGGTCATATATATATATATATATATATATATATATATATATATATATGCGTATGTGTGTGGCTGTGTGTGCGTGTGTGTGTCTGGTTGTGTGTAATAGAGTATATATAAAGGTCATATAGAGAGTATATAGGGACGTAAAGGTCATAAAAAACAAAGTTTTTCGACGAGAGATAGCGTGTGTATGTGTGTGTGTGTGTGTGTGTGTGTGAGAGAGAGAGAGAGAGAGAGAGAGAGAGAAAGAGAGAACTAAAGATCGTTATACCCAAAAGAGGAGAAAATGAAAAAATAGGTTTTAAGAGAATATACATGATGAGAGAGTTGCTTCACAAAGGTCAAAGAAAGTTGTGGAAAAGGCAATATATATATATATATATATATATATATATATGTATGTACGCATATGTATATATAGTGAATAGAGAACAGAGATTTAAAAGAGAAAAAATATAGTTTTTAATAGTCGTTAGAATCTGTATGGTTCGTAGTGTTTGTTTTTGTTTAGTCTCCATCTTGTTTTCTTATTGTACAACGCGGCTAGATTTTTTATTTCGACAAAGATTAAGGCAAGTATTGAAAAGTAGATTCCGTTGCCCGTTACAAAACGAATTTACTGCGGTGTGTATCTTAATACATTTTATGAAAGGATATTACTGAATAGTTTCTTTTTTTAAACATTTCACACCATTTCACGGCGATAAACCTACTAAGACGCAAGAAGAGTGTTATATACCGTGCCTATGAACACTAATGGGTATGTCCCAATCCTCATAAATACGTTGGACACTACTGTAAGTGGTGGTAATGTGCTGTCTCAGTAGTCCATCACTAGCAGTGGTTTACCTACTTCACGCCGCTGGCGAGTATAGTATTTTGTTGATGTTATAAAGCTTACCATTTCATTTCCAACCTCCGTTTTGGTTATTCCTCATTCAGTAACCTTTTCTAGCTTACAACAAAAAGAATATGAAAAAGATTAATGAGAGAGGTTAATAAAAGACGAGGAATTAAGGAGACAGAACATGGCATTATATTTACATTTTTTACCATTGTTGATTGGAAATAAGAAGACAGATGAGAGTTTTACAAGCGAGAAATGAGAGAGAAGAAACTGTTGGCGTAGAACTTACGGTTACATCTAGCAATTCCAACTGTAAAATGATGAAACATAACTACCAATCTAGTACTGCGCTTAAATTCGTAGACTTGAGGAAACAAAGAGAACACTTAACATGAAAATATTTATAGAAACGACACAGGGAAGTTACGTTACATTGATGGGAAAGTAACGAAATGTCCTGTTAGGATCGTTAACATTGCAGATTCTTCTTTGGATTTCATTAAAAATCTGTAGACACATAGCAGAAGCACTAAACCAGATTCCACAGCAATATTCAATGCATGAAGTCAATATAATCGTTCCACATAAGGACAGTCACCCTCCTGGAGGTTAGCATCAGTCATGCTGATCAAAAGCAAATGCACGGTTCTCCAATACGATTAAAAGACAGCAGTTTTATTTTTAAATTAACAAGTTATTTCTTGCCCCAGTTAACAACAGACTGTAGGTTATTTTTTTAGATCAGCTGCCAATTTAACTTTATCAAACCATTAAGACAGGAGTAAATAGTTGTATCATCAGCATAGATACCGAGTCGGGAACTGATGACATTGAGAAGGTCGTTGATGAAAATTAAGAACAAAATATATCCAAGTATAGCAGCCTGAGAGACGCCTGCATTAATGTAAAAAGATTTAGAAGAGTGGCCGTTCAAGATAATTTCATTTTGCGATTTAATAATAATTTGGCAGCTTTTTGAAAGTGTTGAAGGTTGACATCATGTTTTTCCAAAATGGTGCCACATATTATTAGATTGTCAACATTGGCATATGTGTTCTGTAGATCATGTTTCCTGATGAATTCATCCATCTTTCTTTGGAAACAATCAGTCCGATTTGTCACACCAAATGGTATCCTGGTAAATTGGTAGAGCTGGCCCCCAGATTGGAAAGCTGTATAAGGCCTGTCATCAGGATGTAGTGGGATTTGGTGATATGCACTTTTTAAATCTATTGTGCTGAAGTACTTGTTCTGGGCTTAGCTGATTGACAGTACTCTCTTTGTTGGACATTGGGTATGTATCTAGCAGTGTATATTTGTTGACTGTCTGGGAAGGGTCAATGACCATTCTCTTTTTATGGTTTCCGTCCTCTTTCCCGACTAATGCTTGTGCCCTCCATGGTGATAGGCTTGGTTCAATGATCCCTTCTTTTAGTAAACGTTGTGTCTCTGAAAAAAAACCAAATGAAATCAATAATGTGTCCAGAAATACTTGTAAAGAAGTTCAGCATGCCACACCATGTGAAACGCCTTCGAGATATCTAAAGCAATTGTCCGAGCTTTGCCTCACCATTTTTATCAAAAGCTGTATACATTCTTTCAGCTACAATCGTTAACACATCAGCAGTTGGCCTAGAGAAGTGAATATAAAATCGATGAATATAAGGTGTGTATGCAGATATGGCCTTTCTCGTGAGCGCATATGTGCAAAATGCTCTGTGGCTTACAGTTGGGAAGAGTTACTTTTTGATTTGTGAGAATTAGGTATGTCCGTCTGTAGTAAAATAAGCTTACGATACTGTATGCTTTTCACTATGCGGTCAATGCAACATTGGGTTTACTGGTGGCAAAAAGCCCCACTCGTCGAGGAGAAACGAGACACGTCTTATCTCTAATATATTCTAAATATTATGTCTCTTCAGGGTGTAGGCAATCGGACTCACCACAGATTCGTTTGTTTTTTTTTTTTTTAATTATTTCTGAATTACCATACATTCTTAGAAAAGAGAGCAGATAGGCGTCCCGTTGCCTATTTTACGGTTTGGAATTCAGAATTAGCTTTCTTTTAGTCAGGTTAGCACCCAAGGCTGGAGAGTCCAATCTACCCTGCTATTTAACCCACAGCTAGGTGGAGAAGAGAAGGATCTATGCCTTTAAAAAAGGCATTTGTGGCATACGGCCATATTACGTTGAAACACCTGTTTCCGAACGATTACCGAAGTTAAGCAACGTTGAGCCTGGTCAATATCTTGAGACGACCAGGCGCTGTAAGCTTGGATGTGCATGTGGTGTAATGGATAATGACTCGGAATTGTTAATCGGAGAGCCGAGTTCCAATTCCCGTTGGGTTTGTTATATTCACTTACGCGCAAATAACCTTAGGAAATCCAGCTCTTCTCCCCCAGCTATGGATTAATTAGTAAGACTTGTATCACTAAACCATTATTATCTAAAAAGAATCTTAACATTTAAAAATATTTTCTGGATTTAAATAACCTGTAAAAGGTTGATAAGCCGTAGAAAACAAATCAATCAATCAAAGATATTTGGTACGAATATGGACACAACAGACTAACCCAGAATTTGAACTCGGCTCGTGATTTCACTTTCTGCGTTTAAATATGTTACAATAGCCGTATATCGATCTCTAAAGGCATACAGTGGCTAAAAACAAATAGAAAGAAGGATAAGACGTTGCTCATTTTTTCTTATATACTGCTTTTGGCAATTCCATCTAATGATAGCAGAAGTTCTGTAGCAGACAAGTGGGGTAATCCTACAAACGACAGGTATTCATTCAGTAAGAGTAGCATTTTTTAAGTAAGTTTTATTTTCTTCTTACAGACATCTTGTATGTGTCTGAATCTCAACCACCCCAAGTAATGCTGTTGCAGTTTCAATAACCAGTGGATCCTTACGGCTAACCCTATTTTTGACCCCTGAATACAAGTGGGAGCATTGGAATAGTACGGGATAGTAAAAATGCTAATATTGAGGATAAGGTACAATTGTTGAGGAATATTTTATTGCTAGGATAATGAATGAACACGTTGAAGTTTCCTCTAACAAAGATATAAGAATGAATATACAAACAATTACGTAGAATTAACAACATTTTTCGTTGCCCGAGCAAACTAAATCAAAATAATACAAAAGAGGTGAATGAAGGGTGTATGTAGAGATGTTCTTATCGTGCATACGTATATCTAAAGTTTCTATGAAAAATGTTAAGAGATTTACATTTCAGAAAACTTCTTTATCTGTTAGTTCAGTTGAATTATTAGATATGACTGTGTGAAGCCGAACAAGCTTAAGATGCTGTATGCTGTATACTATTTTGTCTTGTGTTCAACGTGACATGAGGTTCATTAGAATCCAAAAGTCTCACCACCTCCACCCAGTGGAAATAAACACGCTTTATTTCTAAGTCATCCTATAAGACAAGAGAAAAAAAAAGTCCTAATTTTTTAACGCTTTTCTTATATATTGCTTTGGCAACGCAATCGAACGGTTATTAATAGAAGTTCTTTGCTCATTAAGAATGAGAAATGAACAAACATCTAGTGGTCGTTAGTAGAAGTTCTTTTGTCACAAAAAAAGTGAAAAGCGCGCATACACCCCGTCGGTTGTGGTCAGGAATACGTCGACAGCATCTCTGTATCAATCTTTCTTGATTTTCGAACCTATGTCTATCTTTTTTGCTCTATTTACGCTACTGACATTGTTCGGGCTTTTGTCCTCATCTTTATCGTCTTATTCACGACGCTTCGGCCGTTATATGCTTCGGCCTTCTTCAAGTGAGATACGTTGGAATTTCGAACCGAACCTTTTCTTTCGTCCACCGGGATAGATTGTTCTAGTTCCACGTACCATGCCTTTTCTGGATATCTCAGTTTCAGTTATTTCCCTTTAGTAATTCAACTATACAAGTATTTTGTTCACCTCTGCTGTGGACAGGTATTGAACTCACAACCCTTTGGATTACTTCAATCAACGCTTTTATCCACTGGACAATGTGTCCTTGGCGACCTTGTCTACCATTTTTACTCTTGTGCAAACTGGACCATGCCTACCTTTTTTACTATTATGCAAACCACACTATGCCTGCCTATTTGACTATGGTACAAACTGAGACCATGTCTACCTTTTTGACTATTGTGCAAATCAGACTCATGTCTATACATGTAATGTTTATCAAAACGAAAGAATTCGGTAGTAATAACCTTTTAAACTTTATTCCGTAAAATAAAAGAAATCTAAACCTTAGTATAAGCGTTAAGAATACTATGTAAAGTTATTTTAATTTTTTGCTAAGAAATACATAA
>OZ038476.1:76963499-76973499 GCA_964036315.1 Acanthosepion esculentum
AATCACGATAATAATATCAAACATAAATGAAAGGATTTTAAATAATCAATAAATATAAAAATAAAGAAACTGAGTAAGATGATGTATGGGTAATAATACAAAAGATGTTAATTTAGAATTATAGATATTGAATTCATTGGCAAGACAATCATAGATCTAACTACATATAAAAACACAAAAACACGTGATACGCAATATGAACACACACACATACATGAATACATGTGCACTTATATGTGCTAGCACTCATATAAACAAATCAACACTTCAAGAGTGCATCCCCCCAAAGCACCAACGTTTTAAGGGTATTTTAAATTTGTACTTATGTCTACACTTGAAAATCAGTTCGTTCCTTTGATTTAACAACTGGTTTGCATTTCTGTATTTGATTATTACAATTTTCTCTTGTATACACAGATTACATCTGTCCCAGACATTGTTGGGAGTGAGGTCTTGAGACCGACAGATGATGTTGCATTTGATTTGTGAGGTGAAGCCTTTATCTTTAATCTTCTAATAATGCTTAGATAGAACAGTTTGGTGAAGTGTTGATTCGTTTATATGGGTGCTAGCACATATAAGTGCACATGTATTAATGTGTATTTATATATATATATATATATATGTGTGTGTGTGTGTGTGTGTGTGTGTGTGTGTGTGTGTGTGTTTATAATGCGTATCACGCTCTTTTCTGTTTTTATATGTAGTTAGATCTATGATTGTCTTGCCGATGTATACAACAGCTATAATTCTAAATTAACATCCTTTGTATTATTACCCATACATCATTTTACTCACTTTCTTTATTTTTATTGTTTATCTCTATTTAAAATCCCTTCATTTTGTTTGATATTGTTATCGTTATTATATCTATTATTTTTATTAAGGAAAAAAATTCTTGGCTGGGTCACTTTACTAATATCTCTCCATCTCTTTCTTCTTCCATTTCCTTTCCTTACCCCCCATCTCTCTCTCTCTCTCTCTCTCTCTCTCTCTCTCTCTCTCTCTCTCTCTCTCTCTCTCTCTCTCTTTCACATTTTAAAAAGAACTTTACAATCTGTCACATTCCTTCTTCCTCTCCCTCTTTCTTCTCATTTCTCTTGCTTTCTCTTCCCCCTGTCAATCTAATATATCAGTCCGGGGAAATTGTCTCCATTTATTAAAAAATTTCAGTCTACATCGATGAATATATAGAGATATTCACGAAATAAATTAAAACCGAAATGAATCTTTAAGGTTTTCTTCTTGATTTCTCTTTCTTTCTTTCTTTCTCTCTCCCTCTCTCTCTCCCTCTCTGTCTCTCACACACACACACACATACACACACACACATACACACACATACACACACACACACACACACACACACACACACACACACACACACATATATATATATATATATATATATATATATATATATATATATATATATATATATATATTAATCAATCTCACCCCAAGAAAGATAAGCCACTTAAACACAAAGAGTTGCTGGGTGTGGAAGAATTAGGAACGGAAACTTTAATGATCAGGAAAAGAAATTAGTAATCATGAGGATAGTAGATAGCGATTGACATGGAATTTAAATTTTTAAAGTTTGAAGTTGCTAGAAAACCTGGAGCCGAAAGGGAGTTCAAGAAGCGAGAAGTCCGAGGAAAGAAACTGTTCGCATAGAATTTACGGCTATTATATCTAACCAGTTCAATTGTAAATTAGTGAGATCTCGACGCTGATATACATACGGGACTCGATGAATAAATTGTCTTTTAAATTACTCAAAATTAAAAATAGCACTGACATCTAATTTTTAACAGATATATTTACAAAAATTGCACAAAAGTATCTTGAAATACTAAAGAGTAAATTTATTCAATAAAATCGCTATTGGTCTCAACCATGGCTTACAGACGACTTCTGAATCTCTAGCAACTGTCCTGAACGGTCTCTTTGTTTAATTTGGTGAATGCTGCCGTAATCCTTGCCTTTATTTCATCTTTGGTGTTAAAAGGGATTTTGTTGGTTTCTCACTCAACTATCTCCCACACATAATAATCAAGGAGGTTGTAGTCTGGTGAGATAGGTGGCCAGATGTTAGGGGTGATGTGGTCGCAGAAATGGTGACAGTCATGACTGGGTCCTCCTGTTTGTGTGGCATGGTGCAGAGTTCTGTTGTCAGACATATGGTCTACTAGAAGACACCCTCTTGACCCAGGGCAGCACTACCACCTCAAGTCACTTAATGTAGGCTTCCGTGTTGAGTCTGAGGACTTGTGAGAAGATGAATGTAGGCATAACGTCGCCATCACTACTGATCACTCCAAACACCATAATGTTGACTGGATATTTAATTTTCATCACTATCGGTACCTATTTTGGGGATACAGATTGACACCCAAACACTCTGAAATTATATAGAAATATCTGATTTAAGCTTTGAAAAATTGCTGTCAGTTATTTAGATAGTTGGAAAAAGTAAAAACAACGCATAACCTACCTAAAAAGCTTCAGTAAATGGATGGCAGAACAGAGTTTACGAGTGTTAACAAAGAGACAAATTTTATTAAGAGCTACAAATGAAAGGCAATCGTGGAGAGCCATGATCACTAAACTTCTGAATAGACACGGCACATAGCAATCTTACAATTTAGACATAGTAAAACAACGCATAACCTACCGATCGAGATTGAGTAAATGGATGGTAGAACAGGGTGTAGGATAAATAGCAAAAAGACACAATTTATTAAGAGCTACAAATGCATGGCAATCGTGGAGAGCCATGATCACAAACGTCTTGAACAGACACGGCAATCTTACAATTTAGAGTAAAACAACCCATAACCTACCGATCGGGATTGAGTAAATGGATGGTAGAACAGGGTTAGGAGAGATAGTAAAAAGACACAATTTATTAAGAGCTACAAATGTGAGGCAATAGTGGAGAGCCATGATCACCAACATCCCGAACAGAGATGGCACATAGAGAAAGTTTAAGGTAATGCTAATAATCATAAAGTTTAAAGTTTCATCTCGTTTGTCGCTTACTTTCCGATTCATAAGTAAATGTCAGATCTTACAACGCTTTCAATTTTTATGGAATCGATGCAGTTCATATTTTGTGAGTGATAAATAATTGAATTATAAATTGTAATTAAATGTCTGTATTGATTGTATCGAACTCACAATTGCATATTATGCATTTTAAATTAATTTTTCTGTTAATGGCCGACTACATGGCGGGCAGGGGAAAAGGGGTCATGACATTTTTATACGTACTATTTCTGGTTGTTAAGTCCGTAATAAAGAAATATTATATGAAAATAAGTCGTCGTCAAAGATGCTCTACAAAACCTCCAAACATTCTTTTTATTTTATGAAATGCTTCACAAAAACAGACACTAGCTAGTGTCATAAAACTCCTCTGTTTGCCGTGTTGCTTCAGGACGTTGGCGATCATGGCTCTCCACAACTTACTCTAATTGTAACTATTAATACATTGTAACTATTAATACATTTTGTCCTTTTGTTATCTCTCCTAAACCCTGTTCTGCCATCCACTTACACAAACTCGCTAGGTGGGTTATGCTTTGTTTTCCTGGGTTCCGTTTGATTTCAACATGTCCTGTGAGTGTCAAATTTTCTAAGCCCTCTTTCCTTATTATGTGTCCTAGAAATATTAATTCTTTCTTTCTGGTGATAGGTATGAGTCATTTTTGCTTCTATTTTCTCTAAAATTTCATCGTTGTTCACAAGTTCGGTCCATGATATTCTCAGCATCCTGATTGTGGAATCAAATTTCTGTTGCTTCAAGTTTCTTCTTCATCTTTGAGGAAATTGTCTAGCCATTCACTGCCATATAGGACTGACATTACGTAACATTTCAGTACTCCTTTCTTTGTTTCGAACGAAATTGTCATGTTTCCTAATACTTTGCTTAGTTTTTGGAAGGCATGTTTCAATATCCCAATGCACGTTCCGATTTCCGTCGTCTGTTAAAACACTTCTTAGATATTAACAGTTTCGTACTTGATTTTGGCGTCTCCAATTTGTAATTTACACGTTGGGCTGTCCCTTTTGTTAACAACCCTGCGTTCTATCTTCTAGCAATTGATATTTAACCCTTTCTGCTCGCTTTCCTTCATTACCTTTTGTAGGAGTTCTTTTGGTTTCTTTTCTGTGTTTGCTATGAACACAGTGTCATCGGCATATCTTCTGTTTTTTAGGATTGTAGCCGCCAATATCACAAACTAAATTTCTTTAAACATTATGATGCTATTCTTGTTGTATAAAATTTCTAAATAACACTTCTAGATACTGGCACAAAAAATACATAGACAAATAAACATAAAATCAAAACATACTTGCATCTAGCTAGCCAGCCAGCTCGATAGATGGAACGCTGAGCATCGCACGTAATTTGCTTTTGTCTTGAAGTTAATTTAATAAATATTGTAGCGGGGTGATTTACAATGAGAGAGTGCCACTAGTACGCAGGGGGTTACAGAGAGTGAAAGTGGGGGAAAAGACTGGGCAAATATGGGATTGAGGAAAGGATAAAGATGAGCGGCGTTCAAGACATGAGAAGATGGCGTAGACGTGGCGGTTACATTTAACTATTTCAACAGTAAAAGGGTGAGACCTAGATCCCAAACTAGTATCATGCTTAAATTCATGTAGTCGAAGCACCAGGGAAAAAAACTCGTCAGAGCAGTTGTCATGAAAGTATTTGTATAAAAGACAATGAGACACCACATCACGTCAGTGAGAAAGTGACTGAAGTCGAAATGCCAAATCAGGATCGATTACATTACAGATCCTTCTTTGGATTTTGTCAGGAACCCGGAGATTAGGGGCACCAGACCAGATATAGCAACAGTATTCAGTTCGCTGACGAATGGTAGTTTTGCAAATGGACAAGATGGATTCTGACTGGAAAAAACCTTCTGGCACGACACAATGAACCAACTTTCCTTGCAGTAGATGCATCTATTGATTCAATGTTGTTGTTCCACTTCGTCAGTTGAAAACGTAACGTCAAGAAGCCGCAATGAGACGCTCTCCCGAAGTTTAGTATCTGATTGAAGGTTCTTTTAAAGAGAAGAGGCCAGGTTAACTTTGTTAGCCCTGAGGGATTTGCTATTGAGGCAGAAGTAAATGGTAGTGTCATCTGCATAAATGCCTACTTGGGAACTGATGACATCAAGGAGATCATTGATGAAGATCAGAAACGCTTAAAAGGACCTGGAAGAGAGTCCGTTCAGAACGACCTTCATTTCACGATTTGATAGGAATAATTAGATTAAATCAAACAATCGTCCTGTAATACCGTAGCCCTGAAGCTTACATAGAAAATCAGCATGCCAAACGCCTTCGAGATATCTAGAGTCACAGCTCTAGCTTCGCTGTTATTATCAAGAGCTTGATATACATATTCACTCATGGCCGTAAGCACGTCAGCAGTAGACCGAGTAAAATGGCATCCATATTGTTTGTCAGAGAGTAGTTCGTGAGTGGTAAGATGCTTGACCTATTCAGCATTGATTAGAACCTCGAAGACTGACAAAAAGCCCTAAGAGACTAATAGGGTGATAGTTAGAGAGGTGAGAAGATTCTGCAGAGCTCTTAAAAGCAGGAACTACAGAGGAGGACTTCCAACAAGCTGGAAAGCAGGAATCAGCGAGGTAATAGTTGTAGAGTTTGAAGAGTGGTCCAACTCTGGAGTACATTTCATTAGGACGACGGCTGATATCCCGTCACCTCCACTTGCCTTATTTAGAAATGATGCCCGAGACCAGTGATGGGGTTATGTACATATCACTCAGTACAGTCTTAGTTCTCGGGAGGAAATCAAGTGTGTGTACTCCAAATGAGTACAGTGTTGAGTTGGAAGATAATTTCCGCACAAAGCATTCAACATTATTTACTGTAGATGTTAGGACTTCGAAATGATTGAATAGAGGAGGGCTTGAGGGTTTACTGTTTGTTCAGCACACTCATGCAGAGCCAGCGACAACCTCTAGAACGAAATTTGTGAGATGCTATGCGTTGTTTCATTCTATCATCGAGCAGTAACTTTGCTTCAGACTTGCATTCGTTACGAGCAGAGACAGCGGGAGATGTTTGCGGAGATAAACTCCCCAGGCAATGCATGTATTTAGAGTCCTTTATAAGTAGAGGAAGGTAGCCAGGAATAAAAAAAATGAGAGGAGGGGATTGAAGAGTTAAGGTTAGTTTCGTAGAGTGCTAGGATGTCCGGAGATTTTTCGAAGAGGAACGATTCCACACTGTAGAAGTTGGTACAATTACCATGAATGTTGGGGAAAGAAAGGTTAAGAGGTTTAGGTGTTTTTTGTGGAATTGGTTTAGGCTTATAACTATGGTTGTTTATAGTCATGATGTGTTATATTGGTAAGGAAAGGGCCTAGGATAGAAATAGCGGTCGGTCATCTAACATGCGCAGGAAGTGAACTGGCACAGACTGCAACATAGTGTGGCCTCGTAGTTACCCACCGGAGGTGCTTGCAGGGATGCACTTCCATGCGCGACATGGTACTGCAAGAAACTCGATGTGATGCAACTGTTGATCAGAGCAGCCTCTCAAGACGCTACGCAAGAGTTCGAGCACCTAACTACCAATCAACCAGAAAACCACCTCAGTATGAAGAGGCGTCGCCATCATCCATGTATATTACAAGAAATTCATGGCAGCACTACTATTAAGAACCAGGAGCCCCTTTCTAAACAGGAAACAAGAGATGAGCCGCTACTCTTGTTCAAGGAAAAGGGAGAGGAGTATTGACCGGGCGATAAGAGAGCCTATTAAAAAACAAAAATAAGGCAGAAAACAATCCCGGGTTTGACTTACAGATAAATTATTTCAAAGAACGAGCTTTCTTTCAGAGTGTCGAGCTGCGACAAATATGTTTACATACCTGTGCATGGATGGGGTAAAATAAACTTTTAAAAGAATAAATAAAAATAGTTAAGTTTAATTCCAAATACCAACTCTTTCAAACTGCGTTTGCCTATCCCCAGTCAGCGGTCAGCAAAACGAAAAACCTGCGTCAAATTAACATTGCGTTAACACGATTTAGTATAAACATATAAAAAATATTAATAAAACATTCAAGCAAAACGGTCGGAAGACGTCGCAGAGAATCAAGACAAGAAATATTAAATAAAAATAAAAAACGAAAACATACGTTATATTAGAAAAATGATTGGATTCGTTCATTTGAGGACCGGCATGATTTTTTGGTGCCTTTTGGTAAAATTGAGAATTCTAGGATAGCCTTTTCTCGACACAGAGTTGGGAATGAGGAAGAAGGAGTTGGGCATTACTGTGTTACTGCCCCTTAGTATTTTATTTATTTATTTATTCTTTTGGCTGGGGGCATGTCACTCTTAAAATTACATCTTCTTCAGTTTTATTTAAAAAAGTAAAAAAAAAGAAGAAAAAAGAATTAACAATTCTTTCAAACTTCGTTGGCATCTCCCCAGTCAGTAATCAGCAAAACGAAAAACTTACGTTAAATGCTGGGAACCCAATCAAATTAACATTGCTTTTACACGATTTAGTGCAAACATATAAAAAAAACATTAATAAAAGTTTCAAGCAAAAAGGTGGAAAGACGTTGAAGGGAATCCAAACATAAACATATTAAATTAGAGAAACGAAAACATACATACATTACATTAAAAAATAATTGGATTCGTCCATATGCATAAACTTATCCTCCTTGTCTAAAACTTAACCTAAAACCCTTAATCCTATCACACTACTAATTATCCTCCTAATGTAAAGCTTTTTCTACAACCCTTAATCTTTTCCTAATACGCATAACCTTATCCTCCCAATCTAAAGCTTATGCTACAATCTTTAATCCTATCTTACTACGCATAATCTTATCCTCCTAGTCTAAATAACCTTTATAATAATATATTATTATAATAGATAAATATAATATATAAATAACCTTCTTATCCTAATAGTCTACATAACCTTTATAATAATATATTATTATAATAGATAAATATAATATATAAATAACCTTCTTATCCTAATAGTCTAAATAACCTTTATAATAATATATTATTATAATAGATAAATATAATATATAAATAACCTTCTTATCCTCCTAGTCTAAATAACCTTTATAATAATATATTATTATAATAGATAAATATAATATATAAATAACCTTCTTATCCTAATAGTCTAAATATTATCGGACAATTCTTAATGTTATTATTCTACCCTAAATCTTATCCTAAGTCTCTTCTTTTTATCCTACAACACGTAATCTCACCCTATTTTGCTCTTAATCGTATCCGACTAGTCTTAATCTTATTATATTTGTCATGATCTTTGCCTACTATTCTTAATTTACTTCTTTAATTTAATTTCTAAAAATTATCCTCAAACATTAATCCCACTTGAATAATCTTAAGCTATTAAAAGTAATCTTATTTAACTGGCCGAAATCTTATCCTCCGACTCATATTTTTATCTTACGATAATCTTACGAAAATCTTAACCTACTGCTCGTAATCTTATCCCATTAGCCTTAATCATCTTCTACTAGTTTAAATCTTATCTTACGATTCTTAAGCTTACCTTATTACCCTTAACCCTACTCTTTTTAATCTTATCCTACTACTGTTAATCTTATTCTATTCGCTTAAGTCTAATTCTCCTACGCTTAAATTTATCTTACTAGTGTTAATCTTATCTTATTAAGAATCTTATATTACCTGCCTTAATCTTATCTTACTACTTTAAACCATAATCTTATCTTAATCTCGAACTTATCCTACTCCTTATATATCTTCATCTTCGTATTATCCATGTCTATTAATTGCCCTTTTCGTGATAATTTATAAACCATATTTTGCAGCAATAATCAGTTTAGGAAAAAGGGACTACATGTCTTTAGTACCTCCTGCAGCTTGATGGTTTGCAAGTTGGTTTGGTTAATTTTGTTTAGCAGCATAGCAACCTCGATGGATTATTTAATACCGAAATCTAAATATTTTGAACACAAGTTTATTGCTTCAACTAAATATACTTTGAATGCAATTGTATGCCTTCAACTATAGATAAAATATATTGTTGGTAATTCTACTCTAAATATGCGTCCAGGGTAAGACGATAAACTACATCCGCGTCCTGGGTAAGACGATAAACTACATCCGCGTCCAGGGTAAGACGATAAACTACATCCGCGTCCTGGGTAAGACGATAAACTACATCCGCGTCCTGGGTAAGACGATAAACTACATCCGCGTCCAGGGTAAGACGATAAACTACATCCGCGTCCTGGGTAAGACGATAAACTACATCCGCGTCCAGGGTAAGACGATAAACTACATCCGCGTCCTGGGTAAGACGATAAACTACATCCAATAGAAAGGCCTTGCGTCAGGTTTTGAGGAGCTCGGAACCACCTCTTAATTGCTGGTGTTCCCAGGTCCACCCTGATCCGGGGTGGTAGCACCTGTTAGGGTCCCAGCTATAGGTAAATAGTTGAACCCGAAACTGGGGTCAAAACACTATGAAAGTGTATGAATAGGTTTTAATACCAGAAATACTTTGTAAAAAGTTATTACTAGCAATAAATCTTTGAAGAAAAATTATTACCAGCAATAACATTGCTACTAGCTATACATTTTTAACATTGCTACCAGCTATACATTTAAAAAAAAATTACCAGCAATTCATTTTTAAAAAAATAAATTTTACCAGCAATAAAAATCTTGTCGGCATTAAATAACCCATTGATGTTGATATGCCGTAAAATAAAACAAACCAATTACTCAAAATATTGTTGGTAATTTTACTATAAATATGTATTGTTGGTAACTTTTTATATAAAAATGTATTTTTATACTTTCATAGTGTTTTGTTTTTGTTTGGAGGTTCATTATTTAGCCATAGCTGGGACCCTAACAGGTGCTACCACCCGGGTTAGGATGGACCTGGGAAGAACAGCAATTCAGA
>OZ038476.1:76978499-76980999 GCA_964036315.1 Acanthosepion esculentum
CGTCAGATGAAATTTTCGAATATTATCAAAATTAAATATTTTAAATAACAAGAAGTAACCTTCTGATTAAATCAGACATAGTGAGATTCAATCAGACATAGTTAGATTCATTCAGCAACGCGTATACACACACACACACACATACACACACACACACACACATATATATATATATATATATATATATATAATTATTAAATTAAAAAAACCGTTGATAACTTGCCAAGAGACCTAAAACCCTGATCCAGATAAAGTCTCGAACAAAAACGGCAATACTGAAAAAAGAAAAAGAAAAAACCTAAAGACAAACCTATCTACCCAGTAAAGTGCTCAAGCCTAGACTGCCTAGACAGAGCAAAATACGCCTAACAACGTTAATTTTTAGCCCTAGTCGTAACCCGAGTTTCACGCGATCTTCAAACAACTTGAACACCGTATGTATATATATATATATATATATATATATATATATATAACGTATATATATATGTGTGTGCGTGCGTGAGTGTTGTGTTTTCTTTTGTATATATATATATATATATATATATATATATATATATATATATATGATAGAGTAAAGAACAAATAGGAAACATATATCAATCTAAAATGGTAAGTTTGTGAAGATTCGTGTATGTCTAAGCAGGTATTCTATGGTGATGTTTATTCGTAATTGTGTATGTGTCCCTGTCTAGTGTGAGTTCTAATGTCTGCCAGCGCAGCGGGGTGCCACCTCATTCTAATTTCATTCTGATCTCTTTAAGCACGGATTCTTTGTATGAGATAGGTATAATCTTCAAAAACGTGCGTACTTATTGAATTATTTATGATTTTAATGCACGCAACAAGTGACTGACCAATGTGAACTGACCCCCAAAAATTGAAAATACCCGATTTTCTCTTTTTGTCTGTTTTCTCTCAGTCTCTAATGAAGCTTTAATAAAAGTGAAACATGTTTGATTTACTTTTCCTATTTGTTCTTTATTTTATCATCTTGTCGAATTCCGATCCATATTTAATCTTTAGCTTAAATATATATATACGTGTGTATGTGTGTGTGTTGTGTTTTCGTTTTTGTGTGTGTATATATATGTATGTGTATCGTTTTGTACATATATATATATATATATATATATATATATACATATTTGTGTGTATGTGTATTTTGTGTTAGCTTTTTGTGATTATATATGTGCGTCTACGTGTGTATGTCTTTATAGTATGTTTTCGTTTTTGTATATAAATGTGCGTGTGTGTCGATGTGTGTGTATTGTGTTTTTGTTTTTGTGTATATGTGTGTGTATTATCTTTTCCTTTTTCGTGTGTATATATATATGCGTGTGTGTATGTGTGTGTCGTATCTTCGTTAATATATATATGTGTATGTGTGTGCATGTGTGTGTGTGTTTTTGTGTGCGTACAAGAATGAAAACACAGAAACATGGATAGATACATTGCTATTTTAAACAAAGATTAAACAGATATTTGTAGCATTTTTAAATGTTTGAAAAAAAAGACAGAGTCAGTAGGACGGCCATTTTAATCCGATACACTGAATCCTTTGACGTGTAAACAAACACCTATAATCACAAATAGCTGCACAAAAACACACGCGCGTGTATATATATGTATGTAATCGGGGTTAATGTTTGACAAAAAAGCCTCAAACAGTCCAATAAACTCCCGATTCCATTATTCCTTATTAAACTCTGGGACTTTGCCCTTTTACCGAAGTCTTTCTAATTGCCCTAACATTTTTGGGCATTCCTCTGAAAAGAGGGAATCAGCAACCACTATAGGGGGGCTCGAGTGACCTTTTGATGAAATGGAACGCCATTTTGGATTGTTTGTCGTCGATATGGCCGACATGATTCACTGAAACGCTCCTCGTTGCTGGGGAAAATGTCAGAAATCACCGGCACGGGTGACCATAATCTAAGTCGATGTTTGTTCACGAGTCTGTGTTAATGCGTCTAACACGCAAACTTTCTCTGTCTCTCTTCGTCCCTCCCCCCTCTCTGTCTCTCCAATTCTCTCTCCCTCTTTTAATCTCTATATTTCTCTCTCTATTTCTCTCTCTCTATAGATTCAAATCATCTTTCTCTCTCCCTCTATCTCTCTCTCCCTCTCTCTCTCTATTTATCTATCTATCTATCTGTTCTCCCTTTCCCTCACCCTCTCTTGCTCTCCGTGTTTATGAGTTTGTATGCGTTTGCAGTTGATGTGTTTTTGGTTCTTGCATGTAACTGAATGTTCGCATTCATATGCTCGTTTAAATGTGTTTGTGTGTCTTTACTTCCTCTTTTTCTGTGTGTGCGCGTGTTTGTGCATGTGTGTGTGTGTGCGTGTGTGTGACTCTTTATAGGCCTGTGTGCGGAAAAGAATAAACTTTCATCTATCTACTTATCTATCTGTCTCTCTCGCTATACATATATATATATATATATATATATATATATATATATATATATATATATATATATATATATATTGCGGATAC
>OZ038476.1:76990999-76998499 GCA_964036315.1 Acanthosepion esculentum
ATATGATTTTAAAATATTTTCTGCCATATTAAAATATATATTTTTAAGTTAATGTGATTTAAAAAATATTTTAAGTGAATACGATATAAAAATATGAGTTGTTTATACAGTAAGTACTTTTTTATTTGAACTTTCTTCAAACAGACAATATTTTAATGTTGAAATCAACTTCAGTATTTTATAACCTGAACTGTCAGTGACCCAACGGGTCACAGATAGTCTAGTATATATAAAAATATGTAAAAAATAATTTAGACTTGTGAATATAATTTTTTATACTGAGCATAAAGGGAGATTACTGGTCCCTTTTAGAAAAAACAAAACAAATATAAGACCATGATTTACTTTAAAAATTAATGTGGATCAATATTTCAGCAGATATTTATTTTTATGCTTTCATGTAATCATCAATTCATTTTTCTTGTATAATATGCTAGGGTTATTAAATGTTTTAAGATAACTAATTTTCAGCAAGGCATAAATTACATCTATTGCCTTTCCTATTGTAAGATTTGGCGCTTGCGACAATATCCCACATAATAAAGTTTGTATTACTACCATTCTTTAACTACCAGAAATGTTTTGAAAGAGCAGTGCTGTTTATGTATTTTATATCGCCTAAAGTGATTCGATGATGGCGTCTCAGCGCAGGACATTTAAAGATCCTCATTCAGGCAGCATATGATGTTGTGGCATCACTGGCAAATTTGAGGAGATAGGGAGTGCAGGAGTCACCCTATTGCCGGTTGTGTGGTGCATACAAAAACCTGCACCATATACTGTCATCTTGCCCGAAGGCGCTATAGAATGGCTGGTACACCTTTAGACATAACTTGGTCCTGGAGGTTATGAGAGCAGCATCGAGAAGTGCTAATATACCCTCGTCGGACCTGCGAAGGATTGCCTTCCTAAAGAAACGTGTGACTGACACAAGGCAGATGACCAGGTCGGTGGGCTCAAGGAAGTGGACAGTGTTGGTTGATGCTTCACTTCCAGGGTAGGTTATTCTGTCTGGACTGAGGCTACATCTAGTGTTGATAGATAGCGAGAAGAAACATTTGTTGCTTGGCGAGTTGACGGTGGCATGGGAGAAAGGGGTTCATATGAGGAACTTGTGGCTGCTGTCCATGAGAGGGAATACGGCTGCACTCCTGGTTCCGTTTGAGGTTGGCTGTAGAGGATTTTCTGCTGTTTCCTTAAAGAGATTCCTCAAGTGCATGGGTATCCAAAAGCCGAATATGGTGATGAAGACATGTGATGAGTAAGCGGTGGAAGGCAGTGAATGGATTACCCGGAAATTCGTATCGAGTCGCGTCCAGCTAACAACATAGACCGGTTGCAACGTAACATCATCCAGCTGTTGCGGGTTCATCGTGTGAAGAGATACTGCGCTTAATAGGCCGAAACTTTTTTGGGCGCTCAGCTGAAGATTGCAGCTTGTCTGAAGCACTTATTGCATATATATATATATATATATATATATATATATATATATATATATATATACCCTATTTACCTATTTACATCGTTCGGACTGTTGTCCTCATGTTTATTTCTACATTCACGACGTTTCGGCCGTTGTACGCTCCGGTTCAATGACCCGTGGTGTGAAGTAAAAATAAAAAGTGACTTGACCAAGAAGTTGTGAGTTCAGTACCTGGCTACAGTAGAGAGAACAAAATGTATGTGTATGTATGTATGTATTAAGTACCTCCACTTTTACTCAAATAACGTGTACAAAAGATTTGGAAATTTTTGCAAAAATCAAATGAAAGTTTCAGGAATTTTTCACAAATGAGTGAAATTATTTTGAAATCTTTTCTTTAAGAAAATCTTGGTGAGGGTAACATATTTTTTTACAATAAGTTACCGTCCACTTAATTTCATGAAATTTCGAGAAATTAAGTTTCAAGGAGAAAAGTTGTTTTTATTAATTAAAGGCAGGAGTCCTTGGAAAATGTAAATCATCAATTTATTTTTATAAAGCTGTTACCCCAGTCAGCAAAAATTTGCTCTGAATTGTAAAATAAAAAATGCAATAAAACTATGATATTATTTAATTAGTAAACATTTTAATTACTTTTATAAATAAGATTTAAGAACATTATTGTCTTAAGAAAAAATTTTCTAAGGATAATTATTTTTTACAAGAATTGTTTTTATTTTTTTAATTAAATAATCTAAAGCGTTTGAAATTCTGCATTACTTCAAGGAGTTTAGTTAATATTCTTATTAGGTGAAAACTACATTTATGAATAAAAATTGAAAAGCTCACTAAAAGTCGTTGTACCTCAATACTTTTTTTAAATTTTAATTTTTTTATGTATACGAAACGTGCTCTTTTTTGAAAGTATGATCGACCATACACGACAAAATCAGAAAATAAGAGCGATGACTATAGTAAATTTAAATTCAGCGTTCTTAAAATTAGATTACGGAGAACATTACCCAACATTTTTAAGATTACTGAGTACTTAAAAAATTATATAAAATTGGCGCTCAACCATCATTTTCTTAAATTATATTTTAATAGAGAAAGTCGCCAGACAACAATGATGAACCTTTCAACACCTGATTAAGTTGATTTACGAGGTGTCGATAAGCACTTAATCGCGCTACTGTTTGTTTTAAAAATCGATTTCTCTGTTATTTTAAACTTAAAGTAAGTAATATATTTTTTTTTAAATCGGCTTAATTAAACTTATATCAGCTAATATTTGTCAAGTAATATTTTACAAATATATATTTAATTTTTCAGAGATTTTTAAAACTCATTTATTTTAAATCTTATGTATCGACATTTATACCGAAATATTGCAGGTACCTATATATATATATATATATATATATATATATATATATATATATATATATATATATGTACCTCCAGTATTTTAGTATAAATGTCGATACCTAAGATATATATATATATATATATATATAAAAGTGGACATGGAAGTCAGCACTTAGAGGCGACAGTCTGTTTCATGCTAGTGCAATCGTCAGTCTGTTTCATGCTAGTGCAATCGCCTGACGATTGCACTAGCATGAAACAGACTGTCGCCTCTAAGTGCTGACTTCCATGTCCACTTTTATATTTACACACGCTCTATCTCTTATATCGAGCACTTTATCCCAGAAATATAGCACACTTTAAGACTATATTTCTTCATATATATATATATATATATATATATATATATATATATATATATATATATATATATATATACATACATACATACATATATATATATATATATATATATATATATATATATATATATATATATATATATATATATGTATATATTCAATTTTATGGGGGAATATGATATATAATTTTTTATATATCAGAAGAATGTTAGGCAAATGAATTACAAAGTGCCCAAACATTCTGCATAACGTGTTCGTCCTCTTCAATGACTTCATCGAATTAAACGTTTTTGTTAATGTTGAGTGATATGCGCAGGAAGGGGAGAGGGAGTTATAAAAATACGCAAGTGACAATTTACAAAATAATGCTTCTGCTTTTCTCTCTCTTTCTTTCTTTCCCTCTCTCTCTCTCTCTCTCTCTCTCTCTCTTTCACTGTATATATATATATATATATATATATATATATATATATATATATATATATATATAAGCATTTCACCTCAACCAAGTAGCTCGTAAGAGCTCTTGCTATGAAAATATTTGTAAAAAAGACAGAGAGAAGCCACGACACGTCTGTGAGAAAGTGACTGTTGACGAGATGCAAGATCAGGACCTATCACATTGCATATCCGTCTATAGATTTTGTCGAGGATCTCAATATGAACAGCGGGGGAACCAGACCATATATGGTAACCGTATTCAATGCAAGGACGAATGCTAGATTTGTAGATTTGAAGGATGGACTCAAGCGAGAAAATTCAAGCGCGATACAGAGAATCAACTTTATGTATGCGCGTGCGTGTGTGTGTGTGTGTATGTGCTAATATATGTAGCAACACTCATATGACCGCCGATATTTACACACACAAGCATGTCCATCTTCCTATATATATATATATATATATATATATATATATATATATATATATATATATATATATATATATATATATATATATATATATATATATATATATATATATATATATATATATATATATATATATATATTACGCAAACAGAAGGAATTAATAACGGCTCGGATTCAGTTAATCGGAGAGCCGAGTTCAAATTCCAGTCGAGTTCATTACATTCACTTACGTGCTAATAGATTTGATATAGGTATGAATCTACCTCTTTTCTTCCCAGTTATGGATAAATAGCAGGGCAGATGGGGACCAATAGCTATGTGTGGCGACCGCTCTAGGAGAAGGAAAAACTTTGAATAACGTTCAAGCAATAAAATAAATATAGATGATACTCTAATAATATATCTACATGGCACAATATTATCCGTTCTTGTAAGTAAACTTAATAGCGTTGAAGCCGCAACAGATTTTACCTTTGAAACTGAAACTAACAGCACTTTACCCTTCTTAAATATCATATGAAACAGAATCAATAACAACCTTCAATTAAAAGTCTGTAGAAAATCTAGCAAGAAAAATGACACTATTATTCTAACCAATGTAGTAGAATAACATTTTGAATGATTATGGGATTTTATTTAAGAGCACTAAGAATCTGCAGTCCCCCAATATTTACCTGAAGAAGAAATATATATTGAAACACTTAAAAACCTCCAATATTTAACAATGTTAAGAGAACGGCATACAAAATCTACAACAACAAAAAAAGATAACAATTATAACAACCATAGCAATAAACTAGATAAAAATACGTATATAATATTGCAGCAAATCCTTAACAGCTCTTATTCAAACAATCCATCCAATCTTAATATCAAAATAATTACAATCACATCCAAAACTATTATGAACTTGATCAGAACCAAATATGTCCATAATAACAATAATATTGTTGCGGGTATGTGTAAAATAAAGTGTCACGGCTGTTTCTTAAATATATTAGTGAAACTTACAGAAATTATTTTTAAAAATAATATTTTAGAAGGATCACCTATATAACAATTTATATGAGGCATTAGTTATGCACATAAATAATTGCAATCACAACTTTGATCTCAAGAATGCTAAGAGAAAATATTACTTACACGAAAAGTTCTAGAGAGAGCAGTCATCAATTTTTGTTTAAAGGTTTCTCCATTTTGAATGTTAAAAGATTGGAGTAACACCCTTCCTTTCTACATTTCACACACACACACACACACACACACACACACACACACACACACACACACATATATATATATATATATATATATATATATATATATATATTGCTCATTTCTTTCTTTCTTTATATTATACAAGTATATTAGATGTGTGTGTGCAAACACGAGCAAGATGTTCCGATGAGAACTTAAACACCTTGCCTGATTTATATACTCTTAAAAACATAAGATACGCAGATGACAGCATGTTGATGGGTGAACCGGAAAGAAAATTGAAAGGACTCTTTAAAATGGTTGTAACGGAAAGCAAGAAGAAAGGACTAACTATAAACTATAAGAAGACAGAATCTATGGTCGTCAGCAAATGAGACAACCCAAGATGTACTGGGGAAATATAATTATCTGTGTAGTGTCGTAAGAGACGACGGAAAATGGGACACAGAAATCTAAAGGTGCATAGCAATAACGAAAGAAAATAAGTAAGGTATTAAGAGATAGGAAAACATCGTTGGAAAGCAAAAAAAAATACTTAACTGCTATGTGATATCTAATAATATCTATATGTAAGTGAATGCTGAACAATTTCGTAGAATTGGTAGAATGCCGCAAATAAAACGGATAACAGCTGTTTATTAAAAATACGTCACATACAATAATTGCATAAATTAATATAGCATTTTGGGGAAAAAAGTACCCCTTTCACAGAAATTGTATTTTAGGTCCCGTATTTGTTTATTTATTCTTCTTTTTCTATGTGCCCCTCAGAACATTGACGATCATGGCCGTCCACAATTTCCTGACCTTTGTAGTTGTTAGTAAATTTTGTCTTTTTGCTATCACCCCATAACCTTGTTCTGCCATCCATTTACATAAGCTCCTTACATAGGTTATGCGATGTTTTCCTCTGTCCCTCTTGCCTGCAATATGTCCTGTCGATGTCAAATATTCTTTCTTCATTACGCACCATTTCTTCATTACGCATTCTGATATTAAGTATGAGTCCTTTTTGTTTCCATTTTCTCTAAAACTTCCTTGTTGCTCACATGTTCAGACCATGGTATTCTCGGCATCCTTCTATAGGACTACATTTCTTTTGCTTCCAGTTTCTTATTACTCTGTGAGGAGATTGTCCAGCATTCACAACCATATAGTAAGATAACAGTCCAGTACCCTTTGCTTCATTTCTAACGAAATGTCCTGTTTTATTTTAATACTTTGCTTAGGTTTTGGAAAGCGTCTTTCGCTAACCTAACGCTCCTTCGAATTTTGGTTTCAGACTTCTCAACCTCTATTAAAAAACTTAGAAATTTAAATTCTTGTAGATCCTTGATTTTAGATTCTTCAATTTGTAATTTGCATGTTGGAATGGAACATTGTGATACTAACAACCATGCATTCTGTCTTCTTGCAATTGTTTAGTTTTTTCTTCTCGCTTTCTTTCTGTGAACATTTTTTAAGTAATTTATACAAAGTATATTGAACTCATGAGATTCTATTTATTTTAAGTATTTATAAATACGAACGTATGTATAGTGGTTGGCCAATTCTGGGATAATGGCGAACAAGTGCATAAAGATCATATAGGAAGTAGGTCATTTTAGCCCAATTGCGCATTGACCACACAAGGCTCAGACACACTTTTAATCTGACGCAAAAGGATCAGTGTAACTGCATGGAGTACCAAGCCCGATACACTCCCAAGAAAAAATCTCTTGTTGGCACGCAAAAATGCACAAAGAAAAATAGATTTTAAAGGAGTGGCTTCACACTCAGTTTTGATGAAATATGTATTAGAGAGGAATGTCGGCCCAAACGCACAACTATATTATATTACATTACATTATAAAAAGAAAATCATACTAAGAATTAATCAATAAAGTTAATGTAATTAATGACGAAATCTCTTCGCTAACAAATTTAATAAAGCATTAACCTACTAACCATTCATTGAATGACGCGATACTTATGTTTAAAATTCTAAGATGGATTTGATGTTCCGATGTTAGTACTTTCGAAAATTTTCACATTTTCATCATCAGGCTTTAATATTTTTTCCATTTCAGATAAACTACAAGACGAAATAAATGTATTGTAGAACGAAAGACGTTTTTTTATTTATTAACGGTTACATAATTTTGGATTGTGCAGCGTCACAACGCTAGAGTTGTATTTTGAATATTTCAAATGAGAATATTTCTTTTTAATAGAGTAATGTGGTAAATCCACGATTATTTTTTGTTGTAAGTGT
>OZ038476.1:77003499-77085999 GCA_964036315.1 Acanthosepion esculentum
GTTGGTGAGAGCCTCAGAGATCAAGTGGCTTGATAAGGTAGTGCTACCCTGGGTCAAGAGGGTAGCTGCTGTAAGACCCTATGTCTAGCAACAGAACTCTGCACGATGCCACACAAGCAGGAGAACCCATTCATGGCCGCCAGACAATTATTGTGACCACATCACCCCTTTCATCTGGTAACGTAACTCTCCAGACTGCAACTCTCTTGAAAAACTCCTTGTAACACCAACGATGAACTGAAGGCAAGAATTATGGCAGCATTCATCAATTTAAACATGGAGACCGTTCAGAAGAGAGGCAGAAGATTCCGAAGTCGTCTGGGGGCCGCAATTGAAGCCAGTGGCGATTTTATTGAATAAATCTACTCTTTGGTATTTCAAAATACTTTTGTGTAACTTTGGTAAATATTCCTGTTAAAATAAGATGTCAGTGGTATTTTCATTTTTGCTTAATTTAGACGAAAATTTATCCATCGGACCCTGTATATCGTCTTTAACTAATTATGTTAACCACTCGATTGCTTGTCTTTTTAGTGTTTTCGTTACGCACCAACTCGGTCCCTGCTTCAACTGGCTTTAGATTTATAAGCCAAATTCATCTCTCTCGCTCTCCCTCTCTCTCTCTCTTTCTCTTTCTCTCCCTCTCTCTCTCTCTCTTTTTCTCTCTCTCTCTCTACCTCTCTCGCTCTCTTTCGCGCGCTCGCGCACTCGTTTTAATTTTACTTTCATTGGCATCCCTCAATGTTGAACGGAAAAAACGAGTGGATGCTAAAATCTTTGTCAACCATGGTGAGGACCGGTTGGTCAGTCGTAATTACTATGTTCGGAAGTTGTCGGTGATTGTGATAGTATTAATACACAAGTCATCGTGACCGAGGCTTTCAGTCTATTACTTTTGTTCAAACAGGTGATCACGCCAGATTATTCATTCTCTCCTAGAAACTGTAACTGTTGTCTGCTCAGTTTAGTCGAAATATAAACTACAGGTAGGTGTGGAAGAAATACAACTACCTGAACTGGCATCTGCAAAAGGGATTAGATAGCCACCCTAGAAAAGAGGCATATTTGTGAAAGGAACAGCCGGCCATTACATTACTTAATTTTTTTAATCATTTCACCACAAATAAGGCAATAAAGCCACTAAGACGGAAGGGATTACTGAGTGTTAGAGAAGAAAGTAAAATACTGTTAAGGAGAGAGAATAATAAAAAAAAACAAGAATTAAGAAGACAGAATATAACGATTGACATCACATTTAAATTTTTAAAGATCAAAGTTGACTTGGAATCTAGAAGCCAAAAGAGAATCCCACAAGTGAGAAGTGCGATAGAAGAAACTGTTATTATAGAACTTACGGTTAAATCTAGACATTTCAATCGCAAAATGATGAGACCTTGCCGCCAATCTAGTACTGCACTTAAATTCACAAAGTTTAGGTATCATATAAGAAAGCTCGTCAGAACAATTGCCATGAAAATATTTATAGAAATGTCACAGGGAAGCTACATTACGTTGTTAGAAAATGACTGAGGGCGAGATGCCAGGTCAAGACCAATAACATTGGTGGTTCTTCTTTGGATTTTATCAAGAATATCTAAATATAAAGCAGGAGCACCTGACCAGATGTAGCAGCAATATTCAATGCATGGACGAATGGTAGACTTATAAATATGTAAGATAAATTCTGGAAAGAAAAATTGTCTAACACGACACAGTGAACCCACTCTCCTAGCAGCAGACCTACCAATTGATTCAATATAATCTTTGTACTTTATGTCAACGGAAAAAATTTTAGCCCGAGAAGGCGTAATGAATCACTCTTTTATGGCTTAGCATCAACCCTACTGATGGAAGGCAGAAATGGGTCTCTCAGATAGAGGGCGGTTTCGTCTTGGAAGCG
The DNA here is from genome assembly GCA_964036315.1 of Acanthosepion esculentum. Classification (NCBI taxonomy): domain Eukaryota; kingdom Metazoa; phylum Mollusca; class Cephalopoda; order Sepiida; family Sepiidae; genus Acanthosepion; species Acanthosepion esculentum. The sequence goes on from OZ038476.1 coordinate 77,005,400, forward strand.
TTAAAATTAACAAGGCATTCCTTACCAAGCCATTTTGAGATCAACTGCTAATTTGATCTTATCGAACTCACCAGTCCGTCATTTATTGATTTATTTGTTTGTTTCTTTCTTTCTTTCATTATTTATTTATTTTCCTTCTTTATTCTTCATATCTTCATTTCTCCGTTTCTTTCTTTCTTTCTTTCTCTCTCTCTCTCTCTCTCTCTCTCTCTCTCTCTCTCTCTCTCTTCCGTCTACCTAATTTCCTTTTTTGATTTTGTCTTTCTTTTCTTTTTCCCCCCGTTTTGACTTTCACGCACTCTGATATAATATATTTTTTTTAATTTTCATCTTCGAAGAAGAAAGGGTTGATTAATTGGTTAATTAGTTTTCTATGGCTTATCAACCCTTTGCAAGTTATTTAAAATCAGGAAATATTTTTTTAATTGTAATTCTTTTTAGTCAATAATGGTTTAGTGATACAAGTAAAAAAAATTAACCCATAGCTGTGGAGAGAAGAGGTGGATTCAGGGTATTTGGCCTTAAGTGAATATAACAAACCCAACGGGAATTGGAACTCGGCTCACCAATTAACAATTCCGAGCCATTATCAATTACACCACCTGCACATTGAAGCTTACAGTACCTGGTAATCCCAAGCGGTCATCCACCTAGGTACTGACTGGTGTTGCTTAACTTCGGTGATCATACGGGAACCGGTGTTTCAACATGATATGGCCGTAAGACGAAGAAGAAAGTAGTAGTAAACAGAGAAATGGATATATTTAATATATGCCTTTCACAGCTTTCTACTCCCTTCTTCTTCTCTCGCTCTTTCTCACGACCTTTCACTCTTCTTATTTGTGTCTCCTTTCTTTCTCTCGCCATTTTTCTAACTATCCTTTCATAGCTTCTTAATCACAATCCAACTTCTCTTTTATACCCTATCTCTCTCTATTTTCTGTCTTTTTCTTTTAGTATTTTTTGTATTTTCCCAGCATCTGTTTTATTCCTACTATATGCATTCAATAAAAATTCAAATACACCACAAACGGATATCATTTCAATGCCTGGATTATCGCGCTAACACTTCCAATGTAACCCTAACGCAGGGGAATATTATGTCAATGAACCAAGTCATTACGAAAATTGCTCGCTCATTCACTTCTCGCTTATTAATTCGATACTCTGTGTTCAGGTAGTGACCATACAATTGTGAAGAGCTCAAATATATTAGCCACCAGCCAATTGGTTACCGGAAGCATTTACCGTCATTATCTCGTCATGAAATAATGAGGATGCGAAAAAAAAAAATGGTGTGATATACGTAACGTAACTTGAATGCGAGTTTGCAAACAATATTTTTAAAAAGGGTGATTGTTATTTCTGACAAATCTCACTGTCGCAGATCGACCACATTCGATAATGATCCGTTGGAGGTATCTGCTGAAGATGATACTCGTTAAGGTAGTCGTGATTTAGGAGGGGGGAGAACAAAAAAGAAATTACACATCTTCAAGTACTCACGAACATCTCAATCAAATTGAAAGAAATTTATGTAAAGAATCTCTATCCGATCTCTCCGTCAAAGCGAACATTGAGCCATCTGCTACAATTTTTATTATTACATCTGATGAAAAAAAAACATGAATACTGCACCCCATTATGTCAAATATCACAATACCGAAATCAGATTTTACAAGAACTTTAATTTTAATTTATTGCTTAAACGTTATTTTTAAGTGGATACCCATATTTTGAGTAGAGGCTCTATTTATTTGTTAAACAGTCTACTTATTATCTGTCTATATTTCTGAGATGAGGTATTATGTACACTATTTGCATTCATCTTTGTTGCCATATTTATCACAAGGTTTCGGCACATGGCACGGTGGATAAAGGCATTGGTTAGATCCAGTGACATGACCCAAAGTGTTGTGAGTTTAATACCTGGTTATGGTAGTGGAGAACTTGGAGAGGTGAATTAACAGGAGATAACTGATAAGTGACATCCATTAGGCATGGCACGTGGAACTAGAACAGTCTACATCAGCGAACGAAATACATGGTTCATTTCGACATTCCAAACACCTGACAAAAGGCCGGAACGTACAACCGCCGAGTAGTTGTGATAAATATCGCAACAAAGATGAGGACAATAGTCCGAATAATGTAAATAGAGTATATTTATTATATATTTATTTATTTCTATCTACCGGCCGGAATATTCGAGAAATCTTGTTGGGAAAATATGCGCCCAAGAGCAACATCGACGGCCTCTGAACAGTTCTGTTTATCCAATTTCACGCACATGATCAACGTGGGGTATGGTTTTCAGACACTTTCCAAAGGTACCTCCTGCTAGAATCGCCTGCCACAGACCATTAACGTTGTTGTGTTCATCTAAAAGTCAATTTTTGTACCTGTGAAGGGAAAAACGCTGAATTTATGTAATGTACGATTTAAATTTCACGATGTAAACGTCAGGGGAGGTAATTAAATCATGAAATGTCCAAGTGTTCTTTTGTTTTTTAAACTATTTAAAACTATTAGTTAAAATCTAGATATATAAAACTACTTACAAACAAATTTTGTGTTATAAAAATGATGAATACAACAATTTTTGTCTTAGAAAAAACAACACCCTGATGGTGATCTTCTGATAATGTTTTAAATACTCGGAATAAATGAATATGTATCAACATCGTAATTTTCTCTCTTCATTTAATAAGGATACTAAGAAGCTTGTCCGTGAATATGAGAGGATCCTATTGAAAATAAATAGACAAAACTTGTCTCATTTATTCAATGAAACGCCCTAATGAAAACGTTCTGCCAATATATATATATATATATATATATATATATATATATATATATATATATATATAATATAGAAAAAAACAACTGAAAAGTTGCAAAGTAAAAGAAAATTGAATGTTTTTTGGTGAAAGTATTTATTTATGTTTATATATATATATATATATTTGATATTTCAGATCGGCTCCGATCTTTCTACTTTCACAAAAAAGAACATTCAATTTTTTTTAATTTGCAATTTTTCAGTTGTTTTATTCGATATTATATACATATTAAGAAAGTATACGTGGCTTCTCATTATGCTATATATATATATATATATATATATATATATATATATATATATATATATATGAGACTGAGATTAGATCCTTCTTATAGTTTATTTACCACTACTTTCCTATCCATAGTCAGTACTTCTGCTATCAATGACGTATTTAATAATAGACCTGACTGCACCATTTTTGCACTTTATTTATTCTTTGTGTTTCTGGCGGTCTACATCTTGCATCAAGTACACAGCCTCTCGCACTTCCTTGACTGTCTGTGCAACTCAAAATTACACGATTATTTCCTAGCATGTTTGCCATAAACAGTTTTATAATAGGGTTAATGTTTCACTAGCAATATTAAATCAAAACTTAATATTAATTCGGTACTCCGGAATTCTTTCGCTCTTTTCCGCCAATAGTGTAATGAACACGCACAACTTCTTCTACTGCTTGGCAACGAGTGACTCATTAAGTCTGCGTCACAAGGAGGCGAACGTTAGAGCCAGTCCGAACGTGCTTAGGGAATGATTTCGATCCGTATATGCTTCACGGTGTAAGGGTCTGGCATGCACTTCGGCTGGTCCTCTCGCGTTAGAATAAAAGAATGTGTAAACCTTGTGTGCAAGTGGATCAAAATGACTTCCTCCTGACCGGATCTTTCAATACTTGGTCACCATTTTCTCGGAATCTACTAGCGCATATATATATATATATATATATATATATATATATATATATATATATATATATTTATATATATATATATATATATACATATATTGTGTATATTTAGGCAGCATATTTTCATTCAAATAGGTTTGTTTCAATAAGTTAGACATATCATATACTGTAGGGGGCCACGTAAACTTTGAAATTTAGAACACTGCATAAGCAGTAAAATCGAACAGCTGAAATGTTTTTAATTTACAAAAATACATATACATACTCACAGACAACTTAACCCTTTGAAGATTGTCTCAGATGTGATTGAAAGTACTTTTGAAATTAAAAAAATATTTGAAAGAGAATTTTGGTATTTTTCTTAATCAATTTTCTAAGGCTACCAAGAAATGAATCCGCGAACTCGAAAGGATCACAACGAAAACTAATCGACATGATAAGTCTAAATTATTTAACCAAACCTGTTTGAATATATATATATATATATATATATATATATATATATATATATATATATATATATATATATATATATATATATATATATATATATATATATTAGTAGTAGTAGAAGTCTTATAAGTATAAGACGTTATACTCGATGGGAAAACCTTCGGTGTCTTGATTTGCAAATAATCAAACCAATAACAAAGGGAAAAAAACGGTATAAAAAAGAAAGAACCAAGAACATGTACGTTAGCCGAAAATAATCGTCCAGTATGCAAGTCCAAGGCCCTAAGAAAAAAAAACGGTACGAATACGCAAAAAAACTAAATAAAGTGCTCAATACAGTAAGTAGAGCAGACCTAGTGTGTGTGTGTCTGTGTGTGTGTGTGTGTGTGTGTGTGTGTGTGTGTGTGTGTGTGTGTGTAAAATGTCCGTTATAACTAAAATATATATCTGTAAAAGGACAATATATATAAAGAACAATATAAATGAAGCCAAAAGAAAAAGTTTTCCTTTTGTCTTTACAAAATTATATATATTTGGGTCACTAACACACAAAAAGAGAATGTCTAATATCGAGAATATTTAACATCGAAAAACATAAGAAAAATGAATCCCTTTTAATAATATGTGGAAATAGCCACTCTTTGACTGATGAAGGTCGCGAGACCAGAAACACGTGTAGCAAAATTATGGAAAATAAAGCATAATATATATATTTTTTAAATCCACATTACAACCAAAAACGTTTGCGGTTTCTCTCTTCTTTTTAATATACACACTTTTCTCTTGTTGGAACTACTATAACCTCTTCCTTTATATATATATATATATATATATATATATATATATATATATATATATATATATATATAATTATTTATTTGAATATTACAACATAAATATGTTCATATTTATGTTGTAATATTCAAATAAATAATTATATCTGCTCTACTCTGTATTGAGCACTCTTTAAAGAATAGTAATTGTTGGTTATTGGAATTCACTCCGTATATACCAATCCTAAACTTGTATATATATATATATATATATATATATATATATATATATATATATATATATATACTTTTTCTATGAAGTAAATTACACATCTAAATTACAATATAATTCAGTACTTAGATTTTCCTGCATTGAAATCGTGTAAATTCCTTTTATCATCTGCAATTGTATTCGCATGCGCTTGATGACGTCATTTCCTTTTCCAGGACACATGAATTTAGATAAAGCAGATATATAATAAAAGTTAGATACAAAAAGAAGTGGAAGAATTAGTGAGGCTAACAGGATGTTGTAAAGAATTGTGGTTATTGAATGCAGTTCGAGAAATTATGGATTAAGTGAAAGACAAAAAATCCGGAATCGATGACGTGTAAAGGAAAAAAGGCGAATATTTTTATACACAGACAAATTAAGATCGATTCATGCAGAGCGATATAGCAAGGGATAAATGAACTAAAATCGACAGATATATCCAAGATATTTTTTAGACTTATATAGAAAAGATATAGAAAAGGGATTTATAAACGCAAGTTGATATACACACACACAAACAAACAAATAAAAAAAAGTTTTATTAAAGACGATTGACAAGGTAAAAATTTTATTCACAAGTAAAGTTTTTATTTAATTTTTCTTGCATTCGTACAACTGTTTTATTTTCTGGACTTACAGTATGTAAAAACTGTCCAAATGGTCTATATACCCGAGCGCTTTCGACGATTCTGTTAGCTATTATCAAGGATGTTTATTATTATTATTATTATTATTATTATTATTATTATTATTATTATTAACTGAATATGTAGATTTTTATATATGTGTTTATATTGATGGGAACTATTTTTTTAATTTTCCAAACACACGCTGTGACCATGTTCATAGTTGATATTATTGCGTATTGGATTTTCTTTTTATTTATTAATGCTTCCATTATTTTTAACTTTTTTTATATGTGGATGGTCGTATATTCTACGAGTACGTTGCGGACGGAGTTTGGTAGGATTCTGGGTGCGTTTAAATAGATCCTAATTCAGCTATGGTCTGAGAGATGAAATGTGAGTCTTTTTGATAAGCATGTAGTGGTATGTCCAATATAATTATTTTTTAATTTTGTTTGATCATGAACCGCATTTCCTTAAGGGGCATGTAAATCTATTGGTTTCTGTCATCCACAGACAGACTGTTTCGCTGTATCACAGCTCATCGAAATCCGGCTGAATTGGCGTCAGCCGGAGATTTTACTCCTAAGCCTTTGGCGCACGGCAGGGAAGAAAGTAAATTTAAGCGTATTTATTTTTAGATAAACACACAGTGACTGAGAGAACTCGATTCGATTTACCGAAGAGTCATGAATTATTAGCCGTCATAGTCAAAGTTTACAAACCCACACTTCCTTCCCAAAATAAACAGAAAATTTCGCTGATAAATTAATGAAAAAAGCAATCAGAACTTTACTAAATTTAGCATTTAGCTTAGTCTTATCATAACTCCACGATATTTGCTGGTATTTGATCTTTATAATAATGACACGCTGATAAACCCGCTCACACTGTATACTACAGGGCAGGTTGATTTGGGAAAGCTGGTATTGCATTCAATTTGAACATCGGGGTTTAAAATAGTAAATAATGCCAGGAAATATATTTTTCTAAAACCTTGCCGATTTTTGAGGAAATGAGTTTAACAATTAAGTTTATGTTTACAATTGAAACGTTGGAATTTTGTTCCCGTGATCAGCGAAAGCCGTAGAGTTTACAATATTTATAATTGGAATATATGCAGTTGCTTGGTTTGAAATTAAAACGGATAATAAATTACATAACCAAAAACTAGATCTTCAAAACGATCAACAAAATAAAGCAAAAGTCAACCGAAATACAAAACGTTACGTTCAAAAAATTACAGCAAAATTCTTTCACCTTTTCAGATGAATTAGAGGGAAGGGAAGAGGCTATAAAATTGTCCATGAGATAAGTAAAAATTTATTCATATTTAAATTAATTATGTAAATTTACAAAACTAATTTCGTTGATTAGCCTGTTTTGTAATCTTTTACAATTTTTAGTTTTCATTTATTGAATACGTACAAATTACATATTTTACTTGCAGTGATGAAATATTAAAACTCTTGTTTGAATATATTATTTGGATTTATTCTTGAAATAGTAAATTCTTGAAGTCTGCAAGCAAAAGCTTGCTGCGGTAAATGAGGTATTTCTGTACATTTTTCGGACGATCTTTAAAACTAAATGCTCAAAAATTGGTAAAAGCTATGAATCTAATTTTTGTTGTCAGTACTTCACATTAAACCCCAGCCTTGGCGTTGAGTGCAATATTGATTTTCTAAAATAAATGAAAAATCAATCTGATCTACCTTACAATCATAGCTATTCAATTTAAGCAAAATACCTATATAAGTTCATATATGTACCAATTCAAATATGCGAAGAAAAACTAGTTTTTGTTATCTATCTCCGTGTATATGAATTAGTTTATATATCCCGATTAAGGAACGAGCCTCGCGAAACGGAGTGGCTCTTGCAGCGTGTCTCACTGGCGACGGTTCGAGGTAATGCTTTCTCCATCATAGCGGCTGGCAGAGGATAGAGAAAAAAATTTGTTTATAGTCACGTTGTTCTGGAATTGTCATCATTGGCCGACTGAACTTGCTTTGTTTCAATTATTGTTTCCCTTAGATTGAACTTACCATTTCTTTTTATACTATAATGTATTTCAGTGTTATCCAATAAATTTAGGTTTATAAATACGTATATGTTAATACCACCGTAAATATCCGTACGATGATGTAATAATACTGTAATGTACATACGACTTCTTATTCTGAGTGTATTGTCCATTCAGGACGTGGGTGATCATGGCTCTCCACAATTTTCTATCCTTGCTCTCAGTAAGGTTTGTCGTTTACTATTGCTACCAGTCCCTGTTCAGCCACCCATTTACACAAGTTCGTTAAGTAGGTTACACGCTTTTTTCCTCTGTCATGCTTGACTTTAATCTGTCCTGTGAGTGTCAAATTTTCCAAGCCTTTTTCCTCATTATGTGTCCTAGAAATTTCAAATGTATGTTTCTGATTTTATGTATAATTGTTCTTTTTGTTCCCATTGAAATTTCGTCGTTACTCAGTCAACGGTATTCTCAGCATCCTTCTGTAGAACCACATTTCAGTTGCCTCAGCAATGTATCATGTATGCATATATGCAAATGCATGAATATATATTCATACCAAAATCAAGTAAGTACGAATATTTAAATATTTGCGAAGGTCTTTTTTTTTTAATGGTAGAGGGGAAAAGTGACAGCGATATCCGAAGTTGAATTGGAATAGTGAAAGATGACTTCCAAATTGAAGCAAACCATTAAGAAACAGGGACATTTCCTAGATGGCAGTGAATGTTGAACAATCTCCTCACAGATTAAGAGACAACTGGCGGCACCATAGATGAGATTCTACAGAAGGATGCTGAGAATATCATGCTACGCCACAAATGATTAACGATGATGTTTTAAGGAAAATGGAAAGAAATGGACTTCTTAGAATCAGAAAGAAACTAAGACATTTGACATTTCTTGGAAACATCAGGAGAAACAGAATTTGGAAAAATTTGACAAACACTGGGTCGTACACTGAATGCAAGGAGTACCGCGGAAAGCAACAAGTAACCTACATAACGAGATTGTGTAAATAGGTGTCCGAATAGGGAGTGGAAAGGATGGCGAAAAGACAAACCTGGCTAAGATCTATAAAAGGAGAGGAAGTTGTGGAGAACCATTATCGCTCACGTCCTGAAAAGACACGGCACATAGAAGAAGAATTAAATTGTGCGAATGAAATTACACTCACATATATAAATAGATATGCTGGTGCATATTTGCAGTAACACATCATCACCAACCAAGTGTTTATGCTGACGACGACTATTTCATTCTGTCTTAACACGAAGTCCGGTAGATCCGTCAAATTAAAACTGGCAGCTGCTCCCGGAAATGACCTCCAATCAGTTGTTAACTGGAGCAATAAAGGTCTTTTAAATTTTAACGATTACAAAAAGAAACTCCTATCCTTTAATTATCATAGTCAACCCTTTTTGCTTCCCATCGGCATATCTGATGCTAACTTCCAGGAGAACAAACTCGTTGTGCATTCTTGGTCTCCCGTCTTCTGCTTACATGAAGGGGGGAGGGGTGATTATATTGAATCAATTGCTAGATCCACTACTCAGAAGGAAGGTTGGTTCAGTGTGACGTGCCAGATTCTGCTTACATGAAGGTGTAGGGGGGTAATTATATTGAATCAATTGCTAGATCTACTACTCAGAAGAAAGGTTGGTCCAGCGTGACGTGCCAGACAATCTTTCTTGTCAGAATCCATCTTTCACATTTATAAATCTATCCTATTGTCCGTTCCTTGCATATTGCTACCATATCTGGTCTGGTGCCCCGGCTATATATTTCGAGATGCCCGGCAAAATCCAAAGAAAGGTCTGTAATATTATCGCTCCTGAACTGGCATCTCGACATCACTCACTTTCCCACCGCCTTAACGTTGCTTACCTCTGTATTTTCTATAAATATTTCCATAGCAGCTGTTCTAATGAGCTCTCGTCCTAGGTATCTCAACTGCATGGATGTACTAGCACTAGATTGGCTACTTGTCTCATCGTTTTACTGCTGAAATAGTAACCGTAAGTTCTATTTCAGTAGTTTCTTTTCTCGCACTTCCCACCTGTAGAACTCTCTTCCTTCTTGCTTCCATAACACCTACAATTTAAATGCAATCCCTATCGTTGCCCTTCCTGAAATCTGTTCTTTTATTGTCCTTTCTCCTCAGTAAATTCTTCTCATTCTCTTCCACTCTCAGTAACCTCTTGCATTTTAGTGGCATTATCACCTTGCTTGGGGTGAAATGATTAAAACATACTGAAACAGAAACTTGCACATATGTACATATATTCTGGTTACCTGACGATCACAGTAGCTTGAAACTCGAGTAGCAGTTTGAACTTTGTCTCTTTTTGAGTAGTGACGTTAAGTAGCGTATTTCCTCTGTTTTGCTCATTTAGGCATAAAACACGGCCTTTTACAATATTGGTAGGTGTCTGTCTTTGTTTTTTTGGGTGGAGACGTTGTTTCTTTTTTTAGTTTATGTTTTCTTTTCCCTTTTTCATCGGTTTGCCTCTTGGATTATGATTTATTGATTTTGTTTTCATTTTTTTAGTCATTTGGCAAGCTTTATGTTGGTTTTACTAATACTTTAGTTTGTTGCATATATATATATATATATATATATATATATATATATATATATATATATATATATATATATATATACTAGCTTAAAAGCCGCCAGATAGGGCGGCATTTAAGCTAGCTCCTTCAGAGGTATCTTGATCAGGCCTTCTTCACAATAGATACGGAGGAGTCATTGCGATAGTTAACAAGAAACTACAGAAGAACTCAAAATTGATCGCTGCATTTAAGTATTGCATTAATATTTAAGCTTACCTTTTAAAAGTTCAACGATAATTCTTCTGTCGCCACTTAATTTAAAGACAATTTGATGTACGTAGGTCCCTACTTTCCGTACAAACAATTGTTTTTATTTCATGGTTGATTTTCGCTGGATTTCGCAATTTCAATTATTCCAAAATTTATTTCCAAGTTATGGAAATTGTTATCGTACAGAAAATTCGTCGCAAAATTCACGTAAAAAATTACCGAAAACTAACGCTGTAATGAAAACTTGGGATCCCAAATTTCTGGATTGCGGGTCCGGATCCGGCCCGGAATGTTTTTAATTTCTCAGAGTTTGCCTGATTCCAAAATGGTATGATATGTTGTGCAACGGCCTCTTGGAGCAAAGTTGAATACACGGACAATTTTATTTTGAAACACTGTAATTTGAGAACAGTAATATTTTCCTTTGAAGATGAGCTATTAAAAGTTAGAGAGTTCTGTCACTTAAATTGCTTTTATCAAAAGAAGCCAAGAGGGCGAAATCCGAAAACAATCAAAGTAATGAATTCAAATTTTCAGGATTGCGAGTCTGGATCTGACTCGGAATGTTTTTAATTTGCTCACGGAGTCGGCCTGATTCAAAAATGTTATATGTTGGGCTACAGCCTCTAGGCGAAAAAGTGTGACACAATGACATTCGCATTTATATTATATATATATATATATATATATATATATATATATATATATATATATATATATATATATATATATATGGTATAAAATGACAATTGGAAAAATCTTAGATTTTGCCGACGCGTTTTGTCTTCCGACTTTTTCAAGGCAAAATGAAATCGAAATATCTCTGTTGTTATAGTTACATTAAAATCCAAATTTAAAAACATAGACGCTTCTGTCCAAGCCTTTTTTTCTGGTTAATGTAAATTACATTTATAGTAAGAGATTTTTTTTATGTCTTGTCCACAGAGTTGATCTGGGAATTTAACTATATTGTCGACATGGAAAAAAAATCTCTCACTCTAAATGTAATTTACATTAACCAGAAAAAAAAGGGTTAAACAGAAGCGTCTATGTTTTTAAATTTGGATTTTAATGTAACTATAACAACAGAGATATTTCGATTTCATTTTTGCCTTGAAAAAGTCGAAAGACGAAACGCGTCGGCTAAATCTAAGATTTTTCCAATTGTCATTTTATACCAATATGTCTTGTCCACAAAATTGATCTGGGAATTTAACTATATATATATATATATATATATATATATATATATATATATATATATATATATATATATATATATATATATATATATATATATATATATGGTAATGTGTGTGTGAAAGAAAGAAAGAAAGAAAGAAAGAAAGAAAGAAATATAGATTATGCTCACGTGCACATTCATATGTATACTTCTATAATTTCCATTCATTCACCTGTCTTTTCAAGAATTGCTTTTATATTTTTCTTTATCGTTTCCAATGCCTGCACGTCTCAGAAAGTCACGCAGCAGAAAAGAAGCTTGACCCTTCGGCCCAGGTAGAAATGCTTACCAGAAGTAGGAATCGAATAGGCTTCAGCCACGTGGCTGGAATAAAAGTGTTTTTGCAAGGACTGTGTCCACTATCAGACGAAGTGATGCACAGTGGGGTGGATCAGATAATGGCGCCTTGAATCGATGCCCATCTTCCGACTAGCAACAGAAACGAGGCTTAGAATAAACTGACTTTTCTTTTATTCTATTAATGGTCATTTCTCTTTATTTCTTCTTTCTTTTTATGCATTCCCAACGCATTTTCGCCCATGTCTCGAATCCGAAATTATAAGAATTGTTTATTTCTTTTCACCAGAGAAGATCATCTTTACCATGGATTTCTTTTCTGCTTTTTCTGTTTGTCTCTGAGACTTTTTCTTTGTCTGCGCGTTCAGTTCTATTTTCAATTTTATTTATTTCTGTTTATCGTGTCTTTTTTATTCTTCCTTTTTTTATATCTTAAATATTTACTCTTATTCTTTATCTTATTCTTTATTCTTATTCTTTATTCTTATTCTTTATTCTTATTCTTTATAATATAAATTATTCTTATTCTTATTCATATTCTTATTCTTTTTTCATATTCTTATTCTTTATTCTTATTCTTTATTCTTATTCTTATAATCTTAGATATTTGTTTGCTTTTATGTTTTTACATTACTTTTCATTTTTTTAAGTTATTTATTTCCGCTACACAATTTTTATTTCTTTTTGCTATTTTTGTATTTTCATTTATTTTCCTCTTATCCACCTGAGGATCGTTTTACTTTATCTTATTTCTTTGTTATTGTTTTTTATACGCTCCACTCTTTTATACTTTGTTTCTTTTATTCTTTCTTTTGTTTTCTTCTTCTTTCCTTTACTTCGGTCAAGATTTTATTTTTCTATTCTTGAAGAAGAAGAAAGTAATTTTTTATTACACAAAAAATCTAAGGCATGCAGTGCATGCGTTACCTACATGGACTCTGTCATCCTTGAAACATACAAAAACACACGTGTCTGTTCCCCTGAAAACTACCTGCCTAAACATGACTGAATCAAACCAAAACATAAAACCAAACCCTAACCCCATCGTAAACCAAGATCAAATTTCTAAACCCAAACCCTAAAAATAGCTTTAAATCCTAACCCTAACCCAATCCATAAACTCTAACCTACACCTGCCTAAGCCTAAGTTCAAAATCTAACAGTAAATCCAAGCTCATACGTAAAATATAAACCTAAAAGTCAACGCTAAACCTAACACATAAATCTACAACCAAGCACTAACCCGACACTTAAAATTAAATATATTAAACTACCATAGCCACACCCTAACTCCTAAACCTAGCCCTAAACTCTAAAGTCAATCCTAAATGGTAAAACATTAACTCCTGCGTTAAAAGCTAAACCATAAACATAAAACCGGCGTCAAACGAAACCATCCTAAGTCAAGGGTCAATCGCTATCTATCTTCCTATCCCACTGTTAAACTACCTTAGAGACGACCATCTATTCTATTTTATTTTCTCGCCCCTATCTCCTGTGGAACTCCCTTCTGATTCCTTGCTTCTTTGACACCTACAATCTTAAAAAAAATTATATCCAGTATCACTCACCAAATTCTATCTTCTTGTGCTCTGTTTCTTTTCTCTCCTTTTCCTCACTTCTCCTCGCTAACGTCTTCTCATTCTCTTTCACTCCTGTAAGCCCCAGCGTCCTAGTGCTTGAGTTGAAATGATAAAAAAATAATTGGTTAAAAAATTTCATATTGCACACGTGGAACTCGCGTCGTTTTAGAATTTACCCACGTAAGTGATGAAAGGAGTCATCAGTGCCAAAATAACATCTGTAACAGCAACAGCAAGCGAAATGGAAAGTTATCAAAATTTTCATAGACCACCACGATAATGATGACGATGGCTAATGTAAATAAAGTTACCGTTGCTCATTGTGTTCTGAAGGTGACGTGAGTAAACCTCGAAATGGCTATTGCTTGCACTCTTGCCTATAATAATTATTTTCATTGTTTATGCTTAAAATTTTCTACTGACCGATTTATATATATATATATATATATATATATATATACGAGGTACTGAAGAGTTCTAGAAAGAATTCTAAAATAGATTCTGATGTTTGGACAGTTGGTCAGATTTCAGGAAGAATGTCGCGTCGATAATTCTTTCAGCATCAAATATATCAAAATAAAACGGGTATTTAGGAAGCAACCCTTCACGCCCCTATTTAGGTAGCAACCCTTCAACCCTGCAAATTTGATTGGAGTAAAAAAAAAGATACTTTTTTCTGAACTGCTCTTGATTCCATATGACCGAACGACAATCAGTGGAGAGTTTGTACAAGAAGTTTAGAAATGTTATGTTCACAGTGCTTTCAGCCAAACGTTTAGTTATTTTCATGATTCAAGGTCTTCTTCTTCAGTGAGCTGTGTCACTTCAAGAAATGAGAGATCATGGCTCTCCACAACTTCTTATCCTCTTTTGATCTTAGTAAGGTTTGTCTTTTTGCTATCACCCCTAATTCCTATTCTGTCAACCATTTACACACGCTCGTTAGGTAGGTTATTCACTGTTTACCTGCGCCTCTTGCTTTCAAGATGTCCTGTGAGTGTTAAATCCTCCAAGTTCATTTTCCACATTATTTTCCTTCAATATTTAAATTGTGTCTTAAAAGCGGCCTGAGGTGGTGTAATGGTTAGCAAGCTTGGCTCGTTGAAATAGTTACAACTGAGTAGTGAATTCAATCCCCATACTTTCGGCCTTGTGCCACATCTAATCAACATTCTAAATTGAGCACTTCGACGTTGTCTAATGGTTAGCACGCTTGTCTCGCTAGATCAATTACGACTGAATAGTGAGTTCGATCCACACTGAGTACCCCATACTTTCGGCCTTGTGCCACATCTAAGCTACGCTTAGAAAATCACCATAGGGCACTTCGACGTGGTTTGTCCTGTTAAATCAATTAAAACTGAATAGTGAGTTCGATCCTGGGTGTCCTATACTTTCAGCCTTGTGCAACATCTAAGCTACGCTTATAAAATCACTATTTCAATTGTGTCAGTTTGTTTCTAAGTATAAATGTCCCTTTTGTCTCCGTTTTCGAAAAACTTCACAACATTTATGCTGCCTCAAGTCTTTTCATCTTTGAAAAGACTGTACACCATTTGCTACCATATATTGATCAGGTATTGCATAATAGTTCAGTACTCTTTTCTTTGTATCTAACGATTTTTCTTGGTTTTGGAGACTTTGCTTAGCTATCCTTTCGCTATTAAATACACCTACGGATTTCACTGCCACATTTTCTGTCCACTGTTAAAACACTTTCTAGATATTTAAATTCATATATATATATATATATATATATATATATATATATATATATATATATATATATATATATATATATATATGAATTTATTTAAATTCATATATATATATATATATATATATACATATATATATATATATATATATATATATATATATATATATATATATATGAATTTAAATATCTAGAAAGTGTTTTAATATATATATATATATATATATATATATATATATATATATATATATAAACATTTTTTATGTTTATACGTTCTTTTTATAGATACAAATATTTAAGTAAATGCTCTGTTTATATTAAACAGTATTAACAACATTTACCGGCCTGAATGTCCGAGAAATTTTCATAGGTCGATTTTACTGCTTTTAAACAAAATTCTCTATGATTTCCTCTCATACATTCATATTTGCTCAATGCGTATCTAAATGTAAACAAATGACGTCACACATTATGAAATGGAGAAAGTCCGACAATTATTTTTTAAGACATTTTTTATATAATTTTTGAATTTGTAGGTCTGATGAATTGGATTTTGATTACGATTCCAATGTAATAAATTATAACCATAGAATATTAGTGTTTGAGCCTTTTATATTATATTCTAACTCTCTCCTGGACATTGAGTTCTACCTACATTCTATCCTCTTGGGAATTTATATATACATATATATATATATATATATATATATATATATATATATATATATATATATATATATATATATACATATATATATATATATTGACCACTAATATTATCTATCTATCTATCTATCTATCTATAAGAAATCTCTTACCAATAACAATATCACATTTCTAAGAACAAATTTCGGACTATAAACTACTCTTTCGATGTCCTGTTATTACCTGGAATTATAAAACAACAAATATTTTCTTACCTGATGATATCTGTAGGAACAGATGAAAGCGCGTAAATATATAAAAAAAAGACCTTATTCAACTGAAATTTATAAACAGGGATCATAACATTCATTTACAGGTTCGGGGTTAATGTCTCTTAGTAAATTGTTTGCGAAGATGTATTCTCGCCATTTTATCATTAACTTCTATATCTGTTTTCTGTATGAATGATTCATTGTAATATATATATATATATATATATATATATATATATATATATATATATATATATATCAACAGACGACCTACGACGATTCGTGGTTACGACGCAATCTCCAGCAATCTTGTTTTGACTGATGCCGTTTGCTTCGTACATACCACGCAAACGGCCCGAAGGAAGAATGCATTGCGCGGCTGAACAATACGTCGTCATCGGGCGTAAGATTGCGGAAGGCGGCGTGAGTCAGATCGTGGTTGTACGCCATAGTGGAATGTTGGTCTTTGCGTGCTTATTCACGGAAAATCGCGGGTACGTTGATGATCCCCTGTATATTTATAAGCAGTGTAAAAAAAGTTATCGGTAGAAGAAGCTTCTGGCTGGAATGAGGACATCATATATATATATATATATATATATATATATATATATATATATATATACAAGTATAGGATTGGTATATACGGAATAAATTTCAATAACCAACAATTATTATTCTTAAAAGAGTGCTCAATACAGAGTAGAGCAGATATAATTATTTATTTAAATATTATAACATGAATATGTTATAAAATCACTACAAAAATAGCCATTTTGTTTCAACACTTCTGGTGTATTATCAAGTGATGATGTTGAACCTCATCACTTGATAAGACACCAGAAGTGTTGAAACAAAATGGCTATTTTTGTAGTGATTTTGTAACATATTTATGTTATAATATTTAAATAAATAATTATATATATATATATATATATATATATATATATATATATAGTATGACAAATTGGAAATAAGACGCTGGTAGTTTCCAAATTTTTGAAAGAATATTTTTTTTGAAAGAATATTATTTAAAAGAATACTTTTTACAATCTAGCCAAATTCCTCTGCATTCTTTTTCTTTTTCTCTTCAACACCTTTCTTCCTGACAGTGCCATATTGTGGCAACAGGAAATCTACCAAGAATGGTGATATATTGTAAGAGCCTGGACGCAAATTTGTCGTGGCTGAACTATCGATCAAGGCACTTTCCAGGCATTTTCGTTTTAGTGAATTATTTTCTCTTTTAATAAAATTAGCATTCCCTATGCCAAAATTGTGGCCAGTTTCGTTACGGCGAGCAATCAATGCATATTGTTTGCTGTTTTTTAAAATGTCCCTTTTGTGTTCATACAATCTCTTGTTTAAACCCCTTGAAGTTTCTCCAATGTATTTATCTGGAAATTCCTGCATTTGATAGAGTTAATTCCTACTTCAGATTTTTGCTTGTTGTTGTATTCTTTATTAAGTCTTTGATTGTTTTAGATATAGATGTCACAAATTTTATGTTGAGTTTAGATAAATTCCTTTCGGTTGTTGTTGTGATAGAGTTAGTGGGTAGAATAATATATTTTTTGATTCGTTGGGTTTGTCTGGAAGGACATCTCTTTTATTTTGGAATATTTTATAAGCTTTTTGTTTCGCATTGAATATGAAATAGGGCACTGAAGGGTCTTGAATGTATTTTCAATTTATTTCTTCACTTCATGCAAATATTGGGGGCTGCTTTCCGTCATCTTTGTTTTTAAATATCCCACATTGTGTTAACAGAAAATCTACCAAGAATGGTGAAATGTTGTAAGAACTTGGACGTAAATTTACTGTAGATGAACTAGCTATTAAACCACATTCTAGACATTTTCATCTTAGTGAATTATTTTCTCTTTTAATCAAAGTAGCATTCCATATGTCAAAATTGTGATCAGTTTCGTTAAGATGAACAACCAATGCGTTTTGAGTGTTGTTTAAAAAAAACGGCTGAAATGTGTCACAAAAACTTTTTCCAACTTATACTATTTATTAAATACTTTTTGTTTATATATAAAATCCTACAAAATTATATATATATATATATATATATATATATATATATATATATATATATATATATATATATATATATATATATATATATATGCACATTTCATTAAAAACGACTGACAAGGTGCTTTTATTTAGTTTTTTATATAATTTCTCGATCGATCTAATAAAGTTTTTCTTTTCAGAGGATAAATTATATAAAAACTGTCCGAATGTTCTTTTTATCCGAGCGCTTTCGGCTATACATTTAGCCATTTTCAAGGATTATATTTCAACTGTTAGAATTAGAAATAGTTTGTTATATGTATGTTTAATAAAGATTCATTTTTTTGTTTCAAAACACGGTCAAGATATTATGTCCATGTTCAAAGTTAATATTATTAAGTGTTGGTTTGTTTGTTTTTATTAGTAAGGCTTCCATTATTTTTAGCCTTTTTTTTTGCAAGTGGATGATGCTATTATATTAGTGTTGTCGACAAGTATGTTCCGAATAGTGACCGGTAGGTCTCCATGAATATTTAAATGAGATCTAATTGAGCTATTGTTAGAAAGGTGTAGAGTTAGTCTGCGTGTTAAACAATTTGTAGTGTGGCCTATATAATTATTTACGAAAGTTGATTGTTGAGGAATACAATTCTTTAATGGGCATTTGAATTCGTAAATAATATTTGCTCTATTTAATTTTGTTCTAGTTTTTATATAATTTATCCTCTGAAAAGAAAAACATTATTAGATCGCACGAGAAATTATATACAAAACTAAATAAAAGCACCTTGTCAGTCGTTTTTAATGAAATGTGCATGAAAGAAGGATTGCTGCCTAAATACACAAATATATATATATATATATATATATATATATATATATATATATATATATATATATTATCACTTAAACTGTATTTCTAGTGGATACCATATTTATTTTGACAGTATATTTATTTATTTTGGTGTTAATATTGGTAACCAGAGCCCTGTGATGGAGCATTTACTTAGCAACATAATCTTACGTAATCTTAATAGGTGCCCTATAAACAAAGCCTTTTGTTGTACTATGACTTCGTGGTAAATATCGATAAGTTCACAGACAAAATTTTCTTGCTGTTTGTTTTATTATGGTAGAGTTGTCACCCTTTACATCAGCCTAAATGTATTCATCATTGGTAGAAGAGGACTGACTGAGAAGCTCGCTTGCAACCTCGAGTGCCAAGTTAGGAACTTACGAACGGAAAAGATGTTCTTGCAATATCAAGATCCTTTCTCATTGGGTTTAGTTTAATATTTTTCTTAAAGCCCAAGAAAACCTAATGCAGAATAGAAACCTAAGGGATATAGCTGTTAAGAAAATAATTTAAACGACGGTTTCTACTGGTAGGGAGATGCAAGGTGCATCTTTAAAAAGATTTCTCTAATATTCAGACCAATAGATGAAAATAAACATGATCTATAGGATCCAGATCCTATATTGTTCTTAAAACTGAACAAACATAGGCTCTAAATCAAATATTACAATTAATGTAATTTGATTGGTCCAGAAATACCAATGGCATGTCATCGCCTACGTCCGCTCGTCTGACCATGATCTGACATGTTCAAGGAACAACGCGCCAAAAAGTTGAAACATGTTCTCAAGCCTATCACGTGGCTTACGTTGTTTATTAAAAAAAAAAACAACAACAGTTGAGGAAAAATCAGTTGGAGAAAATTTCGACGAAATGCAGATACGTTACGTGACTACACTCATCACTGAAGTCCAGACTATACGTTAAAATATTTTCTGAACACAACCACAGTCTATATTTCTTCATTCAATGCAAACAACAAAGACAGACCCTCAAAACGTCACAAAGTGAGTCAACCACCCACACTTTTTCACAAAATTTTAAACTGTTTATTTTACATACAAATAACACTACATTTAACTGAAATTCTCCAAACTCACAGACTTTTTATAGTATAACTTACATTTTCTCACTCAAAAATCCAAAAGACAAGTAAATTTCAGCATTTTAAACATATTCAGAATTCCTGTTTTGTACATTTTGTTATATATAAATTCTATCTACTTGTAAAACTTCACTTGTTGAATTTCCTTTGTTTCTTCTTGTTGTTTCATATTTTGTGGCAATTGCGTTGAATATGAAATGGTGAGGGTATCTGACCCCAACAAATCCAATGGATAAAGGCGATCCAAGAAGTGACTTGACCCAAAGAGTTGTGAGTTCAATTCCTGGCCTCAGCTGAGAGAACAAAAACTTAGAGCGTTATCAAGGCGAATAAACTAAAACTGAGATATCCAAAGATGGAAATAGAATAATCGATACCCGTGGACTAAATAAAGGGTTCGGTTCGAAATTCCAACATATATCATGGGAAGAGGGCCGGTACAATGGCAAAAACGTTGTGAATGTGACAGTAAAGATGAGGCAACAGTCAGAACAGTGGAAATAATATCAATAGAAAATAAATAAATATGCCATTTAAAATAAACGGAGCGTCTATTCAAATATGGGTATCTACAAGAAATAAAGTTCAAATGATAAAATGTGTAGAATTAGCACACACACACACACACACACAGACGCGCGCACACACACACACATATTCGGGATTTACATATATATATATATATATATATATATATATAATATGGATAAAATAACTGAAAAAAATTGGGTGTTTTTTTTCGAAAGTATTTATTTATGTTTTTATATATACTTAATATTTCAGACTACCTCGGTCCTTCCTCAGAAATCAATTGAATTACTGTATTTGCTGTGTTTACAGCGTCCGTCGTTAGACGCGGACGTCACGTGATGTGGAATGCAACTATGTTTGAATTTTCTAACGTGAATCTAACGATAGTAATTTAGATGTTGTTTAAAAAGGTTTTTTTAACTATATCTAAAGAAATGTTTTAACTATTGAAATATTTATACAGATTTAAAATAGCCAAGTCTTTGTTTAACCTTAGTTTATATGTGTCTAATTTTAAAATCCAGTATTTCTCTTTTTTTCTTCGTGTGTATGTTGTACTAAAACCTGAGTATATATATATATATATATATATATATATATATATATATATATATATATATATATATATATATATATATGCCGAGTGAAGCAGCAAAATTGTCCAAATCTTGTAACAGCAAAATTGTCCAATTGTTAGATTAAGCTCTGTACCGTTTTATCTTAGAAATGATTAAATATATCTTACTGGAGTTTTCTGAGATTTTTACACACTATTGGATTCTACTTTGAGCGATAAGAATGTATAATTACTCTCCAAGCTTAACAAAAGAATCGTGATGAAATCGATCATAAGCGTAAATGACATGTTCTTCATTAATTAATCATAGCTAAAGACCGGAAGCTCATGAAGAATTGAAATAAATTTCAAATATATATATATATATATATATATATATATATATATATATATATATATATATATATTGTTCCAGTATCATTTCCCAACTTATTCAAGATGACTTTCCCCCTC
The DNA here is from genome assembly GCA_964036315.1 of Acanthosepion esculentum. Lineage (NCBI taxonomy): Eukaryota > Metazoa > Mollusca > Cephalopoda > Sepiida > Sepiidae > Acanthosepion > Acanthosepion esculentum. The sequence continues at coordinate 77,027,440 of OZ038476.1, forward strand.
TCTAACCATCTAACTTTCTGTCTTGAAGTAACAAAGTGCCTCACAAATTTCACGTAAGATTTCATTTTCAAGTCTTTTTTCACTACTCTTTGGACTGTCATAGCTGAAACTCCTGTCACACGTGCCAAACGCCTTATGGATTGAGTTGGATCTTTTCTAATTGATCTCTTTAGATCTAAGTTGAAATGATGATCCCTCTTCTTGTTACGTTCTGATCCAGTTTTTCCGCTCTACTGTTCCCCCTTTTTAAACTTATTCACCGTTCTCTTGATGGTTCTTGAGTGGACTTTGAAGATGAAAGCCAGAGTATGAATGTTTATTTGTGTGTGCGTGTGAGTGGGTATGTGGAGAAAGAGTTACAATGACTCATATTGCTTACATGCCATGCTTCTGGACAATATTACAGCTAAATTGTTGCCTGTTAACATGGTTCATAAAACAGCCCAAGAAAAAAGAGATAGAATGATCAAAGAATTTAAAGATAGCTATCATAGAATGATAAAGTGACAGAAAATGAAAGTGGGCCGAACACAGATTTTCCTTTATGTGTCGTGTCCCCACAGGACGTATACGATCATGGCTCTCCACAACTTCCTGTCTTTTGAAGCTCTTCAATTTTGGCTTTATGTTACTTCTCCTAAACCTTGTTCCGCCATCAATTTACTCAAGTTCACTAAGTACGTTATACGTTGTTTTCCTCTGTCTCTCTTGACTTCACTCTGTCCTGTGAGTATCAGATTTTCCAAACCCTTTTTCCTCATTATTTTTAGAAATTTACACTGTCTCTTCCTGATGTTAAATGTAAATTTACTTTTTGTTTCTATTTTCTCTAAAACTTCGTCGCATGTTCGGTCCATGGTATCCTCAGCATTCTTCTGTAGAACCACGTCAGACACATAGAAAGACGAAATATAAAGGATGGAGATGGTACCTTAGGTAGTACCAGATAGCAAAACAATTGATTGACTAATAACACAGAGGGGTTTACATGGTGCAGTCAAGGAACGTCTTTAGAAACGCCTTTGTCCTGCAGGAGACTTGGAATGCTGCTGCTATTCGTGCTGCTCTTGTTCTTGCTGCTGCTGTTGTTGCCGCTTCTGCCGCAGCTACTGACGGCGACAACGATGATGACAATCTTACAACTGTTTTTTGTAATACTGCAAAGAACACTATTTAAAATTCTTTCACCTTGCTGTCATTATGATTTAAAATCTTAAATAACTGTAGCTGATTTTACAAGTACTCGGGTGACAGTTAGAAAGAAAAAATGGTTTTGTCTTGGATGAAATTCTCCTTATCTCCCAAACAGTTGTCTCTGGTGTCATCAAATGCCAATGGGCTACCTTGAACTGATAAAATATAAGTAAATCACTGAGTGGGCAAACGATGTCTGGGTTTTGAAGCCATCTGGCCAAAGTCTTGACCTGACTCAAACGTGGTCAGCCTCCCAGTTCTAAAATTAAACATGTCTCGTTCCCGGAGACTCGAGGCTATTTCGACCCGTCCCACTGGTGGACACTGAATTGTTGTTGTTGTTGTCGTCGTTGTTTATATCTTTTGCTTTATTTATGTAATTTTTGTGTATTTGTGTTTGTATGTGTTGTATGTGTATGTGTTGTGTGAGTGCGCGCGTTTGTGTGTGTGCCAGTATGAAATGAATTCATCAAATCCGACAAATATTTGTACGTTATTTAGAACGGCCATTTTTTTTTCTAAAGCTACCCACCTCCAACTCCGCCCCACAAGAAATAACGTTGGTCCAAAGAGTAGATTTAATCATAGATAGTGTCGGGGATGGTTGTCACGCATTCATACTCTTTATTACAATCTAGCCACACTCTCTTTCGTCATCGTCGTCTTCACTGCCACTAAGTATTTTATCAACCCTTCACCTACGATATCTCGTGACTGTTCTGTGGATTCCATTCTTTACAAACTATGAATCAGTTTCTACAACATCCATTGCTTAACAGACAGTTTAATATACACACGTTCGGATGTGATACCATACTCTGACACGTACACAAAAACTTTGCTTAAATCTATCAATAATACCCACATCGACGATAAGTATCTTTGCATATGATGATACACACATCTACGATCTTAGATAAGAATTGATATAAATATTATGCAATAAAGCTTAAGTTAAGCAATGACCTTAATGGCCATTGCTAAATGATCAACGTCTTGGAATTGGGAGCTTTTGATTGATTGATTGATTTGTTTTTTACGGTTTATCAACCCTTTCAGGTTATTTAAAGTCAGAAAGTATTTTTAAATTGTAAGAATTTTTGGCAGATAATAAGTATTTATGGATACAAATCTTACTAATTAACCCATAGATGGGGAAGAGAAGTAAGTGAATATAACAAACCGGACTGGAATTAAATTAATATTTCTTACATTTTTGTCTGATATTTGAGATGAGGAATTGACAATATATTTTAGTTTATTCGGTTTATCGAACTCTCATACAATTTTTGTTGTTGTTGTTATATACATGATGTTTCGGCCTGATACATTCTGGCCATCCTCAGGTGTCTATAATTTTGGCTGGGTGAGATATCTTGTATCTGTTGATTATTGTATTATTTTTACAACTGTTATTATCAGAAAGCGGTAAAAAATCCGGCATAAAACGTCGTAAACCATCTGTGGCTGACATTAAAGACTCCAAAAATACATCAACGTGCCACAATTCATAAATCAAATGTTGCTGTTATCTAGTAGCCGTCATTTCAGTCCTTGAAACATGTAATGAAATTCATGTTCTCTGGTTCAGCAGGAACGAGCAAGAAACGGTATCACAGAACGGGCATCTGAAGATGACCAGAGTGTACTTGGTCGAAACGTCGTATCTATAATAAATATAACAATTAAAGATGTGAACAATAGCTTGAATAAATCGAATAAGTCAAATTTATTTTGTCACTTCAGTTTATTTCAATCTAAAAAACAACAGAAAATCTCAACTGACGATGACCTTAAGGTACTGGCCGAAACGTTGTGTCTATAATAACATCCATAAAAATCAGAGATGTGAACAAGAAAATTAACAAATCGAATTATTTCAAATATATTAATTTCATTTTTAATTTCATTTGCCGATATTCTACCAACTTAAGTAAACAGTAAGTGTCAGAAATAAAGAATATCCTTTCTCAAGACTCGAACTCGATTTCTTTGTTTTTCGAGTTTTAAAAATGTCTGTCAAGGGTAGACAGGATTCCCGAGGATAACGGGATGCAAGTTCAATTCTCGTCGGATGCTTATCTCCATTTTCGATCCGCGATGTTTTTACCCCGAGAAAGTTTAATTAGTTGCGATGAGATGCACTGTTTATGGATTAATGGATTATGGATTAATGACAATGCCCCATCCTAATATTTCAGGGGATATAAATGAACCTATTTCCATAGCTCGTCCGAGGATAGACTTTTAAAAATATATTTTATGATAGTCACATTAAATTCAAACTTATGTTTCCGGATGGCGATCTACAGAGCCAAAGTTTGTAAAACCACACGAAAGAATCTGACAGATAGGGAATAGCACTGGAAAGTAAGTACGGCAAAAGAGATGGCAATATGAGTTTGTGTAAAATAGTATAAGGGGATAGAGTGTAAAGATTAGGCCCATATCAGAGTGATTACCCAAGAGAACGAAAATATAGAATAAGAATTTTGGTGGCTAGGTTTTCTATTTAGAAAGTAATCCATGGAAGTGGTTGCTAAGGAGATGTTCCTTTTCATTGTTAGTGAATAAATACAAATACATGTTAATTATTTTATATAAGCTTGCTTTTACATCGCCATTTTTTCAGTATTTATTTAAACTAATGGCACGACTGGAAATAGGGAATAACTCTCTTGATAATCTCCAGTCTCCAATGCTCATATTAGGCATTAGTTTATCTGCGATATACTAACATCTTAACACAAAGGAAGATGGGATCAGAATAGCTGAGTGAAATAAATGCAGGGCACGATTATCCTTTAGGCTGATATAAACTGCAGATTACGATTCTTCAAGCTTTTATAAAGCAATGATTTTAATTTTCCAAATGTTATAACTTCTAAATAGTTTCATAAACTGAAATGACATCAATATAGTTATTTTATTTCAATTGTTTTATTGTTATAATGCTGGTTATAAAAATCTGTTTTTTTTATATAATTGAGGTTGTGTAGAAATACGTGCTAATTTGGTTTGCAATAAATAGTAAAATAGTGGTATTTCTTAAAGAATGTGTTTATTAAAAAACAAAATAGCTATTCTAATGTATTTAAAGAATTTGGAATAAATTTATTTCAAACTATGTATATCTCGTTAAAATATATCACGAGTAAAAAATATTCAAGATGGGTGCAGGCGAGTTACACGATGGTTTCGCCTGAGTGGTGTGTATAATTTTATCAGCCTAGGGCCCCAAAAGCTCATAATCCGGCTCTGAATAAATGTCAAATAGGCATTCTGCCCCCAAAAGATTTTATATGCAGATACGTCATCCAAGAAATTATATACAGATATGTATATAGCTGTCACTATTTGCCCCACACAGAAAAACTATAACATATACGGATAAAACAAGAAGTGTGAATGGACGAAAATTGAGAGAGGTACTTGCAATACTTCCTGAAGTAAAACGGTCAGAAGTGTTTTATTTATGTTTCTTTTTTTAACTATGTATTTTCCATTCGTTCTCATTACTGCCGCAGACTATCACGTCTACGTTTCCCACGGTCTACACATCAACTCATGGTCGTCATCTCACGAGCTGTCGTCACTCCGTGATGACGGCACTCCGTGATGACGTCATTCCGTGATGACGTCACTCAATGGTCGTTATGCGACTCTCGTAAATGTGCCCGACCAAAAGGGAGATAATCACTCTCTGCACCCGACAAGACATTAGACGCATAAATATGAAAAGCATGAGTGAATACTCTTTGTGGGTGAAATAACTTTTCATTATATACAGTTCCATTTAAATTTTGTAACATTGTATTCTTGTATTTAGATTAGTAGGATCATCTTGGATATTATACTCTCATCGTTTCAACTGTTGTACCGTCAGACCTTCTTCAGTAGTTCTGGGTATGATGATAAACTACTCTGATCGGGAGACTGGACGTTTGGAGTAACGTTGAACTACCTCATAATTGCTGTTGTGCCCAGGTTCACAATGACCCGGTGTGGTAGCACCTGTTAGGGTCCCAGCTATGGGAAAATAGTGAACACACAAACAAAAATCAAAACATTAGGAAAGTATAAAAATACATTTTTATCGTAAAAATTCCAGTAATACATTTCTATAAAAAATTACCAACAATACATTTATTAAAAAATTACCAGAAATAAATATTTATAGCAAAATGACCAACAATATATTTAGATAACAAAATAACCAGCAATACATTTTTATAGCAAAATGTCTATCTGTATATTTTATTGCAAAATGATCAGTAATATATTTTTATAGTAAAATGTCCAGCAGTACATTTTATAGAAAATGACAAGAAATACATTTTGATAGCAAAATGAGCATCAGTACATTTTCATACCAAAATGACCAGCAATACATTTTATAGCAAAAGGATCAGCAATAAATTTTTTATAGCAAAATGACTAGCTATACATTTTATAGAAAATGACACTCAGTACATTTTAGAATAAAATTGAAGGCATGGCATACATTGTCAAAAAAATAAAAATAATAAATAACAAAAAATTCCTATGATTAATCACATTTCTTGTAAGGAGAAACAAGTTTTCATACCTAGGTTGATTTTGTAAGATTATTTTTGTAAGAAAATGCAGCTAAGTAATTATAATTTAATCATTGAATTATGTCATCCTCTTGGATTAATTATAAAGTTTGAATTTTCATATTTAGAATTTCGATATATTTAGATTTTGGCATTAAGTTAAACCCACGTGTTGATATGCCGCTAAACAAAACCAACCAACATTCTTCAGGTGTCTATCGTATCCGGTAACCTTCTCTGAATTTGGAACCCAACATTTTATTCCATCGATAATGGTAGATTATTCCCACTCTGATTTCCATACTTAGTCCATATCACGTATCAGTAAATAATTTATAGAGTATATGACATTTCCACACTATTCAACCCAGGAAAGCGGACATTTTTTAATCCACTACGTCACGTGTCACGTTTAAAAAGCCTTAAAATTAATATCTGTATTCGGACAGCTGAATCTTTCCATGCCCTTTCTTTCTTAATCGGAGACTTCCAGATGGACATGTTTATTCTAGTTCAAATGAGAATGTTTTCAGCTCCTAACCTACGCGCTGATTCTTTTTGTCTTATCCTCTAGTGTCGTTAACGATTAACTTGACTTCCACAAAGGCAGATGACTACTTTTTCCCCTGCATACACCATCAACCATGCCTGATATCAGCGTTTTTTCTTCTCCCAAGCCTTACTTTATGGGCGGTTGGTCTTTGCCTTTGAATTCTTAGCAGCATATGGATGCATTGGAATACAGAGTTCTTGATCGTGATCTCTTCTGAAGAGGGTTTGCTTTTCAGAGAGAAGTTTGTTTTTTTAACTTTTTTGAATACCATCCTGATGTTTATGCAGCTCAGAAACATTTTCAGATGTACTTTTTGTGCATGATAGAGAGTCCATGGCATATTTCTATTGTTGTTATTGATTCGAGCTGTGTACGACAGACACGCGATGAATGGATGCTAGAATTGCCGAAATATTGCGAGTGTAAAGACCAAGATGAGGATATTAATCTATTAATATGAATGTAAAAAGCACATAACAATGATGATTCTTTATCTAAAAAATGATATATTAGGTCATCCCATAAGTTCTGTCCGAATTTTAACTTTTTTGTTACAATGAACGAAATTTAAAGAGTATTTTATAATGTCTAATGGAGCTGAACATTATTTTTATGTTTAGATGCATTTAAACTGATCAAATTTTATTTCAGAGAACAATAAAATTAAATTTTGTTTGATTAAAACCCTGCTAACATGGAAGTACCCAAGAATCATTTGAGGCACATAATGCTTTATGAGTTCAAGAAAGGAAACTCAGCAGCCGAAGCGGCTAGAAACATTCACTCAGTTTATGGAGAGGAATGTGTGAATGAAAGAACTTGCAGAAGATGGTTTGCAAAATTCAGAGGGGGAGATTTCACCCTTGAAGATGAAGATCGAACTGGACGTCCAGTTGAGTTTGATGAAAAGTTTCTTGAAGCAGCCCTTGAAGAAAATCCTGCTTTATCAGTTGAGGAATTGGCAGTGGTTCTCAGTTCAATCCATACAACTGTTCATCGTCATCTTCAACAACTTGGAAAAGTTCCTAAACTTGGAAAATGGGTGCCTCATGAATTGTCTGAAAACAACCTCAAATCCCAAGTTGACATCTGCTCTTCTCTCCATTCTCGCCAACTTGTTTCACCTTTTTTGGATAGACTTGTGACTGGCGACGAAAAATGGATCTTTTATCGAAATGTTAAGTGTCGTAGACAGTGGCTTGGTAAAGGGGAAGGACCCCAGCCACAGCCGAGAATGGAACTTCATGGGCAAAAGGTTCTTCTTTCCATCTGGTGGGATTGCCAAGAAATAATCCACTTTGAATTCTTACCACCTAATGCAACAATTAATGCTCAAATATACTGTCAGCAATTAGAGCGTTTGAACCAAGCTTTGAGGAAAAAAGACCTACTCTAGTGAATCGAAAACGGGTGATGTTTCATCAGGACAATGTGCGACCACACACAGCAAGAATCACGTCACAAAAGATCGAAGAACTTGGTTGGGAGAAAATTCCTCATCCACCTTATTCTCCTGACCATGCTCCTTCAGACTACCATTTGTTTCGTAGCTTACAGAATCATTTGGAAGAAACAGCTTTTGTAACACAGGAAGAGGTTAAAACTGACATTTGTGAGTTCTTCGAATCAAAGCCAAAAGAATTTTACAGTAATGGAATTAGTAAGCTTGTTAATAGATGGAAGGAATCATAGATAATCAGGGAAAAAACTGTTGATTGAATCTGTAATTAAATGTAACATTTGGTCACTTGTTTTCTTTATTCAAAATTCGAACAGAACTTATGGGATGACCTGATATATATATATATATATAAAATTCTGTGACTTCCGCTACATTGTCTGTTCAATGATTATTGAGGGTTCTCTAAGTCGTTATTAGGGTCATGCTGTTATCCTGCAGGCATGCAATATCCACAATAGGGCAATAAATTACCATCATCCATTTTTTATTCTTTTTTTAATGCCAGCCCGAATTCCACAACCTCTAAAATAGTCATACATTGACCGATCGAGTACAAACAGGTAAGGTTGGTATAAAGTACAGTTGACTTTATTAGGGTGCGTAAAGACCGCGAGATAAGGTTTTTATCAAAGTATTTTTCCAAACCAATCAGTTTATTCAAATTCAGTTGCGAAATTGAACGAAACGTAGAGTTTGAAATCCCGACAGAAAATGTTAGCGATAACTTCAACAATTTTAAATACTGTGAGCATTTCAACACGCGTCAGCATGTTGAAAAATAATTTCTATACTATTTATATTATTCTGACTATTGTCCTCATCTCTGTTGCCATATTTATCACAACGTTTCGGCCGTTGTACGCTCCGACCTCCTCAGGTGGTTGGAATGTCAAACTGAACACTTTATTCCACTCGCTGGGGTAGACTGTTCTAGTTCCATGTGCCATGTCTAATGGATGTCAGTTATCAATTATCTCCTGTTAATTCCCCTCTCCAAGTTCTCAACCGCCTTAACCAGGTACTGAACTCACACTCTGTCACTGGATCTAACTAACGCCTTTATCCACTGTGCCATGTGCCCTTGAGGACATCTGTATGAATTTCTGGGTATTATAAACCTAAGAAGGCCGGAGCGTACAACGAAATGTTGTGATAAATATGGCAACAAAGATGAGGACAATAGTCTGAATAATGTAAATAGTGTACATAATACCTCATCTCGGAAATATAGACAGATACTGAAAAAACTTCTAGTTTAGTAAATTTAGCAAATTTATATTATATAGCGAAGTAACTATATATTGGCATTTTGCGTTAATGAACGAGAGTTATCAGAAAAAGTTTTTCATTTTTATATGTAAAAAAGGTTTTAATTTTTATATGTAAAAAAAAATAACAAATATTTTTCTGAAGACGCCGGTTAAAATACAAGCTTCCCAAATTGTCGTATGCATGATGGCTTCCGACTCGTTGAACGAGTATGACCATCGCTGACAAGTTTACGATTGGAAAACGGAGATTTTTCCTTCACCTAGACCGCATGCCAACCAAAAATGAAGAGCCCAGACTTCTGTACTATTTAACCCATTGCTGGTGGGGGAGAAGAGATGGATTCATACGTTTCTTATGGGTATTTGCGCAAAGGTTACTGCAACGACCGACACAGATTTGAATTCGGCTCGCCCATATCAAGTCCCAGTCTGTTTATGAAAATTTCTCGGACATTCAGGCCGGTAAATGTTATTTAATACTGTTTATTATAAACAGAGCATTTACTTAAATAATTGTATCTATAAAAAGAATGTATAAACATAAAAATGTCTTAAAATAATTGTCGGACTTTGTCCATTTCATAACGTGTGACGTCATTTGTTTACATATGGATACGCTTTGAGCTGATATGAATGTACGTGAGAGATTCATGGAAGGTTGAAGTTTAAAGGCAATTAAAGTCGACCTTGCTAACCGAACGCTCCTCTGTGGCCAATTCGATTAAAGGCATGTCAGGCTCCGTCGGTTCCGTATAGGATACAGGTTCGATTCTTGTCGGAGGACGTTTATTTTCTATGAAAATTTCTCGAACATTCAGGCCGGTAAATGTTGTTTAATACTGTTTATTATAAATAGAGTATTTGCTTAAATATCTTAATACTGTTTGTTATAAACAGCGCATTTACTTAAATGTCTTAAAATAATTGTCGGACTTTGTCCATTTCATAATGTATATAGTGAGTTGTGCTACCGGTATGCGGAGAAAAATATATATATTTATTATTAATCTCTCTATCTATCTATATCTATATATCTATATCTATATCTATATATATATATAAAGTACATATTCAAATTTTAGATGTGTAAATATGAAAAATATTAGTTATTAGTTAATTTCATCGCGCTGCCAGAACGCATTCACCTTTTGTAAGACTTACTATTTCGTATTAAGTGACTCAGATCAGTAACAAAATGGACATATTGTATACGAAGCGCCATGTAAGAAGGTCTTTTATAAATTTTGCATCGCAACTACTGAAATATAGTAGATAATTATGGTTTAACAATGTTCCCTACAATGGCTTACTTGATTAAATGCCAAGGTTGGCACTATTATAGGCATTATTGAATACCTTTTTTATCTACCGATATTTTCACCATTTCATTGTCTGTTCAATGACTATTGAGGGTTCTCTAAGTCGTCATTAGGGTCATGCTGTTATCCTGCGGGCATGCAATATCCACAATAGGGCAATAAATTACCATCATCCTTTTTTTTGTCCATTTTTTTGTCCATTTTTTTAATCTCAGCCCGAATCCAAATGATCATATTAAAGTCAATATCGCCATCATTCAAATAAATGCGAAAAACATATTCTTTCTTTCCCACGCCATCTCTCTCGCGCGCGCACACACACACACAAACACGCGTACAAACATACACTCAGGCATTTAGGATTTATTTCATTTATATATATATATATATATATATATATATATATATATATATATATATATATGTGTGTGTGTGTGTGTGTGTGTGTGCGTGCGTGTGTGTGTGTGTGTGGGTAAAAGTTTCTATAAAGACTAATAAACGTTCTTTGTAATGGATTTTTAAATTAATCTTTTCTCTTTTTTTGATCATTTTTCTATCTTCTGCCACATATTTAAATATACATTGTCGAGTATTAGAATACATTAGGCTTTCATAAGCCGTTATTAATGTGTTTGGGTTTTGTTCTATGTCAATTTCATCTTCTTCGGATATCGCGTCTTTGCGTTTCATATAGTTTTAAAGAATCGCGTCTTCACGCGACAATTCGTGTTGTGTCGGTTACATATATATATACATGTATATATAATATACAAGATTCATGAATAACATTCATAACTTATTGTTCCATCATACATGTGTGTGTGTGTGTGTGAGAGAGAGAGAGAGAGAGAGAGAGAGAGAGAGAGAGAGAGACAAATGGAAAATGTTTCATTAAAACAAGATCTGATTACGCGTTTCCAAAAGTGAAAGAAAGAAATGTACCTAGGAATCATAATACTTTTTCCCTAAACATTCGACATGTGCTAAGAATTATAAAGAAAATTTACAGAATAAATATTAACAGTTTTTTAATAATCACTCATTTTCTTTCTTCTTTAATCACAAGAAATGCCAGCTTAGGGGAAAAGTACTATGATTTATTAGTTAAGCATTCACACAAATACACATAGACATATGTCTTTCTTTCATTTTAAGATCTGATGATGCCTAGAAAGGTGAAACGCGTAATCAAATCTAGTTTCAATGAAACATTTTCCCTTTGTCATATTGAATGAAGGAGGAGGAATACGCTATCAAATGCAGGAATTGCCAAAATAAATAAATCGGAGAAACCTCAAGAAATTTAAACGAGAGACCATATAAACAAAAAAGCGACATTTTAAATAACAACATAGAAAATGCATTGGTTTTTCACATAACAAAACGGTGTACAATTTTGATATAGGGAATGCTACTTTGATTAAAAGAGAAAATAATCTACTGAGACGAAAATGTCTGGAAAGTACTTTGATCACCAGTTCAGCCATGGTAAATTTGCGTCCAGGCACTTATCAACATTATCAATATATATATATATATATATATATATATATATATATATATATATATATATATATATATATATATATATATAAGGCTCAAACACTAATATTCCATGGTTATAATTTATTACATTGGAATTGTAATCACATATATATATATATATATATATATATATATATGTTAATAAATACACATGATGTGCGAGCGACTCGAGTTTCGTTGGTTATCCAATTCATCGGGCACAAGATATAGTTTATCTAGTTATCCCATTTACTAACCCTATATATATATATATATATATATATATATTATTATTATTATTATTATTATTATTATTAGCTAATGTTCAGACGAAGGACATTCCTTAGTTCCCCAATTCTAACAGTCGCAGATAAGACTCTACACATAGCGTACATTGCGGTAAAACAACCCCATTCCCTTCATATTCCATTAGTAAGGAGGAACATCCACTCGGATAGCTTCCTCTTAAGAATCGTTACTTTGTGTAACAGACTCCTAACAGGACATTTTCCTAATGTTTCTCTTGCCTATATCGTTTCGATTTTCGACACTTCGATGTGATATGATGATTAGCAAGCCTATCTCAGTAGATCGATTTATGACTGAGTAGTGAGTTTGATCTTCACTGGGTGCTCTATAATTTCGGCCTTGAGCAACATTTAAAAATAACGTTTTAAGTTATTTACAAATATAAAATTTATATTACACTTAATTTGCATGATAAAACCTGACACTCACAAAACAAGTTATTATTACTACTAATACTAGTAGTAGTAGTAATAATTTTTTTATTAAAAATTGATATTATGAATTGAAACTCATCGTTTATATGTCTCGGATCCTGAAAGTGTTATAAACATTGTTTGATCAGTACCAGTTTTATTGTGAAAATAATGACATGCATAATGAAATCTAATGTAGTGCATATGTCTGTGCATTTCAATGACGTTTCTGATATCACTTCTCAACTCGATATCTATAACTGATGACACAACTATATACTTCTGTCTTAATTTTAAGTCAGATCGATTCGATAAGCTCAAATTGGCAATCGATCTTAAAAAATGACCTACAACCTGTTGTTAATTTCAACGCCTTCCAAACGAAACTTCTCTTTTAATCAAGAACCTTCCACCAACATGTCGAATGTTAACCTCCAGGAGAGCGACTCATTGTGCTTTCTCGGGTTGACATTTTTCGCTGACATGAAGTGGAAAGATTATACTTAATCAATTGTTAGGTCTGCTGCTAGGAAAGTTAGTTCACGGTATCGTGCTAGACAATCTTTCTAGACAGAATCTATCTTACACATTTATAGGTCAACCATTCGTTCATGGATTGGATATTAATCACATCTGGTCTAGTGCTTCTGCTACGTATTTCAAGATTCTTGCTGAAATCTAGAGAATCTGCAATCTCATTGCTCCTGACCAGGCATCTTGGCTTCAGTCACTTTCCCACCACCTTAACGTAGCTTCCCTGTGCCTTTTCTATAAATACTTTTAAGGCAATTGTTCTGATCAGCTTTACTCTTTGGCACCTACAATTTATGAATTTAAGCTCAGTACTAGACTGGTAGCTACGTTTCACCATTTTACTGCTGGAATGGGTAGACGTAAACGTAAATTCTATTCCAATGATTTCTTCTCTCGCACTTCTCGCTTGTGGATCTCTCTTAGGGTTTCTTGCTTTCCAGTTAACTTTGATCATCAAAAATTTCAATATAATGTCAATTATTAGCTTATGTCTTCTTAATTCCTGTTTTTTTTTTATTGTTTTCATTTCTTAATAACGTTTTCTTTTTCTCATTTTATTTAACACTGATTAACCACTTCCGTCTTAATAACTTTATTCCATTACTTGGGGATGAAATGATTAAACAAAATGTCGTTGCACGGATAAGTGTGTATGAGTCATGTGTATGTATACGTGTGTATTTTTCTTATTACTTTAAACGTTATATTTTAGTTGATTCTCGTCACGTTTTTTTGTTTGTTTCTTTTTGATTTTGTTTTTTAACAGTGGGAATCATATCTACCGTCTTTTGCTTTCGAGAGACTTCATAAATAAAGAAAATGTATCCTCCTGTAGAGTTCGAACCTGCTTCGCCCTTTTTATATGTGTGTGTGTGTGTTAATGCTTCTCTGTATCCACCTACATTGTATCTTGTACTGAGAATGTGAGTATAGTTGGTGAATCCGTATTAATCTTCGTGTGTTTGTCTGCGTGAAAACGTGTATGTGCAATACGATCAATGCTGCGTATATGCGTGTGTGTGTGTTAGATTGTGAATATGTATGTGTACATGATTTACTTGCAGGTGAATAATACGTGTTTATATGAGAACAGATATTAGAATTTGTGTGTGTGTGTGTGTGTGTGTGTGTGTGTGTGTGTGTGTGTGTGTGTGTGTGTGTGTGTGTGTCCAAGCCCATAAAGTAATACAAGATGTTTTATATAACTTTATTGAAACTAGGCGGCAAATAGATCGGAACCTTTTCATTTTTTTTCTTTCATTTTCTGACCAAATCAGATTTCGCGGTTCTTTTTCGTAAAGACAACGACAAATAAATAGATAGAAATAGAATTTATTCAATGAACACATTTCTCTGAAGGCGAGTGACGAACGTTCCATAGAAACAAAGTCATAAATACAGACTTTTTCGTCAAACAGCGAACGAGATTAAATTGCAAAATTAATCTTTTCCTGACTTTTCAAAACTAACATAAAAGACTAAGGTGAGAATGTCAGCGTTCTGAAATTAAAAACCCTTGTCTAAAACCTCCGACATTTTCTCCTGTTTTTTTTTCTTAATTTATTTTATTTATTTTTTTTTTTTAGTGTGTGGGTTAAATGTTATCTATATACAATATAAAGGTAATAAGTAGCGTTAGAACGAAAAAAAAAGATTTGCATTTCTTCATTCTTTTTTTTATCGTCTGCCATCACAGCTATTAATAGCTGTTCCTGTCTTTACGGGAAATGCTTTTTGTGTTTCACACCCTCTAAAATAAGATTTGAATGAATCTCTCCCCGCCCTCCACCGAAACTTCCTGTACTCAGTCATTATTTTGCGCACATTTAGTTTCCATAACAGAATTATTTGAACTGCCTTTCTGTGGATCATATGACGGCATCTCTTCTTAATGCTTCAGTGGTCTCCTCAGCATTCCAGCTGGTTTTAATAACAATGATGACAAAACCTATAATTATTATGAAAGTAATTACAATAATTGCATTCATTAGTATTAATATATACGTTATACAGGGTTTGTTAGATATACCTCCCATAGATACCTCCCAGAAATACCTCCGACATTAGCTAGATGAAGATACCATTGCCACTTAAGTCTTACCATTATGTGGCCTTTCTCGGTATGACGATAAACTACGTCCGCGTCCTGGGTAAGACGAAAAACTACATTCGACAGCAAGAAGTTTTTTGGGTTTTTTTTTGTTGCTGTTCCCATGTCCACCCTGAGCCAGGGTTGGTAGCACCTGTTAGGGTCCCAGCTATGGACAAATAGTTGACCCCCAAACTGGGGTCGAAACACTATGAAAGTGTAAAAATAGGTTTTAATATCAGCAATACATCTTTGTAAAAGATTATTACCAGCAATGCATTTTGGAAAAAAAATAGCAGCAATACATTTTTTGAAAAAAAAATATTACCAGCAATAAAAATCTTGCCGGCATTAAATAACCCATTGGTGTTGATATGCCGTAAAACAAAACAAACCTAACCAAACCATTATGTGAAGGCATTTCTGGACCCGCACCCTGTATCTATTAAATAATAGACTTTTAGACGTCTTTGGGGGTTTTTATTACTTTTTTTTTATCAGTATATTTTTCGTCTACCGGCCTGGATTTTTCGATTATCATTTTTTTATCAATTCACCCCAAGCAAGGCGTTAATGCCACTAATACGCAAGAGGTCTACTGGAAGTGAAAGAGGATGAAAATACTTTAGAAAGAAACAGAAAGCCAATCTTAAACAGGGAAGAAAGGATAAACTTCTACTCCTGTTCAAAAAACAAAAGGAGAGGTGTGTCAAACAGGCGATAGGCAAACCTATCTACCCGTATTGAGCAGGAAAAAAAATAGTAATAAAAATTTCAAAGTTCAGACGGAAACGTCAGAAGCATAGAGGTGAAGTAAAATCTAGAAGGAACCGGAAACGAATCCTTAACAAGAAGCAAGGGATAAACCTCTAATCCTGTTCGAAATTCATTAAATAAGAAAATCTGCCCTTGTTTTGCGGTGAAGTCTTTCGTATTAAGTCGGTTTAAAAATACACAATGCAATACGGTAGTTCTCAACTATATGGTTAGAGGCAGATTCGAATATAGCCAAAGGGTACACTATCATTATTATTGGTCGGTTGGTTGGTTATTTGGTTTTGTCATTTAGAGCCGAGGCAGTCTTATATTTCATAAATTTTAAATTGTTTTTTTTTGTTTTTTTGGCATTTTCCCTTAATCATATGGTATCAACAATTTATTTACTTATTTATTTGTATGCAATATTATGGTTTCAGCTTTTTTTTTCACAATCATATGGTATCAACTATTTTGGTTTCGTTCAGATACCAGTTTTCTTAAATGTTAGGTTTATATTTTTTTATATAAACCCAAAAGTAGACGAAAAATATACGATTTAAAAAACAGAGACGTCTACTCAAACACATGCACCCATTAAATATAGTGTATGTAGAAGTAATAAATAATGTCGGACTATGGATAAAAAATCCATTATTTCCTTCAAAATTATATTGTTTTGTTTTAGATACGAAAATAAACTTAGCAGATGTGAGCTGACTTTGGTAGATGTCGATAGCGATATAGTTTCTTTTATAAGTTCATTTAAGCGCTTTTTTTATCATGTAATCATTTGTGGCTGGGTTAGTTTAAAAGCAATGTGAGTTACCCCAAGATAAGGTTTCTTTTTTGTTGATTAATGTTCGTTTTCTACGGCTTATCAACACTTTGCAGGTTATTTAAAGCCAGAAAATATTTTTAGATTGTAAGAATTTTTTTGTCGAGACAGTAATGATTAGTGCTAGAAATCTTACTAATTAACTCATAACCGGGGATAATAGGTGGATTCATGCCATTCCCAAAAGTATTTGCGTGTAAGTGATTATAACGAACCCAACTGGAAATGAAACTTGGCTATCCGATTAACAATTCCGAGCCTTTTATCCATTACACCACCCGCACATCCAAACTTACAGCACCTGGTATTCCCAAGCGGTCACCTATCTAGATACGGACCAGATCAATGTTGCTAAACTTCGATGATCGTCTGGGAACCAATGTTTCAACGTGATATAGACGTAAGCTCAAATAACGGAGATGCGGGTTCGAATTCTTCCTAAGGCTACACTCTCTTTACATTATTCGGACTATTGTCCTCATCTTTGTTGCCATATTTATCACAATGTTTCGGCCGTTGTATGCTTCCGTTCTCTTCTTCAGCTGGTTGGAATGTCGATCTGAACCCTGTATTATGCTCTCTAGACTGTTCTAGTTCCACGTGCCATGTCTAATGGATGTCAGTTATCAGTTATCTCCTGTTAATTCACCTCTCCAAGTTCTCCACTACCATAACCAGCTATTGAACTCACAACTCTTTGGACCCTGTCACTGGATCTAGGAGATAGGACGGAGCGTAGAACGGCCGAAACGTTGTGATAAATATGGCAACAAAGATGAGGGCAATAGACTGAATAATGTAAATAGTGTACATGATACCTCATCTCAGAAATATAGACAGATACACTCTCTTTATTAAAGACTCCTGAAAAGGCCGAAAAATACACTGTTCAAAAAAACAATGATGTTTCCTGAAATACAGGTATCCATTAAATAGAATGTATATAGTAATAATAATGTCATACTACGGATAAAAGAAATTATTTATAACTAATTTCCTTTAATTATTATTACCCATTACGTGTTCATATGATTTTGGTAAAGCAACCAGTCTCAGAGAAGGAAAATTCTGAATTCAAAACCTATCGGAAGAAGTAATGAGTACATCAGTCTATCTTGTCTTAGGCACACCTTCTGGTGATACAACTGCAATTCATGAAGTGCCCTGACGATCCTAATGGCTTACGGGGATCGTAATCGTGGCCATATTAGTATAAAGGCAGTTGTCACTGGATTGATTTGTTTTTTTTACGTATTATCAACCTTTTTCATGTTATTTAAAGCCAGAAACAATTTTTGGATTGTAATCATTTTTAGAGATAA
Source organism: Acanthosepion esculentum (assembly GCA_964036315.1). NCBI lineage: Eukaryota > Metazoa > Mollusca > Cephalopoda > Sepiida > Sepiidae > Acanthosepion > Acanthosepion esculentum. The sequence continues at coordinate 77,045,601 of OZ038476.1, forward strand.
GTATTTACTAATACAAGTCCTACTAATTGACCCATAGCTGAGGGAGAAGATATGGATCTTTCCCAAGTGTATTTGCGGTAAGTGAATATAACGTTAAAAGGGCAGACGTTGCTTAGCTTCGATGATTATTCGAGAACCGGTGTTCAACGAGATACGGCCGTTAGCTGACTCTCACTGGCGATCAAGTGACTGTAATTAACTTCAATACATCAGCCCACAATACATCAATTTTTTTTATTATTTCAAGAATTTACAAGTGCTTCGTTTCGGTTCTTACTCAGATTTTTACAGCACCTTTGAAAAAACACTTTATGGCTCTTCCAAGCATACCAATGGATGATTGCTACGATTGTTATTTATTTATTTATTTATTCTCTAGCAGGATGAACATATTTAGCCAGCTTTCAACCTCTATCAGTTTTTGTCTGTGGCTTGCTGGAAAACAGACCATCGGTAATATCTTACATCTTGTTTTATTTTTATTATTTCCGATGAGCACATCTGGTTTTGTTAAAGTGATGCGTTTAAATTTCAGTGTCCTATATACTTCTACTTTTCAATGACACACTCATAGTCACAATTACATTTCTGGGAGGATGGGCACTAATTGGTTATAGGTACAAGCCTATAATTAATACCCGGATTTTATAAATCTAAAATTAAAACCAGATTTTCTCATAAATATATAATTAATACTGATTTTTTTTCATTAGAGTATAATTAATGATTTGAATTTTTATAATACCGCGTTTTGATTTAATTTTTTAATAAATACTGGATTTTGATTTTAATTGTTTGTTATAAATATTGGATTCTGATTTTAATTTTTATAATAAATACCGGATTTTGACTTTTTTTCTTTAAATAAATCCTGGATTTTGATTTTAATTTGTTTTTAACAAATACTGACTTTTTATTTTTTTAATAAATACTGGAGTTTGATTTTAATTTTTATATTAAATACTGGATTTTGATTTTAATTTTTTAAACAAATACTAGCTTTTGATTTTAATTTTTATAATACGTACTGGAATTTGAATTTAATTTTTTAATAAATACTTGATTTTTATTTTAATTGTTTATAATAAATCCTGCATTTTGATTTTAATTTTTTATAATAAATACTGGATATTGATTTTGATTTTTTAATAAATTCTGCATTTTGATTTTAATTATTTATAATACTGGATTTCATTTTCATTTTTATAATAAATACCGGATTGAGATTTTATTTTTATAACAAATACTGGATTCTGATTTGGACTTTCATAATTAAGATCGAATTTTTATTTTTGTAATTAGAACAGAATTTTAATTTTGATTTTCATAATTAATACCGGTTTTGTATTTTTATCTCTATAAAAATATATTATTATTATTATTATTATTATTATTATTATCATCATCATCATCATCACCACCACCACCACCATCATTATTATTATCATTATTATTATTATTATTATTATTATTATTATTATTATTATTATACATTTGTGATTTTGAGTTTATTGATAATTTAATACCTGATTTTACGGTGGGAATTACTGGGGTAAGGCGTCATTTAATTAGTCCTTATGTCACTGGCCTCCATGGTTGAAACTATATTACTTGCATAAATTCCCGTGTAATTTGACTCCTCTGCAACCTCTACTAAGTTTGGCTTGCCTCAATGTTACACAATAGAAATGATTATCATGTTGCAGTCATTGGTAATAATAAAAGTTACAGGTGTGTTCATAATAAATTAAATAACATGAACTATCACAAGCGTATTCACAAAGTGATTGGAACAGTTGAAGATCCAAAGAAGTATTCCGATAGTGTCGATTACTGATAAAATCTGATGAGGTCAGCTAGATTATTGGGAAAATTGCAGAAACCTAAGCAGGCTTGTTCTCTCTCGGAATTTAATGGTGCCTATCAGATATTATTACCAGGTGTAACAGCAAAATTGTCCAAATCGTGTAACAGCCTAATTATCCATCCCACAAAATATTTAATATCTAAAAAAACCACTAAACTAATTGAGTTACTTTTTTCCAGATTTTCAGATAAGACATTTAGCCATCTTGGCACCATTTTTCGTAAGAATCACAGAAAAGCTCCATGAGTTATTCAGTTACAAAGAGAGTAGGTTAAAATAGTTTTGTGTCAGCCCCACTGTCTTCCCAACTGGGAAATGGTAAGAGGAAGAAGATCATTCAGGCCTTCAGTAATGGTACCAACATTCATACGCTTTCATCTCAAAGTCCATTCAAGAACCATCAAGAAAACTGTAAGTTTAAAAAAGAGGAAACAGGAAAGAGGAAAACTGGATCAGGAGGTGACAACAGGAAGATGGATCATTTCAACTTAGAGGACAGAAAGTTATAAGGTTAGAGAGGGCGAAGATCATCTTGAATAAGTTTGGAAATGCTCTTGGAATAATATATATATATATATATATATATATATATATATATATATATATATATTTGAACTTTATTTCAATACTTCATGAGCTTCCGATCCTTAGCTATAATTAATTAATGATCTTTTCGTTTATGACCGAATTCATAACGATACTTGTGTTAAGCTTAGAGAGTAATTATATATTCTTATTGCTCAAAGTCGAGTCAAATATATTATAAAAAGCTTGGAGAATTCCAGTAAGATATCGTTAATCATTTCTAAGTTATAAGTGTTCAGAGCTTAATCTAACAACTGGGCATTTTGCTGTTACACGATTTGAACAGTTTTGCTGTTGCACCCAGTATAAATGTCATATGTGCTGAAACACAGATGAAAAGCTGTCAATTAATAACGGACGTACATAGCATATGAAACGCATTTTTCTTGCCAAAGAAGTGGCTAAAAATATTGATCCGCATCTTAAAGTCACACGTAGGCTTATTTTACCCCAGCAATCTTTACTCGACGGTATATATATATATATATATATATATATATATATATATATATATATATATACTGTGGTCAGTCACTTTTACTTCGTCTGGTCCTATAATAATATTATTTACTCAATCGACATTATTATTATTATTATTATTATTATTATTATTATTATTATTATCACCACTACTTTAAAATAAATCGTCTGTTCCAGCTTAACCATCACACCTAAATAGACTTCAATACATTCCTATACTTAATCAGTTGGAAACTACAGAATAAAGAGACGTAATTGAAAGTAAAATACCGAAAATGGTAAAACAGCTAAAAAAACACATCATTAAAGCCTCAGGGAATTTTGCGTTATAGGAAGTGGAAAAAAAAAAGAAAAAAGGTGAGTGCGTTTTACGTTCAACTGTTTTGCTTGTTTAATTTTTATATACAGTAATGTTTTCTGCTAAAATATTTTGTAATGTAATATGCCTGTGTGTTTTTATATCGTCAAATACCGTTACTCAGGAGTATGAAAATAGATATACCTGAGCAGGAACGGCGATTCACTGGGAATAGTTCAAACGAAGGGAACTGACCATGCCGACCAATGTTATAAACACTAGCTGGTAGCTGTCGAAGCGATAAAATAAGTAAAATTATATATGAGTCTGGAATTCAAAAAGTGCACCTAAACGAAACTAGAAGGCCATTATATATTTTTTTAAAAAGTGACGTCACAATTCCAGTAGAGCACACAATGAAAATGGATGGAGTTTTAGAAACGGCCATGAGACCAGAAATAATCGTTTTTATTTATTACGAATAGGAAAAATTTTTTTTAGAAAAATTAATCGGTGCATTCTGTTTGCTATGAAAATTCATTGTAAATTGATTACACTACGAAAGCCAAAAAATGTTTATACTCCCAGTTATGAAACAGCTAAGAAATTGCATTTAATCAGTTATTTTTCCATTTTTTTTCCTTTCATATCTTAGTATCGATTCAGCACACTAGATTATGAATAAAAAAAAAAACAATACTGTTTTAAATTTTCTGAAATTACGTTTTAAGAACATTTTCTCTGTTGTGGGATAAATTTGCATAGCAAACAGAAACCTCCTGCTTAACTTTTATGAAATCTAATTTAAATATATATATATATATCTGGAGCGTTTAATTTATAGTAAAATGAAACAAAAATTGTACGAAAATATTATTTCTAATAGCAGTGCCTATTCTAAAACTCCAACAGAAAGGGGAAATGGATGAAAAGCTCGATAGCCAGGTTATTGAAGGAAATTATGGAATAGGGAGGTTTAAATTCTACCCATCACTATTGAAGTATTTTTTTAATCCTAAAGAACCTTTCAGAAAAATTGAAAATCTAATGGGAAAAATTCCAAGTAACAATAATGAATACTGAGGAGAGTTCTGTAGTATTACGATTTGCTAACACTTGATCTACTGCGAGAGTTGTCCGATCGTAGGGTAAAAACTCGATGAGCATATAATAATAATAATAATAATAATAATAATAATAATTATTATTATTATTATTATTATTATTAATGTATTTTTCATTAACATCAATATTATTATTACAATTTTTCTTCTAGACATTACAGTTCTCGTTCTTTTTATTATTATGTTTTCTTCTTGTTCTTAAGCACCACGTTTCTCTTCCGCCTGTGGCTACAACATGTAATTAGATAAATTATATCTCCGTCTGACCTGAGTTGTCTGCTCCTGATCCCTAATCTTCTCCGTTGTGACTTGTGTAAATTCATGTTCTGTTTATTCATTCAGTGATTGGAGTTAATTCTAATCAAATTTTGTCTCCCTAACCCGAAGCTTCTTTTTATTTCATTACATTTCATTTTTTTTCGATAGAAATAGTTTATTCGTGAAAAGAGGTAATCGTTTCGCTGTTTAGTGTCTTTACATAAATAACTAAAATTTACGACTTGGAGAACCAATGAAAAAGTATTCAATATAAATTTCTTCCAGCCACGAATGAAAAAAAAAGAATTTAATAATGTTATTATTTGGAAGGACTGACACGAATGATCATTTTCTTGTATAAATCATTTTGTGGAAGAATAATTTCTAATAGTCATTCTTTATGCTGTTTTATAAAATAAAGAGAGATTTATAAATCAACATTGAATTTGACGATGAAAATTAAACTTTTCTTTTTAATATTCTGCTATTGGACCAAAAAGCAATCTCAAATATATCCTAAGATCTTAGTAACTAAAGCTGGCATACTGAAACCGCTATTATAATCGGAATGTTGAAATTAAACGTTTTCTTATAAGGAAACATTCGGTATTCATTGATCGAACACTTAGGGTTTCTGTCGGTTGAAAATTAAAAAATAATTTCCTTAAAACAATTTTTCCAGGAAATTAAACTTCTCAAGTTCAATAATTCACATCGCACTTTCCATGGACTAATGGGAATTTCCTTCCAAATATTTTGTTTAAGGTAGTGTGGAAAGTCAACATCTTCATTATATTGTGAGTTATCCCACTTGACTTTGCCAAAAAACCGTCGCTAGGGGATGCTCTCTAAGCTTATATAAAGGCGTGTATTTCTCTCCCTATTCTGTCTCTTTTCACCTTTTTCTGCACAGGCTTTCAGATGTAATCTTACGTACTGCTAGAACGCGGAGGCTAGGCTCGCGTGCGTCTTTACACACGTGTCTATCACGTACACAAATTTAACACACACAAAACCCCTCATTCTCTTATAGATAGTTTAAATGTTTTTCTGTGCAATTAATTCGAATTTTTTTTTTTTGTATATACATGTAATTCCTTTCTGTCAATACATGCAGTTAGCTATCGTTTGTTTTATATTACTCTTTTTTTTTTTTACTTGGACTCACGTCGAGTCCGCAATACTTGTTGCGGGATAAAAATATTCCAGGAGACATATTTCTACATAAACCATTCTAGCATCCCGTAACGAAATCATTATTTTCCCTTTTACTTACCATTTTTTTGTTGTTGTTACAGTTGAAAATCTTCAAGTGTGTGTTTTTGGTTATTTTGTAAAAATCTTTGTTTATGATTTTTGTAGCACCAGGCGATAGGGTCTTCTTTTTTTTAAGCTTATCACCCCAAGCAAGGCTGGAAGCCACTAGCACGCAAGGGGTTACAGAAGGTTTGGAGGAAGAGCAGATAGGAGTAGTAAAGGAGAGGATGTGGAGAAAGATAGTGGATCGATCAAGGCAAGGGTGTTACAGAAAATTTGGAGCGAGAGCAGATAGGAATGAAAGGTGAAAGGATGTGGAGAAGGGAAGTGGATACATCAAGGCAACTGGAGATGTCGATTGACGTTACACTTAAATAGTTGGAGATTATATTTGTCAGGGAAACGGTAATAGGGAAGGGAGTGCCACAGGCGAGATGTGCGAGACATGAAGCTATTGGAGTAGAAGAGACATCTACATCTAACAGTTTCAACGGTGAAGGGGTGGGGACGGGGTGCCAGCCTCGTAGGACGTTTAAATTCATGAGGCCTAGAAACCAGCGAAAGCAGCTCATCGGAGCAATTACCGTGAAAGTATTTGTAAAAAAGACAGAGCGAGGCAACGTCGCGTCTGTGAGAGAGCGACTGCAGACGAGATGACAGATCAGGGCCAATTCAATATATATATATATACGGATTTATTTATGTGAAACTCGGAGTCCTGAATTAAGTCTTTGAATTTCCTATATATTTACCACCTCCGCACACACACACAAACACACACACACACATATATATATATATATATATATATATATATATATATATACGTGTGTGTGTGTGTGTGCGTGCGTGTGTGAGAGCGTGTGTGTGTATGTGAATAAAGATAAAATAAACTTTATCTTAGACGACGCGTTTTGTCCTCTGATGTTCTTTATCAAGGCAAATGTGAGGATTTTATTTTGAACCAAGTATCAGGTTGGTGCAAAAGTAATGTGAGATTTTTGAGAAAAAGTTTTAGCTTGTATTTACAAAATGTGTGCGTCTCGTTATAGTTAAGAAATATCACAGTAAGTGATTTATAACTTTCTCTTACAGATCATCAAAATAATTTTCATGATCTTCCGCAATATTCGCACCGATGTTCGCCCATCTAAAGATCACATTCGACTTATCTTACCGTTTGAGTTTCATAAAGGTGTCTTTGCAGCAGCAAAGTCTATTCATAGCGCGCGCTTATTGAGATGATACCGTGAATGAAAGAAGTTGCAGGAGGTGATTTTCCCGTTTCCGAAGTAGGAATTTCAGTTTGAAAGACGAGCAAAAAGGGGGGGGTCCAAAAATCTTGATTCCGAAGAGTTGGAGGCTGTTGCCACAGACAAAACCCACCATTATCTCTAGAGAACTTGAAGAACAATTTAACGTAGACCATATAACCGGGCTACGATAATTAAAAAGGATCGGAAAGGTTTCAGTGATTGGGAAACTGGTCCAACACCAACAGTCTCCAGAGAATCTGCAACAGTGTATTGCTTGTTGTGAATCATCGCTTTCACGACACCTTCAGGGACCATTTTTATTATAGGCGATGAGAAGTGGATCCTTTACCATAACGTTAATGGCCGCCGATCATGGATCAGTCGAGAAAAACGAACAGTTCAACAACCAAGAGAAGGACTTTATCCAAAAAAGATCCTGTTGATTGTGTATGGGTGGGATATTGAAGGAATTGTCCATTACGAACTGTTAAATAACAATCAAACAATTACAGCTAATCCATACTGTAACCAACTTCGTCGTTTGAAAACAGCTTTGAATCAAATGCAAACGTTCTTAGTGAACAGAAAGAGTGTCATCAAACATCAATATAAAACTCGTCCTCACGCAGCTCGTCTGACTAAAAATCTTTTGCAAGAGAATGGTTGGAAAATATTGCTTCATCCACCATATTCTCCTGATCTTGCTCCTTCTGAGTATCACTTGTTTCGGGAACGACAGAATCATTTTGATGGTCTTAGGTTGAAATCAAGAGAAGAGGTTGAAAATGAGTTGGATTCTTATTTTGCTTCAAAACCTAAGGAATTTTACAAGCGTGGCATTTATAAGCTTGTTGACAGGTGGAATAGCGTTCTAGAAAGCAAAGGAGATTATGCTAACGAATAAATATTTTCATAATCATGGTCTTTTTCATTTTTAATATAGACCATGAAATCGGACATTAATTTTGCACCAACCTGATACTTATAAACAAAAGTAAAAATGTTTTTCAATTTTACGCACACACAGACACAGAGAGAGAGAGAGAGAGAGAGAGAGAGACACACACACACACATATATGTATATATATACATACATATATATATATATATATATATATATATATATATATGACAAAGTGGAAAAAGTTTTTGTGACGATTTTTGTCCTTGAAGACTTCATAGGACTATCTGGCAGAAATTCTATTATCACAATGTGAGATATCTACTAACAAAAATGATGGAAAAAAAGAAAAAGAATCTAAATGAAATCTCCTAGATGCAGCAAAAAATTTAAAAAATTCAAAATTACCAGCATCCATCGTTCGTGAGCATATATATTCGCACGAACATAACAAATTTATTCCGATGAAGGACTAAACGTCCTTTACAACTTTATCGGACTAAAGCGTCACAAGAAAACTTTTTCCACTTTGTCATACATTTTACCCCCAATACCGTTCTTGATATATAAAAATATATAATATATACCGTTATCTCATATATATATATATATATATATATATATATATATATATATATATATATATATATATATATATATATATATATATATATGTATGTATGTATTTAATAATGTTGATAAATGTTCAATGGACTTATCTCATTGACCAACTCTAGAATTTCGCGTCAGAACGTTCGTCAGACACAGATGTTCGATAAATCTATCGAAATTATTATCAGATCTCAATTTATACTCCTCCTCGGATAGAATCTAACCATAAATTTCAAATTCTTACCGAGTAAAAAAACGCTGCGAACTTTTTTCCAAGTGAGTAAAAACTACTGTATGAATTTCTGGTATCATTATCTACATTATTTACAAGCGGACTATTGTCCTTACCTTTCTTGTGATTATGACAACGTTTCTGTTATTGTGCCCCCGCCCCGCTTTCATCAGATGCTTGTCTATTCAGGTAACCATCAGGGAATTTAAAAACTGAAACCTTTATTTAATATACTGCGGTAGATTGTTCTCGTTCTGCGTGCAATAATTGCGTAGTACTAAATAAGAACGAGATGAGATATTATTTGACATGGTTAGCGAAACAAGAACAATCCACCTCCGTATATTAAGTAAAGAGTTCAGTTAAGCATTCCTTGAATGTTACCTGGATCGATAAGCACCTGATGAAGGCCGAAGAGCATGGCGACCGAAACGTTATGGTAAATATAACAAAGATGGCTACAATAGCCAATACAAATTAATTTAGCATTGTGTTTCAATGAATTCTCCTGCTCATATTAAGTACATTTTTATGAAGCCGGTTGGAACAACACTCGTTTGAAGAAGGCACAAACTATGACATAATTTCAAAATAGTTAATGGATATTGATAACTTTAAACGTTATTTTTCGTGGATACCCGTATTTGAGCAGACGCTCCGTTTTTGAAACAATGTTTATTTCGTCTTGCAGTCAGCGCTTTCGAGAAAATGTATGATACGAACCTGCGCCCTCCACCTTCGTAAATCGAACGACCATCAGATCCGACAAGATTTAGACCACTCGGCTACGGAGAATTTCACACCCAAGCAAGGTTATATTTACCTTAAAGCAACATTTTCCTCGTACAAATATTTTTCGGAAGCTATAATATCTGGTAAAGACTGGAAACGTCGGTATATGTCTTCAGTAATTTTAATTATCGATTTTTTTGTTGTAGGAGTTTATCAGTCAATATAGCATGTACTAAATAGTTCAATAAATAGAGTAATATCTCAGTTGTTATCCCGAAAACTCCTACAACAAAAAAATTCTCAAATTACCATATTAATAAAAAAAGCATTCTCTTAAATTTTCAAAAAAAATTCAACCTTAGTGTTGGACTGCATGATACATAAGTTTTTATCCGTTAACAATAACACATTTCTAAAAAAACATATTTCGATTCGCATTTAATTTTTCGTCTCTGATGCCACCTGGATTTTACTAAAAACAAAATAATTTCCATGCCTGAGGATGACTGAATGTACAGTTGAAAGTACTAGCAGATTAAAAAAAGTCCTTATACAGCTTGTGGTTATTAAAAACAAGGATCATAACATTCATCGAGTGGTTCGTAGGTTAATGCAACTTTGAAATTTTGTTTGCGAAGAGATTTCACTATTTTATATCATTAACTTTACTAATCTACTTTTTGTATGATTGATTCATTGTAATATAAATTGAACTGCACCACATATTTGATATATATATATATATATATATATATATATATATATATATATATATACATATATATACATATATATATATATATATATATATATATATATATATATATATATATATATATATATATATATGTTTCCCAGTTGTTTAAATAACGAAACCTACAACTCGTGTAACAACGAAATGAAAAGTCCGAGTGTGTTCCACTGAAAAGTAAATGTTTGTTTCTTTACGAAAGGTCAGTTCGTTGTATTAGGTATTCCCACCTAAAAGAATAGAAATAAATGGCAAGAATATTTCATTCTGAATATAAACCTCATCAAAATTTTACTTCTAACCTCGCCGAGGCAATATTTTCAAAAGAAAAACGTTTAAAAAATATCGTATTTGCTTTGTTATCTCGTAGTTCATTCTAGAAAACGAGATGCAAAATATGTACAAAGAAAACCATCGTCAGATCAATTGAAAATATATATGCAGACGATACCATAGTTTATGGGCGCATCTCTAAGAATCTAAATGATAAGATGCTGGAAGCTGACCTATCCTGTGAACTTGATAGCATGAGGAGATTTAATGTGATAGAAAAATATTTTTTCCAAATATCAAAATCAGTTTATAGTCAAAACTGATATAAAATAAGCAAGAAACATGTCATTAAACATGGGAGAGGAAGTGTCTCACCGTCACATGATCTATACTAAATGAAACAAAAAACTAAAGAATATTTCTCACAGGTTAAGAAATATTTTTGCTTGCATTATAAATTGAATGTTTTGTATCATTCAGATATACGAAAGAAAATAACCATTTATATATATATATATATATATATATATATATATATATATATATATATATATATATATATATATATATATAATAGGCTGAAGAGGTTATTGTAGTTCCAACGAGAGAAAAGTGTCTATAATAAAAAGAAGAGAGAAATCGTAAATGTTTATGGCTGCAATGTGGATTTTAAAAAAAATATATTATGCTTTAATTTCCATAATTTTGCTCCACATGTTTCCGGTCTCGCGACCTTCATCAGGCAAAGAATGGATATTTCCACATATTAAAACGAATTAATTTTTCTTATATTTTTCGATGTTAAATATTCTCGATATTTGACATTCTCTTTGTTTGTGTGCTAGTGATCCAAATGTCTTTCCTTAACTGGCATTGAAAGAATTCTGCGTGAAGGGTAATAAAAAAATTAAGACTGGTTTTAATGACCCCTGTGTGTTCTTAGATCTATTTTAATTTTTTGTGTTTCTGTCAGCATTCGTACGCATACGTATATTCCCTCCGTACATGCATACTGTCTTATTATAAGGGACTAGTATATACATATGTACACACACACACACGTATATATATATATATATATATATATATATATATATATATATATGTGTGTGTGTGTGTGTGTGTATGTATGTATGTATGTATGTATGTATGTGTGTGTATATATATATATATATATATATATATAACCAATGTCCTATGGAACCGACTCCCAGGCTGTTTACCCGATCTCTACAATCTTAAGCTCTTCAAGGCCAGCATTAACCGTTATCTTACACTCGTATACATCAAATGGCCCCTAAACCTATCCCTCTACCTCGAGTCCCCCCCGGGCCTTGTAAAGGCTGAAACTTACTGTAAAAAAATGATAATTTGTGAAATTTCCCCCCCCCCAATAATTGTTTTTTGCTTTAAATCAGAAAAAATTATTATACATGGTTAAAAATATATGAGACATAATAAGAAAAAAGCATTTTATGATTAAATTTTGCTCTTGTCAAAATATCCTCCTTTAGCCTTGATTAGTGCTGCAAAAATTTTTGCCATTCGTTTCAAAAGGTTTGTCACTTCGCTGATTGATGTTACCTTCAGCATCGCGACTTTCGTAGTTTCGTAGACAGACCCTCCGGTAATCATGGCCTGAAGATTGTATTTAAGCATTAAACAAGACTGTCGTGGTTGGGTGTTGACCTCAATGTCCACTTTTATATTTACATACGTTCTATCCCTGAAAGTGAGCACTTTAACTAATAAATATAGAATACCTTACATACCTTATATTTTTATCATATATAAAAACGCTCTTCCAGACGGGCTTAATCACAAATTTAACAACATAGATAGAATTAATGTATAACCCCACAAATCAGGCCCTACCCACATTTTCACCCACACAAGACAGACATGCTTGCGGAGGTATTGAGGCCTCACACTTATACACACACCCATACTAATATACATGCTTAAACACATCATACTCACTCACTCCCTAATGAGCCAAATGATAACACACACCCATAGTAATATAAGTACAGTGTAACCCCGGATATAAGAGAGTTGTCGGAACCGGATACGAAGTCTCTTATATCCGGGTTTCTCTTATATCCGGGTTTGGTCTGTTATATATACATTAACACAGGCTCTTATTTGGGACCAGAGAAAATCTATCTTATATCCGGGTTTCTCTTATATCCGGGTCTCTTATATCCGGGTTACACTGTACACACTTACACACATCATACTCACTCACTCCCTATGAACCAAATAACACACACACACTTAACAGAGACACATCCCCTTTCCAGGAACCAATAAAACTGTCAAAATGACCAAGGGAATTCAGAGCAGCATGAATCCATACAGCTCTTATCTTAAATAACAACTTAAAAGAGACTGTTTGACCAACACAAGGACTGACGAAAATTAATGATAAAAAAATTAAAATACTAATGATATAGATAAATAGATACTACAGATAAAAGTTCATTTTCTCCATCAAGTCATTCATTTCAGTAGTTCACTGCTACTAACAAGCAGAATTTGTTTCTCCTGATGATGACCATGTTGGCCGAAACTAGTCGAGGAATCTAATTGAAATAATAAAAACGAAAGAATATTAATATACAAACCAGTGTACCTGAAGATTTTAATATTTTAATATTTTTTATTGTTCAAAACTTTATCATATATATATATATATACACACACACACACACACACACACACATATATATATATATATATATATATATATATATATATATATATATATATATTCTTCAAATTATTATTTTTGCTGTTGCAAGATTTTTTATTACTTTTGGAAATATGAAACTGCTAGTCTTCTGTATCTTTTTTGGTCTCAATATAGAAACATTTCTTAAAAACACACAAACCATGACAAGTGTAAAAGAGAGAATTTGTGAAATATATGCACATATAATCAAATTGAGGCAGCTCAATGGAGAGTGGAAGTGGCTTTTAACATTCAATAACTCGTAAACCAACCTAGTAACGTTTCCTCGTCACAAACAGACCCTGAGTTTTTTCAAGTCGTGAAGAATTGTGTTGGTTTCAAACTGTAAGAATAACTGCAAAACACTTTCCCCTCCCATTTTATAGGCAGAAGACAAATCCATGGTGAGTTTTTTTTTTTTTTTTTGTTTTTTTTTTTGGTTCTCGGTTTGACCTGACGAAGTCCGGCTCTGTCTTGTCGAGACGTCAGAACGCTACGTTCGCTAGTCCGAAATTGCTTTTGTGTGTCGACGCAAATTCTTAGTTTGTGACATTTTCGTCATATTACTGTATGTTTGCATTATTACTGTTAATTTGCCTTGCATATATTGTTTGCTTGCTTCATATTATTTTTTGCTTTCTTCTTTTTCTCGGTATTGCTTATTACATATTTTGTCAGTTATGATTGTTGGACAGTTTTGTGACTTATTTTGCAGTTGGCCATAGTTACCCACTCCGCAGGCTATCAGCGCAACAACAGACTCTGTGTCAACGGTGATGAATCAAAATATGAACTATGAGAGGTAAAATGTTGTGTTACATGCGAATCTAAAAATTACACGAAACAATCTTGGCATCAGTTAATCGTCCTGATGGTCGAAGTTTGTCTCTTATTATGAGAGAAAACCCAGACGATGACTGAAAAGAGCTGCAAATTTTGACGATTATCAAAAAAATAACGATTCCTCTCCTTTTGATAAATCGTGATTTATCAAAAGGAAAGCTAAAAGCCTTGGATACAGAATTAACCTCTCTATGCAAAGCAAGTGCCGAAACTATTACTGATTATATTATTAGAGCCTGACACGCGGCCATTTTATTAAAAACGTCAGAGGAGGTGATTAACGACGGTCTGCTAATATCTAAAAAGCCTCCCGTCCGATTTTAAGCTAGCGTTTAGTGAATTCAAAGTAGCATTGCGAAGCTTCGAAGAAACTGAAAAGATGATTCAGGAGAATAACAGTGAAAATACCGTAATGACTCTGCGAATACAAAGACCAACGCCACACACTAATGTTCCTACCTGTTTTACTTTTGGTAAAACTGAACAGAAAAACCCTGACTGACAAAGTAAATTTCGGAATTACCCAGTAAGTAATTCCCCCTCAAAACGCTATAATTCCAATCCAACAAATAAATTCCCACTCGAAACGCTATAACTCCAATAAAATAATTAAATTCCCCCTCAAAACGCTATGATTGCAATCCAATAAATAAATTCCCCCCTCGAAACGCTATAATTGCAATCCAATAAATAAATTCCCCCCTCGAAAGGCTATAATTCCAATCCAATAAATAAATTCCCCCCTCGAAACCCTATAATTCCAATCCAATAAATAAATTCCCCCTCAAAACGCTATAATTCCAATCAAATAAATAAATTCCCCTTCGAAACGCTATAATTGTAATCCAATAAATAAATTCCCCCCTCGAAACGCTATAATTCCAATCAAATAAATAAATTCCCCCTCAAAACGCTATAATTCCAATCCAATAAATAAATCCCCCCCCTCGAAACGCTATAATTCCAATCCAATAAATAAATCCCCCCTCGAAACCCTATAATTCCAATCAAATAAATCAAATCCTGTTACTTATTTTGCATTTGTCCATGGCTATCCACTCTACAAACCGTTGTACTTTCAATAAAGCTCCTTGCCTGGAACTATTGCGACCTATGCTCGCGTCAGACCTCAAATGGAATACGTATGTACGATCCATCGCTAAAATTGCTGGGAAAATAGCCGGTTCCTTGCTTCTTATTCATTGATGGATTTGTCTCCTCGACTTATCAACCCATTGCAGGTTATATAAAACCAGAAAACATTTTTAGATTGTAAGAATTTTGGGAGGCAGGGAGATAATAATGATTCTGTTATATAGGAATAACGTGTCGCTGCCGACACTTGAGTTTGAACATAGATCACCAGTGAGCAAACACAGACGACCCCATTATTGAATTAAGTAGACTACGTGATCATAGAGGAAACGCATAAGTAGGAAGTGGCGTGACGTCCAATTGATCGTTATGTCTACTCTATCCTCTATTACTATACGGTTCGCTATTCTCTACTCTGTTCACTATACTATTTCTCTTTTCGGATCACTATTCGGTGGTTACTATTCGAGCGATTATTATCGATCAAGTACTATTAGTGCGAGTGCTATTCGAAGGCGTCTGACACCAGTATTGTTCAACGGCGTACCGTAGTTGTATCTGCGATTACAAAGTCTCTACTACAACGAGCATTGCGAATGTGGCAACGAATATTCGTTGTCATCACAAAAGATACAAAACTTATTAACTAAAGGGGGAACAGGTGGATTCATAACTCTCCCAAGGGTATTTGCGCGTAAGTGAATATAACGAGCTCAAGTGTAACTTGAACTCGGCGCTCCGATTAACAATTCCGAGCCATTATCCACTAAACCACTCGCACGTCCAAGCTTACAGCACCTGGTATTCTCAAGCGGTTACTCATCTAGGTATTGATCAGTCTCGACGTTGCTTAACATCGGTGATCTTACGGGAACGGTGTTTCAACGTAATGTGGCCGTAAGCCCATTTTCCCAGTGGGTAGAGACTTGAACATTATCATTTGACATGACTTCTTTGCATGGGGCTGCAAAATGACCACGTTATGTGTGTGTGAGCCCCGGTTCCTTGTAGCGCGCTAGAAAGTACCTGATACTTCTGACATGTTCTAAGTTTATAAGAGTCAGATCAGACCAAAAACGGAGTAAAGCTGCCGTATCTGAGTTGGTACTGTCCAATACTTACTTTCCAGCCTTGACCAAAAACATTACGCAGCATTTTGGTTGGCGAATTATTTCCGCCCCTTTCTCACAGGCGAAAGCTTTCTGTCCTTTCGCTACTCTATCGTTACTTTCATGGCAGATGTTCAGGCGAGTTACATTCGTTCGTTCTACCAGTTCAGACCTTCACATCTAGGAACCGATATGTTGTGTACACAGGGTCGAATCATCCTCATTCCGTTCGTATTTCATTGGTAAGGAAGAAGTTACACCGTCTTCCACAAAACTGTTTTTTTATGAAACAGACACCCAAGAGGATGCTTCTCCAATCACTACAAGTCTCGGGTCAACCGTTATCTATTCTACATATCCTCATGATATGCAACTATTACATTCACCTTTCTAAGTCTTGAAAATTATCTCATTTGGTAAAACTCAACCTTGAGTGGCTTTTGGGAAGGTGAAATATAGCATAAAATCATTTTTATCCAATACGTTGCAAATGAAACGTTAGACTAATTATTGAGTACACAGAACACAATTATATAATTATTAATTGGGTTTGGCCTCGAGAAAACTAATTTCATGAAAAAAATGTTTTAAGAAAAAGAGTTTATAAATTTCAATCAACAGTAACACTGGCTGCTCAGTCAATGAATGCCGAATGTTTCCCGTATGAAAATGGTTAATCTCATCATTATCATTACCATATCGTTAGAAAGCGTGGAATCCCGGGCCGTCAGGAACTAAATTGCGAAGAAAAGGTGTGCCATTTTCCAATACGGAGATTTTCAGACCCAAGCGACAGCACGGTATTTGGAGGCCTTCAATGGTGTCATCTCCTGAAACTGTAGATCCTGCTCATAACCTAATTTTGGCCGATCGACGAATTTTAGCCAAAATAATTTCTGGATACTATCCAAGGAACGCTTCATATTTATAATTCAAGAATATTTGGGTATGCAGGAGCTGTCAGTCAAGTAGGTGCCAAGATTTTTGGGTGCCGACCAAAAACAATATCAAGTGAATATCGCCAGTGTTGATTTTGTAGCGTCTTCAATGATCTGGGGATCTTCTTTTTTTTCTTTTATTCTTTTTTTTTTTTTTTTTGACTGATCTACCACTGTGTTGATGAAACCGTTACAACACTGTAATCCGAAGACCAAGCGACAGTGCACCCTCGATCTCCATGGATAAAGAAATTCATTCCAAAATTTATCAGGAAATGTCATGGCCTCGATTTGGGACGAGGTGAGTTTGAGAGGATAAGAAAGGACTTTTGATGGGTGATTATATTCAGAAGGATGAGGTGAGAGAAAAGCTTTTTAGTCGAGCATAAAATATTTTTCTGTACCCACCTCATATCTTCTACTCCCCCCTCTCTCTCTCTCTCTCTCTATATATATATATATATATATATATATATATAGAGAGAGAGAGAGAGAGAGAGAGATACTCATGGAACACGTTGGTTTTTTAGTTAAGGTACGTTTGGGTATACATAGCTGTCAGTCAAGTAGATGCGAAAGTGTTTGAACGCCGACCAAGAAGAATAGCAGCAAGTTAATTCTTTGGAATGACTTGCCATTTTTGTTAAAACATCGGTTAAAACACTGTGAGAGCAAACAACAGTCCGTGCATTCGGGAGCACTGGGATTCTCCATCACTGAAGAAATTCAAAATTGCCATGGTTATTTTGGGAGCGGCGAAGGGAATTTTTTTTCCTAAAATACTCAACAGTTAATGCAGAATACCATTCTAAAATGTGCCGACTAAATGCGCCATTCAAAGAAAAAAAATAAACGACGTGGGAAGCTACAAAAAGATATTCTATCAAACTGGTTCCCTTACCAGAGGATTTTCGTGAGGGAGCTGGCTAGATAATGGACAGAATTTTTAAAAAAAACTGTTAGTCGGGCGTAAACTATTCCTGCATCCACTACATATCAGCAAACCTATATATTGATTTTCCAAGCGTAGCTTAGATGCGGCACAAGGCCCTAAGTAGGGGCACCCAGTGAGGATCGAACTCACTATTCAGTCGCAATTGTTCTAGCGAGACAAGCTCGTCAACCATTACACCGCCTCGAGGTGCTACAGCAATTCTATATATATGTCTTTCTAATGTAGATATTCGCGTTGGTTTGGATTGGTTTGTTTTCTTTTACGGCAAATCAAGCTCAATAGGTTATTTAATGCCGACGAGATTTTTATTGCTGGTAATATTTTTTTTCCAAAAATGCATTGATGTATTATTTTCTTCAAAAATTCATTACTGGTAATAATTTTTTACAAAAATGTATATCAGTATTAAAACCTATTTTTACACTTTCGTAATGTTTTGACCCCAGTTTGGGGTTTAACTATTTTCCCATACCTGAGACCCTAACAGGTTCTATCAGCCCGGGTCAGGATGGACCTGGGAACAACATCAATTAAAAGCTAGTTCCACGCTCTTCAAAACCTCTCGATCAGTGACCTTGCTGTTGGATGTTGTTTATCGTCTTACCCAGGATGGTATGCGCGTTGGTTTTATGATTCAAGAACATTTGGATTTACAGAAGCTGTCAATAAAGTGGATGCCAAAATATGTGAATGTCGACCAAGAACGATATAAACTGGGCACCAGCAAGAGGATTTGACGATCTAGTGATGTACTCGTGTATGGCTTGTACTCTTACATGCATACTGTCATACAGATGGTGAATAACAGCCTGCGATAACTTATTACACGTCTTTTGCATCTGATGATGTAATACAGCAAGAATTGTAAGCGGGTCAAATAAACGTGTCAGGATCGTCCCATCATTACATTCTCAGTGATAGACAGATCTGGAGTTCATGCTGGCCAAGCTAACTATTAAACAGTATTCCTTTTATAAATACCAAACGTGAATGGGGGTTGCAAGTTTTCGCCTGCAAAACATGATGCCAAATGTAGGGTCTGTTCGTCGTAGGGGAATGCACTTTGGAAAATTACGGACTACAGGTTTACTTCGTGTCCGCAAACGCTCTCATCAATGAAGAGTAGACAACACCACTCGAGAAAGACTGTCTCAAGAGGCCAATGGAGAAGTGTACTACTGTGTTATAGCCTGAGTAAATTCTGACAAGAAGCACATTTATCTATAGTCCTACTTCTTTTTAAACGTGGCACTCACCTATATCGGTTGAGCCGGCTCCATCAAACGAACCTGTTGCATCCCGAACGAAAGTTGACCAAGCAAAGCAGTGGTCGTATTCATTTGGACGTGCAAATTTAAGGTAGGAATTTTACTAGGAATTTGGATTGACAAGCGGATCACAGCCGCATGTATACACACTTTAGGGCGTTTCCTCGCCAAGTTAGCCTGACTGATCCGAGTCTTCTCAGGATGGTTTGATTTCAGATTATCCTTCTCCTAGACTGGTTGCCACCCAAGAACCCTGCCTGTCCTGCTATTTTATCCATATCTGGGAGGAATAGATAATTCCCAAGAGTATTAGCACGTAAGATAATATAATGAACTCAACTGGAATTCAAACTCGTCTCTCCGATTCCGCAATCCGAATCGCTACATCGTAACTCCAAGAAAACTATTGACATTGGTTCGTGTAGACAACTCTGGGATTATTTATTTGCATACCAAGGTCGTACAAAATGTGAAAAATGGTCAAGTTTAAAGTGGCATTTGGTAGATATTCAAAAATTGCTCTACCCCACTCAGCACTTCTTCTTTTGGTGCACCATATAATGACACCAGCCCTCTAATAAAGGCGTGTTAATATTCGGGGCTATCTTCCCCTAAGGTTCATGACTAATATTCCTTTAATATCCCACTCAGCCAGGTTATTTGCTCTGTTCTATGTAGACGTCGCACTGTTTGCTAGTGATCTAGGTAAACGTTTGTATGACTTGATTGCCCATAACTTGTTAAACGGGTGTAGGAATGTTTCATTTGACTAATGTTGTCAAATTTGAAACTCCATGGATGCCTTCCTTTTAATATACGCAGCATTCAACTGAAAGAATAATTGAGAATCTCGAAACAGTTCTGATTGAAGAAAAGGAACACGCGGTATACGGCCATATCACGTTGAAAGACGAGTTCTCGTTCGATCACAGAAGTTAAGCAATATCGAGCCTGGTCAGTACCTAGATGGTTGACCGCTTGAGCATACCAGGTGCTGTAAGCTTCGATGTTCAAGTGATATACTAGATAACGGCTCGGATTTGGAAATCAGAGAGCCGAGTTCCAAATCCAATCAGGTTCGTTATATTCACTCACCCTTGGAAAAGATATGAATCCACCTCTTCTCCTCCCAATTATGGGTTAATTAGTAAGACTTGTATCAGTAAATCTAAAAAAAATTCTTACTATCTAAAAATATTTTCTGGTTTTACATGAACTGCAAAAAATTGTTAAGCCATAAAAAATAACCAATCCATCAATCCTATTATAGCCTGTGTCACACAGTAAATCTCAGACAGTGTGCACTGCTATGAGTGTTAAGACGTCACGAAGACTCCGAAAATCTTATCAGAATATGTATGTACTCAGATCATGGCGTTCTATACTACAGGCCTACTTATAGTGCAACTAAGGAATAGGACTGGTAGCTTATTTAAAAAAAATGCTCGTTCCACTGAGCGCAACTCATTTTAGTTTCTATTTCAATTTGCGGTGGTTTGCTGCTGTAGTCGTTTAGTTTACTATTTAAAAATAAAATAGAAGCAAATGTAATATTCAAAGAATGTTTTGCTTTTAGTTTTAGTATATTTAATTGGAATAAGTATAAGATCCATTTATTTATTTTATTTCCTTCAGACTTGTTATATTATTCCATGTTTATTGCAAAAGAAAAACTTTTTGTGCGAAATTCGCTAAAAATATTATTTACTCGACTTGGTCATGTCAATTGGAAGTTTTCGAACATTTTCATTTAAAATTTACTTAACATTTTTCATTTTAATTTTAATATATTTTTCTACTCATTTTTTAAATTTATTTAACATTTTTCATTTCAATTTAATATATATCTCTTTTAATTTTTTTTATTTATAAAAGCAAATACACTAGAGATAAAGTTTATTTCTGACGCAAATTATATATATATTCCTCTTTCTAAAAAACAAAAAGTATGTTGACACTTTTATCACATTTCATACACCATAATGTAACATTTTACACCGCAAAATTAAAGAAGAAATTGAAATTCCGTATAATCCAGTATGCTCTAACTAAAAAAAAAAGCCCGACCTGGGTATGGCGATAAACTACATCCGCGTCCTGGGTAAGACGATAAACTACATCCGAACCAGCTCTTAATTGATGGTGTTCCCAGATCCCCGCTGACTTGGTGTGGTAGCACTTATTAGGGTCCCAGCTATGGGCAAATAGTTAACACACAAAGTTGGGGTCAAAACCCTATGGAAGTGTAAAAATAGGTTTTAATACCAGCAATACGTTTTTGTAAAAAATTATTACCAGCAATGAATTTTTGGGGAAATAATATTACCATCAATACAATTTAGGAAAAAAATATATTACCAGCAATACATTTTTGAAGAAAAAATATTAAAACAATACATTTTTGAAGGAAACAATACTACCAACAATACATTTTGTGGAAAAAATATTACCAGCAATACATTTTTGAAAAACAAATATTACCAGCAATAAAAATCTTGTCGGCATTAAAAAAAACCCATTGAGATTGATATGCCGTAAAACAAACCAAACCAAACCAAACTAAAAAAAAAAAATGCTTAATTATACTTAATTTAAGAAAATAATTTATTAATCTGTATTTTTTTTCGTTGTTCTTCTGACAAATGTTACAAAGTCACTCACATGAAAGATAATTTTTAAAATGTTTAATTACTTAATTTTTAATACTCTTCTGAAAAATTTTCCTCCAATTCTGTTTTTGCACTGCAATATTTTAATGATTTTATTTATTACATAAAGAATTAAATATTTTTTTTAATTATTTTTTATATTGTAATTTATAACAACATACATACTGATTATCAAATTTAATATTAGTAATATTAGTTAATAGTAATTTGCGTTTTTCTTTCTAAATGATATCAGAATTATTTTAATTTATCATTAAAAACATGAAATAGAAGCAAATGTAATTAAAACTTTTAATGTATAAACAAATCTAAATTAAACTTTTCTCCTAAAATTTGAAATTAAAACATATTGAAATAGGACTACAGATCTTAACTTTAGTTGCCCTATGAGTAAGCCTGTAGTATAGAACGCCATGACTCAGATAAAAATTAGCCGTATCCTTCAGTGTGTTGCAATTTTATTCCTCTCTCTCTCTCTCTCTCTCTCACTCTCTCTCTCTCTCTCTCTCTCTCTACATATATATATATATATATATATATATATATATATATATATATATATATATATATATATATATATACGATATTACCTCACTTATGACCAACCTACACAGCAACGATCCTGCATTTTCTTGGTTTCTTCTTGTTCTTCGAAATACCAAAAGACAGAAAGAAAGAAAAATGTATTATGTTTATAATTAAATAACCGTGATGGAAGAGCTGGCTTTTGATTTTCTAGTTAACATCTGTGCCGGTAGGGGTCACTTGGGTCGTTCTCACGTAAGCTGGCTGAAGCCAGGAACAAACGCCATTGGCTCGCACTTCGGGAAAGTTCGCCGCTCCCCGCCTCCAATTGAATGTTGCCCCCGCGCCGGCCGATAACTTAACGGCATTGTTCCAATCTTACAAACAACGTTACTTTATAATGTCATTAGTTCGTTTTGCCAGCTTTCGCTTCTTTTTGCAGTCCGAATTTTAATGGCAACTCATAACGGTGTAAAGCTGCTAACTTCGATCGAAAGAAATGAGTGGGAAAATTCACTTTTGGTTTATTATTATGTTCTTTGTCTTGCATGAAGTCAGTTCTCTTTTTATCTGTTTATCTTTGTTTTTCAGCTCTCGTTATTCTCATATTACCCACTTTCTTTTACTTTCTCTTAGTACTCACTCTTTTCTTCTGCTCTCTAATCTGAATACACGAGTGTTTCGATACGCTTCAAGCGATTTATTGCGTTTTTTGTCTTGATCGATCAGTTTATCATTTGCTTTGTCTTATTTAGTTATTTTGCTTTATCTTACTCCATTCATATCTATCTTATTTTATACAATTATATATCTATTCCAACTATTCTCACGTTCTCTTGATCGCTCGTTATCTATCTATCTATCTCAATTTGTTCAAATACATATACACACACATACATACATATATATATATATATATATATATATATATATATATATATATATATATATATATACCTATTCAGACGCCTTACGTTACACCTATCTGACCACAGCTTTATTAGAACCCATTTAAGCACGCACACAAACTTACCAGTCTCCATCCGAAACATACTAATAGAAAATGCAAACATAATAACCTCATCCACGTGTAAAAAAAAAATATTAAAAATAATGGAAGGCTTAATAATAAAAAAGAAAAACCCAACACTTAATAATATTAACTGCGAACACGGCCACAGTGTACTGTGTTCGGAAAATAAAACATCTATCTAACACTAAAACCATACACACAATGCACACACCCAATTATATTGAAAAAAAGGAAATCATCCTTGATAATAGCTAAAAGTATAGCCGAAAGCGCTCGGAATTATAGAACATTTGGACTGTTTTAACACACTCTGTGTCCAGAAAAGAAAATATTTATTCGAACACAAGAAAAATTAAATAAAAAGCTTAGTAGTCAATTGTAGTACCTTGTCTGTCGTTTTTAATGAAACATGCATATATATATATATATATATATATATATATATATATATATATATATATATATATATATATATATATATATATATATATGCAAATTTCGTTGAAAACGACTGACAACGTGCTGTGGTTGAGTTTTATCATATAATTTCTCATGCGTTCGTACAATTTTCCTCTTTTAGGTCATAAATTATGTAAAAATTGTCCGAACTTTTTCCAATTCGAAAAATATAACATAAATATGTTATAAAATCACTACAAAATAGCTATTTTTATAGTGATTTTATGATATATTTATGTTAGAATTTTCGAATAAATTATATATATATATATATATATATATATATATATATATATATATATATATATATATATATATATATACCATATCAGATAGATAGATTGGTAGATAGATACCAGATCCTATATATATATATATATATATATATATATAGGATCTGGTATCTCAGCTTAAGTGACTTTTATGCCGTCGTAATGTATCTTTCCTGTGCCTGTTTTATACTGCATATACTTTCATGGCAATTGTTCTGATGAACTTTTCTCTGTGTTATCGAGACTTTATGATTTTGAGCGCAGTACTAGATTGGCATTACGGTCTCATCATTTTACAATTGAAATGGCGCGATGTAACCGTAAGTTCTATGCTAACAAGTTTATTTTCTTGCTCATGGGATATTCTTCTGGTTTCTTGCTTTCCAGTCAACTTT
Source organism: Acanthosepion esculentum (assembly GCA_964036315.1). Lineage (NCBI taxonomy): Eukaryota > Metazoa > Mollusca > Cephalopoda > Sepiida > Sepiidae > Acanthosepion > Acanthosepion esculentum. The sequence goes on from OZ038476.1 coordinate 77,070,523, forward strand.
GGTCGTCCAAATTTTAAATGCGATGTCAATCATTATCTTTTGTCTTCTTAATACCGGTTCCTTTTTTGTTCGCTCTTTTTTTTTCTTATATTCTTTCACACTCAGTAACCACCTGCGCCTTAGCGGCTTTATTGCTTTGCTTAGGGCGAAATGATCATATATATAATATATGATCTATATATATATATATATATATATATATATATATATATATATATATATATATGTGTGTGTGTGTGTGTGTGTGTGTGTGTGTATGTATGCATGTATGTATGTATATATAAGACGCCAGCGATCCGTGGCGTCTTGCTGCTGGTGGCGCCAGAGATGGCGGTCCCGCCATAGCCACGGAAACCGTGATATCACCCCTGGTCGGCGGCTGATGAAGACAGGGTTTCGCGCGTGCTGACAAACATTGTATGTGATATATATATATATATATATATATATATATATATATATATATATATATATATATATTGATTTTGCTTATCAACTTTATTCTACAAAAAATAAAGTACAATTTTATTCAATTATATATTCACAATGATTTACAATGATTTGTTGCCAGTCATCAGAGAGCTTTTCGATACATTTTGAGTAAAATTTCCCAGGTTTTAATGTAACATTTGAATCCCCATGATGGCGCTTGACAACAATCGAAAAGGGTAATAATCGATTGGCTTAAAGTCAAGTGAATATGGCGGGTGTCGTTAGAAGAGATCAACTTAGTCTTAAAATTTTCCCTGTGTTATTCTTATTGCATGCAGCTGTGTGTTCTCCTACTGACAAACGCAAAGCACTTTTCGAAAAAAAAAGTTTATGAACACGTTGCATTTGCTAAACGTATAAATGTGCATTTAGTGTTTCATCGCGTTTTAAAGACTCTAAATGAATAGTATTCTAACGATCCCACCACACGAACAACATAACCTTTCTTCGACGGTGTTCAGATTTTAAGGTTGTTTGTGAAGAGTTATCCTTGTCAATGCAATGCCAGTATGTGACGCATTGAGAGCTGAGAGGTTTCTCTTTAGTTTATCTTTATAGCTGAGCCACGGCCGTTCAACACTCTTTTGCCAAGCTGGAAGTACATGAGGACCTTCGATATTCTGTCGTCACTCATCCTTGCAACATGACCAACCCAGCAAAATTATGACTGTATCAGGAAGTTCTCAATTCCACCAATGTTGCATTCTGTGAGAAGACCAGCACTGGAGATGTTTCGCTGTATCACAGCTTTTCAGTGTGGCTAGATCTTCGATTGCTTCAAAGCCGGGATCGAAACCCGACCGATTTGGGATCAGTCTGAGATTCTACCCCCAACCTATCGTCGCACGGCAGAGCGGAAGAGAAATTTTAACGTTTAAACTATGCGAAAGACTCAGTAGCGCGGAGGGCTCGATTCGAGTAGAAGAGTATTTCATTAGCAGCAGCAGCCACTGTTTATAAAATCACCCCTTCCTCTCCGAGAGCTCAATCGAATTATTTTGAGAACATAAATAGCCATCCACAGACAGACTGTTTCGCTGTATCACAGCTCATCAGCGTGTCTTCTCAAGTGATGGTGTTGAATGTAGAACCTAATTGTATGTAGAATGCATATGTTCTCTACTCTGTATTGAGCACTCTTTTAAGAATAGCGTTTTTGGTTATTGGAATTTTATTCCGTGTACACCAATCCTATACTTGGATATATATATATATATATATATATATATATATATATATATATATATATATATATATATATGTGTGTGTGTGTGTGTGTGTGTGTGTGTGTGTGTGTGTGTGTGTGTGTGTGTGTGTGTGTGTGTGAAATTTCAGATATAACTAAAATATATCTGTAAAAGGACAATATGAATAAAGAGAGAGGAAAACTTATCTTAGACTTCATCAAGCCAAATGTAAGGATTTTATTTTGCAACTAGTATTTATAAACAAAAGTAAAAATTTTATTATTTTTTCAAAATGTTTAAACTTAAGACACGTTCATAAATATTTATCAGGCTAATTGAAAATAGAAAATATATAAATCTGCATCCCGATTTTTTTTTTCAAATTGCACGGTTTCTGAAAGAATTACTGCTTTCCAAAGCCAATATACATGACTAGAAAAATTTAAAAAAAAATAAAATGGCTAAATTCATAACCTCTTTTTATTTTAAATATGTTATCTAATTATAATTAAATATAATTGAATATATAATTAAATATATAATCTAATTATAATTAAATATATAATTAAATATATAATCTAATTATAATTAAATATAATTAAATATATAATCTAATTATAATTAAATATAATTAAATATGTAATTAAATATATAATATAATTATAATTAAATATATAATTAAATATATAATCTAATTATAATTAAATATAATTAAATATATAATTAAATATATAATCTAATTATAATTAAATATATAATATAGCAAATATATAATCTAATTATAATTAAATATATTTAAATATATAATATAACTTAAATATATAACCTAATTATAATTAAATATAATTAAATATATAATATAACTTAAATATATAACCTAATTATAATTAAATATAATTAAATATATAATATAACTTAAATATATAATCTAATTATAATTAATTATATAATATAACTTAAATATATAATCTAATTATAATTAAATATATTTAAATATATAATATAACTTAGATATATAATCTAATTATAATTTAATATAATTAAATATATAATTTAACTTTAATATATAATCTAATTATAATTAAATATAAAATATAACTTAAATATATAATCTAATTATAATTAAATATAATTAAATATATAATATAACTTAAATATATAAATTAATCCCAAACTAAAATAATATAAATATTATAAACATTATATAAAAAAAATCATCATTTACTCACTTTTGTTTATTAGACATTAACTTACGTCACTTAGGATCCGACATAATTTACCTAGACTTTTCATTTCAAATTTAGATTAAATTCAATAGAATAATTAAATAATCACCCTGTCGGCTGGGGCATCAGAATACGCCCACTGCTACCTGTTTGCCATAATGGCAACCCGTAATGTCTGAGGACGGAATCCTAGTGGTTGAAGGCTTTAGGAATCAGGGTTAGTTACTTCTGATTCCCAACACACCACCTTGGCCCTTACTTGGATGAGACAGGCGATTAGAGAGACCCGATCCAATCAATCGGTTGTTCATGACAAGCCCCAGCTTCTATAACTATATTAAATTTATAGAGTAATTTATAACTAAATGCAACACCCCAAATATACACCGGTATAAAATACCATCTCTATCCAATTTATAGGCGTTAGAAGGCGATGGCTGAGAGTCAATCAGTTCGAAGAGATATAGACTTAGACATGGCTGTATTTTGTACATTTATATGGGAAGTGTTTGTATTTTGTACACTTATTTCGGAGTCTCAAAGTCTCTCTCGAATACGAATATACTGGTTTGTGTAGCCCTGACCTGTCAAGGCGACTGGGTTTCCGCTTTGACACGTCCCAATGTCAGGCTCTGAGGTTGGTGGGGAGCACAGGCAGTGAATCTTGGTACACAAAAATTATGAATAATCAAAATAAAAAGCCCAAAATATGTCTCTCTGACTATGATTCTGAAAAAGAAATTAATACGGAATTTCCAAGATTTTTTGTGCTCACGTCCCTAGAAGAAATTCCGCTGACAAAACTTTCCTCTTTCTTGACTGAAAAGGTACTATCCAGTAGGATTAATCCTAAAACAGTTAGAAAGCTGAGAGATGGCAATTTGCTGTTTGAGATGGAAAATAGGAAACACGCAGAAAATATAATAAAGATGAAGACCTTTCATATCAAAATTAAAACCTTCCCTCATGCAAGACTGAATACTTTTAATGGAGTTATTAGAAGCGAGGTGTTGTCTATGGCTACACCTAAGGAAATTACATCTGCCTTAGGAAGCCAAGGGATCAGCGATTACCATAGAATCTCAATTAAAAGGGGAAACAATTATAACTGACAGATATATCCTTATTTTTGGCACAACTGAAATCCCCCACCACCAATAAAAAAAAATAAAAAAAATAGTGTATAATATTGAGCCAATGGAACATTATATCCCTATTCCACTAAGATGGTTTAGGGGCCAAGATTTTGGGAATCATAGGGATAGATGCAGGAGTTGACCAGCATGTGGAAAATGTGGCCAAACGGATTCAGACCATTCTGAAGAAGAATGCTACGATGTGCTAACTGCTAGGAAAACCATCCACTATACTCACGAACATGTGATTTCTGGAAAAAGGAAATGGGGATTGTCGAAGTAAAGTATGAAAGAAACATCTCATTTTCAAAAGCAAATCGGCTAGTACAAGGTTACATGAAAGGCCCTTCCTACGCAAAAATAGCGGAAAATAAGGCTACAAACAATGCCGGCCAGCCTGACAGATACAGAGCCCCCATTGAGAAGCTCGTACACTTTGAACCAAATGATTTGCCCAAATTTCAAACTTACCTAAAATGTCTATATTATAAGGGAATAGTGCGGGCTGAACCGCAACAGAAGAACAATGAAAGAAATGAAATAATAAATAAAGAACAAACAAATAGCAAAACGACTGCTCAAACACAAACCACTTCTACCAAAAATACCCAATCTCCTACTAAACAAAGGTCACAGCGTTCTCCTATCCGTGAACAAAAACCAGGAAAAACAGAATGAAAAGCTTATTTCCCAAAAGTATAGAATCAGCCAAACAAAATCTGGAAATCCACAATGGCCAAATTCCTACGTAAAACCGATTTGACTAACTAGAAAAGATGGAGGTGGAAAGCCAGAACCCTCAAACGGCTAAAACCCCCAAAATGAAAACTGAGGAAAAAAGAAATCAAAACCACATATGCTAAAGGCCGAAAATGTTTGAACAGCCATGCATAAGATAATTCAATGGAACTTACGTGGAATAAAGGCAAATATAAATTAACTGCTTCTGTTAATAGCAACCCTATCAAAAGTTGTTTGCCTTTAGGAAACATTCGTTATGCAAGGTGACAAAGTGAATATAAAAAATACCAGTAATCCGACTATACACCTGATACTGGGCTTCGTGCATCTGGCGGTACATCTACCCTAGTTAGGAATGTAAAATATATTTGACAACTACTTTACATGCATCTGCTGTTAAAGCGACCCTCCATTGGACGATAAACATTTGCTCGGTACATATCCCACCTAATAAGGGAGTAAATGAAGCGGAAATTTATGAATTCACAAAACTCCTTTCACCCTTTATGGTAGTAGAGGCTTTAACTGTCACAGCACCATATGGGACTGTAAAGAAACAAACCAAAAAGGAAAGAGTTTAGAAACAATTATAAACAACAATGATATATGTATTTATAACGATAAAACTCCGACTTACATAAATCCATTTACTGGCAGCTACTCTACAATAGATTTATGCATATGTGATCCATCAATCTATATGGATTTCTTTTGGAAGGTTCTGGTGGACACATGCAGCAGTTATCACTTGCCAAATGCTTTTCAAAATTCAGAACATAATGATTAAAATCCTCTCCATGGGAAATTAAGTGGAGCGAACTGGGACGAATTTAAAAGCCAATGTTCTGATAAACTAGCTGAAGGTAAATTCATCAAGGATTTAAACTAGTTTACGAAAATCTTTATATATTCAAAGGAATGCATTCCAAAAAGTTCAGTACAAAAGAAAACGTAACAGACCTTGGTTCAATGATGAGTGTAAGGAAGCTATCAGGCCCAGAAGAAAAGCTTTGAGTGATTTCAACAAACAGCCTTCAACCTCTAATTTGTTAAAATTTAAGCAAATTCGAGCAAAAGCACGGAAAATATAATAATTAAAGAAAGCAAAAAAGAATGTTGGAAAAACTCCATCAGCAGACTTAATTCTGCCACAAAAAATAAAAACTCTATGGGGTATGATAAGGAAAATAGCTGGTAAACATCATTTTAACGCTATAAAAAAATCTCGATAAATAACTGTAAAATAAGCAGCAAAAAAGGATATCGCTGGTCAATTAGCCAAAACAATCTCTATAAACTCATCTGCCAAGAATGATAGTCGACAATTTCTGAAGCTCAAACAAAATAGCGGAAAAACAAAAATTAAACTTTAAATCAAATAACGCTGAGTGCTATGACCTACCACTTCCTATAGAGGAACTAAATGAATCTTTAAAGAAAGTCCACAATGCAACTGTGGGACAGGATGATATCTACTATCAATTCATAAAAGAGTTGCCCAACAAATCATTACAACTAAAATTGTATAACAACATATGGACAAGTGGTAACTTCCTAGATATGGGAGTACCAGGTGCTGTAAGATTGGATGTACGGGTGATGAGAGGGAGAATCGGAATCGGAAATCGGAGAGTTCGAATTCCAGTCGAGTTCGTTACATTACACGCGAATACGTTTGAGAATCCATCTCTTCTCTCCACCCTCCCGCCATTGATGGGTCAAATGCAGGACAGACTGTGTCCTATAACCTTGGTAGCAACCAATCTACCGCAGAAAGTGATGGGTGGCAGACTACTGCGGGGATACTTCTCCCGACTCAGTCATGAATCGAAAAGAGAGACATGATCGACCATCGGTCATCAGGCGTGGCACCTAGGGAAGGAATTAAATAAGGAACAAGTAGTAAAAATCTCCATAAATTTGCCATGTTTCGCTATTTATTTAGCTTCATCAGAATATTGTGTGAAGAATAATAATGCTTTTTTTAATTCTATGTTAAAGGTGACATTTATAGTTCATGATGTTAACAAATTGAGTATGTTATGTTATTGTATTTTAAGTGCCCCAACCAGACAAAACATTGTTTAATTTGGGACAATAAAGCATATGACCATTTTTATAGCACACTGAGTGGCTAGAGGGTGATGATTAACACCAGTACAGCACAGCAGTAAGACTACCTGCAATGGAACTTTTACATTTGTATCGGATTATATTAATGAAAGCTTAGATAGATAGATAGATAGATAGATAGATAGATAGATAGATAGATAGATAGATAGATAGATAGATAGATAGATTTGAACAAACGACAGATAGAGAGAGAGAGAGAGAGGAAGGGAAAGATTAGAAATCTTGGATAGATAGATAGATAGATAGATAGATAGATAGATAGATAGATAGGCATTTTTTTTTCTTCGTTTCCGTTGGTTTCTGGCCATATTTTATAGAATTTTTCTTATCACAATTAAATATTGATAATTTCGTTTATATAAAAATAAATGTTAATTTTTTCTTGGTTTGATTGATCACATCGTGTTGATCTCTTCCGGCTTTTCTGACTGTTGATTTTCAAATTTTTTAATGTTTGTCATTCATAATTTGTATCTTCATTTCTTCCCTCCTCCTCCTTCTCTCTCTCTCTCTCTCTCTCTCTCTCGCTCTGTTTTTTTTTTGCTTACGCATGCGCATGTGTGCATGACTTTTTATCATTTTATGAAATGCAAAACTCTTCAGCAGACTCTTGTTTTAAAACATACAGTAGAAACTGGATCTGCCTGTTTGTTTTTAGCTAAAAAAAGAAAAAATAGTTTTGCACACACGTTATAGTTTAATGCTGCTTTAATACCAGTACGTTTCATTCAAATACTTATCAACCCTTTGTTGGTTATTTAAACCCAAAACATATTTTGGATTATACGAATAATTACTTTTTTTTCTGTTCAGAGTGACTTAATCAATTTCTGTTCTCACCGCATTAGCAATGATTTTTTCTTTTTTTTTTTTTTTTTTTGATGATAACAATGATTTTTTTACAAGTCCCACCATGGCAAGGGCAGGAAATATTTTTCCAGCGGTATTTATGCGTAAAAATGTAACGACCACGACTGGAATTCGAAATCGGCTCCCCGATTTCTCATTCCGAGCCGCTATTACACCACGCGCACATTCCCGATGTACAACGACTTCGAGAACAAGCAGCGCCAGCTCGGACACAAAAAATAGCTTACATCTAATTTTAAGGGCGCCATAATCCACACCTCTAGAGCTCGTATTTCATGGGCGCCATATTTGGTGACAGACATCTCTGTTATTAAGGGGAATACAGTTTTATCACACAATTCTCCCTGATTTGTTTCCGCCATCTTTCTTTTATTATCTAATAATGTTTTCAATTTTTGTTTCTCTACATGTAAACTTACCACAGTTATTATTTTATTATTAGCTTCACTTTGTCTTAAAAGTTTAGATTTTTTTTTAAAGTACTAGCTTAAAAGCCGCCCTATTGGAATCGAGCATCAACCTTGCTGAAGGTGGAGGCAGGGAAGATTCTCTGTGGCGGTTAAATGAGAGCAGTTTAGTTTTGGAGGCATTGAAGTTTACAAGCCATTTACTGCCCCAGTTAATCACTGATTGGAGATCCTTTTCAAGAGCAGCAGTCAAGTTAACTGTGTCAGCGCCGCCGGATTTATTATTGAGACATCAGGGAGATCATTGATGAAGATCAGAAACAGTGTAGGACCCAGGATAGAGCCTTTCGGAACCTTTGCGTTCGTATGGAAGGAATTGGAAGAGAACCCGTTCAGGACGACCTTCATTTCACGATTTGATAGGAATGATTGGATTAAACCAAATAATCGTCCTGTAATACCGTAACCCGGAAGCTTAACGTAGAAGACCAGAATGCCAAATTCTGTCAAACGCCTTCGAGATATCTAGAGCCACAGCTCGAGCTTCGCCGTTATTAATATATATATATATATATATATATATATATATATATATATATATATATATATATATATATATATTCCAGTTTGGTGTTGTATCACTTTGACAAGTCTTACAGCCGCATCACGTTGAAACACCGGTTCCGGTACGATCACCCCGAAGGTAAGCAACGTCGAGACTAGTTAGTACCTAGATGGGTGAATGCTTAGGAATACCTGGTGCTTGTTTCTATAATAAAATGAGAACCACAGTTCGAAATAATACAAGAATGTTGATTTTTATTCATCTCAGAGATGAAATATTAAATTATAAAATATTTTGATATTAAGACTTAATCATTTTTGACCGAGAAAACTATTTTCGACCTTGAAATCTTTTCTCGACTCAAATACGAAGAAATATGAATTTTCTTAAATTTTGCCCAGAACGAAACGGTCAATTTTTGGTTTTAAGTGCAAACGAGACTTCAGTGAAACTTGGATATATACTAATTTCCTATAGAATCGCGAGATAAGCTTTTTTCCTTTTTCTTTTTCCTTTTTCTATGTACCGTGTCCCTCTTCTTTTCGGATCTTTTACTTCATAATTGTATGTTGTATTTCGTCAACTTTATTAATTCGTAATTATTTCTATGTACAATCTTGGTCTAGTTCCTTAATCTTGTTGATATCAAAAGGTATAAATCTATAGTTTTCGTTAATTTACCGCCTTTGGAGGCGGCTTTGGCACATTTTTCGATTCCGAACTCCATCCTAATGTCTTCGCAGAAGGTTCTGACATTGGTGAGTAGGTTTTTCTGCTGGTTGTCATCATTGGCAAACGTTTTAAGAGCATCAATATAGAATAGGAGATTCAGTTTGCCATACTGTGACTTGTACCCGTAGCTACCGTTTTTCAGTGGGCAGCTGAGTGGTGCTAATGCAAGGCAGAAGATTAGTGGTGATAATGAATCTCCTTGGAAGATCCCGCTTTTGATATTGATTGGTCTCGATGCTAATGACCCGTTTAAATGGTTTATATTTAGTGTGGTCTTCTAGTTTTTCATGCTTTCTGTTGTGAATTTGACCGTTGTGGGGCATGCCCTGTATATTTTTAGGCTCTTCTTTTATCCATGAGTGTGGAACACTGTCGAACGCCTTTCTGTAGTCGATCCATGCTGTCGATGAACTTTCTTTATTATTATTATTATTATTACTATATTCCTTTGGATCATGTCGGTACGTCCGAAAGTGGATGAACGTGGCCTGAGCAGCACACGGCCACGATATATTATCGCCTAGGTCTGCATCAAAAAGGACTAAATTTTGACGAAACAAGACGTCGAGATAAACGGTTGCCTATTATAATTAATATTATCATTGTTTTCCTTTCTCGGTACGAACGAGAGGTCACACCAATCTCACCGCCAAAGGACTAAGTTTTGACCAAACAAGGAGCTACCATCATCTCGATAGTTAAGTGAATGCCTTGCGTCTTAGTGGCAGTATTGCCTTGCTTGGGATCAAATAATTAAAAAGATTTCCTATCCTATAATGACTATTGTAGGGGGGAGTTATAACTCTGAGTAAATAATTATAAACCTCCTAACATTTATATATACAAAAATACTCGTAAAAATGGGAAGTAGCAAAACGTGGAAATAGCAAGTGTTATTTATTAGCAGATTGTCATGTGGTGTTGGAGACACGAGAGAGAAAGAGAGAGAGAGAGAGTAATACTGGGTAAAATTGTTAGTTTGGTTTCAAATATAGGACAAATATGAATTGGAATCCAGCAGAATGGTAAGATAAAAAATAAGTAAAGTGTGTACAGTTTTTCTCGTGTGTTTTGCTTTTAAATACATGTGTGTAATGAGTGTCCAGATAATTTAGTTGTAAAAATGCAAGTGTCTGATGTTTTCTTAACTCGAATTTTTGTTGGGTGCTAAAAGTTAAATGTTACTATAATGGACTGTAAAAGGTAAAGGAGATGAAGTTTTTGTGTGCGCACATATTAACGACCGGTTCGTATGAACTGCTTGTCCGATAGTGAGAATGTCACGTGTTTGGGCGTGAAGAGGAGAAAAGTGGCGTCGATTCTCATTGGTTTAGAATGAGTGAATTAATTATAATTATAATTGTTATAATTATTGTATTATAATTATTTGACACTATAATTAATTTTTAATTTTATTTTTATGGACAAGACACTATATTTAAATGCATTTCCAGCTACAACAATTGATATTAGATGGTCAACAGTTTCCTCAGAATTTGTACAAAAGCGACATTTTGAATTTGTCCCGTTTATTAAAATATCTGCCTGGTATGAACTTGTTAGCAGGTTTTGATCTTGTGCGATTAGGATGCATCCCTTTTTTTTCTATCTCCCACCCAGAGGTCCACAACCATTGATGGGTCAAATATTAATTATTTACCTTTGGTTGCTCTTGTGCGTATTTGTAATATCATATCAAGGCGATTGGTCTCCAAACGCTTGTTAATCAAAATGGCCGTATCCCACTTAAGCTCATTCTCGACTACTGACTGTTGGGAATGTTTGTGCCACTACTCTGCGTACTCGAGGCCATTTTCCCCACATAGTTCGCAATGTATTTCTAAGGGTTACTTTCTCATCATGTCGTCTGTACTATTTTGTACCAGCTGAGTGCAGACATTGACAATGTGTTACACACATTCACTAACTATTCTACTCAGCTTGCGCAAACGTAAATCAGCAGTCCTCTCAATAGAATATTTGATTTGAATATTTGATTTTAAAGCCTGTTATTTTACTGCATAGATTACCCATTCGCAGTGATTATTATTTTATTATGATTATTATTATTATTAGTAGTAGTAGTATTTTAACGTATTTATACCCTCGGAAACCACACCACCGGCACAGATTAATCGCTATCAATTATTTATTATATCTCACATTCACAGATCGCGACATCTATCAGAGAGATGAAATTTGAATTTTTATTATTGCATTATTCCAAAATTTTAACACATCAGCAGATAGATATTAATGTCAACAACTGTGCACAAATAGTTATTAATTAAAAAATTAGTAATTAATGTATAATCTTATCCATGACTACATGTACAATGTAGTTTTTGATAAAAGTTAAAAAATGCATATATTGTCTAAAATTCCTTTTTCCACAACATAGCTATTTGTGCTATGTTATGTTTATTACCTAAGCAATAATAATACTGAATAATTTTTTCAAATATTAAAGTATATTTAATCAAATCTCTGTAATAGTTGTCGCGATTTGTCAATAAACCATGCATCTAGTGTTTGAGAATCGTTCCAAGGGCGCCTATGATTAGGTACACAGCCCCAATTGTCCATTCTACAGCTTCTTTAGTTCCGGGAAAAAAGTCTTTGGACTGCTCCATCTTGTTTAGTATAGCCTTTTTTAAAATTTTTCAACTTTACTCCTTGGTCAGCCGGTATAGCCTTATCTACGATCTGGCATATTTTCTTTTCCTCTTTCACAACTATCAAATCTATACTTCTTGCCTGGAAAGATGGGTGCTTCTAGAGCACCCACTCGAACAGAATGCGGCATAAATCCGGATTTAAAGTGGAAGTTCCAGGCGTAGAACTAAGAGCAAATATTGTTCTAACTCCTTCGATACGTCTACTTCTTGATACGCCTTAGATGCCAGAGATGCTACAGCAGTTTATAGGTGCATCTTCAAAAATCTGGAAGAGCAGAACCTAGTGTCCCATCTCCCATCTGATCGAGCACAGGTGGCTCTAGGGGGGAGGACTGGTTTGTAAAATTCAATACGGCCAAAACCAAACTAGTAACGTTCCACTATCACCAAGCTGACCCTGAACTTTCACATTTCATGATGGATGCGTCTGATCTCAAGAATACACATTGCCATAAACGTCTATTATGACAAGCTCTACCCAGACCTTAAGTGGAACTCATATATCCGATCTATTGCTAAAGACGCTGGAAAAATGGTTTACAAGAGCCAGATCGGACCAAAAATGGAGCATTGCTGCCGTATTTGGTCGTGACTGGCGGTAGTTCGGGGTCTGATCGGTGGTGATGGAATGTAATCAATTTTAACGTCTATTGGGGCTCAAGCTCTACCCATAATTCGAATGGGACTCATATATCCGATCTATTCCTAAAGATGCTGGAAAAATGGTATTTTTGTTGTACCGTTCTAGTAAATATCTGGCTCCCTCTGCTATATTCTGTTTTTACAAGATCCAGATCAGACCAAAAATCGAATATTGCTACCATATCTGGGATAAAGCTGACCAGTCACCACTTGTCTGTCTTGGTATAGTTCAAATACCTCTACGTGAACTTGTGGGTGAAGAATTATTTTCCACCCTTTTCCCACAGGCGAAAAGCCACTAGCCTCTCGCTACTCTATCGTTATTCCCATGGCATGAGATTCTTATGAGCAAAACTCCTTAGTCCCACTACCCCTTACCTTTTACAACTGGAAGCCGCTGGGTACACACGTGTGAATTATCATTGTATTCCTATAGTAAGAAATGTTTCATTCGGACAGTTTTTTTCCAACTTCGTAGATCAGACTCCCGGCGAGATGCTTTCCCAATCACTATAATCTTGACCTCTCCAAGTCTAGAATTAACCATTATCTTTCCTGTCTTTTCGTACGCTCATACAACACCAAACAGTAACTTTCTACCTTGAGTGGCTCTTGGGCCTTGTATTATTTGTATAATAACATTGTTACAGTGTTTTGGCTGGGCCCAAATCTTCTGATATCTATCCGCACATCCACCCGAATGGAATCTAGCACAAAGAAAATTTTAATAGTAAAAATCCAATCCAACGAGTCCAGAGAGAAAAACTACTTAATCTATTTCGGCATTTCTCCTTTGAGGACGACTTTAGCAACAGATATTAACCCTAGCTCTCTCTCATCGTAAAAGTGGTACAACCAACGAGGATGCAGGTCGAAGCCTGGAGAGTTTGGGCACATTAAGAGTATTCTCAAATCGTTAGTTAATATCTATGTAGAAGATACCACAGTTTATGTATGAGGTCTGATCAAAAAGTATCGGAACTGTTCCTATGACAACGGAGCTAAAGTACGCAGAATAAAGCTGCTTGACATAGCTTGACCTTGAACTCTGTCGCATATACACACTAGGTTATAACGCTTTCGCCCACTTCCGTTGTTTATAGCAGTGATTGGAAGGAAAGTGTTTAGCGTGCGGTCGTCTCACCATACCACATAGATTCCATCATGGCTTCTACAGCAGTTTTTGGCTAAGTACAACATTATTCCTATCTGACAATCACCATATTCTCCAGATCTCACCCCTTGCAACTTTTTTCTCTTCAAAAATCAACTCCCACTTGAAAGGAATAATATTTCAAGACCTCGAGACAATGCAAGAGAATGTGTCGAGGCAAATGCATGCTATCCCCCAAAAAAGGAGTTCTAGAAATGTTTCCATCAATGGATACAACGATCGATAAAGTGTGTGGCTGCAGAAGGGTACTACTTCGAAGGAGATTAAATGGCGAATTGATATGTGCTGTAGTTTTCTTTTTATAGCACCAGTGCCGATACTTTTTGATCAGACCTCGTAAGCTCCACTAAAAATCTAGATGGCGAGATTTTGGCAGATGATGTCTCTTCTGGCTAAGTTCTAACAGCTCAATGAGGGAAATAAAAAAGCTGACTTTTAAGCTTCAATACCCCAAGAACTAAGCTAGTAACTTATCATCACCGATCTGATCCTGGTGATTTTCACTAGTCATGATGAATGGTTGCGCTGTCAATGAGGCTCCTTGTTTTGAACGTCTGTTGGGATTCGTATTCACCTCAGGCCTCAAGCGGAACACATATATACGAGCCATCACCAAAGATGCTGGAAAAATGGTCGGCTACTTGTACCGCTCCAGAAAGTAGCTGACTCCACCTGTCATGCTCTTGAGTCAGATCAAACCAAAAAAAGTATTATTACCATAGCTGCCCAATACTCCCTTTCCGGGAGCGTCTACACGGTATTGTATGTGATTAATTATTTTCCACCCAACTATCCTTTTTCCATAGAGGAAACGAAGCAAGGCACTCGATACTCTGTCGCTATTTCCATGGAAAATGTTCTGACGAAATACACTACACAGACTGTTCAATCACCGATGTTAAATAGCGTCGATTTAGGTCAATACTGAGAACGGGGACCGTTTGAGATCAACTGGTACTCTAAGAAACCTCCTACAATCCGAGATATGTTTCGGACTCAAATGATCCACAAAGGGTTGGTAAACTGTAAAAAACAAATTCATCAAACACAGGGGTGGACCATTTCCATTTCCTTCCTAAAACTTTTGTAAGAAAGAACTTCATATCGGACATTTGGAATTTAATGAAAACAAGATTAAATTCTTATACTTTGAAGATATGATGTATTTTTTAACCAAGAACCAGTTCCTCTAATCCAACGTTAAAATTTCAGTAAAAGTTAGGAATGGAAAGACATCAAAACGACATTGAGAAAGCAAGAACTAATTACGTTGACTTAAAGATCCAATCGTTGAAAATTTAAACAACTTTTTTAAAGCGTTGTATTTTATTTAAAGTAATTCAAGCCACAGAAAATGCGTTATTTGGAACCTATTATTTTCATGAAAAACGACACAAACTTCAGTCAAGGTAGAATAAATCTACATTTTTAAAACGCTTCTAATGGTCGTTCTGATTCTTTTTGAACTGATGAAGGTAAATTGAATTCGTTAAG